>LR738713.1:261889735-261915786 GCA_902687465.1 Secale cereale | reverse complement strand
GATTGCAACTAGGAAATAAAAACAGGAAGTAAATAGAAGGTGTGATCAGCGGTGGTAATATGGACCGGGGTCCCATGATGTTCACTAGTGATGTCTCTCTCCCAAAAGACGATAAAACAGCAAAGCGAGGTAAACAAATTACAGCTGGGCAATTGATAGGATTATGTGCGCAAACCAATGCTAACTATGCTGCAAAGAAAGGTAGAGGCTCAAAAGCATGGGCGGTACGCCAAGGCAAGTAGACCGAAATCCATCTGCATCTACTACTAATCATCCACCTTGAGATATCTATCCAGAACATCTCACTGGTATTAAGTTGCGAATCCCACCCAAAGTGTAAACTCAAAGCAACAGACAACTGCATTAAAAGAACTTTGCGTAAAGTAAACAATCCTTGCACCCGCAAGTACAAGCACCGTTGTTTTCTCCCTTGTGGCAACAACACATCCCCTAGACTCATGTTTCTATCACTCAAGATAGTCATCAGGGGGCATGAACCCACAATCAAGCATAACGCTCCCTCTTGGAGTTACTACCTACTACTTGGCCAAAGCAATAAACAGCAACAGAGAACATGCAAGAATTACTCAAGAACAAAGATATAAAAGAGGTGAATCAAATATATTACTCAAACACAATCTGAACATAGTCTCATAATCCATCAGATCCCAGCAAACTCAGCAAAGCAACAGCAGAAACATTACATATGTGCCTCGATCATGTAGGGCAGCTCACGAGGTCTAAACCATGAAGAGCAAAGAGGGGAGGAGAACATCACATAGCTACTGATCATGGACCCATAGTCCAAGGTGGAGTACTCACGACTCATCCGGGAAGCGTCCATGGTGGTGGAGAAGCTCCGGGTGGTGGTTCTCCCCTCCATTAGGGTGCCGGGAAGAGTTCTCCTGATGCTCCCGATCTTGGAAGCGCTGCGGCGGCGGAACAGAGGCGAGATCGCGAAAAAGGGTTCTGTCCTCGAGGGTTTCGGGACGAGAGGGATATATAGGCGAAGGGGGGCAGCCAGAGGCGGAGCAGGGGCCCCAGGCGCCCCCCTGGCGCGGCCAGGGGTGGGGCCGCGCCAGGTGGCCGCCTGGGCCTCCCTGGCTCCCCTCTGGCCCATCTTTGGTTCTTCGCGAAGCTTCCTGTACGCTGATTTTTCCTGGAATTTTTGGAGCACTTTTAATATGGGGGAAACCTGAAATAGAAAAACAGCAGAAAACAGGAACTGGCACTGCGGTGCACTGAGTTAATAGGTTAGTCCAAATATGATCAAAAGTGTATGGAAGTGCATCAATATCATAGCAATATCACCCAAAAGAAGCATGGAGCAAGCAGAAATTATAGATACGTTTTGGACGTATCAGTATTGTATTGAAAACGTCAAGGAAATAAAAAAGCAAAAAGATACAAGTTGGGTCGCCTCCCAACAAGTGTTATCATTTTACGCCCTTAGCTAGGCATGATACCAAGATTTCAAGTGTTGTCATACTTGTTGGATGTTCCATAAGTTGCCCTCATTATAGATTCATAAGACAGTATGATCTTGGTTCGAGGGTAATGTTCCATGCCCTTTCTTAAGAGAAATTGGAATTTAATATTCCCTTCTTTCATATCAATCAATACGCCAACAGTGCGCAAAAACGGTCTACCAAGTATAATAGGGCAAGACGAATTGCAATCGAGGTCAAGAACAATAAAGTCTATGGGTACATAGTTCCTATTTGCAAGAATAGGAACACCATTTATCCTTCCCAAAGGCTTTTTAATAGTGGAATCCGCCAAATGCAAATTAAGAGAACAATCTTCAATATTGGTAAGACCAAGAACATCACAAAGAGAGTTAGGTATTGTGGAAACACTAGCACCCAAATCACATAATGCAAAACACTCATAATTTTTAATTTTGATTTTTATAGTAGGTTCCCATTCGTCAAGCAACTTTCTAGGAATTTATACAGGACCGATTAGTCCCACATTTAACATTGCAGATTTGAAGCCTTACTTGGGTGAGGAAGATGAGCTTCTGTCGAGGACGACTTCAATTCAAGAAGGGGAGGATGATCGTGCCTATACAGACTCGAAGGTGTTTCCGAAAAAAAAAATCGTCAAAAAAATTTCGTGCCTATCATCTTAGTTTGACTTGAGAAGTGTTTTGAGACACTCGCCATTATAGTGATTTTCGGCAAAAAAAAAGGAGCGCAAAAAAAAGAGGCGAAAAAAATAATTCAGAGTGTGCTTTCCCCTTTATTACGTGCAGCGCCGTGATTTTATTAGTGTTCTAGGCTCGCGTCTCTAGTACGGTCTAGCCTAGGACCAGCACAGTACCGTCGTTGAGCGTTTATTCAACTTTGCATCTCTGAATTGATTATTGCTGACCACTTTTGCTACCATCTTATAAGCCTTCCCAGCTCCACATACATCTACGTCGTGCGTTTGACTCTCCCTGGTAATCGCTTTATCCAAGCTTTGAGAGTTTTGACTACCACGGTTGCCGATCACCACCTGCTGCTGGGTAAGAACTGGTAAGAATTTGAGATTTGCTTGTCGGATTGGTGACACCCGCCACCACCACCACTTATTAGTAGTCTGTAGGATCATATTCTTGTGTGTTTCTATTGCTGCTAACCATGCCAGGATCACAAGTCGACGAGACTGACTGGGAGAACTTGACGAACAAGGAGCTTCATGATAAGTTTCAGCAAATGATGAGTGTACAGGTGCAAGATGTGCTAAACACATTGGACGAGGCCATGGAGAAGATAGTTGGCATGGAGAAGACGTTTGAAACAAAGATCAATAACAAGTTTGCTGAATTGCTTTCGCGTTTTCCACCACCACCGGTTGCTGCAGCTGTCCCACCTCTACAACAACAACAACAACAACAACAACAACGTCGCCTTCCAAATCAAGTGGGACGAGCACAGCGCGTTCCCCTTGAGACTGGTCAAGCTTCTGGTGCTGCTGTTGATGTTTCTATAGCTCTTGCTACTACTGCAGAGGTGGAGGACCATTACGAGGATGAGGTTGACCAAAATCAGAACTACGTGCAACAACCAGCACCACCACCACCTGGTCGTCCTCATGCATATCATCGCAACGGTAGGGCTGCACCACCACCTGAGGTACATGACCATCTTCCTAAACTGAAATTGAATATTCCACCATTTGAGGGTAGATATGTTCCTGATATATATCTTACTTGGGAGTTAGAAACAGAACAACGTTTTACATGTTTACATTATCCCGAGGAGAGACGTGTTCCCGATGATGTTTGTGCTTTCACTAGTTTTGCATGTGTTTGGTGGTCTGAACATTGTAGATTATATCCTATTCCAACTACTTGGGCTGCTTTGAAAACTGCTATGCGTACTCGTTGGGTTCCACCATATTATCAACGTGAATTACTTCAAAAACTGCAGCGCTTAAGACAAGGAAAAAATTGTGTAGAAGAATATTATCAGCAATTACAAACTGGCCTGATTAGATGTGGTATTGTTGAGGAGAATGAAGCTATGCTTGCACGTTTTATGGGTGGATTAAATAAAGAGATTCAGACCATTCTAGAGTATAAGGATTATACTAATATCACTCGTTTATTCCATCTTGCTTGTAAACTGAACGTGAAGTGCAGGATCGACAGGCATTGGCGTGGACTAACTTTTCTGCAGGTCGACCTTCATCATGGACACCGCGTGCATCCTCTACTTCCACACATTCTACTGCACCGACACCTCCATCAGCTGTTACCTCCGGCCGTGATACAAGGAAGCAGGCACAACCACCATTATCTGCCAAGAGCACACCTATTGGGCCTGCACAGAGTTCTTCTTCTTCCATGGCATCAACAGGGCACACCAGTGATATTATTTGTCGTCGTTGTAAGGGAAGAGGACATTTTGCGAGAGATTGCAAATCTCAGCGTGTGATGATTGCTACTGAGGATGGTGGATATGAATCCGCTAGTGACTATGATGAGAAGACTTTGGCTCTTATTACACGTGAAGAACACGACGGAGACGATTCTGATCATGAGACGCAATACATGGCTCCTGAAGATGCTGACAGGTATGAATGTTTAGTTGCTCAACGTGTTTTGAGTGTGCAGGTTACACAAGCTGAGCAAAATCAGAGGCATAATTTGTTCCATACAAAGGGGGTTGTGAAGGAACGTTCTGTTCGCGTGATCATAGATGGAGGGAGTTGCAACAACTTGGCTAGCATGGAGATGGTGGAGAAGCTATCTCTCACCACAAGACCACATCCACATCCTTACTACATCCAATGGTTCAACAACAGCGGCAAGGTTAAGGTAACACGTACTGTTCGTGTGCAGTTTAGTATCTCTACATATGCTGATTATGTTGATTGTGATGAGGTACCTATGCAAGAATGTTCCTTATTACTTGGTAGACCATGGCAATTTGATAAAAATTCTGTACACCATGGTAGAAACAATCAATATACTCTTGTTCATAAGGATAAAAATATTACTTTGCTTCCTATGACTCCTGATTCCATTTTGAAAGATGATATTAATAGAGCTAATAAAGCAAAATAGGAGAAAAATAAGAGTGAAAATCAGATTGTGGCAAAAGAATTTGAGCAACAAATGAAGCCTAATAATAAACCATCTACTGTTGCTTCTGAAATTAAATTGAAAAGTGCATGTTTATTTGCCACCAAATCTGATATTGATGAGCTAGATTTTAGCAAATCTGTTTGCTATGCTTTTGTGTGCAAAGAGGCATTATTTTCATTCGAGGACGTGCCTTCCTCTTTGCCTCTTGCTGTCACTAACATTTTGCAGGAGTTCGCCGACGTCTTTCCACAAGACGTGCCACCGGGATTACCACCTATTCGAGGGATTGAGCATCAGATTGACTTAATTCCCGGTGCATCGCTACCCAACCACCCACCATACCGTACCAATCCAGAAGAGGCGAAGGAGATTATGCGTCAACTACAGGAGCTACTCGACAAAGGTTATATACGCGAATCCCTTAGTCCTTGTGTTGTTCCTATTATTCTAGTGCCGAAAAAGGATGGTACATTGCGTATGTGTGTTGATTGTAGAGGCATTAATAATATTACTATTCGTTATCGTCATCCTATTCCTAGGCTAGATGATATGCTTGATGAATTGAGTGGCTCTACAATTTTCTCCAAAGTTGATTTGCGTAGTGGATACCATCAAATTCGTATGAAATTGGGAGATGAATGGAAAACAGCATTTAAAACTAAGTTTGGATTATATGAGTGGTTAGTCATGCCTTTTGGGTTAACTAATGCACCTAGTACTTTCATGAGATTAATGAATGAAGTTTTACATGCTTTCATTGGACGATTTCTGGTAGTATACTTTGATGATATATTGATTCTTAGCAGATCTTTGGAGGAACATTTGGAACATTTACGTGCTGTTTTTATTGCTCTACGTGATGCACGTTTGTTTGGTAACCTTGGAAAGTGCACCTTTTGCACCGACCGAGTCTCTTTTCTTGGCTATGTTGTTACTCCACAGGGAATTGAGGTTGATAAAGCCAAGATTGAAGCTATTGAGAGTTGGCCGCAGCCCAAAACGGTCACACACGTGAGAAGTTTCCTTGGCCTCGCAGGATTCTATCGGCGTTTTGTGAGAGATTTCAGCACCATTGCTGCACCTCTCAATGAGCTTACAAAGAAGGATGTGCCTTTTGTTTGGGGTACTGCACAGGAAGAAGCATTCACGGTATTGAAAGATAAGTTGACACATGCTCCTTTACTCCAACTTCCTGATTTTAATAAGACTTTTGAGCTTGAATGTGATGCTAGTGGAATTGGGTTAGGAGGTGTGTTATTACAAGATGGTAAACCTGTTGCATACTTTTCTGAAAAATTGAGTGGGCCTGGTCTGAATTATTCTACTTATGATAAGGAATTATATGCTCTTGTTCGGACTTTGGAAACATGGCAACATTATTTATGGCCCAAAGAATTTGTTATACATTCTGATCATGAATCTTTGAAGCACATTAAAAGTCAAGCAAAACTGCACCGTAGACATGCTAAATGGGTTGAATTCATAGAGACTTTCCCTTATGTTATTAAACACAAGAAGGGAAAAGAAAATGTTATTGCTGATGCATTGTCTCGTCGTTATACTATGCTTTCACAACTTGACTTTATAATATTTGGTTTGGAGACCATCAAAGATCAATATGTGCATGATGCTGAATTTAAAGATGTATTGCAGAATTGCAAAGAAGGGAGAACATGGAACAAGTTCGTCGTTAATGATGGATTTGTGTTTCGTGCTAAGAAGCTATGCATTCCAGCTAGCTCTGTTCGTCTTTTGTTGTTGCAGGAGGCGCATGGAGGAGGATTAATGGGACACTTTGGCGTGAAGAAGACGGAGGACGTACTTGCTACACATTTCTTTTGGCCAAAGATGCGACGGGATGTTGAGCGTTTTGTTGGTCGCTGCACTACATGTCAAAAAGCTAAGTCACGACTCAATCCTCATGGTTTATATATGCCTTTGCCTGTCCCTAGTGTTCCTTGGGAAGATATATCTATGGACTTTGTTTTGGGTTTACCTCGAACAAAGAAGGGGAGGGATAGCATATTTGTTGTCGTGGATAGGTTCTCGAAGATGGCACACTTTATACCATGTCATAAAAGCGATGATGCTGCTAATGTTGCTGATTTGTTCTTTCGTGAAATTATTCGCTTGCATGGTGATACGGTGTATCCTAGGGCCATCCCCATGGACCCTCCTTCACCCCCTCAAGTGCCTCAAGGACCGATGACACGTGCCCGTACTAGAGCTTTCGAGACCGAGGTGACGTCACTCCTAGCCCTACTTCCTTATGAATCTTGCGAGACATGGTTGCTACCTCAAGCGAGTGTGCTTTGTGTGCTCAGGTGTGAAGGAGACCACTTCGGAGAAGAGCTTGAAGATGGACAAGTCCCCAAGGTCATGGACGAGCTGATGCAACAAGAAGACCAGAAAGCAGCTCCAGGACCCGGACATCCGGCCCCCTGGCCCGGACATCCGGCCCCTGGGCATCTCTCTACAGAAGGCCAGCCACAGGGCCCGGACATCCGGCCAAGCACGGCCCGGACATCCGGCCTCGGGCCCGGAAATCCGGCGCTCCTGTCCAGAGAGCACCCGAGGCTCGGCTCTTCCCGCCCGGACATCCGGGCCCCTGCCCCGGACATCCGGCGCCCCGTGAAGTCCCGGACATCCGGCCCGCCGCCCGGACGTCCGGCCCCTGAAATGCCTGCGCGCATCCCCCGGGCCGAGGCCCATGTACCCATTCGCCCCGTAGACTATATATACTCCTCTCCTCATTCCGTTTAGGGTTAGCTGTGGTTTAGCTCATTTGACACTTGTGTGGATTTCTCCCACGAGACCGGTGCGCCTCTACGGAGAAGATCCACCTCTGGATTCAAGACCCCTAACGGGAAGATCCCACGGGATTCCAAGACCTCCTCCGGGAGAAGACTATCTGTATCACCGTTGTTGACTTTGGATCATGGATCTCAACCTTGTATCGCGAATCTAGCATTTGTGTGATTGCTTTCGTGTTGATTGAGTGTTTTCCTCTTGTGTTTCCCCCATCTTTCCCTTGTGATTCCCCGTGTTCATCGTGTGCCAACCTCCAAACGTGAAAGATCCGCTGATTAGGGTTCCGCCCTGTATCAAGTTTCCTTGGCCTCGCTGGATTCTATCGGCGTTTTGTGAGAGATTTCAGCACCATTGCTGCACCCCTCAATGAGCTTACAAAGAAGGATGTGCCTTTTGTTTGGGGTACTGCACAGGAAGAAGCATTCACGGTATTGAAAGATAAGTTGACACATGCTCCTTTACTCCAACTTCCTGATTTTAATAAGACTTTTGAGCTTGAATGCGATGCTAGTGGAATTGGGTTAGGAGGTGTGTTATTACAAGATGGTAAACCTGTTGCATACTTTTCTGAAAAATTGAGTGGGCCTAGTCTGAATTATTCTACTTATGATAAGGAATTATATGCTCTTGTTCGGACTTTGGAGACATGGCAACATTATTTATGGCCCAAAGAATTTGTTATACATTCTGATCATGAATCTTTAAAGCACATTAAAAGTCAAGCAAAACTGAACCGTAGACATGCTAAATGGGTTGAATTCATAGAGACTTTCCATTATGTTATTAAACACAAGAAGGGAAAAGAAAATGTTATTGCTGATGCATTGTCTCGTCGTTATACTATGCTTTCACAACTTGACTTTAAAATATTTGGTTTGGAGACCATCAAAGATCAATATGTGCATGATGCTGAATTTAAAGATGTATTGCAGAATTGTAAAGAAGGGAGAACATGGAACAAGTTCGTCGTTAGTGATGGATTTGTGTTTCGAGCTAACAAGCTATGCATTCCAGCTAGCTCTGTTCGTCTTTTGTTGTTGCGGGAGGCGCATGGAGGAGGATTAATGGGACACTTTGGCGTGAAGAAGACGGAGGACGTACTTGCTACACATTTCTTTTGGCCAAAGATGCGACGGGATGTTGAGCGTTTTGTTGCTCGCTGCACTACATGTCAAAAAGCTAAGTCACGACTCAATCCTCATGGTTTATATATGCCTTTGCCTGTCCCTAGTGTTCCTTGGGAAGATATATCTATGGACTTTGTTTTGGGTTTACCTCGAACAAAGAAGGGGAGGGATAGCATATTTGTTGTCGTGGATAGGTTCTGGAAGATGGCACACTTTATACCATGTCATAAAAGCGATGATGCTGCTAATGTTGCTGATTTGTTCTTTCGTGAAATTATTCGCTTGCATGGTGTGCCAAATACTATTGTTTCAGATCGTGATACTAAATTTCTTAGCCACTTTTGGAGATGTTTATGGGCTAAGTTGGGGACTAAACTGCTTTTTAGTACTACTTGTCACCCCCAAACTGATGGACAAACTGAAGTAGTCAACAGAACTTTGTCTACTATGCTTAGGGTTGTTTTGAAGAATAATAAGAAAATGTGGGAAGAATGCTTGCCTCATATTGAATTTGCTTATAATCGTTCGTTGCATTCTACTACTAAGATGTGCCCTTTTGAAATTGTCTATGGTTTCCTACCTCGTGCACCTATTGATTTGTTGCCTCTTCCATCTTCGGAGAAGGTTAATTTTGATGCTAAACAACGTGCTGATTTGAACTTAAAAATGCATGAGTTAACTAAGGAAAATATTGAGCGCATGAATGCTAAATATAAACTTGTTGGAGATAAGGGTAGAAAACGTGTTGTCTTTGCACCTGGAGATCTTGTTTGGTTACATTTGCGTATGGATAGGTTTCCTAATTTGCGCAAGTCAAAGCTAATGCCACGTGCTGATGGTCCTTTCAAGGTGTTAGAGAAAATAAATGATAATGCATATAAACTTGAGCTGCCTATAGATTTTGGGATTAGTCCCACATTTAACATTGCAGATTTGAAGCCTTGGGTGAGGAAAATGAGCTTCCGTCGAGGACGACTTCAATTCAAGAAGGGGAGGATGATGAGGACATCACTAACAAGGTTACACCCACAGCTCCAACTGACACATATACAGGACCAATTACTAGAGCTCGCGCACGCCAATTAAATTACCAGGTACTTTCGTTTCTTGGTAATGAATCTAATGTTCATGAGAATATGATGCTGCCTAAATTGGATACATTTGTCTTGCTTACAAATGAAGGGCCTAGCTTGGACAAGAAGGATGAACATTGGAGCAAGATCAAGCATGAAGATGATGGCATGCGCAAGGGGAACAAGAATGGAGTTTCAATTGATGATTTCAGGACTTTGAAGCCACCATAATGAGTGCGAGAAGCCTTGGACGAAATATACAAGATGCCACTTAATAAATTTCGTCCAAAGGCTATTATAGGTGCTGCGTCACCTTATTATTGGGCCAGGCCCATGTAATTTTGAAATACTTGAGTATAGGCTGTTTTTAGAGTCCGTATGTGTGGGGAAACAAGAGTTAGGGTTGGTTTCGGACCCCTCCACCAAGGGCCATGAAATTCCCCCCTCTTTCCCCCATATATACAGCCCTTAGGGCGTCGTTTAGACTTTGGGTTTTGTTTAGATTAAAGTTCGCCATAGCTACAACTTCGCGTACTTCGTTTGTGTTCAACGACCAGACCAAGACGTCACAGAACCCCACTTGATCAATAAAGCTTTCCTCTTGAATTCGCAATATCCAGATTGCAATCTCAGTTTCTTGCTTGTTCTTCGTTTGCCTGCAGGAAACAGACCTTCGTGGTCAGGTTGATCGTGCTCCGGCGTGGTCAATAACCTCTCGGAGTTGGTTTAGCGATTGCTAAGGCGCGACGTCCACGCACGTTCGTAGTCGGATCGTCAAAGTCGACTTCATCCAAACGATAGCCACCATCTCATCGAAAGACGGGACACCTTTGCCTCTATCAGAATTTATACTTCTAATTCCAACTTATCTTCTTAAGATTTTATCATGGCATCAACAATATGTTTAGTAAAAGCTTTATTTTCGTTCATAGACATGGGGTGAATTAATCATGGATTGCAACAAAGAAATACAATCAATCCAAGAGCAACTATCATAATTAAAGTCTTTGTAATCCAAAAGAGTGGGCATATCACTAGTTAAAGTCTTGAGCTTTTCAAACTCACTTTTATCAATTTTCTCTACAAGATTTTCACCCTCCGAATTATCGGGGCGCCTTCTAACTAAAGTTGACTCTTCTCCAGTCCCTTTTTAATCAAGATGAACTTTACTAAACAAGGAATCAATAGAAGAAACACCAATCATTTTAAGATGTTCGTTATTTTTATGAAAGCAATCATCAGTAAACGCCTTTTCTAAAGATTCTCTTCTAGCTCTAAGCATAGCGGTTCTCTTCTTAATTTCATCCATAGAAACATAAAGAGCTTTAATTGATTCCTCAACTTTAGGCACAAAAAAACCACCTTGAGATTTTCCACATCATGATAAATTCTATCAATACTCCTAGACATTCATCAATCATATTCAATTTTTCTTCTATGGAAGCATTGAAAACCTTTTGAATATTGATAAATTCTTTAATATTGTTCTCTAGATCAGAGGTATTCCTATTATTATTGTAAGAAGAATCACCATAGGATTTACCATAACTATTAGAGGAATTTCTGGGGAAAGACCTATGATTAAAATTACCTCTATAAGCATTGTTATTGAAATTATTTCTAGATATAAAATTCACATCTATGGCATCACTATTTTGCTGAATCAAAGTAGACAAAGGCGTATCATTGAAATCTATAGGAGCACTTTTACTAGCAACCAATTTCATAAGAGCATCAACTTCTTCAATCAAAGAATCAATCTCAACTGAATTAAATTTTTTGCTAGTAGGCGCCCTTTCGGTATGCTATTGCAAATAATTCGCCATAATATTATCAAGCAATTTGGTGGCTTCACCCAAAGTAATATCCATAAAAGTACCACCAACGGCAGAGTCCAAAAGATTTCGAGAAACAAAATTCAACCCCGCATAAAAATTTGTATGATCATCCAAAGATTTAACCCATGAGTTGGGCAATTCCTTAGCTTCATTTTCATCCTTTCCCAAGATTGTGTAACATACTCATGTTCAAGTTGCTTGAAATTCATGATCTGGGTTCTAATGGAAATAATTTTCGCGGGCGGAAAATACTTAGTAATAAAAGCATCTTTGCACTTATTCCTAGAATCGATACTATTGTGAGGCAAAGAAGAGAACCAATTTTTGGCAGAATCACGCAAAGAAAACGGAAATAATTTCATCTTCACAAAATCATAGTCCACATCTTTTTTCTTTTGCATATCGCATAATTCCACGAAGGTATTAAGATGGGACGCGACATCATCATTAGGAGTACCGGAAAATTGATCTTTCATGACAAGATTCAACGAAGCAGTATTAATAGCAAAATACTCCACACTAGCGGCGGGAGGAGCAATCAGAGTGCCAATAAAATCATTGTTGTTGGTACTAGAAAAATCACACAACTTAGTGTTATCTTGCGTCATCTTTGAGAAATTGTAAACAAGAACACAAGTAGGCGATAGATCTGACCGGAAAACGGCGAACGAAAAAGAGGGCGGATAAAAACGACAAGTTTTTGTGAAGTGGGGGAGAGGAAAACGAGAGGCAAATGGAAAATAATTTAAATTGCGAGGAGATGAAATTTGTGATTAGGAACCTGGTTTATGTTGAAGAGGCTCCCCGGCAACGGCGCTAGAAATTCCTTTTGATTGCTTGCTAGAACTACGTCGGTATTTCCCTAATGAGGAAGGGATGATTGTAATGCCCAGGATGGAGTTATACCTCCTACGTGTCGAGGCACGACTTAAAGGCATAAATCCATCCTAGAATGATCTCAAGTTTGGTAATCTTTGCACAACTCATGTAAAAGAGGGGATTGTAAACATAAATAGTTGGCTTACACTCGCCACGTCACAGAATTACAATTCAAGTCTCAATCATCATACATTAAGAACATCACAACCCTCTAAGGGCAAAATCCAAATGCAAGATACCAAACTTAAATAACATCCACAGGCGGATCGAATCCTAGTAGGAGTCTCCACTACTGATCATCCGGATATCGCACATAGTACCGACTACGCTCCTCGTCGTACTCCCAATCCAGCTCGGTGCCATCACCTGGATAGCTCACAGCTGGACCTGCATCTGGTGTGGTGAAGTAACTGTGAGCCACAGAGGACTCAGCAATCCCGTTTCCGGGTAACAAGACTATTTAAGCCTTTGGGAGAGGAAAGGCTGAAGAAAAGAATAAGTGTCTGCAGCAGCAACTAGCAACTAGCTTACGTGAGTGAGAGCGAGAAGAGAAAGCCTTGGCGAGAAGTGATCACGAAGTGATCCTAGCTACAAGCTCACCAAACATAACCCCTCCGTGTTTAACTCCCGAATCCCTATTCGGAAATTGACAGTCACGGAACACACGCTGGTAGTGTATTAGAATAATTGTGTCAAGTTATCTACAACCGGATATTAACAAGCTCCCATCTGCCACATAACTGCGGGCACGGCTTTCGAAAGTTCAAACCCTGCAGGGGTGTTCCAACTTGACCCATTACAAGCCCACGATCCGCGGAGTCGCAACTCCAAAGTGGGAAGACCCGAGTATCCTCGGAATCTCATGCTCAAGATATACCGAACTAAGGTAAGGCTAATCCAGCAAATCCTCCCGGCGTGTCGACACCCTGATAGTAGCCGCGCGTATCTAAGTCTCAGGACACGACCGGATGGGTGATGCTACGGGTTTTTACCAAACCTCGAGTTTCCTTGAGGTGGCCCCGCAGGACCCCCAGTTCGGACCAACACTCATGTGGGCACTGGCCCGGGGTTGTTGATTAAGAAAAAGGGTTTATAACTCCCTATGCAAGTTTAGTTTGTTATTAGGCAAATAGTACCAATGTTGGGACTTGCTGGAAAAGACTTAGCACTTAGCGGTTTATCAAGGGGGTCCCATACACCCCAACCGTGTTAGGAACGCATAATCAAGGAACATAACACCGGTTTATACGGTTCCTAACGGCATGAGTGGAACAAATCACCAAGCAAAAGGCTTAGCCTTCCACCCTTGCCAATATATAGATGATTTCATTTTAAGCATTTATATAGTGTGATATAACCCAACCAAGCTTCAACATGAAGCAAGCATCTTCGATCTTCACCTGCAACTAGCAACGCTATAAGAAGGGCTGAGCGAAGCGTACTTAGCCAAGCAACGGTTTGCATAGGTAGGTTGGTTAAACATGGCAATGGTTTACAAGTAGGAGGCTGACAAGAAGATCATGGGCATCGAGGCAAAACTATAGATCGAGACTACTAGCAATAGGCAAAGATAGTAATGTTATCCGGGTTCGGTCATCTTGCCTGAAGAGAAGTCGTTCGGATCGTAAGAAGGGTCCTCGTGCTCAACCTCGTTGGAAACCTCGTGCTCGTACTTGAACTCAGACTCTACTTCCGGCTCTAAACAAAACAATCACACCAAGCACCAATCAACAAGATGCAATGCGCACTCGAAAAAGATGAATGCATGATGGATGCACTAAGGATGCACACGGAGCACGTAAAATATCACTCAAGCAAAACACCTCAAAACATGATAACAATATAATATTATTAATCTACACATAAAATCAATCAAGTTTGATATAAGATTCGCTGAAGTCGGAGTTACGGGCTAAAAGTTATGCCCGAAACAAGAAATGAGCGAAAGCTGAAATTTACAGCAACATAGCAACTTCGGAGCTCAAAATAATTAAGCTACAGCACTCAAATGTCATGGCAAAGGACATGAACACAAACTAGACATATACTACAGCAACTAAGTCCAAAGGTGCACCCCCAATGGAGCCACGGATCAATAGCAATGATCTTGGACATATTGAACTTGACAATAAAATTCTGGCAGCAGAATTTTATTGAAACTTTGGAGCAAAAGATAAACATGCTACAGCCACTTAAATAAACATGTGAGGACATGAATGGAAAGACAACAATATATACTACAAGGAACAATCAAGATCCACTCCAAAACTAACATGCTTTGCTCTAGAACATCACACGAACATGGCATCGGAACGTTACAGATTTCAGACTTGGTGAAAATCCACCAAGTCCTAAAACAGCAATATCATCATGGCATCTAAAAGAGCATGTTTAAGTCACCTCGAAACTAAACAGGGCAAAGGGTAAGCACCTCATCAAAGTGCACATGAAGGTGATCCCGAAACACACAAGCATGCTTCATGGAGATAAACACAACGATAGCAACGAGCTCAACAATATGGCATTTCATAACAAGTGAAACAACATCACAGCCACATGGCACTTTGCAACAATGATAACAAGGCAAGAATAAATCTATCATGCTACCTAGCACATACAACACGTAGAGCATGGCAAGACGAACACGTGGACATGTCATTTGCATCATTCGGACAAACGAGCTAAAAGATATCACATGGCAAAGGTGGCATAAAAACATCACATAGCAGAAGTTTATATCACGATGCACTCTTGCAACAGCAAAACAAGCACCTAGATGATCTCTAACATGCATGACAACAAGAGATAAAACGTAGTGCACGATCCCACGAACGTCTGGACATATTATACGCGCGAATCGGAGCAACACACAAAAAGTTACAACAGTTGAAAGATAGCATCACAGACTAACAGATCTGGGACTTAGAGATAAAAGAGGGGGAGTCAACCTGATCTGGGGAAAAAAACAAACGGACCCGGGCGGATCTGGCCCGATCCGGCCCAGGCGAAGAAGGGCGGCGGCTGGCACGGTGGCCCGGCTCGGCGGAGCCTGGCGGCGGTGGAGGCGGTGGAGCGGTGGGCCGCTGGGGCTAGGCCCAGCCGGGGCGGAGAGGCGACCGGAGAAGCGGCCCGTGCGGGGGGGCCTGGCGCCTGCGGTGGCGTGGCCTGGAGGGTGGCGCGGTCGGGCCGAGCGGGGGGGATGGCGAGGCCCAGGTGGCCTCGGGCGAACGACGGCCCGGTGGCGCGAACGAGCGGGCGCTCGGGCGGTGGTGGCGAAGCGAGCGGCAGGATCTGGCGCGACGCGGCTGGAGGCGATGGAGTTGAAGTGGTCCACGGCTGGCGTGGGCCTTCGGGCTGTTGCGGTCGGGGCGAGGAGGATCGATCGGAGGGAGGGCCCAGCCGCGGGAGGCCTCAGGCGAAGTGGTCCTGGGCTCCCGATCGAGGGGAGCGACCTGGGGAGCCTCCAGATCGGATCGTACCCCGATCCAGAAGCGTTGACCTGCTCGGGTCGACGAAGGAAAAGAGGAGCCGGCGCTCGGTGGCTCGATCTGCGGATCGGTGCGATTTTTGCGGGAGGAAGGAGCTGCCAAGTGGCTGTAGGGAGCTGGTCAGATCTGAGAAAAACTAGGGGAAGAAGGAGGAAGAAGATAGAGATGCCAAAATTAGACTAGGGTCTAATATATATAGCAGGTAGCTAGGGTTTGGAGATTTGGGGGTGCTAGGAGCCCTCCGATCGCGATCCGACGGATCCGATCGCGGGGGTAGTCTAGGAGGGCCTAGGAGGGAGTAGAAGACTGCAGTAGGGGTGTTTCTGGGACACGAAGTGAAGGCACTTTGGACCCACACGAACAACGGATGGGATAGCCAACGGAGTCCAAATGCGACGAGATTTGAGAGGCGGGTTGCACACAACAAAACAACAACACACACAACAACCTCGCGGCACACCGGTAACGTTACACGCCCAAACAACAAAGTAGGCCTACGGGACGTCACGGACACGTGAGGGAGCTCCGGAACGCGAAACGGACAACGGGAAGAAACACGCGGAACCAGATGCAACCGTCAACACAAATGCAATGCGATGCACATGTCTACATGATATGAATGAATGCCACACACGCACACAACACACGACGAAAAACCGAAAGACAAAGAACCCGGAATGGAAATAGATGAAGCCGGAGATATATTATATACCCAAAAGGGAAAGTATTACATCCGGAGCATTAGAAACTCTCCTCTACTACAAAAAGATCTCGTCCCCAGATCTAGGACTGGAAAAAGGAAGGGTACTCGGAACGAAGATGATCTTCTCGTTCCCAGGTAGCTTCTCGGTCGGTGTGATGTGACCACTTGACTTTCAGAAATTTGATGGACTTGTTGCGGGTCTTGCGTTCGGTTTCTTCGAGAATGGCAACTGGATGCTCTCGGTAGGACAGGTCTTGTTGAAGATTAATCTCCTCAAACGGAATCATGCGCTCAGGTGCCTTGAAGCATTTGCGAAGTTGAGACACATGGAAGACATCATGAACATTTGCGAAGTTTGGAGGGAGCTCAAGTTGATAGGCTAGATCGCCTCTTTTGCCAAGAATCTTGAAAGGCCCGACGTATCTAGGAGCAAGTTTTCCTTTGATACCGAATCTTTGGGTGCCTTTCATCGGAGAAACTCGGAGATAGACATGATCACCGTTGTTGAAGGCCAAATCACGATGCTTTCCGTCATAGTAGCTCTTCTGGCGCGACTGAGCGGCCATGAGATTCTCACATATGACTTTGCACATTTCTTCGGCTTCTGAGATCAAGTCATTGCCAAGAAGTTGACGTTCGCCTGTTTCAGACCAGTTGAGAGGGGTACGGCACTTTCTGCCACAGAGAATTTCAAACGGTGCTTTGCTTGCACTTGCTTGAAAGCTGTTGTTGTAAGAGAACTCGGCAAATGGAAGGCAGTCTTCCCATTTCATGCCGAAGGAGATGACACGGGCTCTGAGCATGTCTTCTAGAATCTGATTCACACGCTCGACTTGACCACTAGTCTGAGGTGAAAGGCAGTGCTGAACCTGATCTTCGTGCCCATGGCGGACTGAAAGGAGTCCCAAAACCTTGATGTGAACAAGCTTCCACGGTCTGAGGATATAACTTGAGGAATGCCATGTAGGGACACAATTCTGGAAGTGTACAGCTCTGCCAATTGAGCTGCATTGATTGATTCTTTGACTGGAAGAAAGTGAGCGACTTTGGTAAGCTTGTCAATCACCACAAAGATAGCATCATTTCCTCGCTTGGATTTAGGAAAGCCAGTGACGAAGTCCATTTCAATGTGGTCGAACTTCCACTCGGGAATAGGAAGAGGTTGGAGAAGACCGGCTGGACGTTGATGTTCTGCTTTCACTCTTCTGCATACATAACATTCATTCACGAATTGGGAAATCTCCCTTTTCATGCGTGTCCACCAGTAAGACAGCTTGAGGTCTTGATACATCTTGGAACTGCCAGGATGAATGGAAAGGAGAGAATCATGAGCTTCTTCCATTATGAGCTTCCTGAGATCACCTTTGGGAACAACGAGTCTGTCCTCGAAGAACAAGGTATCTCTCTCATCAACACGGAAGCACTTGTATTTTGGAGTGCCCTTTGCAATCCCATGTTTCACTTTCTTCACCATGGTATCACTGAGTTGGGCCTCATGGACTTGATCTTCCAAGGTAGGAGCAATTTGGAGATTTGCGAGAAAACCCTGCGGAACAACTTGGAGGTTGAGCTTCCTGAATGCTTCACAAAGCTCAGGCTGGTACGGCTTGATAAGAAGGCTGTTGCAATATGCCTTTCTGCTCAAAGCATCTGCAATCACATTCGCCTTGCCAGGAGTGTATTCGATGCTGGGATTATACTCTTGGATCATTTCGACCCAACGAGTCTGGCGGAGGTTCAGATGCGGCTGTGTGAAGATGTACTTCAAGCTCTTGTGATCAGTGAAGATGTCGACCTTTCTGCCCAACAACAGATGTCTCCACGTAATCAGAGCATGTACCACAGCTGCTAGCTCGAGATCATGTGTGGGATAGTTCTTCTCACTTGGCTTTAGCTGACGAGAAGTGTATGCCACAATTCTCTTATCTTGCATAAGCACACCACCAAGACCTTGAAGAGAAGCATCACAGAATACTTCATAGGGCTTGGATTCATCCGGAGGAGTCAGAACTGGAGCAGAGACAAGCTTCTCTTTGAGGGTTTTGAATGCCACTTCACACTCTGGAGACCAAAAGTATTTGACATTCTTCTTAAGCAAGTTGGAAAGAGGCTTGGCAATCTTGGAGAAGTTCGCAACAAACCTTCTGCAATAGCTGGCAAGACCCAGAAAACTGCGGAGCTGCTTGACGTTCTGAGGAGCTTCCCAGTTGACAATTGCTTCAACTTTCTCGGGATTAACCGCAATACTGTCAGCTGAGATGATGTGGCCCAGGTACAAAACCTTATCGAGCCAAAACTCGCACTTTGAGAACTTGGCATAGAATTTATGCTCTCGGAGTCGATCAAGAACCAGACGTAAGTGCTTTTCGTGATCTTCTTCATTCTTGGAAAACACCAGAATATCATCCAGATACACAAGCACAAACTCGCCACTATAGGGGTTGAAGATGTAATGCATCATCCTTGAAAAGGTAGGAGGAGCATTGGCGAGACCGAAGGACATGACGGTATACTCGTATGAACCGTAGCTCGTTCTGAAGGCCGTCTTGGGGATGTCTTCCTCGCGAATGCGAATTTGATGATATCCCATTCGGAGGTCAAGCTTAGAGAACACTTTAGCTCCTTTGAGCTGCTCAAAGAGTTCGTTGATGTTGGGGAGCGGATATTTGTTCTTAATTGTCTTCTTGTTCAATGGCCGGTAGTCAACACAGAGACGCTCCGTGCCATCTTTCTTCTTGACAAATAAGACACCACAGCCCCACGGAGACGTACTAGGTCTGATGAGACCCATACTCTCCTGCTTATCAAGCTGCTTCTTCAATTCCTTCAATTCATCCGGAGAGAGCTTGTACGGACGCCGGCACGCTGGCTCAGTACCCGGCTCGAGTTCAATGACAAACTCCACCTGACGGTGTGGAGGCATGCCTGGAAGTTCTTTAGGAAAGACGTCTTGATATTCGTTCACCACCGGAATTTGAGATATGGCATTAATTTCGCCCTTATCATTGAGAGAGAAAAGTCTGATAGTGTTATCCCTGGAGGCGAAGATAATCACATCTTCATCAGAATGAGTCATCTTGACTTCCTTCTGAGCACAATCAATGTGAGCATCGTGCTGAGAAAGCCAATCCATTCCGAGGATGAGGTCGATGTCAGAATTGCCGAGAATCACCGGAGAAGCCAAAAATCGATAATCACCCATGCGAATAGAAACATCCGGAGCATATATACTGGAATGCATTCGTCTCCCCGGAGAAACAACTGATAACTCCCTTGGCAAACTTTTGATGTCAACATTATACTTGGATGCAAATGGTTGAGACATGAAAGAGCATGAAGCACCCGAATCAAACAAAACTTTAGCAGGGATAGAGTTTACTAGAAGGTTACCCAAAATGACATCAGAAGAATTCTCCGCTTGCGCTGCATTCATCAGATTGACCCTTGCTGCCTTTGGATCATGCCTGACAATAGCTGAACTCACAGGTGGAGGAGGAGGAAGACGCTTCGGATTCGGACATCTATTGGCATAGTGACCTTTCTGAGTGCATTTGTTGCAAGTCACTTCTGAGAGAGGACGGAAATGAGAACCACTTGACTTGGAGCCTTGAGACTGAAACTGCTTCTTCGACTGGTTGCTCGGGTTGGGTGGGTGGGAGAAACCACGTCCACTAGAGTTCTTGTAGTTGGAGTTGTTGGAGTTGTTGTATGGAGCTCGAATCACTGGAGGAGGAGGAAACCAGAATTTATGATGCGTCGAGACCAACTGAGACGATGAGGAAGAGTGAACGGCATCTTGAATTCTCTTCTTAGAAGCCTCCATCTTAAGCTGAGCTGCTTCTTGTTTCAAAGCCATGTTATAGAACTTGTCGAATTCATCGGGCTCGAACAAGGTGAGAGCAAGCTGAAGTTCATCTTTGAGACCTCCAGGGAACTGGTAGATTTTACTCTTGGCATCAGGAATGTCTTGCTTAGCATAACGAGCGAGGTTTTGGAACTTGACATTATACTGATAGACTGTCATGGAGCCCTGCTTCAGGTTGCGAAATTGCTCACGCATACCCTCGATGACACTTGTTGGAATGTGGTGCGAACGGAAATCCTTGCAGAAATTCTCCCAAGAGATCACTTGACCCGGCCTGGAGTATTTGTACTGCTGCCACCAGTCAGCTGCTTGATCTTTCAGTTGGAAGGCTGCAAACTTCACATAATCATCTTCCTTCACGTTACTGCACTCAAAATGCTTCTTTATGTCGGTTAACCAATCTTCAGCATCAAGAGGGTCGACACAGTAACTGAAAGCTTTAGGATTGTTGGCCAAGAACTGGTTAAGAGTAGCATGGTGCTGCTGGTTGAAGAAGTTGCCTTGATTCCCTGGAATACCCTGATTAGCTTGATTAGCTTGCATCTGCTGCATCATCTGCATCATCAACTGGGTGTTCTGAGCTGTAGTCTGCATAATTGCTCTCCAAGCCTCAGGCGGAGGAGGAGGGGAAGGAGGATGTTCTGGAACCTCTTCCACCTCTGGGTTAGCGTTGGGAACCTTTTTCGGAGCCATCCTGTAAGAGATGACCATGAATCAGCAATTGATTGACAAAAGGTATAAGCTGAATCAATGGCATGAACTGCATCAAGTCTTCACAATAATCATTCGAACAATAAGAACGAATGAAATCATTCGAACAAGAGGAACGAATGAAATTCTCAGTTAAATGATAACATCAATCTTCACGAGAAGCCACATAGGGGACAAAAGGATAAAATAAGAAAACAACAAGGTACAGACGGGAACAAACACAAGAGAGGAGTTTCATTCTAACATCTTTGTGCTGAAAGCATATGAACGCGTTACGAAAAGGTTTTGCAATCCCCGGATCAGCATAGCCAAGGATCCTTTAAGATGCAACTCCTGATAGTAACATCGGTCATATAACCCCCTCACTCAATGTAGAACCCCGAACTCACTAACCTGCATTCGTTGGAAGAATGCCTACGATCTACTGGATAAACCCACCTATAGATTTCCGAAAGATTCCAGTTATGCAATCAGGTGTTGGGGATACACGGGAAGCACCGCGCAATCAACTCTAAACCTACATCCAGGTGTATCCATCCTTCAACACATAACCAGTCTTTCTCAGAAACTGTGTACCTCGGACCTTCAAAAAGCATCCACTATAACAAGCTATGGCAATACTCCCGAACTACCTCCCCAGTACTGGGTGATGTCGGGGTTATCTTGCCACTGGCCGTATAGGAGAGATTTTCAATGTCGGTCGTCTTAAGTATTTAGTACTGCCGCGATATACTTGTGACAACAATACCCCGAAGCTCAACTCCCCGGGAACAGGAGGCATCGAGAACAATATCCTTGTCACAATAACATCAAAACAATCCCAGAATACTCGCGGGATTCCTAAAAAAAATTTGTGCAATTTTTGAAAGTAGGAGAGACAAGAGTAGTCGTCAGGAGTCCTCACCAGAGAGAAAGGGGATGAGAAGCAAAGAAATCCTACTCCCCGATATAATATAGGACTCAAAAAGTTTTCAGTGTGTGCCTAGACTCGACCGTCAACGACAAGTTTTTGTGAAGTGGGGGAGAGGAAAACGAGAGGCAAATGGAAAATAATTTAAATTGCGAGGAGATGAAATTTGTGATTAGGAACCTGGTTTATGTTGAAGGGGCTCCCCGGCAACGGCGCTAGAAATTCCTTTTGATTGCTTGCTAGAACTACGTCGGTATTTCCCTAATGAGGAAGGGATGATTGTAATGCCCAGGATGGAGTTATACCTCCTACGTGTCGAGGCACGACTTAAAGGCATAAATCCATCCTAGAATGATCTCAAGTTTGGTAATCTTTGCACAACTCATGTAAAAGAGGGGATTGTAAACATAAATAGTTGGCTTACACTCGCCACGTCACAGAATTACAATTCAAGTCTCAATCATCATACATTAAGAACATCACAACCCTCTAAGGGCAAAATCCAAATGCAAGATACCAAACTTAAATAACATCCACAGGAGGATCGAATCCTAGTAGGAGTCTCCACTACTGATCATCCGGATATCGCACATAGTACCGACTACGCTCCTCGTCGTACTCCCAATCCAGCTCGGTGCCATCACCTGGATAGCTCACAGCTGGACCTGCATCTGGTGTGGTGAAGTAACTGTGAGCCATAGAGGACTCAGCAATCCCGTTTCCGGGTAACAAGACTACTTAAGCCTTTGGGAGAGGAAAGGCTGAAGAAAAGAATAAGTGTCTGCAGCAGCAACTAACAACTAGCTTACGTGAGTGAGAGCGAGAAGAGAAAGCCTCGGCGAGAAGTGATCACGAAGTGATCCTAGCTACAAGCTCACCAAACATAACCTGATAGAGGCAAAGGTGTCCCGTCTTTCGATGTGGTGGTGGCTATCGTTTTGGAGGAAGTCGACTTTGACGATCCGACTACGAACGTGCGAGGACGTCGCGCCTTAGCAATCGCTAAACCAACTCCGAGAGGTTGTTGACCACGCCGGAGCACGATCAACCTGACCACGAAGGTCTGTTTCCTGCAGGCAAACGAAGAACAAGCAAGAAACGAAGATTGCAATCTGGATATTGCGAATATAAGAGGAAAGCTTTATTGATCAAGGTGGGGTTCTGTGACGCCTTGGTCTGGTCGTTGAACACAAACGAAGTACGCGAAGTTGCAGCTATGGCGAACTTTTAATCTAAACAAAACCCGCCGTCTAAACGACGCCCTAAGGGCTGTATATATGAGGGAAAGAGGGGGAAATTTCGTGGCCCTTGGTGGAGGGGTCCGAAACCAACCCTAACTCTTGTTTCCCCACACATACGGACTCTAAAAACTGCCTATACTCAAGTATTTCGGAATTACATGGGCCTGGCCCAATAATAAGGTGACGCAGCACCTATAATAGCCTCTGGACGAAATTTATGAAGTGGCATCTTGTATATTTCGTCCAAGGCTTCTCGCACTCATTATGGTGGCTTCAAAGTCCTGAAATCATCAATTGAAACGCCATTCTTGTTCCCCTTGCGCATGCCATCATCTCCATGCTTGATCTTGCTCCAATGTTCATCCTTCTTGTCCAAGCTAGGCCCTTCATTTGTAAGCAAGTCAAATGTATCCAATTTAGGCAGCATCATGTTTTCATGAACATTAGATTCATTACCAAGAAACGAAAGTACCTGGTAATTTAATTGGCGTGCGCGAGCTCTAGTAATTGGTCCTGTATATGTGTCAGTTGGAGCTGTGGGTGTAACCTTGTTAGTGATGTCCTCATCATCCTCCCCTTCTTTAATTGAAGTCGTCCTCGACGGAAGCTCATCTTCCTCACCCAAGTAAGGCTTCAAATCTGCAATGTTAAATGTGGGACTAACCCCAAAATCTGCAGGCAGCTCAAGTTTATATGCATTATCATTTATTTTCTCTAACACCTTGAAAGTACCATCAGCACGTGGCATTAGCTTTGACTTGCGCAAATTAGGAAACCTATCCATACGCAAATGTAACCAAACAAGATCTCCAGGTGCAAATTCAACACGTTTTCTACCCTTATCTCCAACAAGTTTATATTTAGCATTCATGCGCTCAATATTTTCCTTAGTTAACTCATGCATTTTTAAGATCAATTCAGCACGTTGTTTAGCATCAAAATTAACCTTCTCCGAAGATGGAAGAGGCAACAAATCAATAGGTGCACGAGGTAGGAAACCATAGACAATTTCAAAAGGGCACATCTTAGTAGTAGAATGCAACGAACGATTATAAGCAAATTCAATATGAGGCAAGCATTCTTCCCACATTTTCTTATTATTCTTCAAAACAACCCTAAGCATAGTAGACAAAGTTCTGTTGACTACTTCAGTTTGTCCATCAGTTTGGGGGTGACAAGTAGTACTAAAAAGCAGTTTAGTCCCCAACTTAGCCCATAAACATCTCCAAAAGTGGCTAAGAAATTTAGTATCACGATCTGAAACAATAGTATTTGGCACACCATGCAAGCGAATAATTTCACGAAAGAACAAATCAGCAACATTAGTAGCATCATCGCTTTTATGACATGGTATAAAGTGTGCCATCTTCGAGAACCTATCCACGACAACAAATATGCTATCCCTCCCCTTCTTTGTTCGAGGTAAACCCAAAACAAAGTCCATAGATATATCTTCCCAAGGAACACTAGGGACAGGCAAAGGCATATATAAACCATGAGGATTGAGTCGTGACTTAGCTTTTTGACATGTAGTGCAGCGAGCAACAAAACGCTCAACATCCCGTCGCATGTTTGGCCAAAAGAAATGTGTAGCAAGTACGTCCTCCGTCTTCTTCATGCCAAAGTGTCCCATTAATCCTCCTCCATGCGCCTCCTGCAACAACAAAAGACGAATAGAGCTAGCTGGAATGCATAGCTTGTTAGCTCGAAACACAAATCCATCACTAACGACGAACTTGTTCCATGTTCTCCCTTCTTTACAATTCTGCAATACATCTTTAAATTCAGCATCATGCACATATTGATCTTTGATGGTCTCCAAACCAAATATTTTAAAGTCAAGTTGTGAAAGCATAGTATAACGACGAGACAATGCATCAGCAATAACATTTTCTTTTCCCTTCTTGTGTTTAATAACATAAGGGAAAGTCTATGAATTCAACCCATTTAGCATGTCTACGGTTCAGTTTTGCTTGACTTTTAATGTGCTTTAAAGATTCATGATCAGAATGTATAACAAATTCTTTGGGCCAAAAATAATGTTGCCATGTCTCCAAAGTCTGAACAAGAGCATGTAATTCCTTATCATAAGTAGAATAATTCAGACTAGGCCCACTCAATTTTTCAGAAAAATATGCAACAGGTTTACCATCTTGTAATAACACACCTCCTAACCCAATTCCACTAGCATCACATTCAAGCTCAAAAGTCTTATTAAAATCAGGAAGTTGGAGTAAAGGAGCATGTGTCAACTTATCTTTCAATACCGTGAATGCTTCTTCCTGTGCAGTACCCCAAACAAAAGGCACATCCGTCTTTGTAAGCTCATTGAGAGGTGCAGCAATGGTGCTGAAATCTCTCACAAAACGCCGATAGAATCCAGCGAGGCCAAGGAAACTCCTCAAGTGTGTGACCGTTTTGGGCTGCGGCCAACTCTCAATAGCTTCAATCTTGGCTTTATCAACCTCAATTCCCTGTGGAGTAACAACATAGCCAAGAAAAGAGACTCAGTCGGTGCAAAAGGTGCACTTTCCAAGGTTACCAAATAAACGTGCATCACGTAGAGCAATAAAAACAGCACGTAAATGTTCCAAATGTTCCTCCAAAGATCTGCTAAAAATCAATATATCATCAAAGTATACTACCACAAATCGTCCAATGAAAGCACGTAAAACTTCATTCATTAATCTCATGAAAGTACTAGGTGCATTAGTTAACCCAAAAGGCATGACTAACCACTCATATAATCCAAACTTAGTTTTAAATGCTGTTTTCCATTCATCTCCCAATTTCATACGAATTTGATGGTATCCACTACGCAAATCA
>LR738713.1:261852561-261889725 GCA_902687465.1 Secale cereale | reverse complement strand
ACTCGGTCGGTGCGAAAGGTGCACTTTCCAAGGTTACCAAATAAACGTGCATCACGTAGAGCAATAAAAACAGCACGTAAATGTTCCAAATGTTCCTCCAAAGATCTGCTAAAAATCAATATATCATCAAAGTATACTACCACAAATCGTCCAATGAAAGCACGTAAAACTTCATTCATTAATCTCATGAAAGTACTAGGTGCATTAGTTAACCCAAAAGGCATGACTAACCACTCATATAATCCAAACTTAGTTTTAAATGCTGTTTTCCATTCATCTCCCAATTTCATACGAATTTGATGATATCCACTACGCAAATCAACTTTGGAGAATATTGTAGAGCCACTCAATTCATCAAGCATATCATCTAGCCTAGGAATAGGATGACGATAACGAATAGTAATATTATTAATGGCTCTACAATCAACACACATACGCGATGTACCATCCTTTTTCGGCACTAGAATAATAGGAACAGCACAAGGACTAAGGGATTCGCGTATATAACCTTTGTCGAGTAGCTCCTGTACTTGACGCATAATCTCCTTCGTCTCTTCTGGATTGGTACGGTATGGTGCGCGGTTGGGTAGCGATGCACCGGGAATTAAGTCAATCTGATGCTCAATCCCTCGAATAGGTGGTAATCCCGGTGGCACGTCTTGTGGAAAGACGTCGGCGAACTCCTGCAAAATGTTAGTGACAGCAGGAGGCAAAGAGGAAGGCACGTTGATAGAGGCAAAGGTGTCCCGTCTTTCGATGAGATGGTGGTTATCGTTTTGGAGGAAGTCGACTTTGACGATCCGACTACGAACGTGCGAGGACGTCGCGCCTTAGCAATCGCTAAACCAACTCCGAGAGGTTGTTGACCACGCCGGAGCACGATCAACCTGACCACGAAGGTCTGTTTCCTGCAGGCAAACGAAGAACAAGCAAGAAACTAAGATTGCAATCTGGATATTGCGAATATAAGAGGAAAGCTTTATTGATCAAGGTGGGGTTCTGAGACGCCTTGGTCTGGTCGTTGAACACAAACGAAGTACGCGAAGTTGCAGCTATGGCGAACTTTTAATCTAAACAAAACCCAAAGTCTAAACGACGCCCTAAGGGCTGTATATATGAGGGAAACAGGGGGGAATTTCGTGGCCCTTGGTGGAGGGGTCCGAAACCAACCCTAACTCTTGTTTCCCCACACATACGGACTCTAAAAACAGCCTATACTCAAGTATTTCGAAATTACATGGGCCTGGCCCAATAATAAGGTGACGCAGCACCTAAAATAGCCTCTGGACGAAATTTATGAAGTGGCATCTTGTATATTTCGTCCAAGGCTTCTCGCACTCATTATGGTGGCTTCAAAGTCCTGAAATCATCCATTGTAACTCCATTCTTGTCCCCCTTGCGCATGCCATCATCTCCATGCTTGATCTTGCTCCAATGTTCATCCTTCTTGTCCAAGCTAGGCCCTTCATTTGTAAGCAAGACAAATGTATCCAATTTAGGCAGCATCATATTCTCATGAACATTAGATTCATTACCAAGAAACGAAAGTACCTGGTAATTTAATTGGCGTGCGCGAGCTCTAGTAATTGGTCCTGTATATGTTTCAGTTGGAGCTGTGGGTGTAACCTTGTTAGTGATGTCCTCATCATTTACAATTCTGCAATACATCTTTAAATTCAGCATCATGCACATATTGATCTTTGATGGTCTCCAAACCAAATATTTTAAAGTCAAGTTGTGAAAGCATAGTATAACGACGAGACAATGCATCAGCAATAACATTTTCTTTTCCCTTCTTGTGTTTAATAACATAAGGGAAAGTCTCTATGAATTCAACCCATTTAGCATGTCTACGGTTCAGTTTTGCTTGACTTTTAATGTGCTTTAAAGATTCATGATCAGAATGTATAACAAATTCTTTGGGCCATAAATAATGTTGCCATGTCTCCAAAGTCCGAACAAGAGCATATAATTCCTTATCATAAGTAGAATAATTCAGACTAGGCCCACTCAATTTTTCAGAAAAATATGCAACAGGTTTACCATCTTGTAATAACACACCTCCTAACCCAATTCCACTAGCATCACATTCAAGCTCAAAAGTCTTATTAAAATCAGGAAGTTGGAGTAAAGGAGCATGTGTTAACTTATCTTTCAATACCGTGAATGCTTCTTCCTGTGCAGTACCCCAAACAAAAGGCACATCCTTCTTTGTAAGCTCATTGAGAGGTGCAGCAATGGTGCTGAAATCTCTCACAAAACGCCGATAGAATCCAGCGAGGCCAAGGAAACTCCTCACGTGTGTGACCGTTTTGGGCTGCGGCCAACTCTCAATAGCTTCAATCTTGGCTTTATCAACCTCAATTCCCTGTGGAGTAACAACATAGCCAAGAAAAGAGACTCAGTCGGTGCAAAAGGTGCACTTTCCAAGGTTACCAAATAAACGTGCATCACGTAGAGCAATAAAAACAGCACGTAAATGTTCCAAATGTTCCTCCAAAGATCTGCTAAAAATCAATATATCATCAAAGTATACTACCACAAATCGTCCAATGAAAGCACGTAAAACTTCATTCATTAATCTCATGAAAGTACTAGGTGCATTAGTTAACCCAAAAGGCATGACTAACCACTCATATAATCCAAACTTAGTTTTAAATGCTGTTTTCCATTCATCTCCCAATTTCATACGAATTTGATGGTATCCACTACGCAAATCAACTTTGGAGAATATTGTAGAGCCACTCAATTCATCAAGCATATCATCTAGCCTAGGAATAGGATGACGATAACGAATAGTAATATTATTAATGGCTCTACAATCAACACACATACGTGATGTACCATCCTTTTTCGGCACTAGAATAATAGGAACAGCACAAGGACTAAGGGATTCGCGTATATAACCTTTGTTGAGTAGCTCCTGTACTTGACGCATAATCTCCTTCGTCTCTTCTGGATTGGTACGGTATGGTGCGCGGTTGGGTAGCGATGCACCGGGAATTAAGTCAATCTGATGCTCAATCCCTCGAATAGGTGGTAATCCCGATGGCACGTCTTGTGGAAAGACGTCGGCGAACTCCTGCAAAATGTTAGTGACAGCAGGAGGCAAAGAGGAAGGCACGTCCTCGAATGAAAATAATGCCTCTTTGCATACAACAGCATAGCAAACAGATTTGCTAAAGTCTAGCTCATCAATATCAGATTTGGTGGCAAATAAACATGCACTTTTCAATTTAATTTCAGAAGCAACAGTAGATGGTTCATTATTAGGCTTCATTTGTTGCTCAAATTCTTTTGCCACAATCTGATTTTCACTCTTATTTTTCTCCTGTTTTGCTTTATTAGCTCTATTAATATCATCTTTCAAAATGGAATCAGGAGTCATAGGAAGCAAAGTAATATTTTTATCCTTATGAACAAGAGTATACTGATTGTTTCTACCATGGTGTACAGAATTTTTATCAAATTGCCATGGTCTACCAAGTAATAAGGAACATGCTTGCATAGGTACCACATCACAATCAACAGAATCAGCATATGTAGAGATACTAAAATGCACACAAACAGTACGTGTTACCTTAACCTTGCCGCTGTTGTTGAACCATTGGATGTAGTAAGGATGTGGATGTGGTCTTGTGGTGAGAGATAACTTCTCCACCATCTCCATGCTAGCCAAGTTGTTGCAACTCCCTCCATCTATGATCACGCGAACAGAACGTTCCTTCACAACTCCCTTTGTATGGAACAAATTATGCCTCTGATTTTGCTCAGCTTGTGTAACCTGCACACTCAAAACACGTTGAGCAACTAAACATTCATACCTGTCAGCATCTTCAGGAGCCATGTATTGCGTCTCATGATCAGAATCGTCTCCGCCGTGTTCTTCACGTGTAATAAGAGCCAAAGTCTCCTCATCATAGTCACTAGCGGATTCATATCCACCATCCTCAGTAGCAATCATCACACGCTGAGATTTGCAATCTCTCGCAAAATGTCCTCTTCCCTTACAACGACGACAAATAATATCACTGGTGTGCCCTGTTGATGCCATGGAAGAAGAAGAACTCTGTGCAGGCCCAATAGGTGTGCTCTTGGCAGATAATGGTGGTTGTGCCTGCTTCCTTGTATCACGGCTGGAGGTAACAGCTGATGGAGGTGTCGGTGCAGTCGAATGTGAGGAAGTAGAGGATGCACGCGGTGTCCATGATGAAGGTCGTCCTGCAGAAAAGTTAGTCCGCGCCAATGCCTGTCGATCCTGCACTTCACGTTCAGCTTTACAAGCAAGATGGAATAAACGAGTGATATTAGTATAATCCTTATACTCTAGAATGGTCTGAATCTCTCTATTTAATCCACCCATAAAACATGCAAGCATAGCTTCATTCTCCTCAACAATACCACATCTAATCAGGCCAGTTTGTAATTGCTGATAATATTCTTCTACAGAATTTTTTCCTTGTCTTAAGCGCTGCAGTTTTTGAAGTAATTCACGTTGATAATATGGTGGAACCCAACGAGTACGCATAGCAGTTTTCAAAGCAGTCCAAGTAGCTGGAATAGGATAGGTGTGTTAATAATAATAATAATAGATATGTTCAGACCACCAAACACATGCAAAACCAGTGAAAGCACAAACAGCAGCAGGAACACGTCTCTCCTCGAGATAGTTTAAACATGTAAAACGTTGTTCAGTTTGTAACTCCCAAGTAAGATATATATCAGGAACATATCTACCCTCAAATGGTGGAATATTCAATTTCAGTTTAGGAAGATGGTCATGTACCTCAGGTGGTGGTGCAGCCCTACCGTTGCGATGATATGCATGAGGACGACCTGGTGGTGGTGGTGCTGGTTGTTGCACGTAGTTCTGATTTTGGTCAACCTCATCCTCGTAATGGTCCTCCACCTCTGCAGTAGCAGCAGGAGCTACAGAAACATCAACAGCAGCACCAGAAGCTTGACCAGTCTCAAGGGGAACGCGCTGTGCTCGTCCCACTTGATTCGGAAGGCGCCGTTGTTGTTGTTGTTGTTGTTGTTGTTGTTGTTGTTGTTGTTGTTGTTGTTGTTGTTGTTGTTGTTGTTGTTGTTGTTGAAGAGGTGGGACAGCTGCAGCAGCCGGTGGTGGTGGAAAACGCGCAAGCAATTCAGCAAACTTGTTATCGAGCTTTGTGTCAAACGTCTTCTCCATGCCATCTATCTTCTCCATGGCCGCGTCCAATATGTTTAGCACATCTTGCACCTGTTCACTCATCATTTGCTGAAACTTATCATGAAGCTCCTTGTTCATCAAGTTCTCCCAGTCAGTCTCGTCGACTTGTGATCCTGGCATGGTTAGCAGCAATAGAAACACACAAGAATATGATCCTACAGACTACTAACAAGTGGTGGTGGTGGCGGGTGTCACAAATCCGTCAAGCAAATCTCAAATTCTTACCAGTTCTTACCCAGCAGCAGGCGGTGATCGGCAACCGATGTAGTCAAAACTCTCAAAGCTTGGATAGAGCGATTACCAGGGAGAGTCAAACGCACGATGTAGATGTATGTGGAGCTGGGAAGGCTTATAATATGGTAGCAAAAAGGGTCAGCAATAATCAATTCAGAGATGCAAAGGTGAATAAACGCTCAACGACGGTACTGTGCTGGTCCTAGGCTAGACCGTACTAGAGACGCGAGCCTAGAACACTAACGAAATCACGGCGCTGCACGAAATCAAGGGGAAAGCACACTCTGAATTTTTTTTTCGCCCCTTTTTTTTTGCGCTGCTTCTTTTTTTTGGCCGAAAATCACTATAATGGCGAGTGTCTCAAAACACTTCCCAAGTCAAACTAAGATGATAGGCACTAAATTTTTTGAAGAATTTTTTTTTTCGGAATCAGGGCAGCGACGACGAAAAAGTGCGGTAAAAAAACAGTATGATGGCACGTGTCTCAAAAGACTCAGAAAAGCCCAAAAATAGGATAGGGAAAAAATTTCACCTGTCGAAATTTTGGCCTAAAAACTGGCCGGGGGTCTCGAGACTCTTTTTTTTTCGAGACCTACGCAGGCAAGGAAACACAAATCCGAAACCTAGATGGATCTCGAGAACAAACCTAATATGAAAAGAACTCGGATTGGCGGTGGATATATGGTGGTAGGATATGGCAGCGGTGGTAGGTTATGGCAGCTGTGGTATGGCAGCGGCGATGAATATGGTGCGGCGGCGATGTGACAAACTGTGAACAGAACTCGAAACTCTAAAGAACTAGACGCTAAGACCAGCAACTTGACACGACGATGCAACCGCAAATTCAACAAAGCAAATACAGAAAAGATTATGCAAAGGCTCAGATTGGTTCGGATGGGATGAACTAACCCTAATTTTTTTTTGGCTTTTTCGTGGACTGTAGGTATGAAGAACAGACTCGATCTAATCTACGAAAAACTGTAAAATCTCACCGAGCAACCTGGAAATCTGATACCACTTGATAGAGGCAAAGGTGTCCCGTCTTTCGATGAGGTGGTGGCTATCGTTTTGGAGGAAGTCGACTTTGACGATCCGACTACGAACGTGCGAGGACGTCGCGCCTTAGCAATCGCTAAACCAACTCCGAGAGGTTGTTAACCACGCCGGAGCACGATCAACCTGACCACGAAGGTCTGTTTCCTGCAGGCAAACGAAGAACAAGCAAGAAACTAAGATTATATACTGGGCATGGGTGGAAGGCTTGGCCTTTTGCTCGGTGTTTTGTTCCACTCATGCCACCTTAGGCGCCGATAAACCGGCATTATGTTCCTTGATTTTGCGTTCCTTACACGGTTGGGTATATGTGGACCCCTTGACAGTTCGTCTTTGAATAAAACTCCTCCAGCAAGGCCCAACATTGGTTTTAATTTGCTCATCATAACAACTTAATTAATTAATTAATTGCATAGGGAGTTAGCGCTACCCGTGGATTCTTCTACATAGCAGGGGGGCCAGTGCCGATGGTGTTAGTGTTGGTCCCAAATAGTGCAGCTTGCGGCGCCGCCCCTTGGAAACTTCGGGTATCTGGTCGCTGTAACCATAGCTCATCCGGACGTGGCCTGAGACGAGATACGCGCGGCTACTATCAGGGTGTCGGCACGCCGAGAGGTCTTGCTGGACTTGTTTTACCATTGTCAAAATGTCTTGTGCACCGGGATGCCGAGCCTGATCGGATTTCCCTAAGATAAGGGGTGATGATATTATATTTATCACTTCAGCTGATCGTGAGAGCTTGTAATGGGCTAAGTTGGGACACCCCTGCAGGGTTATGATCTTTCGAAAGCCGTGCCTGCGGTTATGTGGCAGATTGGAATTTGTTAATATCCGGTTGTAGAAAAATTGACAGAGGATCCGAAGTAAAACACACAACTGTGTGAGTAACCACGACTGTCTCTTTTCACTTTGAGAAGAGAACATGGTGGGGTTATGTTTGACTCGTAGGTAGTTCAGGATCTTTAGGGATGACTACTAGTTGTGACCGTTTGCGTAGATGCTCTTCTTATTCTTCTACTCGTAAGATAGCCACCATATATATTGCTTAGCCGCTGCTGCAACCTCACCACTTTACCTCTTCCTACCCATTAAGCTTTGATAGTCTTGTTACCCATGGTTATGGGATTGCTGAGTCCTCGTGGCTCACGGATACTACAACAATAGTTGCAGGTGCAGGTTTCCGATGACTTGACGTGAGAGCATTGATCGCTGTGTTGGAGTTCTTTCTTCTTCTTCTTCTTCAGTCTTGGGTTAGGTTCCGGGTCGGCAGCCTGGGATAGCAAATGGATGTCTTTGTGCTTTTCATGTTTGCATCCGTAGTCGGATGCCTTGTATTATGTTGTTGTATTCATGTGACTTGTATGTATTGTTGTATTACAGCGCCCAGCCGACCCGCCGCCGCCACTTGGCAGCAGCCCGTTCGCCGCAGCCGCCACCTCAGCAAGGGAGGGCCCGCCCGTCAGCCTCCCTTGGCCTCCCCGCATCAGCCGCCGCGCGGGGCCCGCGAAGCCCGGCCGTGGCCCGCCCCCGGGCCGGTCTGGGCCCCGAGCCGCCCCGCGCGAGGCCTCGCTCGTCTGCAGCGCTGCTCCGCCCCGCCGCCGAGCTTCCATCGCCGCCGGTGGCCAGATCCGGCAGCCTCCGCGCCCCAGAGCCTGCCTCGTCGCCGGCCGCTGCAATTCCTCCGCCGCCGCCCACCTGCAGCAGCGCGCCGGCCGGGATCCGCCTCCCTTGCGATCTCCTCCCCGCCCCGCAACCGCTCCGGGCCGGATCCGGCGAGATCCGGCCGAAGGGGCATTCCGCCGCCCGGAGTTCATCGCCGCCGCCGATTCCCTTCGCCGGATCGGCCAGCCCCGAGCTCCTCCGTCGCCCGACCCGCTCCATCAGAGCCTCGCCCGACCCGTTAGTCCTGAGACGCTGCCACGCGGGCCCCGTTCGTCAGATGTGTCCGCCCACTTCCGACATGTCCGTTTTCCTCGAGGTCCCTTTTTCTCTCTAAGTCCCTGAAAAATGCATATAATGTTGCTATGTTTCCATAGTTATAACTTTTTGTGTGTATGTCCAATTTGAGTGAATGATATGTCAAAATGATCGTGGTGATGTGCTCTACACTTTGTTCCATTGTGCCATGCTTGTTTGAGTTCATTTAGATGCTCTAATCTCTGTTGCAAGAATGCTACTTGTTATAAACTGTTGTTACTTGTTATTTTGTTGCCATGTTTGCTAGATGATAACTTGGTGCATGTTTATCCAAATGATGCATATGATATGTCAAAATGTTAATCATGAGTTGCTCTACATGTTGGTTGCTATAGCATGCATGTTAGAGTTCATTTTTCCATGTTTAACTCTGTTGCAAAAGTGCATGTGGCTGTTAGGTTTTGTAACTTGTTACGAGATGCCTAGTTGAGGAGCTCGTGGCTATTGATGTGTTTGTCCCCATGTCACATGCCTAGATGTTTTAGAATCTACATGATGTGTTCTTTGCTGTGGTGCAAACCAATTGCCTTGATATGCCTTGTGATGACTTAAACATGCTTGCAAACATGCCATGATAATGTTACTGTTTTAACACTTAGTGAAATTTCACTAAGTCTGGAATCTGTAATATCCTGATGCTATGTTTGCTTGAAGCCCTAGACAAATCCATGTTAGTTTTGGGGTGGCCATTGATCATTCCTTGTTGTATATGTTGTTGTATATCCATTCATGTCCTCACTTGTTCATATGGCTTGTTGTAGCTTATTTAATTCTTGCTCCCAAGTTGCTATAAAATATTGCTGTCAGGTTTTTAGTGTCATGATCAAAATGTTGTAGCTTGTTGCTATTGATCCATGCCTCCTATGGAGTTGCTCCAATGGAGTTTTTTGCTGTAGGATATGTCTACTTCACATCCATGCTTCTTGTTACCATGTTTGAGTGATGTAGCACATATTTACCTTGCTCCAAAGTTGCTATGTGGCTGTTAACTTCAGCTTGTTGTTATATCTTGTTTCTAGTGTATCTTTTAGCCCGTTGCTCCGTTTTGGGTGTGCCTTATATGAAACTTGTGTGATTTTGCATGTAGATTCATAATATCATATTGTTTTCATGTTTGGAGTGAGTTTGCTTGATGTTTGGGTGATTCTTGCACCGTTGCCATGTTTGACTTATTTTGCTCATATCTTCTAGGTCGTAGCTCCTAATTAAGCAAACTTTATATGAAACTTGACTAGAATTACGTGTAGATCATCATGGTGCATGTTAATCTGCTGTTTAACCACTTTAACTTAAAGTTTGTTCAGATCTGGACTAATTTCAAATTATGCATATGAGGGCCTACCGGTTTTATTATATGTAGTTTCCGGCCTCATTTAAACTTGTTGGCTTGTGTTGTTTTTCTATGCTTCCTACCTTGCCATGTTTTGCTTCCTGTATAGACTTGCTGTGCATCATATGTAGACTTGTTTTGCATCATACTTGGTTGAGCATATTGTCGTGTTCTTGTGTTGTGTGTTTACCGTGTTGCTTGCTTCTTCTCGTTAGTGCTTGTTTCGTTGCATTCGTCTACCCGTGGTTCTTCTTCAATGCTTATTCTTCGTGTTCTTCATGGATTTGTTCTTCTTCCTTGCGGGATCTCAGGCAAGATGACCATACCCTTGGATACCTTTACTATCATTGCCATGCTTAGTGTCTCGATGCTATTGTTATATGTCGCGCTACCCATCTTTATTGTCAGCCCCTCTCCTTGTTGCCATGAAACCTCTAACCTTTGACACCTTGCAAGCAAAAACCATTGTTTGGCAATGTTACCCGCTTGCTCAGCCCCTCTTATAGCGTTGTTAGTTGCAGGTGAAGATGAAGATCGTCCCAGGAGGGAACTTGTTGTTAGAATATCACAATATCTATTATTATTATTAACACACCTATATACTGGGCATGGGTGGAAGGCTTGGCCTTTTGCTCGGTGTTTTGTTCCACTCATGCCACCTTAGGCACCGATAAACCGGCATTATGTTCCTTGATTTTGCGTTCCTTACACGGTTGGGTATATGGGGACCCCTTGACAGTTCGTCTTTGAATAAAACTCCTCCAGCAAGGCCCAACATTGGTTTTAATTTGCTCATGATAACCACTTAATTAATTAATTAATTGCATAGGGAGTTAGCGCTACCGGTGGATTCTTCTACATAGTAGGGGGGTCAGTGCCGATGGTGTTGGTGTTGGTCCCAAATAGAGCAGCTTGCGGCGCCGCCCCTTGGAAACTTGGGGTATCTGGTCACTATAACCATAGCTCATCCGGACGTGGCCTGAGACGAGATACGCGCGGCTACTATCAGGGTGTCGGCACGCCGGGAGGTCTTGCTGGACTTGTTTTACCATTGTCGAAATGTCTTGTGCACCGGGATGCCGAGCCTGATCGGATTTCCCTAAGATAAGGGGTGATGATATTATATTTATCACTTCAGCTGATCGTGAGAGCTTGTGATGGGCTAAGTTGGGACACCCCTGCAGGGTTATGATCTTTAGAAAGCCGTGCCTGCGGTTATGTGGCAGATTGGAATTTGTTAATATCCGGTTGTACAAAACTTGACAGAGGATCCGAGGTAAAACACACAACTGTGTGAGTAACCGTGACTGTCTCTTTTCACTTTGAGAAGAGAACACGGTGGGGTTATGTTTGACTCGTAGGTAGTTCAGGATCTTTAGCGATCACTACTAGTTGCGACCGTTTGCGTAGATGCTCTTCTTATTCTTGTACTCGTAAGATATCCACCATATATATTGCTTAGCCGCTGCTGCAACCTCACCACTTTACCTCTTCCTACCCATTAAGATTTGATAGTCTTGTTACCCATGGTTATGGGATTGCTGAGTCCTCGTGGCTCACGGATACTACAACAACAGTTGCAGGTGCAGGTTTCCGATGACTTGATGTGAGAGCGTTGATCATTGTGTTGGAGTTCTTTCTTCTTCTTCTTCTTCTTCAGTCTTGGGTTAGGTTCCGGGTCGGCAGCCTGGGATAGCAGATGGATGTCTTTATTCTTTCAATGTTTGCATCCGTAGTCGGATGCCTTGTATTATGTTGTTGTATTCATGTGACTTGTATGTATTGTTGTATCCCCCATGTATGTATGTAATGGTACGATGTAATGATATCCATCTTGCTAAGCGCCCGAAATGCGGTTGTGCCCCAATCACGTAAGTGTCACGTGATCGGGATAGAATCGCATCTTGGGCATGTCGCATAGTCATAGGAACATGTATAAGTCATGAAGAAAGCAATAGCAGTGAAACTAAATGATCAAGTTGATAAGCTAATGGATAGGTCTTGTCCATCACATCATTCTCCTAATGATGTGATCCCGTTGATCAAATGACAAATCATTTGTATGGTCAGGAAATATAACCATGTTTGATTAATGAGCTAGTCTAGTAGAGGCATACTAGGGACACTCTGTTTCGTCTATGTATTCACACATGTACTAAGTTTCCGGTTAATACAATTCTAGCATGAATAATAAAAATTTATCATGATATAAGGAAATACAAATAACAACTTTATTATTGCCTCTAGGGCATATTTCCTTCACGGATATCCGCCCCGCACCGGACGTCCGACACCTCCTAGGCTCCGGACGACCGCTACCCACTTGACGACCGGACGACCGGCTCCTACTTCTCGAGCTTGCGTTGTATTCCCTCGAAGAGGAAACAGTGATGCATCACAGTAGCGTAAGTATTTCCCTCAGTTTTTGAGAACCAATGTATCAATCCAGTAGGAGACCACGCGCGAGTCCCTCGCACCTGCACAAAAAAAAATAAGAACTTCGCAGCCAACGCAATAAGGGGTTGTCAATCCCTTTATGGTCACTTACAAATGTGAGATTTGATAGATATGATAGTTTGATAGTTTTGGTATTTTTGGATATAAGAATAGAAAGTAAAAACAGAAAAGTAAAGTAGATGGTAGATTTATATGTTGAGAATAGACCCGGGGGCCATAGGTTCCACTAGTGGCTTCTCTCATGATAGCAGATTTCTACGGTGGGTGAACGAATTTCTATCGAGCAATTGATAGAAAAATGAATAATTATGAGAATATCTAGGCATGATCATTATATATAGGCATCACATCCGTGACAAGTAGACCGAAATGATTCTGCATCTACTACTATTACTCCACACATCGACCGCTATCCAACATGCATCTAGAGTATTAAGTTCATAAGAAGAGAGTAACGCCTTAAGCAAGATGACATGATGTAGAGGGATAAACTCAAGTAATATGATATAAACCCCATCTTTTTATCCTCGATGGCAACAATACAATACGTGCCTTGCTGCCCCTGCTGTCACTGGGAAAGGACATTCGCAAGATTGAACCCAAATCCAAGCACTTCTCCCATTGCAAGAACTATAGATCTAGTAGGACAAACCAAACCGATAATTCGAAGAGACTTGCAAGGATATTATAATCATACATAAAAGAATTCAGAAAAGAACCAAATATTTCTCATAGATAATCTTGATCATAAACCCGCAATTCATCGGATCTCGACAAACACACCACAAAAAGAGATTACATCGAATAGATCTCCTCGAAAACCAAGGAGAACTTGGTATTGAGATCCAAAGAGAGAGAAGAAGCCATCTAGGTACTAACTATGGACCCGAACGTCTGTGGTAAACTACTCACAACTCCTGGTCAGGCGATGGTATTGATGTAGAAGCACTCTATGGTAGATCCCCCCTCTGGCGGAGCTCCGGAACAGGCCCCAAGATGGGACCTCACGGGAACAGAAGGTTGTGGGGGGGGGGAATTAGGGTTTTTTGTTCTCTTATGATGTTTTCGGGGTACATGGGTATATTTAGGAGGAAGGAGGGCATCGGGGGACCAACGTGGGGCCCACGAGGCAGGGGGCGTGCCCTGTAGCGGGGCGCCCCCACCCTCATGGACGCCACGTGTGCCCTAGTCCGTGGTTCTCAAGTCTCCCGTGAAGATATCGCTCCAAAAATATCTCCCCCGAAGGTTTCATTCTGTTTGGACTCCGTTTAATATTCCTTTTCTGTAAAACCCTGAAATAGGCAAAAAAACAGCAATCTGGACTGGGCCTTTGGGTTAATAGGTTAGTCCCAAAAATAATATAAAAGTGTATAACAAAGCCCATTAAACATCCAAAACATCATAAATAATAGCATGGAACAATAAAAAATTATAGACACGTTGGATACGTATCAAGCATCCCCAAGCTTAATTCCTGCTCGTCCTCGAGTAGGTAAATGATAAAAACTGATTTTTTTGATGTGGAATGCTAACCAACATAATTTTCAATGTATTTCTCTTTATTGTGGCATGAATGTTCAGATCTGAAAGATTCAAGACAAAAGTCTATATTGACATAAGAAATAATAATACTTCAAGCATACTAACAAAGCAATCATGTCTTCTCAAAATACCATGGCTAAAGAAAGTTATCCCTACAAAATCATATAGTCTGGCTATGCTCCCTCTTCATCACACCAAATATTCATATCATGCACAACCCCGGTTTCAGCAAAGCACTTGTTTTCATACTCAAAATTTTCAAACCTTTCAACTTTCACGCAATACATGAGCGTGAGCCATGGATATAGCACTATGGGTGGAATAGAATGGTGGTTGTGGAGAAGACAAAAGGAGGGAGATAGTCTCACATCGACTAGGCATATCAACGGGCTATGGAGATGCCCATTAATAGATATCCATGTGAGTGAGTAGGGATTGCCATGCAACGGATGCACTAAAAATATATGAAAGCTCAACAAAAGAAACTAAGTGGGTGTGCATCCAACTTGCTTGCTCATGAAGACCTAGGGCATTTGAGGAAGCCCATTGTTGGAATATACAAGCCAAGTTCTATAATGAAAATTCCCACTAGTATATGAAAGTGACTAAGCATGAGACTCTCTATCATGAAGAACATGGTGCTACTTTGAAGCACAAGTCTGGAAAAAGATAGTAGTATTGTCCCTTTTCTTTTTTTTTCTTTTTTTTCTTTTTTTTTGGGCCTTTCTTTTTTTCTTTGGCCTTTCCTTCTTTTTTTCTTTTTTTTCTAGGACAATGATCTAATAATGATGATCATCAAACTTCTATTGATTTACAACTCGATATTACAACTCGATACTAGAACAAAGTATGACTCTATATGAATGCCTCCGGCGGTGTACCGGGATGTGCAATGAATCAAGAGTGACATGTATGAAAAATTATGCATGGTGGCTTTGCCACAAATACGATGTCAACTACATGATCATGCATGGCAATATGACAATATGAAGCGTGTCATATGAGTGGAACAGTGAAAAGTTGCATGGCAATATATCTCGGAATGGCTATGGAAATGCCATGATAGGTAGGTATGGTGGCTGTTTTGAGGAAGGTATGTGGTGGCTATTTTGAGGAAGGTATATAGTGGGTGTATGGTACCGGCGAAAGATGCGTGGTACAAGAGAGGCTAGCAATGGCGGAAGGATGAGAGTGCGTATAATCCATGGACTCAACTTTACTCATAAGAACTCATATACTTATTGCAAAAATTTACGAGTCATCAAAACAAAGCAATCAACGCATGCTCCTAGGGGGGAGGTTGGTAGGAGTTAACTATCGCGCGCCCCGACCTCCACACAAAGGATGACACTCTACAAATCCCTCATGCTCTAACTTCGTCAAAAAGTGGTTCACCATATGCGCATGCTACAAGAATCACAAACTTTAACACAAGTATTTCTCAATTTCATAATAACTCCACTAGCATGACTCTAATATCACTATCCTCATATCTCAAAACAATTATCAAGTATGAAACTTCTCATCATATTCAATGCGCTTTGTATGAAAGTTTTTACTACATTCATCTTGGATGCCTATCATATTAAGGCTTAGTTTAATAACCAAAGCACATTACCATGCTGTTCTAATAGACTCTCAAAAGTATATAAGTGAAGCATGAGAGATCAGCAATTTCTACAAAATAAAATCACCACCGTGCTCTTAAAGATATAAGTGAAGCACTAGAGCAAAAATTGTTTAGCTCAAAAGATATAAGTGAAGCACATAGAGTGTTCTAACAATTCCTAGGTCATATTTATCTCTCTCAAAAAGGTATGTCCAGCAAGGATGATTCTGGCAAACTTACAAGCAAAGACTCAAATCATACATGACACTCTAAGTAAAACACATATCATGTAGTGAATAAAAATATAGTCCCGAGTATAGTTACCGATAGATGAAGAAGAAAGAGGGGATGCCTTCCCGGGGCATCCCCAAGCTTAGGCTTTTGGTTGTCCTTGAATTTTACTTTGGGGTGCCTTGGGCATCCCCAAGCTTAGGCTCTTGCCACTCTTTATTCCATAGTCCATCAAAGCAATTCTCAAAACTTGAAAACTTCACAACACAAAACATAGCCAAAAATCTCGTGAGCTCCGTTAGTATAAGAAAACAAACCACCACTCAAAGGTACTGTAATGAACTCATTCTTTGTTTATATTGGTGTTAAACCTACTGTATTACAACTTTTCTATGATTCATATCCTCCAATACTACTCATAGATTCATCAAAATAAGCAAACAACACACGAAAAACAGAATCTGTCAAAAACAGAGTAGTCTGTAGTAATCTGTAACTTTCGCATACTTCTATAACTCCAAACAAATTTAAATAAATTGGTAAACGTGAGGAATTTTTCTATTAATCATCTGCAAATAGAATAAACTAAATAGCACTCTCCAGTAAAATCTGGTGACTATTCTCGTGAGCGCTTACGTTTCTGTTTTTTACATCAAGATCATATAAACTTCACACAAGTCTTCCCAAAGGTTCTACTTGACACATACACTAATTAAAACACAAAACCACATCTAAACAGAAGATAGATGCAATATTTATTCCTAAACAGAAGCAAAAACAAAGAAAATAAAATTGGGTTGCCTCCCAATAAGCGCTGTCGTTTATAGCCATTAAGATAGGCTTGAGAATTCAATGATGCTCACATAAAAGATAAGAATTGAAGCACAAAGAGAGCATCATGTAGCATGTAAAAATCACATCTAAGTCTAACATACTTCCTATGCATATGCATTTTTTAGGAAAACAAATTAGCAAGACAACAAAGATCTAACATATGCAAGGAAGAAGAAAGAAACAAGATCAATCTCAACATGAAGAGAGGTAATTAGTAACATGAAGATTTCTACAACCATATTTTCCTCTCTGATAATAATTGCATGTAGGATCATAAGAAAATTCAACAATATAGCTATCACAAAACATATTTTCAACACGATCCACATACATACGAAGTTGACACTCTTCCAAAATAGTGGGATCAACATTAACTAAAGTCAAGACCTCTCCAAACCCACTTTTAATAATATTGCAAACACTATTATCAATCTCATATTCATCATGGGGATTAAATAAATATTCAAGATCATAAGAAGAATCACCCCAATCATGATCATTGCAACAAATAATTGTCATAGCAAAACAATCATCCCCAAGCTTATGGTTTTGCATATCATTAACACAATTAACATCAATATAATTAATAATAACATCATTGCAATCATGCTTTTTACTCAAAGAGCTATCGTGAATCCCTTTATGATTTTCTTTCAATACTTCATCACAATTTTCAGATTCATGAATTTCAAGCAAAACCTCATAAAGATAATCTAGTGCACGTAGCTCACTAGCAATTGGTTCATCATAATTGGATCTCTTAAAAAGATTAGCAAGTGGATGAGGATCCATAATTTAGCAAGCGAAGATGCAAGCTAATAGAGGGCACATAGCAACACAAGCAAACAGAAAGGCGAACGGAAAAAGGGCGAATAAAACGGCAAGGGTGAAGTGGGGGAGAGGAAAACGAGAGGCAAATAAATGTAATGTGAAGGATAAGGGTTTGTGATAGGTACTTGGTATATGACTTTTGCGTAAGCCTCCCTGGCAACGGCGCCATAAATTCTTCTTGCTACTTCTCGAGCTTGCGTTGTATTCCCTCGAAGAGGAAAGGGTGATGTAGCACAGTAGCGTAAGTATTCCCCTCAGTTTTTGAGAACCATGGTATCAATCCAGTAGGAGACCACGCGCGAGTCCCTCGCACATGCAAAAACAAATAAGAACTTCGCAGCCAACGCGATAAGGGGTTGTCAATCCCTTTACCGTCACTTATGAAAGTGACATCAAATAGATATGATAGTTTGATATTTTTGGTATTCTTGGATATAAGAACAGAAAGTAAAAATAGAAAAGTAAAGTACATTGTAGATTGATATGTTGAGAATAGGCCCGGGGGCCATAGGTTTCACTAGTGGCTTCTCTCATGATAGCAGATTTCTACGGTGGGTGAACGAATTACTGTCGAGCAATTGATAGAAAAGTGAATAATTATGAGAATATCTAGGCATGATCATTATATATAGGCATCACGTCCGTGACAAGTAGACTGAAATGATTCTGCATCTACTACTATTACTCCACACATCGACCGCTATCCAGCATGCATCTAGAGTATTAAGTTCATAAGAACAGAGTAACGCCTTAAGCAAGATGACATGATGTAGAGGGATAAACTCAAGCAATATGATATAAACCCCATCTTTTTATCCTTGATGGCAACAATACAATACATGCCTTGCTGCCCCTGCTGTCAATGGGAAAGGACACTGCAAGATTGAACCCAAAGCCAAGCACTTCTCCCATTGCAAGAACTATAGATCTAGTAGGCCAAACCAAACCGATAATTTGAAGAGACTTGCAAGGATATTATAATCATACATAAAAGATTTCAGAAAAGAACCAAATATTTCTCATAGATAATCTTAATCATAAACAAACAATTCATTGGATCTCGAAAAACACACCGCAAAAAGAGATTACATCGAATAAATCTCCTCGAAGACCGATGATAACTTGGTATTGAGACCCAAAGAGAGAGAAGAAGGCATCTAGGTACTAACTATGGACCCGAAGGTCTATGGTAAACTACTCAAAACTCATGGTGAGGTGATGGTGTTGATGTAGAAGTACTCCGTGGTAGACCCCCCCTCCGGCGGATCTCCGGAACATGCCCCAAGATGGGATCTCATGGGAACAGAAGGTTGCGGCGGTGGAATTAGGGTTTTTTCTCCTCTTTTGATGTTTTAGGGGTACATGGGTATATATAGGAGGAAGGAGTGCATCAGGGGACCAACGTGAGGCCCACGAGGCAGGTGGGCGCGCCTTGTAGGGGGGGGGGGGGCGCCCCCACCCTCGTGGATGCCACATGTGCCCTATTTCGTGGTTCTCAAGTCTCTCGTGAAGATATTGCTCCAAAAATATCTCTCCCGAAGGTTTCATTGCGTTTGGACTCCGTTTGATATTCCTTTTCTGTAAAACCCTGAAATAGGAAAAAAACCAGCAATCTGGACTGGGCCTTTGGGTTAATAGGTTAGTCCCAAAAATAATATAAAAGTGTATAACAAAGCCCATTAAACATCCAAAAGATCATAAATAATAGCATGGAACAATCAAAAATTATAGATACGTTGGAGACATATCACTGGCCACCTCCAGACGGCCGTCATTTCACAACAAAACGAAAATAGCAGAAATCCGAGGACTTTCGAACGTCCGGTCCCTCACGAGCCACTAGACGTCTCGTACCGAGCGGACGTCCGCTACCTGTGCGCACTGAAATCTTTAGGGCCAAGGCCCATGTACCCCTTATTGTACCTATACTATATATACTCCTTCTCCTCCTCCTAGTTAGGGTCAGCATTATGATAGCTCATTTAGACTTAGAGCATTGCTCGTCCTTAGTGGTTCATCGCTACGAGAGACCGCGGCCTCTACGGAGAAGATCCACACGGATTCAAGACCTCCTCCGGGAGAAGATCAAGACCTCCTCACGGAGAAGACTAACATCACTTGTATCGTCCTTAGTTGATCGTGGATCGTGTATCACTCTTTCTGTTCCTGGATCTAGCATATGTGTGACCTAAACTTCTTGATTTGAGTATTCTCCTCTAGTTTCCCCCGTGTTTCCCCTCGTGTTCTTCGTGTTCCTCATGGGATTCATCTCCAATCGTGAAAGATCGTCCTATCATCGGGTTGACCCCGCATCAACCAACAAATAGAAACGACGATCCAACCGCAAATTCAACAAAGCAAAACCTAAAAAGATTATGCAAAGGCTCAGATTGGTTCAGATATGATGGACTAACCCTAATATTTTTTCGCTTTTTCGTGGACTATATGTATGAAGAACCAACTCGATCTAACTATGAAAAAATGGAAAATCTCACTGAGCAACCTCGAAATCTGATACATCTCGTCTTTCGATGAGATGGTGGCTATCGTTTTCGGTGGAGTAGAGTTCGGCGATCCGACTACGAACCTGCGAGGACGTCGCACCTTAGCCATCGCTAAACCAACTCCGAGAAGTTATTGACCACGCCGGAGCACGATCAACCTAACCACGAGGGCCTATTTTTTGCAAGCAAACAGAGAACAAGCAAGAAACTAAGATTGCAATCTGGATATTGCGAATATAAGAGGAAAGCTTTATTGATCAAGGTGGGGTTCTGTGACGTCTTTGGTCTGGTCGTTGAACACAAACGAAGCACGTGAAGTTGCAGCTATGGCGAACTTTAATCTAAACAAACCCAAAGTCTAAACGATGCCCTAAGGGCGGTATATATGGAGAGAGAGGGGGAATTTCGTGGCCCCTTGGAGAAGGGGTCCGAAACCAACCCTAACTCTGTTTTCCCCACACATACAGACTCTAAAAACAGCCTATACTTTAGTATTTCGAAATTATTTGGGCCTGACCCAATAATAAGGTGACGCATCACCTCTAATAACCTTTGGACGAAATTTATGAAGTGACATCTTGTATATCTCGTCCAAGGCTTCATGCACTCATTATGGTGGCTTCAAAGTCCTGAAATCATCACTTGTAACTCCGTTCTTGTTCCTGTTGCGCATGCCATCATCTCCATGCTTGATCTTTCTCCAATGTTCCTCCTTCTTGTCCAAGCTAGGCCCTTCATTTGTAAGCAAGACTAATGTATCCAATTTAGGCAGCATCATATTCTCATGAACATTACAATCATTACCAAGAAACGAAAGTACCTAGTAATTCAATTGGCGTGCGCGAACTCTAGTAATTGGTCCAGTATGTATAATAGCAGGGGCAGTGGGTGCAACAATGGTATTGTTGTCCTCATCACCTGAAAACTTTGTTAGGGAACCGAGGGTGTTCAAAGCTAGGTGGTTCCTAACATAAACTTTCTTATCAATTTAACCATTGAGGAAGACATTTTTCACATCCATTAGATATAGCGGAATATTCTGTAATTTGCAAAAGCGAGAACAATGCGAATTGCGTCAAGGCGAGCAACAGGAGCATATGTTTCACGAAAATCTAGACCTTCTACTCGTGTATACCCTTGAGCAACAAGACAAACTTTGTTTCTCACCACAATGCCATTTCATCTTGCTTGTTTTGACAAGTCCATTTTGTGCCGATGATATTGTGCTTCTTAGGATTCGGTCGATCGACCAGTTCCCACACATAATTCAATTTGAATTGGACCATCTCCTCTTGCATGGCATTCATCCAATTAGGATCTTCCTCGCCTCTTCATACTTTGTAGGTTCTGTTAGTCAATCAAAGGAGAAACTGCTACAATAGTTAGCCAAATCAATGCGAGAATGAGTTGTGGGTATGTAACCTGGTGATGTCTACTACACAACCTTCTTCTTGTAGACGTTGTTGGGCCTCCAAGTGCAGAGGTTTGTAGGACAGTAGCAAATTTCCCTCAAGTGGAGGACCTAAGGTTTATCCATCCGTGGGAGGTGTCAGAGCACCCAGTCACAGCTCGTCACAAGAAGGGATTGATGGTCGAGTCCCCGTGCATGAAGTCAGTGGATTCGAGTGAACTGACCGTACTACAAATCGACATACTTGAGGAAGCTTCTTACTAAACCAAAGAAAGGGCAGCTCCAGTTGTGTTGTCGATTCCCTTCTCCCGAGAGCTTTCACACTCTGGGATGGGAGTCCCTTCCAAGACTTGACCAAAAGCTCCCCACAATTTCTTGATTTGAAGCAGTTCGGAGGCCTTCTTCTAGTTACGATTCGCCCTCGTCTGTCACTATAGATGTTCTAGCTTTAGTCTTTAGTGTCATTTCGAGTTATGCATTTGGAATGCTCCCCTTCCAAGCAAACTAAACTAACCTTGCTAAGTGCTAGCGATGAAGATGGTCTCTCTCAAACAACCCCGCAACCAAATAACAAAGAGTCTCTTGTGTCCCCAACACACCCAATATAATGGTAAATTGTATAGGTGCACTAGTTCGGCGTAGAGATGGTGATACAAGTGCAATATGGATGGTAGATATAGGTTTTTGTAATCTGAAAATATAAAAACAACAAGGTAACTAAAGATAAAAGTGAGCATAAACGGTGTTGCAATGATAGGAAACAAGGCCTAGGGTTCATACTTTCACTAATGCAAATTCTCTCAACAATAATAACATAACTGGATCATATAACTATCCCTCAACATGCAACAAAGAGTCACTCCAAAGTTACTAATAGCGGAGAACAAACGAAGAGATTATGGTAGGGTACGAAACCACCTCAAAGTTATCCTTTCTGATCGATCTATTCAAGAGTCTGTAGTAAAATAACACGAAGCTATTCTTTCCATTCGATCTATCATAGAGTTCGTACTAGAATAACACCTTAAGATACAAATCAACCAAAACCCTAATGTCACCTAGATACTCCATTGTCACCTCAAGTATCAGTGGGCATGATTATACGATATGCATCACACAATCTCAGATTCATCTATTCAACCAACACAAAGAACTTCAAAGAGTGCCCCAAAGTTTCTACCGAAGAGTCAAGACGAAAACGTGTGCCAACCCCTATGCATAGATTCCCAAGGTCACGGAACCCGCAAGTTGATCACCAAAACATACATCAAGTGAATCAATAGAATACCCCATTGTCACCACAGATAAGCACATGCAAGACATACATCAAGTGTTCTCAAATCCTTAAAGACTCAATTCGATAAGATAACTTCAAAGGGAAAACTCAATCCATTACAAGAGAGTAGAGGGGGAGAAACATCATAAGATCCAACTATAATAGGAAAGCTCGCGATACATCAAGATCATGCCATCTCAAGAACACGAGAGATAGAGATCAAACACATAGCTACTGCTACATACCCTCAGCCCCGAGGGTGGACTACTCCCTCCTCATCATGGAGAGCACCGTGATGATGAAGATGGCCACCGGTGAGGGTTCCCCCCTCTGGCAGGGTGCCGGAACGGGGTCTAGATTGGTTTTTGGTGGTAACAAAGGCTTTCGGCGGCGGAACTCCTGATCTAGGTTACTTTCCGGAGGTTTCAGTATATATAGGAGGTGTTGGAGTCGGGGCCAAGCAAAGGGGGTCTCCGGGCTGTCCACGAGGCAGGGGGCGCGCCCACTAGGGGGGGGGCGCCCCCACCCTCGTGGGCAGACCGTTGATCTTCTCGTCCCCCTCTGGCACTTCCTGGGCTTCTTCTGGTCCAAAAACAACCTCCGTTGAGTTTCAGGTCAATTGGGCTCCGTTTGATATTCCTTTTCTGCGAAACCCTAAAACAGGAGAAAAACAGAAACTGGCACTGGGCTCTGGGTTAATAGGTTAGTCCCAAAAATCATATAAAAGTGTAAATAAAAGCCCATAAAACATCCTAGAAGGATAATATAATAGCATGGAATAATAATAAAAATATAGATACGTTGGAGACGTATCACCTGGATTTTTGAGATCTTCAAGAATTAATGCATGGTCAACTCGATTTTCCACTCGAGGATGAGGATTTCCTTTGGATGATCATTATCATTTTCCAAAGTATCATCATCTCGTTTGGCATTACCATTCCCATTTTCATTAGGATTGCCATTAAGCTCGGTATTTGCATTCGAATTGCCATTTGTGTTTGGAGTAGAATTTTCTTCCATAGTAGCTTGTAGAATTCTTCTTCGAACAGTAGGAGAATCTTCATCAGAAGAGTCAGGAGCATTTCCCTTGACTGGCCTGACATCCTCGATAGCCATTTGTCGAATAACATCTGAAATCAATGATTCATCTATCACATTTGGCAAGTTCTCTTTCTGAGAGCCATTAGATTCATTGAACCTCACAATTAACGTTTTCATAACTTTCCAGTAGTGAGAATTATAGACCTCATAAGTATGTGAGTTTGAGCCATAACCAAGAATAAAACCTTCATGTGTATTAGGTGCAAATTTAGAGTTGTGATTCATATCATGACTACAAACACGTAAATATGAAAAACTCGGTTTCTTGCTAGTGATAAGCCCATATGTAGTTTTCTTAAGTAATTTGTGAAGATAAACACGAGTCACAATATGGCAAGCAGTGTTAATAGCATCAACCCAGAAGCGAATGGGTGTTTTGTACTCACTAAGCATTGTTCTCGCCATTTCAATGAGAGTTCTATTCTTTCGCTCAACAACTCCATTTTGCTGGGGAGTGTATGCGGCAGATAACTCATGAGTGATACCATTTCTGCCATAAATCCTCGATATGAGTATTTTGAACTCATTCCCATTGTCACTTCTTACGTGCTTAATCTGAACATCATATTCATGTTGAGCCTTCTTGGCAAACCTTTTGAAGATGTCTTAGGTGCAAGTCTTGTCTTCGTGAAAGAATACCGAAGTGTAATGAGATAAATCATCAACGATAACAAGACCATAATGACAGCCACCGAAACTAGCATAATTTTGAGCTCCAAATAAGTCCATACGAAGAATTTCTAGACGTCTTGTCGTGGTCATGACAGTTATTGATAAATGGTACTTCTTAGCCAATTTGTCATGCACCACAGCGGTGATACGTCTCCAACGTATCTATAATTTTTGATTGTTCCATGCTGTTATATTATCATTCTTGCATGTTTTATAATCGTTTTATAGTCATTTTATATCATTTTTTGGTACTAACCTATTGACATAGTGCCAAGTACCAGTTGTTGTTTTCTGCATATTTTTTACATCGCAGGAAATCAATATCAAAAGGAGTCCAAACGCAGCAAACTTTTTGTGGATTTGTTTGGACCAGAAGATATCCAGTGGGCCGGAGAAGCACCTAGGGGGGGGGGGGTGCTCCGAGGGGAGCACAACCCACCAGGGCGTGCTAGGAGGCCCAGGCGTGCCCTGGTGGGTTGTGCTCACCTTAGGTGCCCCCTAGACCACCTCTTTGCTCTATAAATACCCAAATATTCTAGAAACCCTAGGGGAGTCGAGGAAAATCAATTCTAGCTGCCGCAAATTCCAGAACCAGCAGATCCAATCTAGACACCATCATAGAGGGGTTCACCACTTCCATTGGTGCTTCTCCGATGATGCGTGAGTAGTTCTTTGTAGACCTACGAGTCCATAGTTAGTAGCTAGATATCTTTATCTCTCTCCCTCGTTTGATTATTAATACAATTGTCTCTTGGAGATCCACATGATGTAACTCTTTTTGCGGTGTGTTTGTTGGCATCTGATGAACTTTTAGTTTATGATCAGATCTATCTTTGTATATCCATGAAAGTTATTTGAGTCTTCTTTGATTACTTATATGCATGATTGCTTATAGCCTCGTATTTCTTCTCTGATATTTGGGTTTTGTTTGGCCAACTTGATCTATTTATCTTGCAAAGGGAAGATGTGCTTTGTAGTGGGTTCGATCTTACGGTGCTTGATCCTAGTGACAGAAGGGAACCAACACGTATATATCGTTGCTACTAAGGATAAAATGATGGGGGTCTATTTCTACATAAATATATCTTGTCTACATCATGTCATCGTTCTTACTGCATTACTTCGTTTTTCCATGAATTTAATACACTAGATGGATGCTGGATAGCGGTCGATGTGTTGTGTAATAGTAGGAGATGTAGGCCGGAGTCGGTCTACTAATCTTGGACGTGATGCCTATATAATGCTCATTGCCTGGATATCGTCATGATTATTTTAAGTTCTATCAATTGCCCAACAGTAATTTGTTCACCCACCATTTGCTATTTTCTTGAGAGAAGCCACTAGTGAAATCTACGGCCCCCGGGTCTCTTTCTCATATTATTTGCCTTTGCGATCTACTTTTCCTTTGCTTTTATTTTCAGATCTATTAAACCAAAAATACAAAAATACCTTGCTGCAATTTATCTTATTTGGCGTTCGATCTATCAATATGTACAACTCTCTCACGCCCGTTACCCGAAAGGGATTGACAACCCATTTTACATGTCGAGTTGCGAGTATTTGTTATTTGTGTGCAGATGCCGTTTACGTTGTGTTGTTTGGTTCTCCTACTGGTTCGATAACCTCGGTCTCATCACCGAGGGAAATACCTACCGTTGTTGTGCTGCATCATTGTAATGCCCCGGATGTAATACTTTCCCTTTTGGGTATATAATATATCTCCGGCTTCATCTATTTCCATTCCGGGTTCTTTGTCTTTCGGTTTTTCGTCGTGTGTTGTGTGCGTGTGTGGCATTCATTCATATCATGTAGACATGTGCATCGCATTGCATTTGTGTTGACGGTTGCATCCGGTTCCGCGTGTTTCTTCCCGTTGTCCGTTTCGCGTTCCGGAGCTCCCTCATGTGTCCGCGACGTCCCGTAGGCCTACTTTGTTGTTTGGGCGTGTAACGTTACCGGTGTGCCGCGAGGTTGTTGTGTGTGTTGTTGTTTTGTTGTGTGCAACCCGCCTCTCAAATCTCGTCGCGTTTGAACTCCGTTGGCTATCCCATCCGTTGTTCATGTGGGTCCAAAGTGCCTTCACTTCGTGTCCCAGAAACACCCCTACTGCTGTCTTCTACTCCCTCCTAGGCCCTCCTAAACTACCCCCGCGATCGGATCCGTCGGATCGCGATCGGAGGGCTCCTAGCACCCCCAAATCTCCAAACCCTAGCTACCTGCTATATATATTAGACCCTAGTCTAATTTTGGCATCTCTATCTTCTTCCTCCTTCTTCCCCTAGTTTTTCTCAGATCTGACCAGCTCCCTACAGCCACTTGGCAGCTCCTTCCTCCCGCAAAAATCGCACCGATCCACAGATCGAGCCACCGAGCGCCGGCTCCTCTTTTCCTTCGTCGACCCGAGCAGGTCAACGCTCCTGGATCGGGGTACGATCCGATCTGGAGGCTCCCCAGGTCGCTCCCCTCGATCGGGAGCCCAGGACCACTTCGCCTGAGGCCTCCCGCGGCTGGGCCCTCCCTCCGATCGATCCTCCTCGCCCCGACCGCAAAAGCCCGAAGGCCCACGCCAGCCGTGGACCACTTCAACGCCATCGCCTCTAGCCGCGTCGCGCCAGATCCCGCCGCTCGCTTCGCCACCTCCGCACGAGCGCCCGCTCGTTCGCGCCACCGGGCCGTCGTTCGCCCGAGGCCACCTGGGACTCGCCATCCCCCCCGCTCGGCCCGACCGCGCCACCCTCCAGGCCACGCCACCGCAGGCGCCAGGCCCCCCCGCGCGGGCCGCTTCTCCGGTCGCCTCTCCGCCCCGGCTGGGCCTAGCCCCAGCGGCCCACCGCTCCACCGCCTCCACCGCCGCCAGGCTCCGCCGAGCCGGGCCGCCGTGCCAGCCGCCGCCCTTCTTCGCCTGGGCCGGATCGGGCCAGATCCGCCCGGGTCCGTTTGTTTTTTTTCCCAGATCAGGTTGACTCCCCCTCTTTTATCTCTAAGTCCCAGATCTGTTAGTCTGTGATGCTATCTTTCAACTGTTGTAACTTTTTGTGTGTTGCTCCGATTCGCGCGTATAATATGTCCAGACGTTCGTGGGATCGTGCACTACGTTTTATCTCTTGTTGTCATGCATGTTAGAGATCATCTAGGTGCTTGTTTTGCTATTGCAAGAGTGCATCGTGATATAAACTGCTGCTATGTGATGTTTTTATGCCACCTTTGCAATGTGATATCTTTTAGCTCGTTTGTCCGAATGATGCAAATGACATGTCCACGTGTTCGTCTTGCCATGCTCTACGTGTTGTATGTGCTAGGTAGCATGATAGATTAATTCTTGCCTTGTTATCATTGTTGCAAAGTGCCATGTGGCTGTGATGTTGTTTCACTTGTTATGAAATGCCATATTGTTGAGCTCGTTGCTATCGTTGTGTTTATCTCCATGAAGCATGCTTGTGTGTTTCGGGATCACCTTCATGTGCACTTTGATGAGGTGCTTACCCTTTGCCCTGTTTAGTTTCGAGGTGACTTAAACATGCTCTTTTAGATGCCATGATGATATTGCTGTTTTAGGACTTAGTGGATTTTCACTAAGTCTGAAATCTGTAACGTTCCGATGCCATGTTCGTGTGATGTTCTAGAGCAAAGCATGTTAGTTTTGGAGTGGATCTTGATTGTTCCTTGTAGTATATATTGTTGTCTTTCCATTCATGTCCTCACATGTTTATTTAAGTGTCTGTAGCATGTTTATCTTTTGCTCCAAAGTTTCAATAAAATTCTGCTGCCAGAATTTTATTGTCAAGTTCAATATGTCCAAGATCATTGCTATTGATCCGTGGCTCCGTTGGGGGTGCACCTTTGGACTTAGTTGCTGTAGTATATGTCTAGTTTGTGTTCATGTCCTTTGCCATGACATTTGAGTGTTGTAGCTTAATTATTTTGAGCTCCGAAGTTGCTATGTTGCTGTAAATTTCAGCTTTCGCTCATTTCTTGTTTCGGGCATAACTTTTAGCCCGTAACTCCGATTTCAGCGAATCTTATATCAAACTTGATTGATTTTCTGTGTAGATTAATAATATCAGATTGTTATCATGTTTTGAGGTGTTTTGCTTGAGTGATATTTTACGTGCTCCGTGTGCATCCTTAGTGCATCCATCATGCATTCATCTTTTTCGAGTGCGCATTGCATCTTGTTGATTGGTGCGTGGTGTGATTGTTTTGTTTAGAGCCGGAAGCAGAGTCTGAGTTCGAGTACGAGCATGAGGTTTCCAACGAGGTTGAGCACGAGGACCCTTCTTACGATCCGAACGACTTCTCTTCAGGCAAGATGACCGAACCCCGATAACATTACTATCTTTGCCTATTGCTAGTAGTCTCGATCTATAGTTTTGCCTTGATGCCCATGATCTTCTTGTCAGCCTCCTACTTGTAAACCATTGCCATGTTTAACCAACCTACCGATGCAAACCGTTGCTTGGCTAAGTACGCTTCGCTCAGCCCTTCTTATAGCGTTGCTAGTTGCAGGTGAAGATCGAAGATGCTTGGTTCATGTTGAAGCTTGGTTGGGTTATATCACACTATATAAATGCTTAAAATGAAATCATCTATATATTGGCAAGGGTGGAAGGCTAAGCCTTTTGCTTGGTGATTTGTTCCACTCATGCCGTTAGGAACCGTATAAACCGGTGTTATGTTCCTTGATTATGCGTTCCTAACACGGTTGGGGTGTATGGGACCCCCTCGATAAACCGCTAAGTGCTAAGTCTTTTCCAGCAAGTCCCAACATTGGTACTATTTGCCTAATAACAAACTAAACTTGCATAGGGAGTTATAAACCCTTTTTCTTAATCAACAACCCCGGGCCAGTGCTCCACATGAGTGTTGGTCTGAACTGGGGGTCCTGTGGGGCCACCTCAAGGAAACTCGAGGTTTGGTAAAAACCCGTAGCATCACCCATCCGGTCGTGTCCTGAGACTTAGATACGCGCGGCTACTATCAGGGTGTCGACACGCCGGGAGGATTTGCTGGATTAGCCTTACCTTAGTTCGGTATATCTTGAGCACGGGATTCCGAGGATACTCGGGTCTTCCCACTTTGGAGTTGCGACTCCGCGGATCGTGGGCTTGTAATGGGTCAAGTTGGAACACCCCTGCAGGGTTTGAACTTTCGAAAGCCGTGCCCACGGTTATGTGGCAGATGGGAGCTTGTTAATATCCGGTTGTAGATAACTTGACACAATGTTTCTAATACACTACCAGCGTGTGTTCCGTGACTGTCAATTTCCGAATAGGGATTCGGGAGTTGAACACGGAGGGGTTATGATGAGGACATCACTAACAAGGTTACACCCACAGCTCCAACTGACACATATACAGGACCAATTACTAGAGCTCGCGCACGCTAATTAAATTACCAGGTACTTTCGTTTCTTGGTAATGAATCTAATGTTCATGAGAATATGATGCTGCATAAATTGGATACATTTGTCTTGCTTACAAATGAAGGGCCTAGCTTGGACAAGAAGGATGAACATTGGAGCAAGATCAAGCATGGAGATGATGGCATGCGCAAGGGGAACAAGAATGGCGTTTCAATTGATGATTTCAGGACTTTGAAGCCACCATAATGAGTGCGAGAAGCCTTGGACAAAATATACAAGATGCCACTTCATAAATTTCGTCCAGAGGCTATTATAGGTGCTGCGTCACCTTATTATTGGGCCAGGCCCATGTAATTTCGAAATACTTGAGTATAGGTTGTTTTTAGAGTCCGTATGTGTGGGGAAACAAGAGTTAGGGTTGGTTTCGGACCCCTCCACCAAGGGCCACGAAATTTCCCCCTCTTTCCCTCATATATACAGCCCTTAGGGCATCGTTTAGACGGCGGGTTTTGTTTAGATTAAAAGTTCGCCATAGCTGCAACTTCGCGTACTTCGTTTGTGTTCAACGACCAGACCAAGGCGTCACAGAACCCCACCTTGATCAATAAAGCTTTCCTCTTATATTCGCAATATCCAGATTTTCCAACAACAAGTTCCCTCCTGGAATGATCTTCATCTTCACCTGCAACTAACAATGCTATAAGAGTGGCTGAGCAAGCGGGTAACATAGCCAAACAATGGTTTTTGCTAGGAAGGTATCAAAGGTTAGAGGTTTCATGGCAACAAGGAGAGGGGCTGACAATAAAGATGGGTAGCGCGACATATAACAATAGCATCGAGACACTAATCATGGCAATGATAGTAAATGTATCCAAGGGTATGGTCATCTTGCCTGAGATCCCGCAAGGAAGAAGAGCGGATCCATGAAGAAGACGAAGAAGAAGCCTTGAAGAAGAACCACGGGTAGACAAACGAATCCTCACGAACGCAACGAAACAAGCAACACGGTAAACACACAACACAAGAACACGACAATATGCTCAACCAAGTATGGTGCAAAGCAAGTCTACATATGATGCACAGCAAGTCTATACAGGAAGAAAAACATGGCAAGGTAGGAAGCATAGAACAACAACACAAGAACATGTCAATATGCTCAACCAAGTAGGATGCAAGACAAGTCTACATATGATGCACAGCAAGTCTATACAGGAAGCAAACCATGGCAAGGTAGGAAGCACAGAAAAACAACACAAGTTTATATATGATGCAATACATGGCAAGGTATGATGCAAGACAAGTCTATACATGAAGCAATACATGGCAAGGTAGGAAGCATAGAAAAACAACACAAGCCAACAAGTTTAAATGAGGCCGGAAACTACATATAATAAAACCGGTAAGCCCTCATATGCATAATTTGAAATTAGTCCAGATCTGAACAAACTTTAAGTTAAATTGGTTAAACAGCAGATTAACATGCAGCATGATGATCTACACGAAATTCTAGTCAAGTTTCATATAAAGTTTGCTTAATTCGGAGCTACGGCCTAGAAGATATGAGCAAAACAAGTCAAACATGGCAACGATGCAAGAAGCACCCATACATCAAGCAAACTCACTCCAAACATGAAAACAATATGATATTATGAATCTACATGCAAAATCACACAAGTTTTATATAAGGCACACACCCAAAACGGAGCAACGGGCTAAAAGACACACTAGAAACAAGATATAACAACAAGCTGAAGTTAACAGCCACATAGCAACTTTGGAGCAAGGTAAATATGTGCTACAACACTCAAACATGGTAACAAGAAGCATGGATGTGAAGTAGACATATCCTACAGCAAACAACTCCATTGGAGCAACTCCATAGGAGGCATGGATCAATAGCAACAAGCTACAACATTTTGATCATGACACTAAAAACCTGACAACAATATATTATAGCAACTTGGGAGCAAGAATTAAATAAGCTACAGCAAGCCATATGAATAAGTGAGGACATGGATGGATAGACAACAACATATACAACAAGGAATGATCAATGGCCACCCCAAAACTAACATGGATTTGTCTAGGGCATCAAGCAAACATAGCATCAGGATATTACAGATTCCAAACTTAGTGAAATTTCACTAAGTGTTAAAACAGTAACATTATCATGGCATGTTTGCAAGCATGTTTAAGTCATCACAAGGCATATCATGGCAATTGGTTTGCACCACAGCAAAGAACACATCATTGAGATTCTAAAACATCTAGGCATGTGACATGGGGACAAACACATCAATAGCAACGAGCTCCTCAACTAGGCATCTCGTAACAAGTTACATAACCTAACAGCCACATGCACTTTTGCAACAGAGTTAAACATGGAAAAATGAACTCTAACATGCATGCTATAGCAACCAACATGTATAGCAACTCATGATGAGCATTTTGACATATCATATGCATCATTTGGATAAACATGAACCAAGTTATCATATAGCAAACATGGCAACAAAATAACAAGTAACAGTAGTTTATAACAAGTAGCACTCTTGCAACAGAGATTAGAGCATCTAAATGAACTCAAACAAGCATAGCACAATGGAACAAAGTGTAGAGCCCGTCACCACGATCATTTTGACATATCATTCACTCAAATTGGACATACACACAAAAAGTTATCACTATGTAAACATAGCAACATTATATGCATTTTTCAGGGACTTAGAGAGAAAAAGGGACCTCAAGGAAAACGGACATGTCCGAAGTGGGTGGACACGTCTGACGAACGGGGCCCGCGTGGCAGCGTCTCAGGACTAACGGGTCGGGCGAGGCTCTGATGGAGCGGATCGGGCGACGGAGGAGCTCGGGGCCGGCCGATCCGGCGAAGGGAAGTGGCGGCGGCGATGAACTCCGGGCGGCGGAGTGCCCCTCTGGCCAGATCTCGTCGGATCCGGCCCGGAGCGGTCGCGGGGCGGGGAGGAGATCGCGAGGGAGGCGGATCCCGGCCGGCGCGCTGCTGCAGGTGGGCGGCGACGGAGGACCTGCAGCGGCCGGCGACGAGGCGGGCTCTAGGGGCGCGGAGGCTGCCGGATCTGGCCACCGGCGGTGAGGGAAGCTCGGCGGCGGGGCGGAGCAGCGCTGGAGACGAGTGAGGCCTCGCGCGGGGCGGCTCGGGCGGCTCGGGGCCCAGACCGGCCCAGGGGCGGGCCGCGGTCAGGCCTCGCGGGCCTCGCGCGGCGGCTGACGCGGGGAGGCCAAGGGAGGCTGACGGGCGGGCCCTCCCTTGCTGAGGTGGCGGCTGCGGCGAACGGGCTGCTGCCAAGTGGCGGCGGCGGGTCGGCTGGGCGCTGAAATCGCGGGGAGAAGGTGGCTGTCAGCTGTGGGGATCCCGAGGAAGAGGCTAGAGGTAGGGGAAGGCCTAGGGGATGCCCAAAATGGACATGGGGGGTGTTTAAATAGGGAAAAGACTAGGGTTTGGGGGTTTTTTGGAGCCCTCCGATCACGATCCGACGGTCCGGAGCGGAGGGGGAGTTAGGCAGGCCTAGTGGGCTGTGTTAGAGGGGCTTCGGGCTGAGAGGAGAGAAGGGAAAAGAGGCCCGCGGGGTTTTCGGAGACCGAAAACGTCCGACATTTTAACCGGCAACTAGTGCCGCTATAAATATCCGTTGGGCTATCAAACGGACTCCGAATGCGATGAAATTTGGCCGGCGGCCTGTCTACACTATAATAAAACCACACGCCAAGTTTCGCCCCATTCCGAGAACATTTTTCGGCCACTTATAAAATAAATATTCGGAGGCACCGCGGGCGCGTGTGAGTGTGTCTAGGCTCAGAACGGACAATGGAGAGGACGAGGGAACTTGAACGGATGCAAGTTTTGAAAACATGCTGATGCAACACACACGATGACATGGCAAGATGCAACACACAAGCAGATGACATGGCAAGGACAACGAATAACTAGCTGACACCTGGCGCACCGGTCTCGGGGTGTCACACTATGAGATTATGCAACTCCCGAATACCAGAGGAATACCTTGTGTGCTATCAAACGTCACAACATAACTGGGAGATTATAAAGATGCTCTACAGGTGTCTCCGAAGGTGTATGTGGTGTTGGCATAGATCGAGAATAGGATTTGTCACTCCGAGTGTCGGAGAGGTATCTCTGGGCCCTCTCGGTAATACACATCATAATAAGCCTTGCAAGCAAATGACTAATGACTTAGTCACGATATGATGTATTACGGAATGGGTAAAGAGACTTGCAGGTGACGACATTGAACTAGGTATGATGATACCGATGATCGAATCTCGGGCAAGTAACATACCGATGACAAAGGGAACAACGTATGTTGTTATGCGGTTTGACCGGTAAAGATCTTCGTAGAATATGTAGGAACCAATATGAGCATCCAGGTTCTGCTATTGGTTATTGACCGGAGATGAGTCTCGGTCATGTCTACATAATTCTCGAATCCATACGGTCGGCACGCTTAACGTTCGATGATGATCGGTATTATGAGTTTATGTGTTTTCATGTACCGAAGGTAGTTCGGAGTCCCGGATATGATCACGGACATGACAAGGAGTCTCGGAATGTCCGAGATATAAAGATTTATATATTGGGAGGTTATATTCGGACGCCGGATGAGTTCCGGGGGTTACCGGATAAATACCGGAGTACTGGGAGGTTACCAGAACCTCCTGGGGGTTATTGGGCCACATGGGCCCAAGTGGAGGAAGAGGAGGCGCGGCCAACTAGGGGCGCGCGGCCCCCTTAGCCCAAACCGAATTGGACTAGGGCCCTCCCCTTTCCTTCTTCTTCTCCTCCCCTTCCTTCCCCCTCTCCTACTAGGAATCCTACTTGCAGTAGGATTGCCCCCCTAGGGCGCGCGCCACCCCTTGGGCCGGCCGGCCTCCTCCTCCTCCCTCCCTCCCTCCTTTATATACATGGGGAGGGGGAACCCCATAGATACACAAGTTGATTTTAGTCGTGTGCGGTGCCCCTGCCCACAGTTACACACCTCAATCATATCGTTGCAGTGCTTAGGCGAAGCCCTGCATCGGTAGCTTCATCATCACCGTCACCACGCCGTCGTGCTGACGAAACTCTCCCGTGACACTCAACTGGATCAAGAGCTCGTGGGACCTCATTGTGCTGAACGTGTTCTGAACGCGGAGGTGCCATACTTTCGGTGCTTAGATTGGTTGGATCGCGAAGACGTTCGACTACATCAACCGCATCACTATACGCTTCCGCTTTCGGTCTACGAGGGTACGTAGACACACTCTCCCCGCTCGTTGCTATGCTTCTCCCGGATAGATATTACGTGATCGTAGGATTTTTTTGAAATACTACGTTTCCCAACAGTGGCATCATGAGCCAGGTCTATGCGTAGATGATATGCACGAGTAGAACACAATGAGTTGTGGGCGATAATAGTCATACTGCTTACCAGCATGTCATACTTTGATTTGGCAGTATTGTGAGATGAAGCGGCCCAAACCGACATTACGCGTACGCTTACGCAAGACTGGTTTCACCGTTATGAGCACACGTTGCTTAAAGGTGAGAGGCGGGTGCCTGTCTCTCTCACTTTAGTTGAATCGAGTGTGGCTACACCCGGTCCTTGTGAAGGTTAAAACAGCACATTTGATGAAAAATCATTACGGTATTTGTATGCGTAGGTAAGAATGGTTCTTGCTAAGCCCGTAGCAGCCACACAAAACTTGCAACAACAATGTAGAGGACGTCTAACTTGTTTTTGCACGGCATGTTGTGATGTGATATCATCAAGATGTGATGAGTTATACATTATTGCATGAGATGGTCATGTTTTGTAAATTATCAGCAACCGGCAGGAGCCTTATGGTTGTCTCTTTATTGTATGAATTGCGAAGGCCATGTAATTGCTTTACTTTATCACTATGAGTTAGTGATAGTGGTAGTAACAATAGTTGGCGAGATGACTACGACGCTACGATGAAGATCATGGTGTCTAGCCGGTGACGATGGAGATCATGACAATGCTTTGAAGATGGAGATCAAAAGCACAGGATGATGATGGCCATATCATGTCACATATTTTGATTGCATGTGATGTTTATCTTATTATGCTTCTTATTTTGCTTAGTACGATGGTAGCATTATAAGATGATCCCTTACAAACTTTCAAGGTACAGGTGTTCTCCCTGAGTATGCACCGTTGCGAAAGTTTGTCGTGCCGAGACACCACGTGATGATCGGGTGTGATAAGCTCTACGTTGAAATACAACGGGTGGAAGACAATTTTGCACATGCAGAATACTCGGGTTAAACTTGATGAGCCTAGCATGTAGAGACATGGCCTCGGAACACTGGATACCGAAAGGTCGAGCCTGAATCATATAGTAGATATGATCAACATAAGATGTTCACCATTGAAAACTACTCCATCTCACGTGATGATCGGACATGGTTTAGTTGATTTGGATCACGTGATCATTTAGATGACTTGAGGGATGTCTATCTAAGTGGGAGTTCTTTAGTAATATGATTAATTGAACTTTAATTTAACTTGAACTTAGTCCTGATAGTTTTTGCATATCTATGTTGTTGTAGATCAATGGCCCGTGCTACCCCTTGAATTTTAATGCATTCCTAGAGAAAGCTAAGTTGAAAGATGATGGTAGCAACTACACGGACTGGGTCTGTAACTTGAGGATTATCCTCATTGCTGCACAGAAGAATTATGTTCTGGAAGCACCGCTAGGTGATAGGCCTACTGCAGGAGCAACTCCGGACGTTATGAACGTCTGGCAAGCTCATTCTAATGACTACTCGATAGTTCAGTGTGCCATGCTTTACGGCTTAGAATCTGGACTTCAACGACGTTTTGAACGTCATGGAGCATATGAGATGTTTCAAGAGTTGAAGTTAATATTTCAAGGAAATGCCTGAATTGAGAGATATGAAGTATCTAATAAGTTCTATAGCTGCAAGATGGAGGAGAATAGTTCTATCAGTGAACACTTGCTCAGAATGTCTGGGTACTACAATCATATGACTCAACTTGGTTGCAAAGTTGACGAAGATAGTGTTATTGATAGAGCTATTCAATCGCTTCCACCAAGCTATAAATGCCTCATGATGAATTATAATATGCAAGGGATGAAGAAGATAATTCCTGAGCTCTTCGCTATGCTCAAAGCTGCGGAGGAAGAAATCAAAAAGGAGCATCAAGTTTTGATGGTTAACAAGACCACTAGTTTCATGAAAAAGGTCAAGGGAAAGAAGGGGAACTTCAAGAAGAATAGCAAGCCAGTAGCTACTCTCGCGAAGAAACCCAAGTCTGGAGCCAAGCCTGAAACTGAGTGCTTCTACTGCAAAGGGACTGGACACTGGAAGCGGAACTGCCCCAAGTATTTGGCGGATAAGAAGGATGGCAAGGTGAACAAAGGTATATTTGATATACATGTAATTGATGTGTACCTTACTAATGATCACAGTAGCACCTAGGTATTTGATACTGGTTCGGTT
>LR738713.1:261767444-261852551 GCA_902687465.1 Secale cereale | reverse complement strand
ATAATATGCAAGGGATGAAGAAGATAATTCCTGAGCTCTTCGCTATGCTCAAAGCTGCGGAGGAAGAAATCAAAAAGGAGCATCAAGTTTTGATGGTTAACAAGACCACTAGTTTCATGAAAAAGGTCAAGGGAAAGAAGGGGAACTTCAAGAAGAATAGCAAGCCAGTAGCTACTCTCGCGAAGAAACCCTAGTCTGGAGCCAAGCCTGAAACTGAGTGCTTCTACTGCAAAGGGACTGGACACTGGAAGCGGAACTGCCCCAAGTATTTGGCGGATAAGAAGGATGGCAAGGTGAACAAAGGTATATTTGATATACATGTAATTGATGTGTACCTTACTAATGATCACAGTAGCACCTAGGTATTTGATACTGGTTCGGTTACCAATATTTGTAACTCGAAACAGGGGCTACGGATTAAATGAAGATTAGCTGAGGACGAGGTAACGATGCGCGTGGGAAATGGTTCCAAAGTCGATGTGATCGCCGTCAGTACGCTACCTCTACATCTACCTTTGGGATTAGTTTTAGACCTAAATAATTGTCATTTGGTGCCAGCGTTGAGCATGAATATTATATCCGAATCTTGTTTGTTGCGAGATGGTTATTCATTTAAATTAGAGAATAATGGTTGTTCTATTTTTATGAGTAATATCTTTTATGGTCATGCACCCTTAAAGAGTGGTCTATTCTTGTTGGATCTCGATCGTAGTGATACACATATTCATAATATGGAAGCTAAAAGATGCAAGGTTGATAATGATAGTGCAACTTATTTGTGGCACTATCGTTTAGGTCATACTGGTGTAAAGCGCATGAAGAAACTCCATGCTGATGGACTTTAGGAATCACTTGATTATGAATCACTTGGTGCTTGTGAACCATGCCTCATGGGAAAGATGACTAAAACTCCGTTCTCTGGAACAATGGAGCGAGCAACAGATTTATTGGAAATCATACATACTGATGTATGTGGACCGATGAGTGTTCAGGCGCGCGATGGGTATTGTTATTTTCTGACTTTCACTGATGATTTGAGCAGATATGGGTATATCTACTTAATGAAGCACAAGTCTGAAACATTTGAAAAGTTCAAAGAATTTCAAAGTGAAGTAGAGAATCATCATAACAAGAAGATAAAGTTTCTACGATCTGATCGTGGAGGCGAATATTTGTGTTACGAGTTTGGTCTTCATTTAAAACAATGTGGAATAGTTTCACAACTCACGCCACCCGGAACACCACAGCGTAATGGTGTGTCCGAACGCCGTAACTGTAACAGCGTGATGGTCGATCTATGATGTCTCTTACCGATTTACCACTATCGTTTTGGAGTTATGCTTTAGAGACAGCTGCATTCACGTTAAATAGGGCACCGTCTAAATCCGTTGAGACGACGCCTTCTGAACTGTGGTTTGGCAAGAAACTAAAGTTGTCGTTTCTTAAAGTTTGGGGCTACGATGCTTATGTGAAAAAGCTTCAACCTGATAAGCTCGAACCCAAGTCGGAGAAATGTGTCTTCATAGGATACCCAAAGGACACTGTTGGGTACACCTTCTATCACAGATCCGAAGGCAAGATATTAGTTGCTAAGAATGGATCCTTTCTAGAGAAGGAGTTTCTATCGAAAGAAGTGAGTGGGAGGAAAGTGGAACTTGATGAGGTAATTGTACCTTCTCTCGAATTGGAAATCAGTACATCACAGACACTAGTTCCAGTGATTCCTACACAAATCAGCGAGGAAGCTAATGATGATGATCATGAAACTTCGGATCAAGTTACTACTGAACCTCGTAGGTTAACCAGAGTACGTTCCGCACCAGAGTGGTACGGTAACCTGGTTCTGGCAGTCATGTTACTAGACATGATGAACCTACGAACTATGAGGAAGCGATGATGAGCCCAGATTCCGCAAAATGGCTCGAGGCCATGAAATCAGAGATGGGATCCATGTATGAGAACAAAGTGTGGACTTCGATTGACTTGCCCGATGATCAGCAGGCCATTGAAAATAAATGGATTTTTAAGAGGAAGACAGACGCCAATGGTGATGTAACTGTCTACAAAGCTCGACTTGTTGTGAAAGGTTTTTGACAAGTTCAAGGATTTGACTACGATGAGACTTTCTCACCCATAGCGATGCTTAAGTCCACTTGAATCATGTTAGCAATTGCCGCATTTTATGATTATGAAATCTGGCAAATGGATGTCAAAATTGCATTCCTTAATGGATACCTCAAAGAGGAGTTGTATATGATGCAACCAGAAGGTTTTGTCGATCCTAAAGGTGCTAACAAAGTGTGCAAGCTCTAGTGGTCCATCTATGGACTGGTGCAAGCATCTTGGAGTTGGAATATACGCTTTGATGAAGTGATCAAAGCATATGGTTTTATACAGACTTTAGGAGAAGCCTGTATTTACAAGAAAGTGAGTGGGAGCTTTGTAGCATTTCTAATATTATATGTGGATGACATATTATTGATTGGAAATGATATAGAATTTCTAGATGGTATAAAAGGATACTTGAATAAGAATTCTTCAATGAAAGACCTCGGTGAAGCTGCTTATATTGGGCATCAAGATCTATAGAGATAGATCAAGACGCTTAATTGGACTTTCACAAAGCACATACCTTAATAAAGTTTTGAAGAAGTTCAAAATGGATCAGTCAAAGAAAGGGTTCTTCCCTGTGTTACAAGGTATGAAGTTCAGTAAGACTCAATGCCCGACTACTTCAGAAGATAGAGAGAAAATGAAAGTCATTCCATATGCCTCAGCCATAGGATCTATCATGTATGCAATGTTATGTACCAAACCTGATGTGTGCCTAGCTATCCGTTTAGCATGGAGGTACCAAAGTAATTCAGGAGTGGATCACTCGACAGCGGTCAAGAACTTCCTAAAGAACCTAAAAAGGTCAAAGGATATGTTTCTTGTTTATTGAGGTGACAAAGTGCTCTTCGTAAATGGTAACGTCGATTCAAGGTTTGATACTGCTCCGGGTGACTCTAAGTCACAAACTGGATATGTATTTTTATTGAACGGTGGAGCTGTCACTTGGTACAGTTCCAAGCAGAGCGTCGTGGCAGGATCTACATGTGAAGTGGAGTACATAGCTGCTTCGGAAGTAGTAAATGAAGGAGTCTGGATGAAGGAGTTCATATCCGATCTAGGTGTAATACCTAGTGCATCGGGTCCAATGAAAATCTTTTGTGACAACACTGGAGCAATAGCCTTGGCGAAGGAATCCAGGTTTCACAAGAGAACCAAGCACATCAAGAGACGCTTCAAGTCCATCCGCGATCAAGTCAAGGAGGGAGACATAGAAATTTGCAAGATACATATGGATCTGAATGTTGTAGACCCGTTGACTAATCCTCTTCCACGAGCAAAACATGATCAACAACAAGACTCCATTGGTGTTAGAAACATTACTATGTAATCTAGATTATTGACTCTAGTTCAAGTGGGAGGCTGAAGGAAATATGCCCTAGAGGCAATAATAAAGTTGTTATTTGTATTTCCTTATATCATGATAAATGTTTATTATTCATGCTAGAATTGTATTAAATGGAAACTTAGCACATGTGTGAATACATAGACGAAACAGAGTGTCCCTAGTATGCCTCTACTAGACTAGCTCATTGATCAAAGATGGTTATGTTTCCTGACCATAGACATGAGTTGTCATTTGATCAACGGGATCACATCATTAGGAGAATGATGTGATGGACAAGACCCATCCAGTAGCTTAGCAACTTGATCATTTAGTTTTACTGCTATTGCTTTCTTCATGACTTAAACATGTTCCTATGACTATGAGATTATGCAACTCCCGAATACTAGAGGAACACCTTGTCTGCTATCAAACATCATAACTTAACTGGGTGATTTTAAAGATGCTCTACAGGTGTCTCTGAAGGTGTTTGTGGTGTTGGCATATAACGAGAATAGGATTTGTCACTCCGAGTGTCGGAGAGTTATCTCTGGGCCCTCTCGGTAATACACATCATAATAAGCCTTGCAAGCAAATGACCAATGAGTTAGTCACGAGATGATGTATTACAGAACGAGGAAAGAGACTTTCCGGTGATGAGATTGAACTAGGTATGATGATACCGACGATCGAATCTCGGGCAAGTAACATACCGATGACAAAGGGAATAACTTATGTTGTTATGCGGTTTGACCGATAAAGATCTTCGTAGAATATGTAGGACCAATATGAGCATCCACGTTCCGCTATTGTTCATTGACCGGAGATGAGTTTCCATCATGTCTACATAGTTCTTGAACCCGTAGGGTCCGCACGCTTAACGTTCGATGACTATCGGTATTATGAGTTTATGTGTTTTGATGTACCCAAGGTAGTTCGGAGTCCCGGATGTGATCACGGACATGACGATGTGTCTCGGAATGTTCGAGGCATAAAGATTTATACATTGGAAGGTTATATTCGGACACCGGAAGAGTTCCGGTGGTTATCGGATAAATACCGGAGTACCGGGAGGTTACCGGAACCTCCCGGGGGGTTATTGGGCCACATGGGCCCAAGTGGAGGAAGAGGAGGCGTGGACAGCTAGGGGCGCGCGCCCCCCTAGCCCAAACCGAATTGGACTAGGGGGCCGGCCCCCCTTTCCTTCTTCTTCTCCTCCCCTTCATTCCCCCTCTCCTACTAGGACTAGGATTGTCTCAAAAAAACTTGGACTAGGAAAGGGGGGAATCCTACATGGAGTAGGATTGCCCCCCCCCTAGGGCGCGCGCCACCCCTTGGGGCGGCCAGCCTCATCCTCGTCCTCCCTCCCTCCTTTATATACGTGGGGAGGGGGCACCTCATAGACACACAATTTGATTTTAGCTGTGTGTGGTGCCCCGCCCCACTGTTACACACCTCGATCATATCGTTGCAGTGCTTAGGCAAAGCCCTGCGCCGGTAGCTTCATCATCACCATCACCACGCCGTTGTGTTGACGAAACTCTCCTATGACTCTCAACTGGATCAAGAGCTCGTGGGACGTCATCGGGCTGAACGTGTGCTGAATGCGGAGGTGCCATATGTTCGGTGCTTGGATCGGTTGGATCACGAAGACGTTCGACTACATCAACCGCGTCATAAGACGCTTCCGCTTTCGTTCTACGAGGGTACGTAGACACACTCTCCCCGCTCGTTGCTATGCTTCTCCTAGATAGATCTTGCTTGATCGTAGGAGTTTTTTTGAAATACTACGTTTCCCAACAATCCGGCCATTGTAGCGTGTTCTGTCCTAGCCCATCCTGACTGGGGCACCCTTCAAACACCGGACGTCCGGTCCCGGCCGGTCGTCCGGTGGATGGGAATTCTTCGGCAGTGCTACTTCTCGAGCTTGCGTTGTATTCCCTCGAAGAGGAAAGGGTGATGTAGCACAGTAGTGTAAGAATTTCCCTCAGTTTTTGAGAACCATGGTATCAATCCAGTAGGAGACCACGCGCGAGTCCCTCACGCCTGCACAAACATATAAGAACCTCGCAACCAACGCGATAAAAGGGGTTGTCAATCCCTTCTCGGTCACTTACATGAGTGAGATCTGCTAGATATGATAAGATAATATTTTTGGTATAAAGAAAAAGTAAATAAAGCAAATAAGCAACGGCAACAGAAATTGGCAAGTTGACGGGAAAGTAATATGATAAAGATAGACCCTGGGGCCATAGATTTCATGATACAGGGTGGAACCCTAATCAGCGGATCTTTCACGTTTTGGAGGGTGGCACACGATGAACACGGGGATCACAAGAGAAAGACGGGGAAAACACAAGAGGAAAACACTCAATCAACACGAAGATAATCACACCAGCGCTAGATTCGCGATACAAAGTCGAGATCCATGATCCAAAGTCAACAACGGTGATACAGATAGTCTTCTCCCGGAGGAGGTCTTGATATCCCTGGGGATCTTCTCCGTGAAGGAGGTCCTGAATCCGTAGTGGATCATCTCCGTAGAGGCGCACCGTCTCGTGGGAGAAATCCACACAAGTCTGAGAATGAGCTAAACCACAGCTGAGTCTAACGGAGGGGAGTCAACAGTATTTATATTACATGGGCGGTCGCCGTCGTAGCGGACGTCCGTGGGTTACCGGACGTCCGGTGGTTCCGGAGGGACCGGACGTCCGGTAATCCTCGGATTTCCGCTATTTAGCTTCTGTAGTCGTTTTCACGGACGTCCGGTGGCTTCCGGTCGTCCGGTCGTCTGGGAGGGGCCGGACGTCCGGTGTTTTCCGGTCGTCCGGTGCCTGGGAGTCGCCGGTCGTCCGGTTCAGGCCGGACGTCCGGTGCCTGTAGCATCTTCAGCCATCCGTCTTCTTGTCTCGTGCACTCGTCGGGCTCGCCGTCTTGACCATTGTGCGGAGCTGTCCCGTGGCCTTCACCCAAGTACCTGAGTATGCATAGAGTCTCTGATGAAGGTAGAGGCCGTGTCTCAAGTGAATCCGAAAGATGTAAAGAGAGGAGCGAGGTCACCTCGGTCTCGAGAGCTCTTGCACGGGCTCTAGTCATGGGTCCTTTGGGCACTTGGTGAGGCGATGAAGGGCCCATGGTGATGACCCTAGGATACACCGTATCATCTCCCCTCCCTTGGGAAAGATCCGACCTCGGATCGAAATCTTCATCACCATGGAAAGAAGAGAGGTCCTTGATGTTGAAAGTATCGCTCACGGAGTACTTGTCTCGTGGGATGTCGATCTTGTAGGCGTTGTCGTTGTAGCGTGCTAGCACCTTGAAGGGTCCGTCGGCGCGAGGTAGAAGCTTGGACTTGCGCTCGTGTGGGAAGCGGTCCTTGCGAAGGTGAAGCCAAACAAGATCTCCCGGGTTGAACACCATCGGTGACTTGTTGACGTTGAACTTGGTGGCGCGACGGTGGACTTGTCGCTCGATCATCGCCCTTGTGTCTTCGTGCACCTTCTTGAGATAATTTGCTCTTGCACTTGCGTCCATGTTCGTGCGGTCTTGGATAGGAAGAGGTAGGATGTCCAAAGGCGACAACGGGTTGAAGCCGTAGACGATCTCGAAGGGGGACTTGCCGGTTGTGGAGTGCCTTGCGCGGTTGTAGGCGAACTCGGCGATTGGCAAGCAATGCTCCCATTCCCGGATGTTCCTCTTGATCAACACACGAAGAAGAGTGGAGAGCGTGCGGTTCGTCACCTCCGTCTGGCCGTCCGTTTGTGGATGGTACGCCAAAGAAAAGAGTAGCTTGATTCCGAGCTTGGCACATAGTGTTTTCCAAAAGTAACTCAAGAACTTGACGTCCCGGTCCGACACGATCGTTTTGGGCACGCCGTGTAGACGAAGTATCTCCCTGCAAAAGAGAGTTGCAACATGTGAAGCATCGTCGATCTTGTTACAAGGAAAGAAATGAGCCATTTTAGAGAATCTATCTACCACGACAAGCACGGAATCTTTGCCATTTTGAGTTCTAGGCAAGCCAAGTATGAAATCCATGCTTATGTCTTCCCATGGATGATATGGAATAGGAAGAGGCATATAAAGACCATAAGATTGAGCTTTGGACTTAGCTTTGCGGCATGTAGAACATCGGTTGGTGAAGCGTAAGACGTCACGAAGCATCTTGGGCCAAAAATAGTTCTTAGAGAGTGTAGCAAACGTCTTGTCTCGTCCAAAGTGTCCCATGAGTCCTCCTCCATGCGATTCCTGCAAAAGGAGCAAACGAAGCGAAGACTCGGGGATGCAAAGTTTGTTAGCCCTCATAAGATATCCATCCTTGATGTAGTAATGTTCCCAAGAAGTGTGAGTCAAGCATTTAGCATAAGCATTTGCAAAGAAAGGATCATGCTCATATAAATCTTTAATATGCTCAAAGCCAATCACATTCAACTCAAGTTGTGTTACAAGCATGCATTTGCGGGAAAGCGCGTCCGCCACAACATTTTCTTTGCCCTTGATGTATTTTATGACATAGGGAAAAGACTCAATGAACTCACTCCATTTAGCATGACGCTTGTTCAACTTAGTTTGACCTTTGAGATACTTGAGTGTCTCATGGTCCGTATGAAGAATGAATTCATGAGGTCTAAGATAGTGTTCCCAAACACGTAGAACTCTCACCAAGGCATAAAGCTCTTTATCATAGATGGGGTAGTTAAGTTGCGCTCCCGATAGCTTCTCGCTAAAGTACGCAATTGGGCGCTTTTCTTGCATTAGCACGCCACCTATGCCGGTACCACTAGCATCACAATGAATCTCAAACGGTTTGTCAAAGTTTGGTAGGGCTAGAAGTGGTGCGTGCGTGAGCAAGCTCTTAAGCTCATTGAACGCGGTGTCTTGCGAAGGACCCCAAATGAAGGGTGCGTTCTTCTTGCTCAAAGCGTGTAAAGGCATAGCAATGGTGCTAAAGTCCTTCACAAAACGTCTATAGAAACCGGCTAGACCAAGGAAACTACGCACTTGCATGAGATTCTTTGGTTGAGGCCAAGTTTTAATTGCTTCAATTTTAGTTTCATCAACGTTAACACCTTGAGAAGATACGACAAATCCTAGAAAGACAACCTTGTCAACGCCAAAAGTGCATTTTTCCATATAAGCATACAATTGTTGTTTGCGAAGTGCTTGCAAAACTAGTTGGACATGGTCAACATGTTCTTCAAGCGACTTGCTAAACACTAGAATGTCATCAAAGTAAACCACGACAAAGACACCTATGTAGGGTCTAAGAACAAAGTGCATAAGACGCACAAAAGTGTCGGGTGCTTTAGATAAGCCCATTGGCATAACAAGCCACTCGTATAACCCGAACTTGGTTTTGAAAGCAGTTTTCCACTCATCACCCTCTTGAATGCGAATTTGGTAGTAACCACTTTTAAGATCAATTTTTGAAAAGATGATGGCACCACAAAGTTCATCAAGCATGTCATCTAAGCGAGGAATAGGGTGACGGTATCTAACTGTGATAGCATTTATCGGGCGGCAATCGGAACACATGCGAAAAGTTCCGTCTTTCTTAGGCACGAGGATAACGGGAACGGCACAAGGGCTTAGGCTTTCACGTACATGACCTTTGTCGATGAGTTTTTGCACTTGCCGTTGTATCTCCTTTGTTTCCTCGGGGTTGACGCGGTAGGGAGCCTTGTTTGGAAGTGGAGCACCGGGTACGAGGTTGATGCGGTGTTCTATCCCTCGAAGAGGAGGTAGAACCGGTGGTAGCTCATCCGGAAAGACGTCCGCAAATTCCTGCAACAATTGAGACAACACAAAAGGTGGAGGTTGTGAAGTGTTAGTAGTAGGTTTGGCCTCCCCTTTGCATAGAAGCACAAGGTGGAAGACGCTCGATGGGTTCTCACACACTTCTCTCATCTCATGTTTGGTAGCAAATAGGACTAGTTGCTTCTTGTCGCTCATCGTGGAGTCGCTCATATTTGGCTTGTGGCTCTCACTCTCTTTTTGGTGGCTCGCTCTCTCACCATGCTCTCCACGATGGGTGGTAGGTAAAAGCTTGTCGGCGGCAACTTGACTTGGAGACATTGGCCGAAGCACGAATTCCTTGCCCTTCATCTTGAAATGATAGTGATTCGTCCGTCCATTGTGTGTGACTCCACGATCATATTGCCATGGGCGTCCAAGAATAAGGTGGCACACGGACATGGGTATCACATCACATTCGAGAGTGTCCTCGTAGGCGCCAATCTTGAAAGAGACTTGCACGGTGTGCTCGACTCGAAGAATTCCGGCGTCGTTGAGCCACTGGACCTTGTAGGGGTGAGGATGCTTCGTCTTGACCAAATGAAGCTTGTCGCATAGCTCTTCGCTTGCCAAGTTGTGGCAACTTCCTCCATCGATGATAACCTTGACGGAGCGTCCATTGATGCCGGCCTTCGTATGGAAAATATGACATCGTTGGTCGTCATCTTGTTGATGTTGGAGTGTCAAGACTTTGGAGACAACAAGGTTGGGGCTTGAGTCATTGTCGCAAAACACTTGATTGTCGTCTTCTTCATTGACTTGGCGATGCATAGCGACATGCTCAAGTGATTCCATCTCATCATCGCTCATGGAGTCATAAGATCCGTCGTTGTTGATGATCATGGTGCGAACGGTCTTGCACTCGAATGACTTGTGGCCTCGTCCTTGGCACTTGAAGCATTTGATGGAGCTCGTCTTGTTATTGTCTTCGGTAGGAGTTGTAGTTGAGGAAGCTCTTGGCTTGAAGTTGTTGGTAGAAGGTGGACGACTCGATGTAGTCGCATTCTTGTAGCTTGACTTGTCACCGAAGTTTGTAGATGGCTTGGTAGAGGTAGGAGGAGTAGCCGAAGTCGTTGAAGCTTGGTTGTAGGAGCCGAAGTTCTTGGAGTTGAACTTGGAGTACTTGTAGTCCTCTTGAACTTGTCGCTCCGCTTTGGTTGCTTGGTGTACTACCTCTAGGAGATTGTTGTATGGTTGGAAGTCCGCAATCTTCTTGATAGGATAATTGAGTCCATTCAAGAATCTTGCCATAGTTTGCTCGTCATCTTCCGTGATGTTTGCTCTTATCATGGCAATCTCCATCTCCTTGTAGTACTCTTCAACGGACTTGGTACCTTGCTTGAGGAGTTGTAGCTTCTTGAACAAGTCGCGGTTGTAGTGTGTAGGCACGAAGCGTGCTCTCATCACTTCCTTCATTTGAGCCCAAGTGGTGATAGGAGGTTCGCCTTTTGCTTCTCTTCTCTCTATGATTTGCTCCCACCAAATGAGAACATAGTCTTGGAACTCAAGTGATGCCATTGCGATCTTCTTCTCTTCATCGAAGTTGTGAAGGCGAAAGATCTTGTCAACGTTCAATGCCCATGAGAGGTAGTCTTCGGGATCAATGCTTCCGGAAAACTTTGGCATGGTGAACTTGAGCTTGCCATAGCGATGGTCGTCATTGTTTCCTTGCCTATTGGGAGGGCGATCTCGATTTTGGCGGTTTGCCATATCATGTTGCTCTTGAGGATGTAGACGTTCTTGTTGGAGTTGATGTTCTTGTTGAGGTTGTTGCTCTTGCCGCGCTTGAGGAGGAGCTTCTTCTTGCATTCTTGCTTGATGGTGCCTTTCTTGCATCTCATCGCGAAGGAAATCCTCTTCTTGACGAGTGTGTCGAGTGCGGGCTGCCACATTGCGGTGTGCATCTTGTAAAGCACGTTGCGCCTCCATAGCTTGAGCTTCTCGACGTTGTTGTGCTTGGCGGTTAGCCTCGGCATCTTGTTCTTCTTGATATTGGCGAGCTCTCTCTTGTTGTTGTTGGCGTAGTCGTTGCCGTTCTTGTGCTTGCTCAAGTGTAGCTTGGTTTTGACGACGTCGGCTTTCTTGCTCGTCGAATGGCTCTTGAGAACTCTTGTCATGTAGAGGTTGCCGGTGGTCATGTCGAGCTTGACGTGCGGCTTGACGAAGAGTGTTTGACGTAGGTGTACTTGAGTCTTGCGTTGAGTCGGTGTGTCGACTTGAGTGGCTTCGTCGATGAGATGATGTTGAGGAAGAACGTCGGTTGATGATTAATGTCCGGAGCTCATTGTATTGATTAGACATGTTGGTGTTGATGAGGTCGATTTGCTCCTTTGTACTTTGTTGGAATTGGCGTGCGTCCTCGGCGACTTGGCCAATGTACTCTCGCATAGCTTCACTCTCTTGATGTAGAGCTCGTTGGACACCGAATAGATGTAGTTTGGTGACGTAGTTGTTCGCTTCTTGAGGATCGTCGAAGATCGGGTTGGTAGATGAACTTGGCCTATCCATCATCACAAGCAAGTATGTGAGTGGGAGAAAGGAGAAGACAATATCAATGTACCTTAACCGAGGTTGAAAATGGATCAATGATCACTCAACAATGTAACCCGGAAATAGCACTATTGGTATCACTTCGTGTCGATTCTCACACCTACACAAGTAAAGCTTTGAGAGGAGCTTGGTTAGGATGTGGCACAAATTCAATGCAATCGTCAAAATGACTCAAAGATGTTGAAAATGGTTCACAAATTTGCTCATGCAACAAGTAGATCACTAGCACAGGTAGCACACGGAACACACGCACGGATAGATAAATGTGGTTGTGCAACCAAGGATGAGCGAAAATGTGGAAAACCACGGAAAATGCTCGTGTTGCACAACGCTAGAGAGACGCTAACCGATTGCTTAATAGGCGGATACGCACTTGTGCACGACCTATAAGAGGCAAAACGTAACGACTATCTATCACAAGTATGCTATGAGTGTATGATGTGCCGATGCTTGAGCACAAGATGATGTTGCTATGATGTATGATCTCTTTGGATGCAAGGTGTATGATGCTATTGTGTTTTTGCTTTGGTGGCTCTTTTGCTTAAAAGCTTGTGAGCTCTTTCTTTGGGCACATATGCATTCTTCTCGGATCGAGGTAGCTATTGTGTATGCGGAGCACTCTTGTGGCACACGGGGATATGCAAGATACCAAGATGATGTGATATTACTCACAATGATGTAGTATGCAATATCTATGACTATCACTAATGTGCACAAGTGTCGTGGCCCGGCAATACTCAAATGGCTAGTCTCAATGGGAAAGCTACGCAAAGATGGTTCATCGGGTGACAATGCAATTGCAAGGTAGGATGAGTGAAGTGTCGTCGATGTTACCGTCCTTGCCGAAGTTGAGCGGTGGTGTTGTCGAAGTCTTGCCGTCCCAAGGTAGCCTAAACATCCAAGGAAACGGTGAAACCACAACTCAAGTATCCAAGGCAAAGGGAGACACACTTTTCAAACTCAGAGCGGGAAAACGATGGTGGTTGCGGAAGGTGGGTGGTAGTTGCGTAAAGTGGGTTGTAGTTGCGGAAGGTGGGTGGTAGAGGAAGGTGGAACGGAGCTGAACAAGTTCAGCTTCGTCAGGGTTGGTCGGACGTCCGGCAGTTACCGGTCGTCCGGTCGGTCTGGGTGGGTCGGACGTCCGGTGGAGACCGGAAATCCGGTAAAAAGCTTCTGTCAGCGGGGTGCCGGTCGTCCGGTGTTTAGCGGACGTCCGGTGTCTCGAGGGATGCCGGACGTCCGGTAAACGTCGGTCGTCCGGTAGGTTTGGAAAATGGTTGGTGGGATCCGTGGAAAAATTGGTGAAACGTGGTCGGATTGGCGTGGAAAAACAGTGAAAAGGTGGAGAAATGCTAGATCGACACGTGGCACAGCAAATCCATGGAACAAATTCAACAAAATCTTGCCAAATCAACAGATCACAAAAAAAATTTGGGGCTCTTTTTGTGGGGAATTTTCGAAATAGGGAAGAACACGACAAAAACAGGCTAGAAAACAAAGTGTGGGGCTCCAAAATCGTGAGAAACCTATGCTCTTGATACCATATGATACAGGGTGGAACCCTAATCAGCGGATCTTTCACGTTTTGGAGGGTGGCACACGATGAACACGGGGATCACAAGAGAAAGACGGGGAAAACACAAGAGGAAAACACTCAATCAACACGAAGATAATCACACCAGCGCTAGATTCGCGATACAAAGTCGAGATCCATGATCCAAAGTCAACAACGGTGATACAGATAGTCTTCTCTCGGAGGAGGTCTTGATATCCCTGGGGATCTTCTCCGTGAAGGAGGTCCTGAATCCGTAGTGGATCTTCTCCGTAGAGGCGCACCGTCTCGTGGGAGAAATCCACACAAGTCTGAGAATGAGCTAAACCACAGCTGAGTCTAACGGAGGGGAGTCAACAGTATTTATATTACATGGGCGGTCGCCGTCGTAGCGGACGTCCGTGGGTTACCGGACGTCCGGTGGTTCCGGAGGGACCGGACGTCCGGTAATCCTCGGATTTCCGCTATTTAGCTTCTGTAGTCGTTTTCACGGACGTCCGGTGGCTTCCGGTTGTCCGGTCGTCTGGGAGGGGCCGGACGTCCGGTGTCTTCCGGTCGTCCGGTGCCCGGGAGTCGCCGGTCGTCCGGTTCAGGCCGGACGTCCGGTGCCTGTAGCATCTTCAGCCATCCGTCTTCTTGTCTCGTGCACTCGTCGGGCTCGCCGTCTTGACCATTGTGCGGAGCTGTCCCGTGGCCTTCACCCAAGTACCTGAGTATGCATAGAGTCTCTGATGAAGGTAGAGGCCGTGTCTCAAGTGAATCCGAAAGATGTAAAGAGAGGAGCGAGGTCACCTCGGTCTCGAGAGCTCTTGCACGGGCTCTAGTCATGGGTCCTTTGGGCACTTGGTGAGGCGATGAAGGGCCCATGGTGATGACCCTAGGATACACCGTATCATTTCACTAGTGGCTTCTCTCATGATAGCAGAATTCTACGGTGGGTGAACAAATTACTGTCATGCAATTCATAGAAAAGCGCATAGTTATGAGAATATCTAGGCATGATCATTATATATAGGCATCACGTCCACGACAAGTAGACCGAAACGATTTTGCATCTACTACTATTACTCCACACATCGACCGCTATCAGCATGCATCTAGAGTATTAAGTTCATAAGAACAGAGTAATGCCTTAAGCAAGATGACATGATGTAGAGGGATAAACTCAAGCAATATGATATAAACCCCATCTTTTTTTCCTCTATGGCAACAATACTATACGTGCCTTGCTGCCCCTGCAATCACTGGGAAAGGACACCGCAAGACTAAACCCGAAGCCAAGCACTTCTCCCATTGCAAGAACTATAGATCTAGTAGGCCAAACCAAACCAATAATTCGAAGAGACTTGCAAGGATATTATAATCATACATAAAAGATTTCAGAAAAGAATCCAATATTGTTCATAGATAATCTTGATCATAAACCCACAATTCATCGGATCTCGACAAACACACCGCAAAAAGATTACATCGAATAGATCTCCTCGAAGATCGAGGAGAACTTTGTATTGAGATCCAAAGAGAGAGAAGAAGCCATCTAGCTAATAACTGTGGACCCGAAGGTCTGTGGTAAACTACTCACAACTCATAGGAGAGGCTGTGGTGTTGATGTAGAAGCCCTCCGTGATCGATGCCCCCTCCGGCGGAGCTCCGGAACAGGCCCCAAGATGGGATCTCACGAGAACAGAAGGTTGCGGCGGTGGAATTAGGGTTTCACCTGTTGCCTCGATGTTTTCAGGGTATGAGAGTATATATAGGCTGAAGAGGCACGTTGGGGGGTCAATAGGTGGCCCACGAGGGTGGGGGCACGCCTACCCCCCGGGTGCCCCCTGCCCTCGTGGCCACCTCCTTCGCTTCCTGGCGTGTACTCCAAGTCTCTCGTGTTGATATTGTTCCAAAAATAACTCTCTCGAAGGTTTCATTCTGTTTGGACTCCGTTTGATATTCCTTTTCTGCGAAACACTGAAATAGGCAAAAAACAGCAATTTGCACTGGGCCTTGGATTAGTAGGTTAGTAACAAAAATAATATAAAAGTGTATAATAAAGCCCATTAAACATCCAAAACAGAGTATATAACAGCATGGAACAATCAAAAATTATAGATACGTTGGAGACGTATTAGGCAGCTTCGTCTCTTGGTCCTTGAACTTGCCGTCCTTGCCACCTTGTCCAATGGGTGTAGCTGCTTCGTGGCCTTCATTCAAGTACCTGATCATGCATAGTGTGATGCAGAGCATCCCAAGGTCATCCCCATGGACCTACCATCGCTTCACCAAGTGCCCCAAGGACCAATGACACGTGCTCATGCTAGAGCTCTCGAGACCGAGGTGACATCTCTCCTAGTCCAACTTTCATATGAATCATGTGAGACATGGCTACTACCTCAGATGGATGTGTTTTGTGTACTCAGGTATCAAGAAGACTCCATCGGAGAGGTGCATGAAGATGGACAAGTCCCCAAGTTCACGGATGAAGCATTGCACCTAGGGAAGCTGAAGAAAGTCCTAGGCCCCGGACATCCGGCCCCTGGACCAGCAGCTACAGAACAGCCCCCGCAGCTGAAGCTACATGGCTCGAATATCCGGCCAGGCCTCGGACATCCGGCCCGGCATGCCTCGGACATCCGACCTCGAGCCCGAAAATACGGCGCCCCACCACAGAAGCATACCCGTGGCTGGCCCCGTTAGCCCGGACATCCGGCGTCAAGCCCGGACATCCGGCGCCTCCCGACAGCCCGGACATCACATCCGGCTCCTGAATGCCTGCGCGCATCTCATCTGGGTCGTGGCCCATGTATCCCCTCGCGTGTTTTCTAGCTTGTTTTTGTTGTGTTCATCCCAATTTAGAAAATTTCACACCAAAAATATCCCCAATTTTTTTGTGATATGCTGATTTGACGAGATTTTGTTGAAATTGTTCCAAGGATTTGCTGTGCCACGAGTGGATCTAGCTTTTCCCCACTTTGTCCCCAATTTTGATCCGCAAAATTCGACGAATTTGGCCCTAGAAGTAATCTGGTCCACGGAGTTCATTAGGGCCTCGGGCACCCAGGACATCCGGCCCGTGCCCCGGAATCCGGCTTGGCCCGGACATCCGGCCTCTGGCCCAGACATTCGGCCTCCCGCAGCCAAAACACTCCCATCCGCACCACTTTGCACTTAGTTCGCGCCCTTTTCGTTCAGTATCCCACCAAATCTTCCGCATACCACCACCACTTCCGGAACCACCATCGCCTAACCTCTACGATTTTGACAATCTTGTCTCACTTTGCCTTGGATACTTGAGTTGTGGTTTCACCGTTTCCTTCGATGTTTAGGCTACCTTGGAATGGAACGACTTCGACAACACCACCGTTCACCCTCGGCAATGACGTAACATCGACGACACCTTGTTCATCCTACCTTGCAATTGCATTGTCACCCTATAGACCATTTTTGCGTAGCTTTCCCATCGAGACTAGCCATTTGAGTATTGCCAGGCCACGACACTTGTGCACCTTAGTGATAGTCATAGATATTGCATACTACATTATCATATCTCCATGTGGCACAAGAGTGTCCCGCATACACAATAGCTACCTTGATAGGCGAAGCATGCATAAGTGGCCAAAGAAAGAGCTCACAAGCTTTTAAGCAAAAGAGCCACCCAAAGCTTATAAGCAAAAGAACAATAGCATCATACGCCTTGCATCAAAACAGATCATATGAGATAGCAATACATCATCTTGTGCTCAAGCATCGGCACATCATACACTCATAGTATACTTGTGATAGGAAGTCGTTACGTTTTGCCTCTTATAGGTCGTGCACAAGTGCGTATCCGCCTATTAAGCAATCGGTTAGCGTCTCTCTAGTGTTGTGCAACAAGAGCATTTTCCGTGGATTCCACATTTTCGCTCATCCTTGGTTGCACAACCACATTTATCTATCTGTGCGTGTGTTCTGTGTGCTACCCATTGCTTGTGATCTACTTGTTGCATGAGAAAATTGTGAATCATCTTCAACATCATTGAGTCACTTTGACAATTGCATTGAATTTGTGCCACCATCCTAACCAAGCTACTCTCAAAGCTCTACTTGTGTAGGTGTGAGAATCGACAAGAAGTGGTACCAATAGTGCTATTTCCGCGTTACAATATTGAGTGATCATTGATCCATTTTCAACTTCGGTCAAGGTACTTTAGTATTGTCTTCCCCTTTCTCCCACTCACATTCTTGCTTGTGATGATGGATAGGCCAAGTACATCAACAAACCCGCTCTTCAATGGTCCTCAAGAATCGAACAACTACGTCACCAAACTACATCTCTTCGGTGTCCAACGAGCTCTACATCAAGAGAGTCAAGCTATGCAAGAGCGAATTGAACAAGTTGCTGCCGACGTGCGACAATTTGAAGCACGTACACGGGAGCAACTGGACATCATCAACACCAACATGTATACCCAATTCGATGAGCTACGGACTTTGATAGTCAACGGACGCTCCTCGTCCACATCTTCTCAAAGACGAAGCCGCTCAAGTCGTCATACCGACTACACGGCTGGCTCAAATACACCTACATCAAACACTCTTCGTCAAGCCGCACGTCAAGCTCGACATGACAACCGGAACCCACTTCATGACAAGAATTCCCAAGAGCTATTTGAAGAGCAAGAAAGTCGACATCGTCAAAATCAAGCTACACTTGAGCAAGCACAAGAACGGCCACGACTACGCCAACAACAACAAGAGTGAGCACGTCAACACCAAGAAGAACAAGATGCCGAGGCTCAACGTCAAACACAACAATGCCGAGAAGCTCAAGCTCTTGTGGCGCAACGAGCATTACGTGATTCACATCGCAATGTGGCAACTCGCAATCGACACACTCGTCAAGAAGAGGAGTTCCTTCGTGATGAGATGCAAGAGAGGCGCCATCAAGCACGAATGCAACAAGAAGTTCCTCCTCAAGTGCGATAAGAGAAACAAGCCCAACAAGAACCACAAGCTCCGCAAGAACAATATGACAATGAACATGAACCCCGCCAAGAGCAACATGAGGTTGACAATCGTCCACATCAAGAACACCCTCACAATAGGCAAGCAAACAATGAAGAGCATCGCTACAGCAAGCTTAAGTTCACCATGCCAAAGTTTTCCGGAAGCATTGATTTCGAAGACTACCTATCATGGGCATTGAAAGTTGACAAGATCTTTCGCCTACACAACTTCAATGAAGAAAAGAAGATTGCAATGGCGTCACTTGAGTTCCCAGATTATGTTCTCATTTGGTGGGAGCAAATCATCGAGAGAAGAGAAGCAAAAGGCAAACCGCCTATCACTACTTGGACTCAAATGAAGGAAGTCATGAGAGCACGTTTCGTGCCAACACACTACAACCATGACTTGTTCAAGAAGTTGCAACTCCTAAAGCAAGGAACCAAGTCCGTTAAAGAGTACTACAAGGAAATAGAGATTGCCATGATAAGAGCCAACATCACGGAAGATGAAGAGAAAATGATGGCGAGATTCTTGAATGGACTCAACTATCCTATCAAGAAGATTGCGAACTTTCAACCATACACAAATCTCCTCGAGCTAGTACATCAAGCAACCAAAGCGGAGCGCCAAGTTCAAGAGGACTACAAGTACTCCAAGTTCAACTCCAAGAACTACGGCTCCTACAACCAAGTCTCAGCGACTTCGGCTCCTCCTACCGTTACCAAACCATCTACAAGCTTCGGTGACAAATCAAGCTACAAGAATGCGACTACATCAAGTCGTCCACCGTCTACGAACAACTTCAAGCCACGAGCTTCATCATCTACAACTCCAACCGAGGATAACTCCAAGACGAGTTCCATCAAATGTTTTAAATGTCAAGGACGAGGCCACAAGTCATTTGAGTGCAAGACCGTTAGTACCATGATCATCAATGACGACGGATCCTATGACTCAATGAGCGACGATGAGATGGAATCCCCTGAACATGTAGCTATGCATCGCCAAGGGAATGAAGATGAAGACCATCAAGTGTTTTGCGACAATGACTCGAGTCCCAATCTCGTTGTCTCCAAGGTCTTGACACTCCAACATCAACAAGATGACGATCAACGATGTCACATCTTCCATACCAAGGCCGGCATCAATGGACGCTCCGTCAAGGTTATCATCGATGGAGGAAGTTGTCATAACTTGGCAAGTGAAGAGCTATGCGACAAGCTACAATTGGTCAAGATGAAGCACCCTCATCCCTACAAGGTCCAATGGCTTAGCAATGTCAGAACTCTTCAAGTCGAGCACACCGTGCAAGTATCCTTCAAGATAGGCGCCTACGAGGACACACTTGAGTGTGATGTGGTTTCTATGTCCGTGTGCCACCTTATTCTTGGACGACCATGGCAATATGATCATGGAGTCACACACAATGGACAGACCAACCATTATAGCTTCAAGATGAAGGGCAAAGAGTTTGTGCTACGCCCAATGTCACCAAGTCAAGTAGCCGCCGACAAACACATACCCACTAACCATCATGGAGAGAGTGGTGAGATAGTGAACAACCAAAAGGAGAGTGAGAGCCACAAGCCAAATATGAGCGACTCCACGATGAGTGACAAGAAACAACTAGTGCTATTCGCCACCAAAAGTGAGATGAGAGAAGTGTGTGAGAACCCCTCGAGTGTCTTTCACCTTGTGCTTTTATGCAAAGGAGAAGCAAAACCTGCTAACACTTCACCACCTCTACCTTTAGTGTTGTCTCAATTGTTGCAGGAATTCTCAGACGTCTTTCCCGATGAGCTACCACCGGGTCTACCTCCACTTCGCGGCATTGAACACCGCATCAACCTCACACCCGGTGCACCACTTCCAAACAAGGCTCCTTACCGCATCAACCCCGGGGAAACCAAGGAGATACAACGGCAAGTACAACAACTCATCGACAAAGGTCATGTACGTGAAAGCTTAAGCCCTAGTGTCGTTCCAGTTATTCTCGTGCGTAAGAAAGATGGAAGTTTTCGCATGTGCTCCGATTGTCGCCCGATAAATGCTATCACCGTTAGATACTGTCACCTCATTCCACGCTTAGATGACATGCTTGATGAATTATGTGGTGCTGTCATCTTTTCAAAAATCGATCTTAAAAGTGGCTATTACCAAATTCGGATTCAAGAGGGTGATGAGTGGAAAACGGCTTTCAAAACCAAGTTTGGGTTATATGAGTGGTTGGTCATGCCAATGGGCTTATCAGAGGCGCTCTGCTCATTTATGCGTCTCATGCATTTCGTTCTCCGACCTTACATAGGCGTATTTGTAGTGGTTTACTTTGATGACATCCTCGTCTTTAGCAAATCACTTGAGGACCATGTGACACACATTTGTGTGGTTTTGCAAACCCTTCGGAAAGAGCGCTTATATGTTAACATGGATAAATGCACTTTTGGCGTTGACAAGGTCATTTTCCTAGGATTTGTCGTTTCTTCACACGGTGTTCACGTTGATGAAACTAAAATTGAAGCAATTAAAACTTGGCCACAACCAACGAATCTCAGACAAGTGCGTAGTTTTCTTGGTTTAGCTGGTTTCTATCGACGTTTTGTGAAGGACTTTAGCACAATTGCTATGCCTCTACACGCCTTGAGCAAGAAGAACGCACCCTTCATTTTGGGTCCTTCGCAAGACACTCCGTTTAATGAGTTAAAAACTTTGCTAACTCACGCACCTCTTCCTGCCCTACAAACTTTGACAAGCCGTTTGAGATCCATTGTGACGCTAGTGGTACCGGCATAGGATGCGTGCTAATGCAAGAAAAACACCCCATTGCATATTTTAGCGAGAAACTTTCTGGAGCGCAACTTAACTACCCCATTTATGATAATGAGCTCTATGCCTTGGTGAGAATTTTGCGTGTTTGGGAACACTATCTTCGCCCTCATGAATTCATTCTTCACACGGACCATGAGACGCTCAAGTATCTCAAGGGTCAAACTAAGTTAAACAAGCATCATGCTAAGTGGAGTGAGTTCATTGAGTCTTTTCCCTATGTCATCAAATACATCAAAGGCAAAGAGAATATTGTGGCGGATGCGCTTTCCCGCAAGTGCATGCTTGTTACCCAACTCCAGTTGAATGTTATTGGTTTTGAGCACATAATAGACTTGTATGAGCCTGATCCGGTCTTTGCAAATCCTTATACTAAGTGTTTGACTCACACTTCTTGGGAATGATACTACATAAAAGATGGATATCTTATGAGAGCTGATGTCTACTACACAACCTTCTTCTTGTAGACGTTGTTGGGCCTCCAAGTGTAGACGTTTGTAGGACAGTAGCAAATTTCCCTCAAGTGGATGACCTAAGGTTTATCAATCCGTGGGAGGCGTAGGATGAAGATGGTCTCTCTCAAACAACCCTGCAACCAAATAACAAAGAGTCTCTTGTGTCCCCAACACACCCAATACAATGGTAAATTATATAGATGCACTAGTTCGGCGAAGAGATGGTGATACAAGTGCAATATGGATGGTAGATATAGGTTTTTGTAATAAGAAAATATATAAACAACAAGGTATCAAGTGGTAAAAGTGAGCATAAACGGTGTTGCAATGATAGGAAACAAGGCCTAGGGTTCATACTTTCACTAGTGCAAGTTCTCTCAACAAGGATAACATAATTGGATCATATTACTAGCCCTCAACATGCAACAAAGAGTCACTCCAAAGTCACTAATAGCGGAGAACAAACGAAGGGATTATGGTAGGGTACGAAACCACCTCAAAGTTATTCTTTCTGATCGATCTATTCAAGAGTTCGTAGTAAAATAACACGAAGCTATTCTTTCCGTTCGATCTATCATAGAGTTCGTACTACAATAACACCTTAAGATACAAATCAACCAAAACCCTAATGTCACCTAGATACTCCATTGTCACCTCAAGTATCCATGGGCATGATTATATTATATGCATCACACAATCTCAGATTCATCTATTCAACCAACACAAAGTACATCAAAGAGTGCCCCAAAGTTTCTACCGGAGAGTCAAGACGAAAACGTGTGCCAACCCCTATGCATAGATTCCCAAGGTCACGGAACCTACAAGTTGATCACCAAAACATACATCAAGTGAATCAATAGAATACCCCATTGTCACCACAAGTATCCCACGCAAGACATACATCAAGTGTTCTCAAATCCTTAAAGACTCAATCCGATAAGATAACTTCAAAGGGAAAACTCAATCCATTACAAGAGAGTAGAGGGGGAGAAGCATCATAAGATCCAACTATAATAGCAAAGCTCGCGATACATCAAGATCGTGCCATCTCAAGAACACGACAGAGAGAGATCAAACACATAGCTACTGGTACATACCCTCAGCCCCGAGGGTGACCTACTCCCTCCTCGTCATGGAGAGCGTCGGGATGATGAAGATGGCCACCGGAGAGGGATTCCCCCACTCCGACAGGGTGCCAGAACGGGTCTAGATTGGTTTTCGGTGGCAACAGAGGCTTTCGGCGGCGGAACTCCCGATCTAGGTTATTTTCCCGAGGTTTCAGTATATATAGGAGGTGTTGGAGTCGGGGCCAAGCAAAGGGGGGCTACGGGCTGTCCACGGGGCAAGGGGCGCGCCCCCCACCCTCGTGGGCAGCCCGTGGGTCCTCTCATCCCCCTCCGGCACTCCGTGGGCTTCTTCTAGTCCAAAAATGATCTTCGTTGATTTTTAGGTCAATTCGGCTCCGTTTGATATTCCTTTTCTGCGAAACCCTAAAACAGGATAAAAACATAAACTAGCATTGGGCTCTGGGTTAGTAGGTTAGTCCCATAAATAATATATAAGTGTATAATAAAGCCCATAAAACATCCTAGAAGGATAAAATAATAACATGGAACAATCAAAAATTATAGATGCATTGGAGACATATCAGCATCCCCAAGGTTAATTCCTGCTCGTCCTCGAGTAGGTAAATGATAAAAATAGAATTTTTGATGTGGAATGCTAACCAACATAATTTTCAATGTAATTCTCTTTATTGTGGCATGAATGTTCAGATCTGAAAGATTCAAGACAAAAGTATATATTGACAAAAGAAATAATAATATTTCAAGCATACTAACAAAGCAATCATGTCTTCTCAAAGTACTACGGCTAAAGAAAGTTATCCCTACAAAATCATATAGTCTGGCTATGCTCCCTCTTCATCACACAAAATATTCATATCATGCACAACCCCGGTTTCAGCCAAGCACTTGTTTTCATACTCTGTTCTTTCAAACCTTTCAACTTTTATGCAATACATGAGCGTGAGCCATGGACATAGCACTATAGGTGGAATAGAGAGGTGGTTGTGGAGAAGACAAAAAGGAGGGAGATAGTCTCACATCGACTAGGCGTATCAACGGGCTATGGGGATGCCCATCAATAGATATCAATGTGAGTGAGTAGGGATTGCCATGCAACCGATGCACTAGAGCTTAAAATGTATGAAATCTCAACAAAAGAAACTAAGTGGGTGTGCATCCAACTTGCTTGCTCATGAAGACCTAGGGCATTTGAGGAAGCCCGTCGTTGGAATATACAAGCCAAGTTCTATAATGAAAATTCCCACTAGTATATGAAAGTGACTAAACATGAGACTCTCTATAATGAAGAACATGGTGCTACTTTAAAGCACAAGTGTGGAAAAAGATAGTAGCAATTGTCCCTTTTTATTTTCTTTTTTTGGGCCTTTTTTTCTTTTTTTGGGCCTTTCTTTTTTTTTCTTTGGCCTTTTTTTGGAGGTCTTTCTTGATTTAGCCTTTCCTCACATGGGACAATGCTCTAATAATGATGATCATCACACTTTCATTGAATTATAACTCGATATTACAACTCAATACTAGAACAAAGTATGACTCTATATGAATGCCTCCGACGGTGTACCGGGATGTGCAATGAATCAAGAGTGACATGTATGAAAAATTATGCATGGTGGCTTTGCCACAAATACGATGTCAACTACATGATCATGCATGGCAATATGACAAATATGAAGCGTGTCATATGAACAGAACGGTGGAAAGTTGCATGGCAATATATCTCTAAATGGCTATGGGAATGCCATGATAGGTTGATATGGTGGCTGTTTTGAGGAAGGATATATGGTGGCTGTTTTGAGGAAGGATATATAGTGGGTGTATGGTACCGGCGAAAGTTGCACGGTACAAGAGAGGCTAGCAATGGTGGAAGGGTGAGAGTGCGTATAATCCATGGACTCAACATTAGTCATAAAAACTAATATACTTATTGCAAAAATTTATGAGTCATCAAAACAAAGCAATCAACGCATGCTCCTAGGGTGGAGGTTGGTAGGAGTTAACCATCGTGTGCCCCCGACCTCCACACAAAGGATGGCACTCTACAAATACCTCATGCTCTAACTTCGTCACATAGCGGTTCACCATATGTGCATGCTACGAGAATCACTAACTTTAACACAAGTATTTCTCAATTTCATAATAACTCCACTAGCATGACTTTAATATCACTATCCTCATATCTCAAAACAATTATCAAGCATCCGACTTCTCTTCATATTCAATGCACTTAGTATGAAAGTTTTTACTACATTGATCTTGGATGCCTATCATGTGAAGGCTAGTTTTATAGCCAAAGCACATTACCATGATGTTCTAATAGACTCTCAAAAGCATATAAGTGAAGCATGAGAGTTCATCTATTTCTTCAAAATAAAACCACCGCCGTGCTCTAAAAGATATAAGTGAAGCACTAGAGCAAATGACAAACTACTCCAAAAGATACAAGTGAAGAACAACGAGTAGTTGTATAATTATGTAACTATGTGAAGACTCTCTAACATTTAAGAATTTCAGATCTTGGGATATTATGCAAACACCAAGGAAAACAAACTAAAATAAATTGACGCTCCAAGCAAAACACATATCATGTGGTGAATAAAAATATAGCTCCGAGTATAGTTACTGATAGATGAAGATGAAAGAGGGGATGCCTTCCCGGGGCATCCCCAAGCTTAGGCTCTTGGTTATCCTTGAATTTTACCTTGGCGTGCCTTGGGAATCCCCAAGCTTAGGCTCTTGCCACTCTTTGTTCCATAGTCCATCAACGGAGTACTCAAAATTTGAAAACTTCACAACACAAAACTTAGAAAAAAATCTCATGAGATCCGTTAGTATAAGAAAACAAACCACTACTCAAAGGTACTGTAATGAATTCATTCTTTGTTTATATTGGTGTTAAACCTACTGTATTCCAACTTCTCTATGATTCATACTTCCCAATACTACTCATAGATGCATTGAAATAAGCAAACAACACACGAAAAATAGAATTTGTCAAAAACAGAACAATCTGTAGTAATCTGTAACTTTCGCATACTTCTGTAACTCCAAAAAATTGAAATAAATTGTTAAACATGACGAATTTGTCTATTAATCATCTGCAAAAAGAATCAACTAAATAGCACACTCCAGTAAAATCTGGTGACCATTCTAGCGAGCACTAACGATTTTGTTTTTCACAGCAAGATCAAATAAACTTCACACAAGTCTTCCCAAAGGTTCTACTTGGCACAAACACTAATTAAAACACAAAACCACATCTAAACAGAAGCTAGATGCAATATTTATTCCTTAACAGAAGCAAAAGCAAAGAAAATAAAATAAAGTTGGGTTGCCTCCCAACAAGCGCTATCGTTTAACGCCCCTAGCTAGGCATGATGATTTCAATGATGCTCCCATAAAAGATAAGAATTGAAACATAGAATGAGCATCATGAAGAATATGACTAGCAGATTTAAGCCTAACCCACTTCCTATGCACAGGGATTTTGTGAGCAAACAACTTATGGGAACAATAATCAACTAGCATAGGAAAGCAAAACAAGCATAACTTAAAGATTTTAAGCACATAGAGAGGAAACTTGATATTATTACAATATGTAGAAGCATATGTTCCTCCTTCATAATAATTTTCAGTAGAATCATGAATGAATTCAACAATATAACCAGCACATAAATCATTTTTTTCATGATCTACTTGCATAGAAATTTTACTACTCTCCACATAAGCAAAATTCTTCTCATTCGGAATAGTAGTGGGAGCAAACTCAACAAAATAACCATCATGTGAAGCATAATACAATTGAAAACTAAAATCATGATCACAAGTTTCATGGTTATCATTATTCTTAATAGCATACAAGTCATCACAATAATCATCATAGATAGCAACTTTGTTCTCATAATCAATTGGAACCTCTTCCGAAATAGTGGATTCATCACTAAATAAAGTCATGACCTCTCCAAATCCCCTTTCATCAATATAATCATCATAAATAGGAGGCATGCTTTCATCATAATAAATTTGCTCATCAAAACTTGGGGACTAAAAATATCATCTTCATCAAACATAGCTTCCCGAAGCTTATGGCTTTGCATATCATTAGCATCATGGGTATTCAAAGAATTCATACTAACAACATTGCAATCATGCTCATCATGCACATATTCTATGCCAAGCATTCTATGTAATTCTTCTTCTAGTACTTCAGCACAATTTTCCTTCCCATCATTTTCACGAAAGATATTAAAAAGATGAAGCATATGAGGTAACCTTAATTCCATTTTTTGTAGTTTTCTTTTATAAACTAAACTAGTGATAAAACAAGAAACTAAAAGATTTGATTGCAAGATCTAAAGATATACCTTCAAGCACTAACCTCCCCGGCAACGGCGCCAGAAAAGAGCTTGATGTCTACTACACAACCTTCTTCTTGTAGACGTTGTTGGGCCTCCAAGTGCATAGGTTTGTAGGACAGTAGCAAATTTCCCTCAAGTGGATGACCTAAGGTTTATCAATCCGTGGGAGGCGTAGGATGAAGATGGTCTCTCTCAAACAACCGTGCAACCAAATAACAAAGAGTCTCTTGTGTCCCCAAGACACCCAATACAATGGTAAATTGTATAGATGCACTAGTTCGGCGAAGAGATGGTGATACAAGTGCGATATGATGGTAGATATAGGTTTTTGTAATAAGAAAATATAAAAACAGCAAGGTATCAAGTGGTAAAAGTGAGCATAAACGGTGTTGCAATGATAGGAAACAAGGACTAGGGTTCATACTTTCACTAGTGCAACTTCTCTCAACAAGGATAACATAATTGGATCATATTACTAGCCCTCAACATGCAACAAAGAGTCACTCCAAAGTCACTAATAGCGGAGAACAAATGAAGAGATTATGGTACGGTAGAAACCACCTCAAAGTTATTCTTTCTGATCGATCTATTCAAGAGTCCGTAGTAAAATAACACGAAGCTATTCTTTCCGTTCGATCTATCATAGAGTTCGTACTAGAATAATACCTTAAGATACAAAACAACCAAAACCCTAATGTCATCTAGATACTCCATTGTCACCTCAAGTATCCGTGGGCATGATTATACGATATGCATCACACAATCTCAGATTCATCTATTCAACCAACACAAAGTACTTCAAAGAGTGCCCCAAAGTTTCTACCGGAGAGTCAAGATAAAAACGTGTGCCAACCCCTATGCATAGATTCCCAAGGTCACAGAACCCGCAAGTTGATCACCAAAACATACATCAAGTGAATCAATAGAATACCCCATTGTCACCACAGGTATCCCACGCAAGACATACATCAAGTTTTCTCAAATCCTTAAAGACTCAATCCGATAAGATAACTTCAAAGGGAAAACTCAATCCATTACAAGAGGGTAGAGGGGGAGAAGCATCATAAGATCCAACTATAATAGCAAAGCTCGCGATACATCAAGATCGTGCCATCTCAAGAACATGACAGAGAGAGATCAAACACATAGCTACTGGTACATACCCTCAGCCCCGAGGGTGACCTACTCCCTCCTCGTCATGGAGAGCGTCGGGATGATGAAGATGGCCACCGGAGAGGGATCCCCCCCCTCCGGCAGGGTGCCAGAACGGGTCTAGATTGGTTTTCGGTGGCAACAGAGGCTTTCGACGGCGGAACTCCCGATCTAGGTTATTTTCCCGAGGGTTCAGTATATATAGGAGGTGTTGGAGTCGGGGCCAAGCAAAGGGGGGCTACGGGCTGTCCACGAGGCGATGGGGCTACGGGCTGTCCACGAGGCACGGGGCGCGCCCAGTAGGGGGGGCGCACCCCCCACCCTCGTGGGCAGCCCGTGGGTCCTCTCGTCCCCCTCCGGCACTCCGTGGGCTTCTTCTGGTCCAAAAAAGATATCCGTTGATTTTCAGGTCAATTCGGCTCTGTTCGATATTCCTTTTCTGCGAAACCCTAAAACAGGAGAAAAACATAAACTGGCACTGGGCTGTGGGTTAATAGGTTAGTCCCAAAAATAATATAAAAGTGTATAATAAAGCCCATAAAACATCCTAGAAGGATAATATAATAGCATGGAACAATAAACAATTATAGATACGTTGGAGACGTATCAAGAGCTAACAAACTTTGCATTCCAGAGTCTTCGCCTCATTTGCTCCTTTAGCAGGAATCTCATGGAGGACTCATGGGACACTTTGGACGCGACAAGACATTTGCTACGCTCTCCAAGAACTACTTTTGGCCCAAGATGCTCAGTGACGTCTCACGCCTCACCAACCGATGCTCTACATGTCGCAAAGCTAAGTTAAAAGCTCAATCTCATGGTCTTTACATGCCACTTCCTATTCCATACCATCCATGGGAGGACATAAGCATGGACATTGTACTTGGATTGCCTAGGACTCAAAATGGAAAGGATTCCGTGTTTGTTGACATGGATAGATTTTATAAAATGGCTCATTTAATTCCTTGTCATAAGATCGACGATGCTTCACATGTGGCAAATCTCTTTTGTAGGGAAATCATTCGTCTACATGGAGTGCCCAAGACTATTGCGTCGGATCGGGACGTCAAGTTCTTGAGCTACTTTTGGAAGACTCTATGCGCCAAACTCGGAATCAAGCTCCTCTTCTCTTCGACATATCATCCACAAACCGACGGCAAAACGGAGGTGACGAACCACACACTTTCGACGCTTCCTTGCGTGTTGATCAAGAAGAACATCAAGGAAAAGGAGCAATGCTTGCCCATCACCGAGTACGCCTACAACCGCGCAAGACATTCGACTATCGGCAAGTCCCCCTTCGAGGTCGTCTACGTCTTCAACCCGTTGTCCCCATTGGACATCCTACCTCTACATCACCAAGAGCGCATCAACATGGACGCAAGTGCACGAGCAAGATATCTCAAGAAGGTGCATGAAGATACAAGGACAATGATCGAGCGACAAGTACATCGCATCGCCACCAAGCTCAACGTCAACAAGGCACCAATGGTGTTCCAATCGGGAGATCTCGTATGGCTTCATCTTCGCAAGGACAGCTTCCCCAATGAGCGCAAGTCCAGACTACTACCTCGCGCTGACGGACCCTTCAAGGTGCTAGCACGCTACAACAACAATGCCTACAAGATAGACATTCCACGCGACAAGTACAATGTGAGCGATACCTTCAACGTCAAGGATATATCTCCTTTCCATGGTGATGAAGATTTCGATCCGAGGTCGGATCTTTCCCAAGGGAGGGGAGATGATGCAGAGCATCCCAAGGTCATCCACATGGACTTACCATTGCCTCACCAAGTGCCCCAAGGACTAATGACATGTTCTCGTGCTAAAGCTCTCGAGACCGAGGTGACATCTCTCCTAGTCCAACTTCCATATGAATCATGTGAGACATGGCTACTACCTCAGACGGATGTGTTCTGTGTGCTCAGGTATCAAGAAGACTCCATCGGAGAGGTGCATGAAGATGGACAAGTCCCCAAGTTCACGGATGAAGCATTGTACCGAGGGAAGCTGAAGAAAGTCCCAGGCCCCAGACATCCGGCCTCTTGGCCCGGACATCCGGCCTCTTGGCCCGGACATCCGGCCCCTGGACTAGCAGCTACAGAACAGCCCCCGCAGCCAAAGCTATAGGGCCCGGACATCCGGCCAGGCCCCGGACATCCGGCCTCGAGCCCGGAAATCCGGTGCCCCCATCACAGAAGCATACCCGTGGCTGGCCCCGTTAGCCCGGACATCCGGCGTCAAGCCCGGACATCCAGCGCCTCCCGACAGCCCGGACATCCGGGCCGACGCCCGGACATCCGGCTCCTGAATTCATGCGCGCATCTCATATGAGTGGTGGCCCATGTATCCCCTCGCCCTTAGACTATATGTATTCCTCCTCCTACCTCTTTCTAGGGTTAGCTTGGTGATAGCTCATTTGATACCTAGAGCTTTGCTCATCTAGTGGTTCATCTCCTCGAGAGTGAATGCGGCCCTCTTCGGAGAAGATCCACACGGATTCAAGACCTCCACTACGGAGAAGATCCCATGGGATACCCTCAAGACCTCCTTCCAGAGAAGACTACCTTTGTATCGTCCTTTGTTGACCATGGATCGTGTATCTCGTTATGTATCGTGGATCTAGCACTTGTGTGAACTTCTTCATGTTGATTTGAGTGTTCCTCTTGTGTTTTTTGCCTGTATTTCCCTTTGTGTTGTTCGTGTTCATCGTGAGTTTCCCTCCTCTTCGTGAAATATCGGCCTAGATCGGGTTGACCCCGCATCATAGTGTTTCCATCTTAGGTAGTAGCCATGTCTCATGCCGTGAAAGTGGTATTTCAGAGAGGAGCAAATTCACCTTATCTTCGGTAGCTTTCTCTCGGGCTCTTGTCATAGGACCAAGTGGCGTCGTAGGAGATTGTCAGGACCCCGATCCTAAGTCACACCGATCTAGCTTGTAACACATCATATCACTTTGCGGCCTCACGCACGGTATCCCCACGGGTGCCACTTTAGCTGGCCCGGGACCGTTTGCGCACTTTGGCACACGTATACGATAGTGTCGCTAGCATCCATATGACAGAGAACCCGGGCCGACATGGCTAGTTATAAACCAAAAGTGGCACTAAATTACAGAGACAGGCATCCATGACCCAGCAACAAACGTGTCGGTCATCAACGTATGAACCCAAGTCGTAGCAAGCTACATGGACTTAAAGGAACAACGTGTGACATTTCCCCTAAGGGACAGACACAGGAACGAAGAAGGACACATGCCGGCCAGCCTACGTGTTCCGGAGCAGTAGCAAGCTACCAAGGCTCAGTGGAAGCACTAGGAGGCATTTCCCTATAAGATAGGCTACCAAAGGTAAACAACTAGGTGTCGGATCCCACACATATCAAGCATTTCCAAACATACACACAATATGCTCAATATGTGCAAATACAACATTGCATCACAACAGAACTCTATGACTCAAAGTACTTTATTTAAGACGCTCCGAAGAGCCATACGTAACATATCCATACAGATAGGGGTCACATGACCCAACACTCAAGTCATATAATCATACAAGCACAAGCAGAAGCTAACTTGTCTGAGTACATACAACTTGGATAGAAAACAGGCTTGGTGTAGCCTGACTATCTACAAGGCTTTTCACAAGCTCAGGATCTCCGTCTGGGTAGCCAGCTACTCGTCGACGTCAACGTCTATGTAAAACCCATTAGAAGGGGCGGGGTTCTCCTCTGCAACAGTTATTAAGCAAACATGAGTACAAAGGTACTCAGCAAGACTTACAACAGAACCTATCATACATGCATCATTATCAACAACGATTGTGGAGTTCATTGCAGCAAGCCAGCTTTGACTCTTGGCTAACCTATACTACAACTCTCAGCAGATTGCAAGATGAGACTACGCACACGAGTCCTCCACTCACCACAACAATACACCACCGTGGATCCTCTTCCGTCATCCTATGGAAGGGCCATCCACGACACTCACACTTGTCTTGAGACTTTTAGGAGTAACCATCAACTTTTCTATGAACTGTATAAGCAAACAAGTGGTCCTTAACCGCGAACAACGGCTATTCGAATAGATTGGTAACCCTGGAGGGGTGTACTTCTTCACATACGCTTCCACCACTTATCGCCGTTTACTCGACATGTACTCAGCAACCTTCAAGCGGAAGCCCAGTGAGGGTGTCGGCCACGACCTGACTAACCACACAAATCCCTAGGCCAGGTTTATCTCCTATTTGGGTTCCATCCGTGGGGAGATCCGGTCGAGGTGTCTCTCACGGCCCTAAACGATGTATAGAGGGTTCCCGAGTCACCAAACGGGCGACCGGTACACCGTGCCATGTACCTGCCGCATCACAGCCCACCCTGAGGGTCAGCGCTGTGCACGACCACCAGTAAACTACAAACACTAGAAACTAGTTGCAACTCCTGGACAGAGGACAAGGGCAGTTAATAAGTTGAGAGAGCTTGGAGCGCCCGGAGCTCAATGCGTGGTAGTAGCTGAGTCTTGAATCACACATACAGATCTCAGGTCCTATGGACGGTTCCAATGAAACAACCCACCATGTACTCCTACATGGCCTTTCATCGATACCTTTACCAAGCATATTCCACACTTCACTCTCTTTACCAGACATGATCATTTCACTCTGATCCATCACCCAGATGAACCAGACCTGACACAACTCTAAGCATAGCAGGCAACATAAACAAATAGCATGGTAGAACACACATCACATGGCTCAATCAACTCCTACACATGCTAGTGGGTTTCAACTATTTACTGTGGCAACGACAGGTCATGCAAAGGAATGGGGTTCAACTACCGCAGCAAGTAGCAGTTCACATGCTATTGCCTTAATGCAGTAAAAGAAAGCAGGAGCGAGAAGATGGGTTTGTCTCGGAATGATCAAATGGGTTACTTGCCTGACAGATTGGTTGTCGGGTACTGCTCTTCAGTTGGATACGCAGATGTATCCTCGGGAGCAGGACCTACCACGGAGAACACCGACGATATAATCAATACACAAACAAATGCAACAATATGATGCATGCTCATGACATGGCAAGATGAACGTGTTTTGGGCTAATGCAACTATAAACAGAAAGGTTTGAGCCCATTTGAATCAAAGATTCAAATTTATACTCAAACTATTAATATTTAAATTGCATTATCATTTTTTGATTTGAACAGCAAGGTTAACTTGCTTAAACATGCATGAAACCAGCACCAATGGAAAGATTGGATTTTTCTGATCAATTCTCATATATAAAACTTTTCCATCTGAGCTACTGTTGAATTTATATGATTTTTATAAGATTAAAGTATTTTCTGGAATTTCCTGAATTGTTTTATATCAAATAATTCCAGAAAAGCCTTTACTGTGTCAGCATGACATCATGCTGCCGTCAGCAGGTCAACAGACCTGGTCTAGGTCAAACCTAACAGTGGGTCCCGCGTGTCAGCGTCATTAACTTAACTAATTAAAATTAGTGCTAATCCTAACTTAATTAGCCGGCTGGGCCCCACCTGTCATTGACCCCAGGGGGTCAAACTGGGCCCACTCGTAGTCAAAGGGGGTCAAACTAGCCGGCGTTTAGCCGCCGGCAAGGCCAGACGCGGCGGTGCGGTGCGGGATTCGTGCTCCGGTGACCAAAGCGATGGCGGAGCACGTCTACGTGATGCGGGGAGTGACCCGCATCCAGTGGTGGTGGTGGTTGGCCTCGGGGTCACCGGAAAAGGCGCCGACGACGACCTTGGAGGCTGCCGGAGCTCAGGTGAGCTCGGGCTCGTCGCTAGGAGGCACGGCGAGGCTCGTGGAGACGTGCATTGGGCTCCTGGGGGTGCGGTGGAGCTGGTGGACAGGATGGCGCGGTCGTTGGGTGGCCGGAGTCTCGTTGGCGACGAGCTCCGCGGCGGCGCGTGCGGGTGAGCTTCGTGCAGACATTGCAGAGCTCGAGAGGGAGAACGAAGAGGATGGGAAGGTGGCCAAGCTCACGGTGGGTGCGACGGAGCTGACGACGAGGTCGGGGACGAGCTGCTGCGACGGTGACGGTGGAGGGGATCTCCGGCGGTGGTCGACGAAGACAGGGTCGGTGTAGGCGGTGCAGGGCGTGCGAGCGCTCGGGGCTCGGTCGAAGTGGCGGACGAAGGCGGAGCTCTCAGACACGAAGGGGAGGCGAGGGAAGCACGGCAGCTGCGGTGGTTACGGCGGCGAGCTCGCGAGCGCTGCGGCCATGGCGGAGGAGAGCGAAGGAGAGAGCGGTAGGAGAAGTGGTCGTGTCCAGAAGCTTCAGGGCGCGACGTGGAGGTCGTCCAGCCCATTCCCGCGGCGAAGCGGCAAGCAGATGGCACCGTGGAGAGCTCGCGCTCGTCGGCGTCACCTCCCTGCCTGCCTGGCGTGGACGAAGCAGCTGGCTGGCTTGGGCCAGCACAGTGCTCGGCTGCCAGGTGGGCCGGGATGGTCCACGTAAGTGGGTTGTGGCCTTCTCTATCTCTTTTCTATTTTGTTTTCTGTTTTGTTTCTTTTTCAACTTTGTTGAATTAATAAAAATGCTAGAACATTTTTATAAATCATAGAACTACTCATGCCCATTGTATATAATATGAACATCATGGAACATTTTAGTTTATGATTATTTGGGCACCTAAAATATTTTATAGCATTTAAATGTCCAAATGCAAATACAATATGAATTAATCCAGTGACCTTTGGATGTCCTAGAAAATTGTGCACCATTTTTATCAGAGGTTTAAGACCAAGGCAAAGATAATGAACATTTTTGAAGGGCATTTTGGGTACATTGGAAAAGATTTTATTAAACCCTAGTTGTTAGAAGAGGGGTGCTGGGGTTTCTGTCATTCCCATTTCAAGTTTCTGCAAAAAGTAAACATGATGCACACTCTAGCTAGTCCTAATGCAAGCACTGACTAGGGATGTGACAACTCACCCCCACTCAAAAGAATCTCGTCCCAAGATTTAGGTTCCTTCGGAAAAATTGTGGGGTACTCAAGTCGAAGACGATCCTCCCTTTCACAAGTAGCTTCGTCCTCGGAATGGTGTGACCATTGAACCTTGAGAAACTTGATATTATGACGCCGAGTGGTACGCTCGATTTGATCAAGAATACGAACGGGGTATTCTCGATATGTGAGATTGTCCTGGAGATCAAGCGTTTCGTGGTCCACTCCGCGGATAGGATCTGAGAAGCAACGCCTGAGTTGAGAGACGTGGAAGACATCATGAACTCTGGAAAGATGCAGAGGTAGTTCCAACTGGTAGGCAACTTCTCCTCGTTTGGCAAGAATGCGAAAAGGACCGATGTAACGAGGAACCAATTTTCCTTTGATACCGAAGCGATTGGTTCCCTTAAGAGGAGTAACCCGAAGGTAAGCCTTATCGTTGACTTCGTAAGTCACATCCTTATAATGACTATCATATTGGCTCTTCTCGCGAGACTGTGCTGTTTTCAATTTCTCACGAACGATGCAAACTTGATCTTCTGCTTCCTGGATCATATCCGGACCAAAGAATTGTCTTTCCCCGGTTTCTGACCAGTTAAGAGGCGTTCGACACCTTCGTCCATACAGAACTTCGAAGGGAGCCTTGCCCAAGCTAGCTTGATAACTATTGTTATAAGAGAATTCGGCGAATGGAAGACACTTCTCCCAATCCATACCGAAAGAGATGACATAGGCTCGAAGCATATCTTCCAGAATTTGATTGACTCGTTCTACTTGACCACTTGACTGAGGATGAAAGGCGGTGTTAAAAGAGAGACGAGTCCCCATAGTATTTTGGAAACTTTCCCAAAATTGAGAGGTGAAAAGACTTCCACAGTCTGAGTTAATCTCCAATGGCACACCATGAAGAGATACTATCCGAGAGATATACAAATCTGCTAGCTGGCTAGTGGTTATACTCTCTCGAACAGGCAGGAAATTGGCTACTTTGGAGAGGCGGTCGATAACGATGAAGATAGCATTATTCCCTTTCCTGGTCCTGGGAAACCCAGAAATGAAGTCCATATCGATCTTGTCCCATTTCCATTCAGGAATAGCTAAAGGTTGAAGGGTGCCAGCAGGCCGTTGATGCTTTGCTTTAACTCGACGACAAACGTCGCAGTTAGCAATGAACTGAGCGATTTCTCTCATCATCCTAGTCCACCAGAACCTCTGGCGTAGGTCCTGATACATTTTAGTACTACCGGGATGAATCGTGAGAGGAGATTCATGAGCCTCCTTAAGGATCAACTGCCGTAGATGTTGGTTCTTGGGAACCACTAAACGGTTCTCAAAGAAGACAGCACCTCAGTTATCAATGGAGAAACAACCTGCAACTCCTTTATGAATGTTTCTCTTGATTTGGGAAATCCATGTATCTTGCTTCTGGGCAGCTATGATTTGATCCGTAAGGTTAGGTTTCGCCACCAAGGTGGAAAGGAATCCTCGAGGAACAATGTGAAGGTTAAGCTTACGAAATTCCTCGTGGAGAAGTGGTTGCCCTTGTTGTAACATCAGATTGTTACAATAAGATTTACGACTTAGTGCGTCAGCCATGACATTGGCCTTCCCAGGGGTGTAAGTGATTCCTAAGTCATAATCTGTGAGAAACTCATCCCAACGTCTTTGCCTGAGATTCAGATCTGGTTGGGTGAAGATGTGTTTCAGACTTAGGAGATCCATGAAGATTTCACAGCGATTAAAAAGGAGGTAATGTCGCCATGTTTTGAGTGCATGGACTACAACTGCAAGCTCTAGATCATGGGTAGGATAGTTATCCTCATGTGGACGCAACTGTCGAGATGCGTAGGCAATCACTTGACGATCTTGCATGAGTATGCAACCTAGTCCTTGTTGCGAGGCGTCGCAATAGATAATAAAGTCCTTGGAAAAGTCTGGTGGTACCAGTACAGGAGCAGATGTCAGGCGTCTTTTCAGTTCCTAAAAGCTGGACTCACACTGTGGGGTCCACTTGTACTTTTTATCTTTCTTGAGGAGTTCAGTTAGAGGTTTAGCAACCTTGGAGAAATTCTCGACGAAGCGTCGGCAATAGCTCGCTAAGCCAAGGAAACTCCTAACTTGCTTGACCGATTCAGGTGGAGTCCAATCAAGGACGGCCTGAAATCGCTCGGGATTGACAGCAATACCCTTACCAGAGATTACATGGCCTAGATAGGTCACTTCTGGCAACCAGAATTCACACTTGGAGAATTTGTCATATAGGCGATGATCTCGAAGTTTCGTCAATACCAACCTTAGATGCTCGGCATGATCTTCCTTGTTCTTGGAGTAAATGAGTATATCATCGAGGTATACCACGACGAATTTATCCAAGTACTCCATGAATATAGAATTCATTAGCCGGGAGAAAGTGGTTGGGGCATTGGTTAACCCGAAGGACATGACGGTGTACTCGTATTGTCCATAACGAGTAACAAAGGCCGTCTTGGGAATGTCCCCGTTCTTGATTTTGATTTGATGGTAGCCCAACCTCAAATCCGTTTTGGAAAAGGCTGAGGATCCAGCGAGCTGATCATACAGGTCATTGATCCTGGGGAGCGGATACTTGTTCTTTATGGTGACCAGATTGACAGGTCGATAATCTACAACCATCTGTTCCGTTCCATCCTTCTTCTTGACGAAGAGGACGGGACAAGCCCAAGGAGAAGAACTAGGATGGATGAAACCCTTTTTCAAGGACTCATCGAGTTGTTTCTTAAGCTCGGCTAGTTCTAAGGGTGCAATCTTATAGGGTCTCCTAGAGATTGGGACAGTTCCTGGAACAAGATCTATCACGAACTCGACATCTCTGTCAGGTGGAACACCTGGCAGTTCTTCTGGAAAGACATCCGGAAAATCACGGACTATCGGGATATCTTCGAGTTCTGGTAGAGGGCTAGCATTAAGGGAGTAGAGCTGACGCTCAGCCATTCGGACCAAAACATTGAGTGTCTTGCCGGATGGGTGTGTAAGTTGAACAGTCCTAGTGTAGCAATCAATCTTAGCGTAATGAGCTGTCATCCAGTCCATACCCAAGATGATGTTTATGTCCGAGGACTTGAGAGCTATTAGTATGCAAGGAAAACAAGTCTATCGACAAGAATTTCATTTCCATGGCTTAGCCTAGAGGTTTGCCATTTTGAACCAGGAGTTTGAATAACCATGAAAGTGGGCATGTCACAAAAAGTCATGTTGTGCATTCGAGCATAGCCCTCAGATATGAACAAATGAGATGCTCCAGTATCGAAAAGAATAGATGTCGGATGGCAGTTAACAAGAAGCGTACCAAGGATGACGTTAGGATCCTCATAAGCTTCCTCAGTAGAGACATAGTTGGCATGACCACGAGCAGTGGGGACTGGCTTGACATAGTTCACCTTGCCTGTTGGCTTACCACGGCCAACGGACCTTCCTGGTTGGTTCTGAGGACACTCACGCATGTAGTGCCCGGATTCTCCGCACTTGAAGCATGTCACAGTGCCAGTGCATGGAACAAAATTGGCAGGTGGTCCTCCATAAGTCTTGGCCGGTGCATACTACTGGATTGGGCGAGGCGCCTCATAGGATGGCCTCGGAGTGAACCTGGGTGGCAGGGCTGTGTTTGGAACCCACACACGACGCTTGTGTGAGCCAGAGCCGGATGAGGAACCAAAGTCACGAGGATGCTTGCGTGTGGCTTCAAAATCAGTCTGACCCGTCTCAGCACTGATGGCTTTGTTCACTAACTTCTGGAAGGAGGTGCACTCGTGCAGACGTAGATCTCGGCGAAGTTCAGGGCTGAGTCCCTTGCGGAACCTCACCTGCTTCTTGGCGTCGGTGGACACTTCCTCGGGAGCATAGCGTGCCAAGTTGCCAAACTCACGACTATAGCCATCCACGGTTAGCCTGCCCTGGGTGAAATTGCAAAATTCCTCCCGCTTGCGATCCATGAGACCTTCCGGGATGTGATGTTCATGGAATGCCTCGCTCAACTCAGCCCAAGTAGTGAGTTGGCTAGCAGGACGCATAGCCTCAAAGTTTTCCCACCAGAGGCTAGCAGGGCCCTCAAGATGGTAGGCGGCGTAAGTAACCTTGTCAGCTTCGGCCACACGGGCAGAGTGTAGCTTGTGGGTGATACTGCGAAGCCAGTCATCCGCATCAAGAGGTTCAGCGGAATGATGGAACTTCGGTGGGCACATCTTGATAAAGTCATTAATTGACACCACGTCATTCCTCTGGCGTAAGGCAGTATTCTGCTCTATGCGTTCCAGCAGACAGTTGGTCTCTCTCTTGTTCCTTTCTGCCTCCAGAATTACTTCAGCCAAGGAGGGTGGTTGAGGCAGATTCTCATCTCTAGCCCCACTAGCCTCACCCTGCTCCTGAGCAGCAGGAGTGCTGCGAGTGTTGACCATCCTAGGAAAACAAAACAACGGTTTAGACAAGGATGGCAAAACTTTGACATAGGAGTGCGGAATGTAATGGATGACACGGAATGCAGAGATGTTCATTTGTACGACATGGTAATATAGAAACTGCCATATATACACCATTGGTCATACACACCATACATAGTTTAGTACAAGCCAAGGCTAAAGTACAACTGCGGTGAAAGAAGATACATCTCATCAGAGGCACTCCAGGCTCCTATACATTATTTATCTATGCCTCCGGAACTCAGTACACACTAAGTCATACTTCACAAGACACGCAGGACAATGGAAATACAACTACTACGAAACTACTACTGCCACGGTCTAACTCAGACATCCCGTAGTAATCTTCGTGAAGATTACCCCCATAGCCTGGAAGTGGAACATGTGGATCTGGAAACTCTCGAGCACTCGAAGGTTGTGGACCATAGGGACACGGATGCGGTCTCGGTCCCGCTGCTGGTGGTAACCGACGCCCACGTGGAGGTGTAATTCCCCCAACGTCACGCCAATCCATACGATCGGGCAAACGAGTCCGCACGGGGTACAAATCCCGCATATCCAGATATCCGGCCTGCACGACAGGTGCAAGCCGTGTCAGAGTGGTCCAGTGGGCGGCTCGAGTGTTAGAAAGCTCCATCCGGAGGGCACGGACCTCACGATCCCTATCCTCCAGCATCTGAGTAGTAGTCTAAAGTAGTGGCTCCTCATGAGCGGCATCAGTATACAGACCAGTGTAGTAGCCTTCCTCTCCAGGAAGTGAGGCTGACATGTAGCAGAACTCAGTGTTCAGCAGCAGGGCATGCCTAGCCCGGATGATGGTCATCATCGAGTAAACAGCATCCTACACTGCCATCTCGATGGTAACCCCGAGTCCATACGACCAATGGATGGGGTCGGTAGCTCCGGCATATGAAGGGTATATCCGAACTGTGTAGAAATACTGACTCTGGTTGAAATCCCGGTACTGTTCCTCCATAGTGTACTCAGGATACCAACGGTAGCCGGTCTCAGTCATCTGGTGAGGTGTGCGATCAGACATCTGAAACACGAAATAATGCAAAGGCATTAGAATTTCTAGAAGAAATCGAGCAGCATAACAACTGTAAATGCTCAAAAAAGATTTTGACACATCATACAAATGATAGCATAGCCACTCAACAACATCATATCAAGGTTCCGGACCGACTAATCAACATACTGGAAGGGTAGAAACTAAACTGAGGCTTCAAACCAACAATCCTAAGAGTCTACGGATTAGTAACACGTGAACCTAGTAAAGATGAGAGGCCTAGTCCTAAACCCTCGTAGAAAGAATAGGCTGACTCAGATCAGAAGGGCATAAGGTAAAGAAGTAAAAAGAGCCTTATGTTCCCTTCCACCATCAATTACCCTACATATAGCTAAGAACTTTCTAGACTCAACATCGACCAGTTTGGCTTGAAGAACCTGCAGGCAGTCCGACTCTGATGCCAACGCTGTCAGGACCCCGATCTTAAGTCACACCAATCTAGCTTGTAACACATCATATCACTTTGCGGCCTCACGCACGGTATCCCCACGGGTGCCACCTTACCTGGCCCGGGACCATTTGCGCATTTTGGCACACGTATATGATAGTGTCGCTAGCATCCATATGACAGAGAACCCGGGCCGACATGGCTAGTTATAAACCAAAAGTGGCACTAAATTATAGAGACAGGCATCCATGACCCAGCGACGAACGTGTCGGTCATCAACGTATGAACCCAAGTCATAGCACTAAATTACATGGACTTAATGGAACAACGTGTGACATTTCCCCTAAGGGACAGACACAGGAACGAAGAAAAACACATGCCGGCCAGCCTACGTGTTTCGGAGCAGTAGAAAGCTACCAAGGCTCAGTGGAAGCACTAGGAGGCATTTCCCTATAAGATAGGCTACCAAAGGTAAACAACTAGGTGTCGGATCCCACACATATCAAGCATTTCAAAACATACACACAATATGCTCAATATGTGCAAATACAACATTGCATCACAACAGAACTCTATGACTCAAAGTACTTTATTTAAGAGATTCCGAAGAGCCATACATAACATATCCATACAGATAGGGGTCACATGACCCAACACTCAAGTCATACAAGCATACAAGCACAAGCGGAAGCTAACTTGTCTGAGTACAGACAACTTGGAAATAAAACATGCTTGGTGTAGCCTGACTATCTACAAGGCCCTTCACAAGCTCAGGATCTCTGTCTGGGTAACAAGCTACTCGTCGACGTCAACGTCTATGTAAAACCCATCAGAAGGGGCAGGGTTCTTGATGCGGAGCATCCCGTGATCATCCCCATGTTCACTTCGACGAGACCTCAACTACACACAATTGGACACAAGGTTCACTCGCTCCTCTCCGAACCTCCACTTTCTACATGTTAGACATGGCTACTACCTCAAATATATGTGTTATGCATGACCAGGAACCAAGAGGGAGGCCATGGAACATCTAGGAGCATTGGACAAGACGGCGAGGACACCAAGTACAAGGATCAAGAGAAGCTGCTGGAAAAGCTACAGGCTCCGGACGTCCGGCCTCTACCGGACGACCGGCGACTCCCAGGCGACCGGACGACCGGAGGCCACCGGACGTCCGTGACTTCGACGACAGAAGGAAAATAGCGGAAGTCCGAGGACTTCCGGACGTCCGGACCCTCGCGAGCCACCGGACGTCCGGTAGCCGTCGGACGTCCGCTACATGTTGTCTGCGCACAGTTATCGGGCCAGAGGCCCATGTATCCCTCTCCCACTTACCCCTTCGTGGCCCTATACTATATATACTCCTCCACCTCCTCCTAGTGAGGGTAGCTTAGTGATAGCTCATTTGATACCTAGAGCTATGCTCATCTAGTGGTTCATCTCCTCGAGAGTGACTACCGCACCTCTTCGGAGAAGATCCACACGGATTCAAGACCTCCGCTACGGAGAAGATCCCGCGGGATACCCCAAGACCTCCTCACGGAGAAGAACCGGTTACCCTTTGTATCGTCCCTTGTTGATCATGGATCCTGTATCTCTTTGTGTTTCGAGGATCTAGCATATGTGTGACTTGTTCTTCTTGGTTTGAGTGATTCTCTCGTGTTTCCCCTCGTGTTCCACTCTCGTGTTCTTCGTGTTCATCGTGGGATCCCCTCCATTTCGTGAAAGATCGGCCATCTAGGGTTCCACCCTACATCATTATGGTATCATGAACCACGGTTTCTCACGAATTTGGAGCCCCCTCCACCGTTTTCTAGCTTGTTTTGTTGTGTTCTTCCCCAAATTCGAAAATTCCACACCAAAAATAGCCCCAAATTTTTTTTGTGATCTGTTGCTTTGATGATATTTTGTTGATTTTGATCCATAGATTTGCTTGGTTTCAAGTGGATCTAGCATTTCCCCTAGTTTCCCCATCTTTCATCCACAAAATCCGCCAAATTTTGACCCCAAAATCATCAAATTCCGCCCAAAATCGTGTCCCGGATCTCAAATCTCGCGTTCACCCCGACCCACCGGACGACCGGCGTTTTACCGGACGTCCGGACCCTCACGACGCACCGGACGTCCGGAACTCACCGGACGACCGGAACCACCTATACAGAAGAAATTACCGGATTTCCGGTCTTTTCCGGACGTCCGGTATCCCCAGATTTTGACTTCGGCTGATTTTTGTTTTGGTCATAACTAATTCATACGAACTCCGATTTGGATGTTCTTGAGCTCGTTTTGAAGCTCTTGACATCCCCCATTCCACCAAAATACCACCATATTCATTTGACTCCATCATATTTTGTGGATTTTGGCATCTTTGCCTAGGGCCTCCACCACATCATCCGCATGACCACCACCGATTTCCGCAACCTAACCATTTTTGTTCCCATAGCATTTGTGGTTGCTTGAGTAGTGATTTGAGTCTCCTAAGGTGTTTAGGCTACTTAGGGACCGTTTCTTCTTCATCAACCACCTCCACCACTTCCGCATACCCATTGCCCACTATACATTTCCACACAACCTAACCCAATTTTGTTGAGCTTGTTTGAGTTGTGGCTGGTGTCTCCTAAGGTATTTCGGCTACTTAGGGACCGTGACGTCACCTCCGACACCGTGTATAGCCCATCATTCCACTTTCGCAACCACCACGGCATTGCCGCTACCACCATTTGACATTTGTCCTTGAGATTTTGAGTTGTGGTTTTTCCGTTTCCTAAGGTGTTTCGGCTAATTAGGAACGGGTCTATATCAAGAGCACCACCTCTCATCATCAACACGGACGGTAACCTCGACGACATCATTGTATATTCCCTTGCAATTGCATTGTTAACCCCTAGCCCATTTTTTGCGTCACTTACCCATCGAGACTAGCCATTCGAGTATTGCCGGCAACGTTACTTGTGCACATTAGTGATCATACTTCCCATATCATACATACCATATCACCGTGGTGCATATCTTGGTATCATCTCTTGTGACACAAGGTTGTCATCGCATATACTCAATTTCTATCTTGGTTCGTGAAGTTTTCCATGAGAAAAGAGCTCAAAAGAGAAAGAGCCAAACAAGCTTTTAAGCATAAAGAAAAAGATACGCAAAGAGCTTTTAAGCAAGAACCATAGCTTCATACTACATTAAGATTGTCATACTCGATCATTTTGGATCATACCACCAGAATACCATACATATAGCATACTTGGGATAGAAGTCGTTGCATTTTGCTTAGTAGGTTGTGCACAAGTTCGTATCCGCCTATTGTGCAATCGTGCTAGCGTCTCTCTAGTGTTGTGCAACACGAGCATTTTCGTGGATTCCACATTTTGGCTCATTCCTTGGTTGCACGACCCCATCTATCTATCCGTGTGTGTGTTTCCGTGTGCCACCCATATTGCTATTGGTCTACTTGTTTACTTGCGAATTTGTGAATCTTTTTCAACTTTATTGACTCTTGCTAATATTTTTGCATCAAATTTTTGTGCCACTATCCTCACCGAGCTCCACCATAAGCTTTACTTGTGTAGGTGTGAGAAACCGACAAGAATTGGTACCAATTGTGCTATTTCCTTGTTCCACATTTGAGTGATCATTGATCCATTTTCAACATCGGTCAAGGTACATTTGGTATAGTTCTTCTCTTTCTCCCACTCATACTTGCTAGCGTCTTGTGATGGATAGGCAAGGCATTTCATCTCCGGTCTTCGACATCGACGGCGCGAACAAGGACATCCACGCGAAAACCATCAGACTACAACGAGAAATGCAAGAGTGCTTGGGAAACACCGCCATCGAACTATGACACTCCGAGACAAGGACAATGGCTTCCTTCGACGACTTGTGCGACTCCTTCAACAAACAAATGGCGGAGCTCCGACACTTGGTGGTCGATTACAAGTCTTCTTCCCCTTCGTCATCCTCTCGGCGGCGACGTTCAAGTCACAAGTCTTCGGAGCACAAACATGATGCAAGTGCAAGTCTTCCACGTCCACACCGCCATGGCGACCATCGACATCGTCTTGAAGGGCAAGTCACCTCCAAGCATCATGTGCACAACGACGACGAACGACATCTACCAAGAGCTCAAGCACGACAACGACATAATCATCATGAAGATGCTCGACAAGCACATACCCACAAGTCCGAAGACGCTCTACTTCACGCCAAGTCCAAGCTTCAAGAGAACATAAGAAGACCGCGAGACAAGCACACCCAAGACGGAGCTACGGCTACAACCACCACTTCGGCATCTTCGCCAAGTGCTATCAAGGCATCTTCGCCTTTGGACGTACGGCATCTTCGCCTACTTCCCATGAGTTCGCCTACATCTACATCTTCATCATCAAGGTGATCATCTACGAGCGACGGCGACAAGACGGTCGAGCATGGGCCATCCCCTTCGACCAAGGCGACGAGCATGAACCTCTTCGACACCATGAAGACAGCGCCCATATTGGACTACTACTCCGGGTCAAGCTACGCGAGCAAGCATGAGACCTTCTCTTTGACCTCGGAGGAGCGTGATGGTTTGCCACACCCTACGGCATTCATCTTTGGAGGCATTATGGATGAGGAAGTTGAGCATGGAGACTATTGCACCTACACCTCTTCGACATCCACTTATGACGAGATGCCCCAATTCCCATGTGAGGAGTGCCACCACCACATGAGTGATATGAGTGAGTCCACCATATGTGACCTTGAGAGCATTTCCCTTGAGAGGATGAGTGTGCCCACCACTAGCCCCACACATGAGAGCATGCCACTTCTCCTATGTGAGGTTGAGAGCCATTTGAGTGACTCCACCAACCATACGAGTGAGAGCATCCAAGAGGGAGTGAGTGAGCCACAACACCTAGTGAGTGAGGTAGTTGAGAGGGCATGTGAGGCCACTATGATTTCTAATGACTTAACCTCTACTCTGTTGTAGGGTGGAACCCTAGGGGCGATCTTTTCACACTTGGAGGGGGAAAAAGAGGAAGAACACACAAGAACACAAGACACAATTCACTCAAAACAAACCCAATATCACATCTACTAGAGTAGCACACAAAGGATCCACGAGATTACAAGAACAATCCAAGGAAACAAGCACAAAGGTAAGGTTCTTCCCACTCTAGGTGAGGTCTTGCAATCCAAGAGGATTCTTCTCCCTTGGGAGGTCTTGCAATCCACGAGGATTCTTCTCCCTTGGGAGGTCTTGATCTCCTCACGGAGGGGATACAAGGAGAAAAGCTCTCAAGGTCTCTCAATATCTTTACTAACCCTTCAAAGGAAGTGGGGAAGGTCTATTTATAGTTTATGCTACGAAGGGGTACGAGGAGAAAGGGATACATGGCCAAGGGCCGTAGTCTGCACGCAGGCGGGGCGGTAGTACCGCCCGCTCGAGCGGTAGTACCGCATGCAGGCGGTAGTACCGCTTAAGGAGCGGTAGTACCGTTGGTGTCGGACTGTCCAGGTGCGGTAGTACCGTTTCGGCGGGGCGGTAGTACCGCTAGTTTCGGGTTGGGCAGGTCTTCATTCGCTTCCACGTGATCCGGGCTGAATGGGTTCTCCTTTGCGTCCGCGGGATCACCTCCTTGGTAACTTAGGATGCACAACATCTCCTTGTGAGGTAGAACCCAATCCTCATGCGAATCCAAACGAAGCTCAAAGAGGAGAGAATTCACCTCGTGTTCGATGGCGCGAGCGCGTGCTCTAGTCATTGGTCCCTTGAGCGCTTGTGCCGATGACGGGGTGTCCATGGGGATGCTTGACGGATGCTCCGCATCATCTCCCCCCCCCCCCTTGGGGAAGATCCGTCCACGGATCGTGGTCTTCATCACCATGGTACTTGGCCAAGTCTTGGACGTTGAAGATGTCATTGACGTTGTACTTGTCAAGGGATGTCGATCTTGTAAGCGTTGTCGTTGTAGCGTGCTAGCACCTTGAATGGTCCGTCGGCTCGTGGAAGAAGCTTGGAATTGCGTTCCTTGGGGAAACGGTCTTTGTGAAGGTGTAGGCAAACGAGATCACCCGGATGGAACACCATGGGTGTTTTGTTGGTGTTGAGCTTGATGGCGCGGCGTTGGACTTGACGCTCGGTCGTGGACCGTGTTGCTTCATGCATCTTCTTGAGGTGGGCTGCTCTTGCGCTTGCGTCCATGTCGGCTCGTTCTTGAAGCAGGAGAGGAAGGATGTCCAATGGTGACAATGGATTGAAGCCGTAGACAACCTCGAAGGGGGACTTGCCGGTTGTAGAGTGTCTTGCAAGATTGTAGGCGTACTCAGCTATGGGTAGGCACTCCTCCCACTCCTTAATGTTCTTCTTGATCAACACGCGTAGGAGAGTGGAAAGCGTCCGGTTGGTGACTTCCGTTTGGCCATCAGTTTGCGGGTGGTATGCCGTGGAGAATAGTAGCTTGATGCCGAGCTTGGAGCATAGTGTTTTCCAAAAGTAACTCAAGAACTTGACGTCACGGTCCGAGACAATCGTCTTTGGTACGCCGTGTAGGCGCAATATTTCCCTACAAAAGAGAGTCGCAATATGTGAAGCATCGTCTATCTTGTGACAAGGAATGAAATGTGCCATCTTGGAAAATCTATCAACAACAACGAATACAGAATCCTTTCCAGTGCGAGTTCTAGGTAATCCAAGAATGAAATCCATGCTAATGTCTTCCCAAGGATGGAAAGGAATAGGAAGTGGCATGTGGAGGCCATGGGATTGAGCTTTTGACTTAGCTTTGCGGCATGTAGAGCACCGGTTGGTGAAGCGGTAGACGTCACGGAACATCTTTGGCCAGAAATAATTCTTGGAGAGCGTAGCGAATGTCTTGTCTCGTCCGAAGTGTCCCATGAGCCCTCCTCCATGAGATTCCTGCAAAAGGAGCAAACGAAGCGAAGACTCGGGAATGCAAAGTTTGTTAGCTTTCATGAGATATCCATCCTTGATGTAGTATTGCTCCCAAGAAGTATGTGCTACACATTTGGCATAAGGATGTGCAAAGACAACATCATGCTCATATAAGTCTTTTATGTGCTCAAAGCCAATAACATTCAACTCAAGTTTTGTAACAAGCATGCATTTGCGGGAAAGAGCATCCGCCACTACATTTTCTTTGCCTTTGATGTATTGGATGATATAGGGAAAAGACTCAATGAATTCACTCCACTTGGCATGACGCTTGTTTAACTTCGTTTGACCCTTGAGATACTTGAGCGTCTCATGGTCCGTGTGAAGAATAAATTCATGGGGTCGAAGATAGTGTTCCCAAACACGTAAAACTCTCACCAAAGCATAGAGCTCTTTATCATAGATGGGGTAGTTAAGTTGTGCGCCGGATAGTTTTTCACTAAAATACGCAATGGGGCGTTTTTCTTGCATGAGCACGCCACCGATGCCGGAACCACTAGCGTCACAATGAATCTCAAAACGGCTTATCAAAGTTGGGCAGGGCAAGAAGAGGTGCGTGCGTGAGCAAGTGTTTGAGCTTAGTGAACGCGGTGTCTTCTGAAGGACCCCAAACAAAGGGTGCGTTCTTCTTGCTCAAGGCGTGTAGAGGCATAGCAATGGTGCTAAAGTCCTTCACAAAACGTCGATAGAAACCGGCTAAACCAAGAAAGCTACGCACTTGTTGAAGGTTCGTTGGTTGAGGCCAAGTTCTAATAGCGTCAGTTTTAGTTTCATCAACATGAACACCTTGTGAAGACACGACAAATCCTAGGAAAACAACTTTATCAACACCAAAAGTGCATTTCTCCATATTAGCATATAATTGTTGTTTTCGAAGGGCTTGCAAAACCATACGGACATGGTCAACATGTTCCTCAAGCGACTTGCTAAAGACTAGAATGTCATCAAAGTAAACCACTACAAAGACGCCTATATAAGGTCGGAGAACGAAATGCATAAGACGCAAGAATGTGCCGGGAGCTTCCGATAAGCCCATCGGCATGACCAACCACTCATATAGCCCAAACTTGGTTTTGAAAGCATTTTTCCACTCATCACCCTCTTGAATGCGAATTTGGTAATAGCCACTTTTAAGGTCAATTTTGGAAAAAATTGTGGCACCACAAAATTCATCAAGCATGTCGTCTAGGCGTGGAATAGGGTGACGGTACCTAACGGTGATAGCATTTATCGGACGACAATCGGAACACATGCGAAAGCTACCATCTTTCTTAGGCACGAGAATAACGGGAACTGCACAAGGACTTAAGCTTTCACGTACATGACCTTTGTCAATGAGTTGTTGTACTTGACGTTGTATCTCCTTTGTTTCCTCCGGGTTGACGCGGTAAGGAGCCTTGTTTGGAAGAGGTGCGCCAGGTACGAGGTCGATGCGGTGTTCGATGCCGCGAAGTGGAGGTAGACCCGGTGGTAGCTCATCGGGGAAGACGTCCGAGAATTCCTGCAACAATTCAGACAACACAAAAGGTGGAGGTGGTGAAGTGTTAGTAGGTTTGGCTTCCCCTTTGCATAGAAGCACAAGGTGGAAGACGCTCGATGGGTTCTCACACACTTCTTTCATCTCACGTTTGGTGGCTAGGAGGACTAAGTTTTTCTCTCTTGGCGAAGAGGCGCTCAATTTTGGCTTGTGGCTCTCACTTTCGTTTTGGTGGATCACTCTCTCACTAGGATCTCCACGATGGGTGGGTGCTTGCTTATCGGCGATCACCTGGCTTGGAGACATTGGTCGAAGCACATATTCCTTGCCGTTCATCTTGAAGCTGTAGTAGTTGGTTCGACCGTTGTGGATGGCTCCATGGTCAAATTGCCAAGGTCGTCCCAAGAGGAGGTGGCACACCGTCATGGGAACTACATCACACTCCAAGGTGTCCTCATAGGCGCCGATCTTGAAAGAAACTTGTACCGTGTGCTCCACTTGAATGGTTCCGGAGTCGCTCAACCATTGTACCTTGTAAGGACGGGGGTGCTTCTTCTTGACCAATTGAAGCTTGGAACATAGTTCATCACTTGCCAAGTTGTGACAACTTCCTCCGTCGATGATGACCTTGACGGAACGTCCGTTGATGCCGGCCTTTGTGTGGAAAATATGGCATCGTTGGTCTTCGTCTTGATGGTGTTGGAGTGTCAAGACATTGGATACCACGAGAGAGGGACTTGAGTCATTGTCACAAAACACTTGATCATCATCATCTTCGTTGATGCGCCGGTGCATGGCCACATGCTCAATAGCTTCCACTTCTTCTTCGCTCATCGAGTCATATGTGCCGTCGTCGTTGAAGATCATGGTTCTCTTGTTGGTGCACTCGAAGGACTTGTGACCTCGGCCACCACATGTGAAGCACTTGAAAGAACTAGTCTTCTCGGTGTCGTAAGGTGGTGCCGAAGGTAAGGTAGTCTTGGGTTTGTAGTTGCTTGCCGGAGAACGAGTCAAGGAAGGTGTAGCTTGCTTGGAACTTGACTTGTCACCGGTACTTGGTGATGTTCTAGTTGTGGTAGGAGGTGCTGAAGTCGCGGGTGCTTGAGAGTAGGAGCCGTAGGTCTTGGAAGAGTATTTGGCATACTTGAAGTCATCCTGGACTTGTCGCTCGGCCTTGGACGCTTGAAGAACTAGCTCGAGAAGGTTGGAGTATGGTTGGAAGTCGGCAATCCGCTTGATTGGGTGATTGAGGCCGTTCAAGAAGCGTGCCATTGTTTGCTCGTCATCTTCCTTGACATTGGCTCGTATCATGGCAATCTCCATTTCTAGGTAGTATTCTTCCACCGTCTTCGTGCCTTGTTTGAGAAGTTGCAACTTTTTGAAGAGATCACGGGTGTAGTGTGTAGGCACGAAGCGAGCTCGCATGACATTCTTCATTTCTGACCAAGTTGTAATGGGTGGTTCGCCTCTTGTATGTCGTCGCTTGATCGTTTGTTTCCACCAAATGAGGACATAGTCTTGAAAGTCGAGAGAGGCCATGGCAATCTTCTTCTCTTCTTCGAAGTTGTGGAGGCGGAATATCTTGTCGACCTTCAATGCCCATGAGAGGTATTCCTCGGGGTCGGTGCTTCCGGAGAACTTGGGCATAGTGAACTTGAGCTTGCCGAAACGTTGTTCTTCGTCATGTTGATGATGGTGGTGTCGCTCATGATGATGTGGTCGCTCCGCGAATGCGTGCTCTTCACGATGGTCTTGATGTTGGTGGTGTCGTGGCACGTCGTTCCCATTGCGTCGTTCTTGCTCCGCTTCGCGATGAACGGCTTCCTCTTGTTGCTCTTGATGAAGTTCTTCTTGTTGTCGTACTTGGCGGTTGCGGTCGGCGAAGATGCGCGAGGAGTCACGAAGAGCTTGTTGCGCGGTTCGTGCTTGATTGTCACGCTGTTCTTGTGCTTGCCGAATTGCATCGTCATCTTCTAGGACTTGAGGTGGGCGTTCTTGCCCTTGGCGGCGCCCTTGTTCACGTGCTCGAACTCGATCTCGTAACCCATCGCCATGGAATGGATTGTCCGGAGAATGGTGATCTTGATTGACGCATTGTTGGGCTTGCCGAGGACGTGGAGGACTTGCATCCGTGGAAGAGTAAGCCGAAGAGTTGTCACTTGAGCGTCGACTTGAATGGCGTCGTCTTGATGAATGAGGCGGAGACGTGCGGTTCACCAAGATGTGACGGAACTCTTGCATTTGCGTGCGGAAGTCGGAAGCGAGTTGCTCGATGCGGTCGCCCAACGCTTCGCTCTCTTGGTGAAGGGCTCGTTGGACGCCGAAAAGGTGAGTCTTGGTGACGTAGTTTGATGCTTCCACTAGATGCTCGTCGGTCGGGTCGGTCGAAGAACTTGGCCTATCCATCATGTAAGTAGAAGGTGAGTAGGAAAATGAGAGAACAATACCAAGGTTACCTCTTCTGAAGATTGAAAATGTAACAAGTTTCACTCAATGAAATGCCACAATAGTAGAATTGGAACCGGGTTTGTTCCTCACACCTACAAGTAAATAGGCCTATGGAGTAGCTTGGTTCGGATGGTGTAAAATTTTCAAACAAAATGTTAGTCAAGATATCGATAAAGTTGAGAAGATTCACAAAGATGCACGTAAAGCAAATAGATCAAAGCCAAGAGTGTCACTGGGAACACACGCACGGAAGATAGATGGGATCCACACAACCAAGGGTGAGCGCAAAAAGTGATTGATCACGGCAATTGCTCTTGTTGTGCGAATACTAGAGAGACGCTAGCTCGATTGCTCAAATGGGCGAGATACGCTTTGTGCACCAACCTATGAGAGAAATGTGCCGTCCTTGATCCCAACTATGCTATGTATGTGGTTACCAAGATGATATGAGTATGTAAAGTGGCTCAAAGCTATTGCTTATATGCTCATTGTTGCTCCTCTCGTTGCTTAAAAGCTTTTCTTTAGTTTTTTTTTTTGAGAGTAAGATGCTCGAGCCGATGATAATATGAGACAAGTATGTAGGATATGCACAGGAGAGACTTGTGGCACTAAGATGATAACATGATCACTACGGTGCACAAGAGCGTGGCCCGGCAATTCTCAACTTGCTAGTCTCGATAGGTAAGCAACGCAAAAGGCTCGGGCTATCAATGCAAAAGCAAAAGTTAAGTGTCGACGAGGTTACCGTCCTTGCTTACGGTTAGCGGCGAAGATGATTCCGAGGCGATGATGTCGATGTCAAATGCTCCTAAGTAGCCGAAACACCTTAGGAAACGCCAAATCGCAACTCGAAATAGGTCAAATGCGGGAGGGGAGAAATTTTTGGGTGGGGCGGTAGTACTGCTTGATGAACCGGAAGTAAAATTTTAGTGCCGCTTGACGAAGCGGTAGTACCGCTTGTGAAAGCGGAAGTAAAATTTTAGTGCCGCTGGACGAAGCGGTAGTACCGCTTGGTAAAGCGGACCTAAAATTTTAGTACCGTGGGTAATGCGGTAGTACCGCTTGTACGGGCGGTAGTACCGCTTGTGTCGGGTAAAATCTGCAGTTCGAAATCGGGGCGAATTTTGGGCGAAAATGGATGATTTCGGTGGTAGACTTGGATGGGTTTCGTGGTGGATGGGTGGGGAAAGTGTAGGAGGGGCTAGATCCACGTGTCAAACGTCAAATCCATGAACCAAAACAACCAAATCTCACAAGAACCAACAAATTGCACGAAAAATTTTGGGGCTATTTTTGTGGGGATTTTCGAAATTGGGTAAGAACACAACAAAAACAAGCTAGAAAGTGGGGGGATGGGACTCCAAGATGTGAATCAACCTTGCTCTTGATACCAAGATGTTGTAGGGTGGAACCCTAGGGGCGATCTTTTCACACTTGGAGGGGGAAAAAGAGGAAGAACACACAAGAACACAAGACACAATTCACTCAAAACAAACCCAATATCACATCTACTAGAGTAGCACACAAAGGATCCACGAGATTACAAGAACAATCCAAGGAAACAAGCACAAAGGTAAAGTTCTTCCCACTCTAAGTGAGGTCTTGCAATCCAAGAGGATTCTTCTCCCTTGGGAGGTCTTGCAATCCACGAGGATTCTTCTCCCTTGGGAGGTCTTGATCTCCTCACGGAGGGGATACAAGGAGCAAAGCTCTCAAGGTCTCTCAATATCTTTGCTAACCCTTCGAAGGAAGTGGGGAAGGTCTATTTATAGTTTATTCTATGAAGGGGTACGAGGAGAAAGGGATACATGGCCAAGGGCCGTAGTCTGCACGCAGGCGGGGCGGTAGTACCGCCCGCTCGAGCGGTAGTACCGCATGCAGGCGGTAGTACCGCTTAAGGAGTGGTAGTACCGCTGGTGTCGGACTGTCCAGGTGCGGTAGTACCGTTTCGGTGGGCAGGTCTTCATTCGCTTCCACGTGATCCAGGCTGAATGGGTTCTCCTTTGCGTCCGCGGGATCACCTCCTTGGTAACTGAGGATGCACAACATCTCCTTGTGAGGTAGAACCCAATCCTCATGCGAATCCAAACGAAGCTCGAAGAGGAGAGAATTCACCTCGTGTTCGATGGCGCATGCGCGTGCTCTAGTCATTGGTCCCTTGAGCGCTTGTGCCGATGACGGGGTGTCCATGGGGATGCTTGACGGATGCTCCGCATCATACTCCTAGTGAGTTTTCTTTGGTGCTAGGTCTCCTACATGACGACAATACTACCCTCAACGAGTCCATCCCTCCAATAGACAAACCGATGGCCATGGTGGAAGACGATGCACCACCCACATGGTTCCATCAAGATGAAGATGAGAACGATTGGATCTTGAACCCCTCACCTACAACTCATGAGAGACGCTCCAAAGGTAAAATAGGTGATGGTGCTTCTCTCGTCCCACTAGTGGACTATATTGACAATGATTGCTTGCATGATGTTGACACACCTATTGACATGCTTCATGCTAGTGCGACTTCCTCATGTCTTGACTTACCTATTTATGATGAATATGATGATGAGCATGTTGAGTTGCCTAGTTGTAATGCTATGCTCCATAGGATATCATGTGAAAATTCTTTTGGTCACATCATGTTCGAGAACCCTCTACACTTGTCATATGCTATGAGTGAGATCTCCCATATTGCATCATTTCAATCTCAACATAGTAGCTATGCATGCCCCATTAAAGTAAATCCTATTTGCACTTGTGGCATAGATGACAAGATGATGGTCATTGGCTTGTGTTTCTCTTGCGATGATATTGCCATGCTTCCTTTACATGATTTGCGCAATTCATCTATTAGGCCATGCCATGATCACAGTGCTCCGGATATGCATTGTTATGGATGTTATTAATATTCTCCATGTGATGTTTCCATTGATGCTCATGAGGAGACCCCCATAGTTTCCTCATACATACTAGGAGATCTTGATGCATTCCATACCTTGCATGATTACCATGATTGTGTGCACCATATGCATTACATGAATAACAATGCTCTACCTACGTGTCATGATGCATTACACCATGTGAGTCTCCATTATGCCATACATAACAACAAACCTCTCATGATGGATGACATGTTTCTATATCACGCATCTCATTTATTTGAGCATTGGATATTATGTGCTAACCAACACACACACGTGCGCATCATGATGGATGATGTGTACATATACCACGCACATACAATTTTTCCTTTGCCTTTGTCTTGTGTAGGTACTTCTGCAAACTCGTCAACCTCACAATCCCATGAGTTGACGAAAAGAGCTCTTGAGAGCAACGACGATTTGGGATTCCGTGGAATCTCCTTACCACCATTCTCTTCGTGCAACCACTACGCGCATCTCTTTTACTTGGCTCTCACACGGCTATGGGCTATTTTCCACTTATCACATTATGCCCATACTGTCGTGTTCACTTTGCATGTTATGCCTCTTGCTATGACTTTGCCATGCAATTGTGACCCTTGCTTGCGTTTACACATGATTCACCATTATGCTACTTATATGTGTATTTGCATGCTTGGTGGAGATACTTGTAGCTACTACCATGATTTCTTTGTTCCCCATGCTATTGTTGATTCTTGTGTTGGGAGAGTCATGATACTCCATTGCTATTTACATAGGACTTCTTGCCACCACAATGATGAGACTTTGCCCATACCTTGCTTTCATGCTTGTGATATGCCTTGTGCATTATTCATGCCTCCTATTTGCACACATGTCATGATTGCCATGATTACTTCTAGTATGTTGCATCTTTGCACTACTAGCTTGCTTGACTTGATCACTATGCTTGCTTGCTATGTTGCATCACCCATGTTCCTCTCTTACTTGCTTTCTTGGGTTGATGACATATATGCTCATGCCATTCACATGATTTGCATTGATCATTGTCACTCGTCTCCATTAGTTGCATCTCTCATCACTTGTATTGAGCGCAACAATGCTATGTTTGTTGATCTTGGAGACTTGGACACCATACTTGTGATGCATGATTGTTTGTTTGAGCCTAATGCCTTTCGTTGTTATCGCATCATACGCTTACATGCCATGACACATTCCCTTGTACTCTCTTATGATAAGAATGATGCAAGCACTTGTTGGGTATTTTCCCGCACGAATGCTAGGTTTTGCATTATGGCTAACCTCATTTGTTTTTCCGAGTGTTTGTCATGTTCTTTCCTTTTGAGGGATTCGCAAGGCGGTACCATCACGAGGCATCTTGGGCATGTGAAGGCATACACGTTGCGCGACACCAACATCTTCGAGAAATTCCTAAAGGTGAATTCCTTCTTTGTGAGCCATCCTCACATATGCATATTGGATGGGCCATACTTTCATTGTTGTTTCCTTCTTGTTTTCTACATGATACATCTACGGGATGGAGGACCAACATTAAAGATGGACCCTATGGATTCACCACCGGTCTACCACTATTGCCACGACATCGAGCATTGGTATATCAAAACTCCTTTGGCACATTACACCAAAACCATCATATTTGTTGATTGTGTGCTCACATGCCATGCTCCTTGGACTTATCTTACCCATGACAAATTTGCATCCTATGCATGGATTGACTCACATTATGATTGCCTTGTTGCATCTTGTATTCCCATGTCATCCATGATATATGAGCTTGTGCATTTCCTTAGCACATTTGTTGTGATCTTTCTTGATGGCATATTCATACATCATGATCATCTTGTCCTCCATCAATTGCATGATAACATACACATATTGAGCATCCATTGCCATGTTCATGCTCTTGATAAACCATCACACTATGACATCATTTTGCACAATGGTTGCATTGATCACATTCACAACACCTTTGTGTGCACCACAAATGCATTTGATCACATGAATGCTTTACATCTCATACTATATCATCTTGCTAAGCTTCATGTACCTTGTCACACGGACTCATTCTTACATGATGGACACTTTGTGTGCGCTAACCATTGTATTCCGTACTTTGTGTTTGCTCATTTTGCATGTACCACATACCGGAGACACCTTGGAGTACTTGGATTGCGACATGACCTCAACTTCGTCCAACTACAAGTCCGTTCACGACTACCGTTTCCATGGCGATGAGGTTTTTGATCCGAGGTCGGATCTTTCCCAAGGGAGGGGAGATGATGCGGAGCATCCCGTGATCATCCCCATGTTCACTTCGATGAGACCTCAACTACACACAATTGGACACAAGGTTCACTCGCTCCTCTCCGAACCTCCACTTTCTACATGTGAGACATGGCTACTACCTCAAATATATGTGTTATGCATGACCAGGAACCAAGAGGGAGGCCATGGAACAGCTAGGAGCATTGGACAAGACGGCGAGGACACCAAGTACAAGGATCAAGAGAAGCTGCTGGAAAAGCTACAGGCTCCGGACGTCCGGTCTCTACCGGACGACCGGCGACTCCCAGGCGACCGGACGACCGGAGGCCACCGGACGTCCGTGACTTCGACGACAGAAGGAAAATAGCGGAAGTCCGAGGATGATACGGTGTATCCTAGGGCCATCACCATGGACCCTCCTTCACCCCCTCAAGTGCCTCAAGGACCGATGACACGTGCTCGTGCTAGAGCTTTCGAGACCGAGGTGACGTCACTCCTAGCCCAACTTCCTTATGAATCTTGCGAGACATGGTTGCTACCTCAAGCGAGTGTGCTTTGTGTGCTCAGGTGTGAAGGAGACCGCTTCGGAGAAGAGCGTGAAGGTGAACAAGTCCCCAAGGCCACGGACGAACTGACGCATCGAGAAGGGCAGAAGGGAGCTCCAGGCCCCGGACATCCGGCTCCATGGCCCGGACATCCGGCACCTGGGCCATCATCTACAGAAGACCAGCAGCGACTGAAGCTACAGGGCCCGGACATCCGGCCAAGCGCGGCCCGGACATCCGGCCCCGGGCCCGGAAATCCGGCGCCTCTGTCCAGAGAGCACCCGAGACCAGGCCACTCCAGCCCGGACATCCGGCCCATGGCCCCGGACGTCCGGCGTCCCTCGAAGCCCCGGACATCCGGGCCGCCGCCCGGACATCCGGCCCCTGATCTGCCTGCGTGCAGCCCCCTGGGCCGAGGCCCATGTACCCATTCGCCCCGTAGACTATATATACTCCTCTCCTCTTTCCGTTTAGGGTTAGCTGTGGTTTTAGCTCATTTGACACTTGTGTGGATTTCTCCCACGAGACCGGTGCGCCTCTACGGAGAAGATCCACCTCTGGATTCAAGACCCCTTCATCGGGAAGATCCCACGGGATTCCAAGACCTCCTCCGGGAGAAGACTATCTGTATCACCGTTGTTGACTTTGGATCATGTATCTCGACCTTGTATCGCGAATCTAGCACTTGTGTGATTGCTTCCGTGTTGATTTGAGTGTTCTCTCTTGTGTTTTCCCCATCTTTCTCCGTGTTTTCCCCGTGTTCATCGTGTGCCAACCTCCAAACGTGAAAGATCCGCTGATTAGGGTACCACCCTACATCATTATGGTATCTAGAGCAAAGGTTTCTCACGATTTTGGAGCCCCACACGTCGTTTTCTAGCCTGTTTTTGTCGTGTTCTTCCTAATTTCGAAAATTGCCCCACAAAAAGAGCCCCAAAAATTTTCTGTGATCTGTTGATTTGGCAAGATTTTGTTGAATTTGTTCCATGGATTTGCTGTGCCACGTGTGGATCTAGCTTTTCCTCCACTTTTCCCCAAATTTCATCCGAAAAATCCACCGAATTTTTGCCCCGAAACCCCCCCTTTGCAACGTGATCTTGCTGGCTCGGGCACCCCGGACATCCGGCTCGTGCCCCGGACATCCGGCCCGGCCCGGACATCCGGCCCCTGGCCCGGACATCCGGCCTCCCGCAGCCATTTTCCCCCACTACACTTCCCTCCTAGCAATCATCCGCCTCTTCGTTCGGTGATCCACCCACCCTTCCGCAAACCACCACCGATCTTCCGCAACAACCACCATCGCTTCACCGCTTCGAGTTTGGAAAATTTGTCTCCATTTGCCGTGGATACTTGAGTTTTGGTTTCACCGTTTCCTTGAATGTTTCGGCTACCTTGGGACGGCAAGACTTCGACAACACCACCGCTCAACTTCGGCAAGGACGGTAACATCGACGACACTTCGATCATTCTATCTTGCAATTGCATTGTCACCCTATGAACCATCTTTGCGTAGCTTTCCCATTGAGACTAGCCATTTGAGTATTGCCGGGCCACGACACTTGTGCACATTAGTGATACTCATATATATTGCATACCACATCATCTTGGTATATTGCATATCTCCTTGTGCCACAAGAGTGCTCCGCATACACAATAACTACCTTGATACGAGAAGCATACATATGTGCCCAAAGAAAGAGCTCAAAAGCTTTGAAGCAAAAGAGACAATCCAAGCAAAGAAACAATAGCATCATACGCCTTGCATCCAAAGAGATCATACATAGCAACATCATCTTGTGCTCAAGCATCGGCACATCATACACTCATAGCATACTTGTGATAGATAGTCGTTACGTTTTGCCCATATAGGTCGTGCACAAGTGCGTATCCGCCTATTAAGCAATCGGTTAGCGTCTCTCTAGCGTTGTGCAACACGAGCATTTTCCGTGGTTTTCCACATTTTTCGCTCATCCTTGGTTGCACAACCACATTTATCTATCCGTGCGTGTGTTCCGTGTGCTACCCTTTGCTAGTGATCTACTTGTTGCATGAGCAAATTGTGAACCATTTTCAACATCTTTGAGTCATTTTGACGATTGCATTGAATTTGTGCCACATCCTAACCAAGCTCCTCTCAAAGCTTTACTTGTGTAGGTGTGAGAATCGACACGAAGTGATACCAATAGTGCTATTTCCGGGTTACATTGTTGAGTGATCATTGATCCATTTTCAACCTCGGTTAAGGTACATTGATATTGTCTTCTCTTTCTCCACTCACTTACTTGCTTGTGATGATGGATAGGCCAAGTTCATCTACCAACCCGATCTTCGACGATCCTCAAGAAGCGAACAACTACGTCACCAAACTACATCTATTCGGTGTCCAACGAGCTCTACATCAAGAGAGCGAAGCTATGCGAGAGTACATTGGTCAAGTTGCCGAGGACGCGCGACAATTCCAACAAAGCACCAAGGAGCAAATCGACCTCATCAACACCAACATGTCTACTCAATACAATGAGCTACGGACATTGATCATCAACCGACGTTCTTCCTCAACATCATCTCATCGACGAAGCCGCTCAAGTCGACATACCGACTCAACGCAAGACTCAAGTACACCTACGTCAAACACTCTTCGTCAAGCCGCACGTCAAGCTCGACATGAACATCGGCATCCTCTACAAGACAAGAGTTCTCAAGAGCCATTCGACGAGCAAGAAAGCCGACGTCGTCAAAACCAAGCTACACTTGAGCAAGCACAAGAACGGCAACGACTACGCCAACAACAACAAGAGCGAGCTCGCCAATATCAAGAAGAACAAGATGCCGAGGCTAACCGCCAAGCACAACAACGTCGTGACGCTCAAGCTATGGAGGCGCAACGTGCTTTACAAGATGCACACCGCAATGTGGCCGCCCGCAATCGACACACTCGTCAAGAAGAGGATTTTCTTCGAGATGAGATGCAAGAACGGCGCCATCAAGCAAGAATGCAAGAAGAAGCTCCTCCTCAAGCGCGACATGAACATCAACTCCAACAAGAACGTCTACATCCTCAAGAGCAAAACGATACGGCAAACCGCCAAAATCGAGATCATCCTCCCAATAGGCAAGGAAACAATGATGAGCATCGCTATGGCAAGCTCAAGTTCACCATGCCAAAGTTTTCCGGAAGCATTGATCCCGAAGACTACCTCTCATGGGCATTAAAAGTTGACAAGATCTTTCGCCTTCACAACTTCGATGAAGAGAAGAAGATCGCTATGGCATCACTTGAGTTCCAAGACTATGTTCTCATTTGGTGGGAACAAATCATGGAGAGAAGAGAAGCCAAAGGCGAACCTCCTATCACCACTTGGACTCAAATGAAGGAAGTGATGAGAGCACGTTTTGTGCCTACACACTACAACCGCGACTTGTTCAAGAAGCTCCAACTCCTCAAGCAAGGAACCAAGTCCGTTGAAGAGTACTACAAGGAGATGGAGATTGCTATGATAAGAGCAAACATCATGGAAGATGAAGAGCAAACAATGGCGAGATTCTTGAATGGACTCAACTACTCCATTAAGAAGATTGCGGACTTCCAACCATACAACAAGCTCCTCGAGCTAGTACACCAAGCAACCAAAGCGGAGCGACAAGTTCAAGAGGACTACAAGTACTCCAAGTTCAACTCCAAGAACTTCGGCTCCTACAACCAAGCTTCAACGACTTCGGATATCCCTCCTACCTCTACCAAGCCATCTACAAACTTAGGCGACAAGCCAAGATACAAGAATGAGACTACATCGAGTCATCCACCTTCTACCAACAACTTCAAGCCAAGAGCTACATCATCTACAACTCCAAATGAAGAGAACCCAAAGACAAGCTCCATCAAATGTTTCACATGTGGTGGCCGTGGACACAAGTCCTTCGAGTGCACCAACAAGAGAACAATGATCTTCCACGACGACGGCACATATGACTCGATGAGCGACGACGAAGTGGACGCCATCAAGCACTTGGCCATCCACCGGCGTATCAATGAAGAAGAAGATCGTCAAGTATTTTGCGACAATGACTCAAGCCCCAACCTAGTTGTCTCCAAAGTCTTGACACTACAACATCAACAAGATGACGACCAACGATGCCATATTTTCCATACGAAGGCCGCCATCAATGGACGCTCCGTCAAGGTTATCATCGATGGAGGAAGTTGCCACAACTTGGCAAGTGAAGAGCTATGCGACAAGCTTCATTTGGTCAAGACGAAGCATCCGCATCCCTACAAGGTCCAATGGCTCAACGACGCCGGAATTCTTCGAGTCGAGCACACCGTGCAAGTCTCTTTCAAGATTGGCGCCTACGAGGACACCCTTGAGTGTGATGTGATACCCATGTCCGTGTGCCACCTTATTCTTGGACGCCCATGGCAATATGATCGTGGAGTCACACACAATGGACGGACAAATCACTATCATTTCAAAATGAAGGGCAAGGAATTCGTGCTTCGGCCAATGTCCCCAAGTCAAGTTGCCGCCGACAAGATTTTACCTACCACCCATCGTGGAGAGAATGGTGAGAGAGCGAGCCACCAAAAAGAGAGCGAGAGCCACAAGCCAAATATGAGCGACTCCACGATGAGCGACAAGAAGCAACTAGTGCTATTTGCTACCAAACGTGAGATGAGAGAAGTGTGTGAGAACCCATCGAGCGTCTTCCACCTTGTGCTTCTATGCAAAGGGGAAGCCAAACCTACTAACACTTCACCACCTCCACCTTTGGTGTTGTCTAAATTGTTGCAGGAATTCTCGGACGTCTTTCCGGATGAGCTACCACCAGGTCTACCTCCACTTCGAGGGATAGAACACCGCATCGACCTCGTACCCGGTGCTCCACTTCCAAACAAAGCTCCGTACCGCGTCAACCCCGAGGAAACGAAGGAGATACAACGGCAAGTGCAAAATCTCATCGACAAGGGTCATGTACGTGAAAGTCTAAGCCCTTGTGCCGTTCCCGTTATTCTCGTTCCTAAGAAAGACGGAACTTTTCGCATGTGTTCCGATTGCCGCCCGATAAATGCTATCACCGTTAGATATCGTCACCCTATTCCTCGTTTAGATGACATGCTTGATGAACTTTGTGGTGCCACCATCTTTTCAAAAATTGATCTTAAAAGTGGTTACTACCAAATTCGCATTCAAGAGGGTGATGAGTGGAAAACTGCTTTCAAAACCAAGTTTGGGTTATATGAGTGGCTTGTCATGCCAATGGGCTTATCTGAAGCACCCGGCACTTTTGTGCGTCTTATGCACTTTGTTCTTAGACCCTACATAGGTGTCTTTGTTGTGGTTTACTTTGATGACATTCTTGTGTTTAGCAAGTCGCTTGAAGAACATGTTGACCATGTACAACTAGTTTTGCAAGCACTTCGCAAACAACAATTGTATGCTAATATGGAAAAATGCACTTTTGGCGTTGACAAGGTTGTCTTTCTAGGATTTGTCGTGTCTTCTCAAGGTGTTCACGTTGATGAAACTAAAATTGAAGCAATTAAAACTTGGCCTCAACCAAAGAATCTTATGCAAGTGCGTAGTTTCCTTGGTCTAGCCGGTTTCTATCGACGTTTTGTGAAAGACTTTAGCACCATTGCTATGCCTCTACACGCTTTGAGCAAGAAGAACGCACCCTTCATTTGGGGTCCTTCGCAAGACACCGCGTTCAATGAGCTTAAGAGCTTGCTCACGCACGCACCGCTTCTAGCACTACCAAACTTTGACAAACCGTTTGAGATTCATTGTGATGCTAGTGGTACCGGCATAGGTGGCGTGCTAATGCAAGAAAAGCGCCCAATTGCGTACTTTAGCGAGAAGCTATCGGGAGCGCAACTTAACTATCCTATCTATGATAAAGAGCTTTATGCCTTGGTGAGAGTTCTACGTGTTTGGGAACACTATCTTAGACCTCATGAATTCATTCTTCATACGGACCATGAGACACTAAAGTATCTCAAAGGTCAAACCAAGTTGAACAAGCGTCATGCTAAATGGAGTGAGTTCATTGAGTCTTTTCCCTATGTCATCAAATACATCAAGGGCAAAGAAAATGTTGTGGCGGACGCGCTTTCCCGCAAATGCATGCTTGTTACACAACTTGAGTTGAATGTGATTGGCTTTGAGCATATTAAAGATTTATATAAGCATGATCCTTTCTTTGCAAATGCCTATGCTAAATGCTTGACTCACACTTCTTGGGAGCATTACTACATCAAAGATGGATATCTTATGAGAGCTAACAAACTTTGCATTCCCGAGTCTTCGCTTCGTTTGCTCCTTTTGCAGGAATCGCATGGAGGAGGACTCATGGGACACTTTGGACGAGACAAGACGTTTGCTACACTCTCTAAGAACTATTTTTGGCCCAAGATGCTTCGTGACGTCTCACGCTTCACCAACCGTTGTTCTACATGCCGCAAAGCTAAGTCCAAAGCGCAATCTTATGGTCTTCATATGCCTCTTCCTATTCCTTATCACCCATGGGAAGACATAAGCATGGATTTCATACTTGGTTTGCCTAGGACTCAAAATGGCAAAGATTCCGTGTTTGTCGTGGTAGATAGGTTCTCCAAAATGGCTCATTTCATTCCTTGTAACAAGATCGACGATGCTTCACATGTTGCAACTCTCTTTTGCAGGGAGATACTTCGTCTACACGGCGTGCCCAAAACGATCGTCTCCGACCGGGACGTCAAGTTCCTGAGTTACTTTTGGAAAACACTATGTGCCAAGCTCGGAATCAAGCTTCTATTTTCTTCGGCGTACCATCCACAAACGGACGGCCAGACGGAGGTGACGAACCGCACGCTATCGACTCTTCTTCGTGTGTTGATCAAGAGGAACATCCGGGAATGGGAGCATTGCTTACCAATCGCCGAGTTCGCCTACAACCGCGCAAGACACTCCACAACCGGCAAGTCTCCCTTCGAGATCGTCTACGGCTTCAACCCGTTGTCACCTTTGGACATCCTACCGCTTCCTCTCCAAGAGCGCACGAACATGGACGCAAGTGCAAGGGCAACTTATCTCAAGAAGGTGCACGAAGACACAAGGGCGATGATCGAGCGACAAGTCCACCGTCGCGCCACAAAGCTCAACGTCAACAAGGCACCGATGGTGTTCCAACCGGGAGATCTTGTTTGGCTTCACCTTCGCAAGGACCGCTTCCCACTCGAGCGCAAGTCCAAGCTTCTACCTCGCGCCGACGGACCCTTCAAGGTGCTAGCACGCTACAACGACAACGCCTACAAGATCGACATCCCACGAGACAAGTACTCCGTGAGCGATACTTTCAACATCAAGGACCTCTCTCCTTTCCATGGTGATGAAGGTTTCGATCCGAGGTCGGATCTTTCCCAAGGGAGGGGAGATGATACGGTGTATCCTAGGGCCATCACCATGGACCCTCCTTCACCCCCTCAAGTGCCTCAAGGACCGATGACACGTGCTCGTGCTAGAGCTTTCGAGACCGAGGTGACGTCACTCCTAGCCCAACTTCCTTATGAATCTTGCGAGACATGGTTGCTACCTCAAGCGAGTGTGCTTTGTGTGCTCAGGTGTGAAGGAGACCGCTTCGGAGAAGAGCGTGAAGGTGAACAAGTCCCCAAGGCCACGGACGAACTGACGCATCGAGAAGGGCAGAAGGGAGCTCCAGGCCCCGGACATCCGGCTCCATGGCCCGGACATCCGGCACCTGGGCCATCATCTACAGAAGACCAGCAGCGACTGAAGCTACAGGGCCCGGACATCCGGCCAGGGCCCGGACATCCGGCCAAGCGCGGCCCGGACATCCGGCCCCGGGCCCGGAAATCCGGCGCCTCTGTCCAGAGAGCACCCGAGACCAGGCCACTCCAGCCCGGACATCCGGCCCATGGCCCCGGACGTCCGGCGTCCCTCGAAGCCCCGGACATCCGGGCCGCCGCCCGGAGATCCGGCCCCTGATCTGCCTGCGTGCAGCCCCCTGGGCCGAGGCCCATGTACCCATTCGCCCCGTAGACTATATATACTCCTCTCCTCTTTCCGTTTAGGGTTAGCTGTGGTTTTTAGCTCATTTGACACTTGTGTGGATTTCTCCCACGAGACCGGTGCGCCTCTACGGAGAAGATCCACCTCTGGATTCAAGACCCCTAACGGGAAGATCCCACGGGATTCCAAGACCTCCTCCGGGAGAAGACTATCTGTATCACCGTTGTTGACTTTGGATCATGTATCTCGACCTTGTATCGCGAATCTAGCACTTGTGTGATTGCTTCCGTGTTGATTTGAGTGTTCTCTCTTGTGTTTTCCCCATCTTTCTCCGTGTTTTCCCCGTGTTCATCGTGTGCCAACCTCCAAACGTGAAAGATCCGCTGATTAGGGTTCCACCCTATATCAAAAATCAGAGGCATAATTTGTTCCATACAAAGGGAGTTGTGAAGGAACGTTCTGTTCGCGTGATCATAGATGGAGGGAGTTGCAACAACTTGGCTAGCATGGAGATGGTGGAGAAGCTATCTCTCACCACAAGACCACATCCACATCCTTACTACATCCAATGGTTCAACAACAGCGGCAAGGTTAAGGTAACACGTACTGTTCGTGTACATTTTAGTATCTCTACATATGCTGATTATGTTGATTGTGATGTGGTACCTATGCAAGCATGTTCCTTATTACTTGGTAGACCATGGCAATTTGATAAAAATTCTGTACACCATGGTAGAAACAATCAGTATACTCTTGTTCATAAGGATAAAAATATTACTTTGCTTCCTATGACTCCTGATTCCATTTTGAAAGATGATATTAATAGAGCTAATAAAGCAAAACAGGAGAAAAATAAGAGTGAAAATCAGATTGTGGCAAAAGAATTTGAGCAACAAATGAAGCCTACTAATAAACCATCTACTGTTGCTTCTGAAATTAAATTGAAAAATGCATGTTTATTTGCCACCAAATCTGATATTGATGAGCTAGATTTTAGCAAATCTGTTTGCTATGCTGTTGTATGCAAAGAGGCATTATTTTCATTCGAAGACGTGCCTTCCTCTTTGCCTCCTGCTGTCACTAACATTTTGCAGGAGTTCGCCGACGTCTTTCCACAAGACGTGCCACCGGGATTACCACCTATTCGAGGGATTGAGCATCAGATTGACTTAATTCCCGGTGCATCGCTACCCAACCGCGCACCATACCGTACCAATCCAGAAGAGACGAAGGAGATTATGCGTCAAGTACAGGAGCTACTCGACAAAGGTTATATACGCGAATCCCTTAGTCCTTGTGCTGTTCCTATTATTCTAGTGCTGAAAAAGGATGGTACATCGCGTATGTGTGTTGATTGTAGAGCCATTAATAATATTACTATTCGTTATCGTCATCCTATTCCTAGGCTAGATGATATGCTTGATGAATTGAGTGGCTCTACAATATTCTCCAAAGTTGATTTGCGTAGTGGATACCATCAAATTCGTATGAAATTGGGAGATGAATGGAAAACAGCATTTAAAACTAAGTTTGGATTATATGAGTGGTTAGTCATGCCTTTTTGATACGGTGTATCCTAGGGCCATCCCCATGGACCCTCCTTCACCCCCTCAAGTGCCTCAAGGACCGATGACACGTGCCCGTACTAGAGCTTTCGAGACCGAGGTGACGTCACTCCTAGCCCTACTTCCTTATGAATCTTGCGAGACATGGTTGCTACCTCAAGCGAGTGTGCTTTGTGTGCTCAGGTGTGAAGGAGACCGCTTCGGAGAAGAGCGTGAAAGTGAACAAGTCCCCAAGGCCACGTACGAACCGATGCATCAAGAAGGGCAGAAGGGAGCTCCAGGCCCCGGACATCCGGCGCCATGGCCCGGACATCCGGCACCTGGGCCATCATCTACAGAAGACCAGCAGCGACTGAAGCTACAGGGCCCGGACATCCGGCCAGGGCCCGGACATCCGGCCAAGCGCGGCCCGGACATCCGGCCCCGGGCCCGGAAATCCGGCGCCTCTGTCCAGAGAGCACCCGAGACCAGGCCACTCCAGCCCGGACATCCGGCCCATGGCCCCGGACGTCCGGCGTCCCTCGAAGCCCCGGACATCCGGGCCGCCGCCCGGACATCCGGCCCCTGATCTGCCTGCGTGCAGCCCCCTGGGCCGAGGCCCATGTACCCATTCGCCCCGTAGACTATATATACTCCTCTCCTCTTTCCGTTTAGGGTTAGCTGTGGTTTTAGCTCATTTGACACTTGTGTGGATTTCTCCCACGAGACCGGTGCGCCTCTACGGAGAAGATCCACCTCTGGATTCAAGACCCCTTCATCGGGAAGATCCCACGGGATTCCAAGACCTCCTCCGGGAGAAGACTATCTGTATCACCGTTGTTGACTTTGGATCATGTATCTCGACCTTGTATCGCGAATCTAGCACTTGTGTGATTGCTTCCGTGTTGATTTGAGTGTTCTCTCTTGTGTTTTCCCCATCTTTCTCCGTGTTTTCCCCGTGTTCATCGTGTGCCAACCTCCAAACGTGAAAGATCCGCTGATTAGGGTACCACCCTACATCAGAGGACTTCCGGACGTCCGGACCCTCGCGAGCCACCGGACGTCCGGTAGCCGTCGGACGTCCGCTACATGCTGTCTGCGCACAGTTATTGGGCCAGAGGCCCATGTATCCCTCTCCCACTTACCCCTTCGTGGCCCTAGACTATATATACTCCTCCACCTCCTCCTAGTGAGGGTTAGCTTAGTGATAGCTCATTTGACACCTAGAGCTTTGCTCATCTAGTGGTTCATATCCTCGGGAGTGACTGCGGCACCTCTTCGGAGAAGATCCACACGGATTCAAGACCTCCGCTACGGAGAAGATCCCGCGGGATACCCCAAGACCTCCTCACGGAGAAGAACCGGTTACCCTTTGTATCGTCCCTTGTTGATCATGGATCTTGTATCTCTTTGTGTTTCGAGGATCTAGCATATGTGTGACTTGTTCTTGTTGGTTTGAGTGATTCTCTCGTGTTTCCCCTCGTGTTCCCCTCTCGTGTTCTTCGTGTTCATCGTGGGATCCCCTCCATTTCGAGAAAGATCGGCCATCTAGGGTTCCACCCTACATCAGTTCTCCTCTGCAACAGTTATTAAGCAAACATGAGTACAAAGGTACTCAGCAATACTTACAACAGAACCTATCATACATGCATCATTATCAACAAGGGTAGTGGAGTTCATTGCATCAAGCCAGCTTCCACTCTTGGCTAACCTATACTACAACTCTCAGCAGATTGCAAGATGAGACTGCGCACACGAGTCCTCTACTCACCACAACAATACACCACCGTGGATCCTCTTCCGTCATCCTACGGAAGGGCCATCCACGGCACACACACTTGTCTTGAGACTTTTAGGAGTAACCATCAACTTTTCTATGAACTGTATAAGCAACCAAGTGGTCCTTAACCGCAAACAACGGCTATTCGAATAGAAGGTAACCCTGCAGGGGTGTACTTCTTCACACACGCTTCCACCACTTATCGCCATTTACTCGACATGTACTCGGCAACCTTCAAGCGGAAGCCCGGCGAGGGTGTCGGCCACGACCTAACTAACCACACAAATCCCTAGTCCAGGTTTATCACCTATTTGGGTTCCATCTGTGGGGAGATCCGCCCGGGGTGTCGCTCACGGCCCCAAACAATGAGTACAGGGTTCCCGAGTCACCCAATGGGCGATCGGTACACCATGCCACGTACCTGCCGCATCACAGCCCACCCCGAGGGTCAACGCTGTGCACGACCACCAGTAAACTACAAACACCAGAAACTAGTTGCAACTCCTGGATAGAGGACAAGGGCAGTTAATAAGTCGATAGAGCTTGGAGCGCCCGGAGCTTAAGGCGTGGTACTAGCTGAGTCTTGAATCACACATACAGATCTCAGTTCCTATGGACGGTTCCAATGAAACAACCCACCATGTACTCCTACATGGCCTTTCATCGATAGTCTTGAATCACACATACAGATCTCAGTTCCTATGGACGGTTCCAATGAAACAACCCACCATGTACTCCTACATGGCCTTTCATCGATACCTTTACCAAGCATATTCCACACTTCACTCTCTTTACCAGACATGATCATTTCACTCTGATCCATCACCCAGATGAACCAGACCTGACACAACTCTAAGCATAGCAGGCAACATAAACAAATAGATTGGTAGAACACACATCACATGGCTCAATCAACTCCTACACATGCTAGTGGGTTTCAACTATTTACTGTGGCAACGACAGGTCATGCAAAGGAATGGGGTTCAACTACCGCAGCAAGTAGCAGTTCACACGATGTTGCCTTAATGCAGTAAAAGAGAGCAGGAGCGAGAAAATGGGTTTGTATCGGAATGATCAAATGGGTTGCTTGCTTAACAGATTGGTTGTCGGGTACTGCTCTTTAGTTGGATACGCAGATGTATCCTCGGGAGCAGGACCTACCACGGAGAACACCGACGATACAATCAATACACAAAAAAATGCAACAATATGATGCATGCTCATGACATGGCAAGATGAATGTGTTTTGGGCTAATGCAACTATAAACAGAAAGGTTTGAGCCCATTTGAATCAAAGATTCAAATTTATACTCAAACTATTAATATTTAAATTGCATTATCATGTTTTGATGTGAACAGCAAGGTTAACTTGCTTAAACATGCATGAAACCAGCACGAATGGAAATATTGGATTTTTCTGATCAATTTTCATATATAAAACTTTTCCATCTGAGCTACTGTTGAATTTATATGATTTTTAGAAGATTAAAGCATTTTCTGGAATTTCCTGTATTGTTTTAAATCAAATAATTCCAGAAAATCCTTTACTACGTCAGCATGACATCATGCTGACGTCAGCAGGTCAACAGACCTGGTCCAGGTCAAACCTGACAGTGGGTCCCGCGTGTCAGTGTCAATAACTTAACTAATTAAAATTAGTTCTAATCCTAACTTAATTAGCCGACTGGGCCACACCTGTCATTGACCCCAGGGGGTCAAACTGGGCCCACCCGTGGTCAAAGGGGGTCAAACTGGCCAGCGTTTAGCCGCCGGCGAGGCCAGGCGTGGCGGTGCGGTGCGGGATTCGTGCTCTGGCGACCAAAGCGACGGCGGAGCACGTCTACGTGATGCGGGGAGTGACCCGCATCCAGTGGTGGTGGTGGTTGGCCTTGGGGTCACCGGAAAAGGCGTCGGCGACGACCTTGGCGGCTGCCGGAGCTCAGGTGAGCTTAGGCTCGTCGCTAGGAGGCACGGCGAGGCTCGTGGAGAGGTGCGTTGGGCTCCTGGTGGTGCGGTGGAGCTGGTGGACAGGGTGGCGCGGCCGTTGGGTGGCCGGAGTCTCGTCGACGACGAGCTCCGCGGCTGCGCATGCGGGTGAGCTTCGTGCAGACGTTGCAGATCTCAAGAGGGAGAACGGAGAGGATGGGGAGGTGGCCAAGCTCACGGTGGGTGCGATGGAGCTGACGGCGAGGTCGGGGACGAGCTGCTGCGACGGTGACGACGGAGGGGATCTCTGGCGGTGGTCGACGAAGACGGGGTCGGTGCAGGCGGTGTAGGGCGTGCGAGCGCTCGGGGCTCGGTCAAGGCGAAGTGGCAGACGACGGTGGAGCTCTCAGACATGGAGGGGAGGCGAGGGGAGCACGGCAACTGCGGTGGTTACGGCGGCGAGCTCGCGAGCGCTGCGGCCATGGCGGAGGAGAGCGAAGGAGAGAGCGGGAGGAGAAGTGGTCGTGTCTAGAAGCTTCAGGGCGCGACGTGGAGGTAGTCCAGCCCGTTCCCGCGGCGAAACGGCAAGCAGGTGGCGCCGTGGCGAGCTCGCGCTCGTCGGCGTCACCTCCCTGCCTGCCTGGTGGGGACGAAGCAGCTGGCTGGCTCGGGCCAGCAAAGTGCTGGGCCGCTAGGTGGGCCGGGGTGGTCCAGGTAAGTGGGATGTGGCCTTCTCTCTCTTTTTCTATTTTGTTTTCTGTTTTGTTTCTTTTTCAACTTTGTTGAATTAATAAAAATGCTAGAACATTTTTATAAATCATAGAACTACTCATGCCCACTGTATATAATATGAACAACATGGAACATTTTAGTTTATGATTATTTGGGCACCTAAAATATTTTATAGCATTTAAATGCCCAAATGCAAATACAATGTGAATTAATCCAGTGACCTTTGGATGTCCTAGAAAATTGTGCACCATTTTTGTCAGAGGTTTAAGACCAAGGCAAAGATGATGAACATTTTTTAAGGGCATTTTGGGTACATTGGAAATTATTTTATTAAACCCTAGTTGTTAGAAGAGGGGTGCTGGGGTTTCTGTCATTCCCATTTCAAGTTTCTGCAAAAAGTAAACATGATGCACACTCTAGCTAGTCCTAATGCAAGCACTGACTAGGGATGTGACAGAGATGTAGGTACGTCCATGGGGATGCTCGTGTGATGCTCCGCATCATCCCCCCCCCCCCCGGGGAGAGATCCGACCTCGGATCAAAATCTTCATCATCATGGAAAGGAGAGACATTTTTGACATTGAAGGTATTGATCACATTGTACTTGTTGTGTGGGATGTCGATCTTGTAAGCATTTTTGTTGTAGCGTGCTAACACCTTGAATGGTCCGTCGGCTCGAGATAGGAGTCTAGACTTGCCACTACTAGGAAAAGGCTCATTAGTGGCGCACCTGTTTTGGCCATTAATGCCGCACTGCAGGTGCGCCACTACTACCATGCCATTAGTAACAATTACTAATGGCGCACTACCTGGTGCGCCATTAGTATGTGCCCAGATGCGCCATTAGTTTGCCTCCCAGGGGGCCATATATACCTTGTGCTCTAGGTTACTAATGGCGCACCTCACACGGGTGCGCCACTAGTGTGTTTGCTGCAGTGCGCCACTAAAGTGCAGAGAGGTGCGCCACTACTATGAATATTAGGATTCTTTTTTTTGCTTTTCTGATATTTGCACATGTTACAAAATACATTATAGCACAGAATATAAATAGCACAACATATAAACAGCAGATTTATCGAATACAATAGAAGACTATTCTCCGAATACAATTCATCATATTAGTCACCGAATACAAAATACCGAACAAAGTTAGAACATTACAAATCTCGAGACCGCGAGTAGCGAGTTTGTCTTCACATTACAAGTCGATATCTAAACTACCATCATCACATAGAAGAGAGATGCGGTCACGATGAGCATCGTCACGATGAAACTGGTCTTCATCTGGTTCCTCCTCCGCTCCCTCCTCTCTCCCGCTAGATAGAGCGCGTATCTAGTTTCCGCCTCCGCCCTAGTGGTGTACCCTTTGTAACTGTTACCGCTGAAACGGTGAACCTGTCTCTGATACTCCTCCCAGTCGTCGTAGACTCCGATAACCATACCCTTGTACATGACATACGACGGCATCTCAATGCACTAGACAAAACAATACATAAGCAATATATAAGTATGCAACAAAAGGATCGGAAGAGAAAATCATCAACACATGCTTTAATATATAGCACGATTCATGGTCCTACTAATAAATAGCATCGATTACATAAAAGTTGAGCGACTGTCCAAACCAAAGAGACATACAAGTTCTTTAAAAAGTTTAATTACAACATGAGCTAATCGATATTTCACAGCTACATAGCATCACTACTACTTTCGACTCGACTCAGGGACCGGAGCGTGGATGAAGCCGCCATCTTTCGTGATGGTCATGAATGTGCGGTCGTTGTTAGCCTGCATTTGTAGCGTTGTTTCTATTTCACTGTTGGACGGTTGATATTTGAGGTAGAACTGTCCTGAGGTACGAAGGACATCTTGATGGATGATTTCCGAAAACTCTGACTGGATGCGAAAGAATTCTTGTCTGAGGTCCGTGTCCTGGATTTCCGACAAGCGTGCGGCCCATGCTCTAAGACTATTTGGTAGCAGATGGTGATGATGGTTCCGTACGATCGCCCGCATGTGATAGAGGGTGTAGTAGGCATCCTTCTGACCACCAGGCGGCTGCTTAACGCAGGGGAACGTTATTATGTGGGTAAACACGTGCCTGCCGTACCTAAAAATGGCCTCTTGAAGGTGCCTCCAGATTTGGCGTAGCTGGGGAGAACTTCATCAAGAACTTTCTTCACATTTGAGTAGTGTTTCTTCGACTGATGGTCAGAGTCGAAATATGTGGCCATGGAATATTGCGGGCTTAAGAGGATGAGTGTGCAATGTGTGTCACTGCACAAAACACGGAATGTTAGAAAAAAAGGAACGATTGAAATCTAAGAAATCATATGTTACAGGGCGGTGAGGGGATGACTTACTCAGAAAAGTAAGGCACGAGGAAGTTATCCTTATCTGCGTTCGACACAATGGCGCCTTCGAGGTATGAACTCGCAACTTGCTGGTCCCCAGCGCTGCCCAAGATCTTGGCACGCAAGTAGAAGGGGTCGACTATCACGATGTACGGGGTCTTGTCTCTAATGATCCGCATCTCCATACTCAGCGAAAATAGCCGAACGAAGGTCTGCCGGAGACACCAATGGCGCCGCCGACGTGTTGTGCGAGTTGCTGTCCGTGAAGCTGGGAATCAGGGGCGGCCCCTGTTGGCCGCCCGAAATCCACGCCTGCAACCCCTCAATCAAGGTAGGCACAATGGCGGTGATCGTCGCTCCCAGTTGGTCTCGCACTTGCTCTTCGACTATCTCCGAAATCCGCACCACTTGTGCCTTGAGTTCTTGAACCTCGCACTCCTGGCTTTCCAAGATGGTCTTTTTCTCCTTTCGCCCAGCGGTATAGTATTCCGACCATTTCATGGACAAGCCTTTGCCGGCCACACGACTAGCTGACGACGTCTTACTGAGCTTATCCTTGTTTTTCATTACGTTCAACACCCTATTTAAAGTGGTGTCATAAGGGGAGCTCTTAGACGACCCCGCGCTACTGCTTTCATAAGCCTGCGGAAGGAACGTGAACCATTTTGAAATTTGGCTTCATTAATTAGAATGCAACCATATGGAGCTAATTACACGGGGGGTATTTCTTACCAGAACAAGCTCAAGCTTCTTGGTCTTCGGATCCGTGGTAAGCTCCTTTGTTACCGGGTCAATCTTGTATCGGGCCCTGACATAGTTCCTGGTCTGCTTGTCACGGTATTTATCGAAGAGGGGCGGTAGGCCTTGCTCGGCACGCTCCGCGTCCTCCTTGTCCCATATAGGTTCTGCCACTCTGTAACCGCGGGGACCGAGTCTGTTGACCCCTAAGTTCAACCCTCGCATATCTTTCCCCCACTGACTTGATTCCTCGGATGCGTTGCTCTCACACTTGATCTTGAACTCGAGGTAGTCAGCTTCGTTGATTGAAGGATGTTTCTCCTTGATCTTCTCATAACTATCACCTTTATCAATCATACTCTTCACCGTGGCTCTCCAAGTAGCCAGGGCCGTGCTCATCTTCGTGAGGGCGGCACTGTTCACTTTATTCCTTGAGAGGCATGTGTTTCCGAACTCACCAGGGAACTTGTATTGTTCGTGCAGCTTCGTGAAGAGGAGGTTGCGCAAATTCCCTCGGTCAGGATGCATCAGGTTCTCGGTGTTGATCGAGACGGTGCTTCGGAGAATGCACCGAGCTGTACCGCGTACCCATTGACTAATTCTTTGGGCGTCGTTGGATGCCCACTGGAGGACACTTCAATAAATTCCTCCTTGACGGTGCCGAGCACGTTCGGGCGCCGGTCCTTCCATTGCCTCTTCGGTTGGCTGCCATCTATGTGTGCGGCATCCTCGACGGCATCAGTGGTGTCATCATCAGTGGTGGCATCCTCGGCGACGGCATGAGTGGTGTCATCCCCGACGCCACCAGGGGTTGTGTAGTCGGGGTCGGTGTCTTCCGCGGCGTCCTCATAGCGGTAAGGTTGTTCCTCCATCTCCTGGGACAGCTACCGAAATGCCTTGCACGAACCGCCGGCCTCATCATTGTGGGCCATGTATGCTCTAAATAGGAAAAAAGTTTGGTCAAAAAGTTGGGCATGACTTTTGCTAATTTTCTTGACCTAGGAGTGACCCTATCTCAACCGAAATGGAAATTAATCAACATTTCAGGAGAAAGGGGTAACGAAGTGATGGGGCAAATGTGGGGTCAGAAGAAGAAAAATAGGGGTCATGGCATATGGCAAAGGGCCAAATAAGATAGGCAAGTGCCCTCTCAGATACTGCAAGAATTGCATTCGTAGCAAGTAAAATAATTTCCTCTTTGCTTTTTCATAGAGCCTATGGTAGGCAATCCTATTTATGACGGCAATATAACATGTATACTACTTATATATAGTGTTTTTTGCATAGGCAGTCTCTTTTCTCTTATTTTCACAAGAATCACAAGCAATTATATATGTTTACAAGCAAATTGACCATAGGCAGGCATGTGACAGAAATGAACCCTCAAACCGATTGTACCTCCGTCCTATGTTGGCCTCGGTCATTGTACGTCTTCTCAATAAAGGATTTGTGCTCTACCATGTAATGCCCCATTTGTAGCACTTTCCAATAATGGCAATAAAGCTTCCTCATTTGATCCTTGTCATTATCCTTGGGGGTTCTTGTCATTTATTTTCTTTGCATTTCCATATCATTATTATTTTGCATCCTTGCATTGCTTCATCATCATATCATCATGGCATCTTAGTTTACTTTTATTGATGTGTATTCGTGGGGCCTTGTATGTTGTGTGTGTGGGTTCTAGCTAAGCCTAGCTAAACCCTAAACCCCCCCCATCTTCCCTCTTCTTCTTCTTCCTCTTCTTTCTTTTCTTTTCTGGCCTTTCTTTGCTCCATTGTGCAAGCAACCTAGCCAAGTGCTTTAATGTTCTTTCTTCTCCTATAAATCTTGCACCATCTGAACAACCTCTCCACCAAATATCACCCCATTTAGAATTGATTTGGTTGGGTTTTAAAATGACTTGAGTTTGAACCATATTCAAACTCCTTTTATTTTTCTGCCTCTAAAAATGTCCAAGTCAATTTATTTAAATAGGGCATAAATCACTGAGCATGGGGATATTTTTCTTTTTCCCTAACTCATTTTCTTTCAGCCTGTGTTTTTCTTTTTCTTTCTTTATGAGGAAAAAAAGAAAAGCAGCAGCTCCAGATGTACACCTGGGCCTCCTCCTCCTTCTCCCCCCCCAGGCCCATCTCTTCTCTTCTCTCCGCAGCGCAGGCCCAACTCCACCCGCACGCCCAGCCAACAGGCCGCACCGTCGCGCCGTGGCTTTTTCGCGCCTGGCCCCACCTGTCTGTCTCACAAGCCGCGTCGCCGTGTTCCTCCGTCAGCAAAACAAAGCAGGGCGCGCCCGAGCCGTCGTGCCGTGAACTCACGAACGTCGAGGCCGTCGCCGCCCCCTTTTTAAACCCGCAGCTTGTCCTCTCCTTTCCCCTAGGGTTCCCCTTTCCCCTCGTCGCCGCCTAGAGAGCCGAGCACCCCCAGATCCGTCGATCCAGTCGATGCCCGAGCGCATCTGAGAGCGCGACCACATCGCCGGCGAGCCCCGCGTCGACCTCAACCTCGCCAACGTTGTTCGTCTGCTTCCACGACGTCGACTCCTTCGACTACATCGCCTACGCGGACCCGATCGCCTCCACGACGAGCTCTTCATCCTCTTCTTCCTCTCCGGTGGCCATAGGTGTTCGAGACGCACCGTCGTTGACTCCGTCCACGACTGGGCCAGACGAGCACATCGTCGTGCTCGTGGTGAGCTCCTCTCTCTCCCCATGCCCTTTTCCCCTTTCTGCGCGCCCTCTAGGTCCTAGTTCACCGAGCGCCCGAGCGCATCGCCGTCGGACCTCGTCGCCGGCGAGTGTTCCGACCCCTCTAGGCCGTGCCGTGCTGCTAGTTCGCTCCAGTGCTTCGCGTAGATGCTTCATGTGCAGTCGCCGTTCCACTAGGGCATTTGTATCGCCTCGCCGTTGCTCCACCGCCGCCGTTCTGCCGTTGCTCGTCGTCGGCGCTGTAGTGCTCTGTAGGTACTACTAGCGTGCTAGATGGATGCGGACCTCTTCCAGGAGCAATCTGCAACACTCCGCCGTGCTGTTTGCTCGTTGGAGCTACTCCGGTGACCAAACAGCACGGCGGAGTGCTACAGATTGCTCCTGGAAGAGGTCCGCATCCATCCAGCACGCTAGCAGTACCTACAGAGCGGCTTTGAGATTCTCACGTATGACTTTGCACATATCTTCGGCTTCTGAGATCAAATCATTCCCAAGAAGTTGACGTTCACCAGTCTCACACCAGTTGAGAGGGGTACGACACTTTCTGCCATAGAGGATTTCAAAAGGAGCTTTGCCGGCACTTGCTTGGAAACTGTTGTTGTAAGAGAATTCGGCAAACGGGAGACAATCTTCCCACTTCATGCCAAAAGAGATGACACAAGCTCTCAGCATGTCTTCGAGGATCTGGTTCACCCTTTCGACTTGACCACTAGTCTGAGGGTAAAATGCAGTGCTGAAACAAATCTTAGTGCCCATGGCTGACTGAAAGGAGTCCCAGAACTTGGATGTGAACAAACTTCCATGGTCTGAGGAGATGACTTGAGGAATGTCATGCAACAAAATAATTCTGGAGGTGTACAACTCTGCCAACTGAGCTGCGTTGATGGATTCTTTGACGGGAAGGAAGTGAGCTACTTTAGTTAGCTTGTCAATGACTACAAAGATAGCACCATTCCCCTTCTTGGACTTAGGAAACCCAGTGACGAAATCCATCTCAATGTGGTCGAATTTCCACTCGGGAATAGGTAGAGGTTGGAGGAGACCGGCTGGATGTTGATGCTTTGCCTTCACTCTTCTGTAGACATCACATTCATTCACGAATTGGGTAATCTCCCTTTTCGTTCGAGTCCATCAGTACGATTGCTTGAGGTCTTGGTACATCTTGGAACTTCTGGGATGAATCGAGAGGAGGGAGTCATGTGCTTCGTTCATTATGAGTTTTCAGATATCACCCTTCGGAACCACAATTCTGTCCTCAAAGAACAAGGTGTCTTTCTCATCAACGCGATAGCACTTGTATTTGGGAGTACCCTTAGCAATACCATGTTTCACTTTCTGCACCATACAATCACTTAGCTGGGCCTCACGGATCTGATCTTCCAAGGTAGGAGCAACTTGCAGGTTTGCAAGAAAGCCTTGCGAAACAACTTGGAGGTTGAGCTTCCTGAATGATTCACAAAGTTCAGGCTGGAATGGTTTGAGAAGGAGACTGTTTCAATATGCCTTTCTGCTCAAGGCATCTGCAATGACATTGGCCTTGCCAGGTGTATACCCAATGCTTGGATCATACTCTTGGATCATCTCGACCCAACGAGTCTGGCGAAGGTTCAGGTTTGGCTGTGTGAAGATGTACTTCAAGCTCTTGTGATCGGTGAAGATGTCCACTTTTCTGTCCAACAGAAGGTGTCTCCACGTGATCAAGGCATGTACTACTGCTGCTAGCTCGAGATCATGTGTGGGGTAATTCCTCTCATTTGGCTTCAACTGACGAGAAGTGTATGCCACAATCTTCTTGTCTTGCATGAGAACACCACCAAGTCCTTGCAAAGAAGCATCACAAAAGACTTCATAGGGCTTGGACTCATCTGTAGGAGTAAGAACCGGAGCAGAAATGAGCTTCTCTTTGAGTGTTTTGAATGCCACATCACAATCAGGAGTCCAGGAGTACTTGACATTCTTCTGCAACAGGTTGGAAAGAGGCTTGGCAATCTTGGAGAAGTTCTCAACGAACCTTCTGCAATAGCTAGCGAGACCAAGGAAGCTTCGGAGTTGCTTGACATTCTGCGGGGGTTCCCAGTTGACAATAGCTTCAACTTTCTCGGGGTTCATAGAAATACCCTCAGCAGAGATGATATGGCCAAGATATAAGACCTTATCCAGCCAGAATTCACATTTGGAGAACTTCGCATAGAACTTGTGTTCACGGAGCCTGTCCAGAACCAAACGGAGGTGCTTGGCATGGTCTTCTTCATTCTTGGAGAATACCAAGATGTCATCCAGATAGACGAGAACAAATTCATTGGTGTAGGGGTTGAATATGAAGTGCATCATCCTTGAGAAGGTGGGTGGAGCATTTGTGAGGCCAAAAGACAAGACTGTGTCCGACGAGCCCAGCTTATTCCCCTGTTTCTGCTTCTTGTGTCTATTCTTCAGAGTTTGCACCTGCTAACTGACGTGAAACATTCAGTAGCGCAGTGGTGTGTCTCTTCATCAGAAAGCGAGAGGTCTCGTGTTCGAATCCGTTGCGGGGCAGGTGTATTCGCCCCCTTTTTATTTTCCTTGTGTGGCTCACAGAAGGGCCCCACCTCCAGCCACTCAGCACCGTCTCCACCCCCGCGCGCACCCACGTTGCCATCTCAGCGCCAGCCAGGCCCTCTGTCAGTGGCTTGGGCTAGTTGAGCCTGGGTCAATCTGGACCCTGGCGCCTGTTTTGTTTTGTTTTCTTTTTCTTTTTTGTTTTCTTTTTCTGTTTTCTTGTTTATTTAATATCTGCATAAATATGTTTCTGATGAAAATGAGTTATATATGAAAAGTTCTTAGAATATTATGTAGATTATGAATATGTTGTTTGATGCCATGTTTAAAAACATTTAAAATGATGTTTGAATTTAAACTTGTTTTAAATATGCTTAAACTTGTAAAAATCATAACTAAATATCCACAACTACAAATTTAACAAACTTTAGATGCATTTGGGGTGGAAAAATGTGTAGAATATTTTGGTGCTGTTGTATAGCATGTTTGGCAGCTCTATCACAGAAGTTTTTCAGATCTGTCCCAAATGCAAATAAATTAATATGGGAGTTTCTGGATATTGCTGTTATTTAATTCCAGCCCATTTAAATGTGCTAGCATGTTGTTGTTATGTTAGTTGCAGCCTTGCCATGTTAACCAACTTATTTAAAAAATGTTGCATTCTTGTTTGTACAACTACATAAACTTGTTAAGTTGTTCCTTTGCTTGTTTCATGCTTGTGTATGATCTTGTTTGGTTATGATGTTGTTGCACTCTTGTGACCCCTAGGCCATGCATCATTTCTTTCCATGTTCATGCATCATGTGGTTGAGCACTGCATGTTGATTGATTTTGTTCCGTTGTTGCATTGTTGTGTGTGGTTAGAGCCTGGTGATGATACGGAGTACGAGGTTTCTACTGAGGTTGAGTGTGAGGAGGAAGATTACATTCCCTCCGAGGAATCAACGGGCAAGATGACCTTACCCAGATATCACTACTATCTTTGCCTATGCTAGATGTCTCGCTCTTTAGCTTATTGCCTTGATGCCTATGTCTATTTGTCAGCCTCCTATTGTTGCCATGAAACTCTCTGTAGGATCGAAAGTATGTCTAGAGGGGGGGTGATTAGACTACTTGTCAATATAAAAATTCTGCCTTTTGACAAAGAACAGTTTTTGGCAGATTCGCAATTATAATCAAGTCAAGCATCACCCTACACATGCAATTCTAGAGTATAGGCAGCGGAAAGAAAATTGCACATGTAGTAAAGAGAGGTGGAGAAGAGCAAACGCAATTTTGGAGACGTGGTGATTTTTCCCGTGGTTCCGATAGGTGGCGCTATCGTACATCCACGTTGATGGAGACTTCAACCCACGGAGGGTAACGGCTGCGCGAGTCCACGGAGGGCTCCACCCACGAAGGGTCCACGAAGAAGCAACCTTGTCTATTCCATCATGGCCTACGCCCACGGAGGGCTAGCCTTACTCGGGGTAGATCTTCACGAAGTAGGTGATCTCCTTGCCCTTACAAACTTCTTGGTTCAACTCCACATCTCGACGACGGAGGCTCCCAAGCGACACCTAACCAATCTAGGAGGCACCACCCTCCAAAAGGTAATAGATGTTGTAGATGATGATGAACTCCTTGCTCTTGTGCTTCAAATGATAATCTCCCCAACACTCAACTCTCCTCACTGATTTGGCTGTGGTGGAAGAAAGGATTGAGTGGAAAGCAACTTGGGAAGACTAGAGATCAAGCTTCATATGGTGGGAGTGGAGCAACTTGATCTCAACACAAGGGTAGGTAGTTCTCTTCTCAGAAATGTAAGGTAGGAGTGGTAGTTCTTTCTGATGGCTCTCTCCACGAATGAAGAGGGGTGGAGGGGTATAAATAGCCTCCACACAAAATCCAACCGTTACACACATTTGAGCAATCTCGGTGGGACCGAAGTGGACAAATCGGTGAGACCGATAGTTCAAATAATGAGAACGTTGGGATTTTCGGTGGGACCAAATATACAATCTCGGTTAGTCCGATTCGTGCAATGACAAGAGCATGCCAGTTTCGGTTGGACCGACTTCATCATCTCGGTGACACCGATATGATGACAGAAGGTTATAGAAACTTGGCAACTCATGTTTCGGTGAGACCGAGTTCAGAATCGGAAAATCCGAGTTTACTAGGGTTTGGCTTATGGCTGAGGTGGTTCATCTCGGTGTGACTGAGTTTGGAATATCGGTGGGACCGAGACTACTTATGAGTGTCTATGGCAGTGAAAGTTGCTGATTGTTTAGGAGATGTATCACTAAGCACTTGAGCAACCAGATCATCATCATAACCTCATCCCCTTTTAATAGTATTGGCTTTTCCTATGGACTCAATGTGATCTTGGATCACTAAACCAAAAATGGAGTCTTTAGCTTTTGCCAATGCTTGCCTTAGCATTTTGGGGGGTCCACTTCTTCAGTCCTTGCCATACCCATATCACTGAACTCTCTGAAATGATTCTCAAGTAACTATTAGTTCAATGATATATATGTTGTTATTAATTACCAAAACCACCCGGGGATTAGTTGCACTTTCAATCTCCCCCTTTTTGGTAATTGATTACAACATATAGATCAAAGCTTCGACAAAGGATATAATCAATGAATAATATCGTCGCTTTGAGAAGTATGTGATAAGCAAGAGCTCCCCCTAAATTTGTGCATTATTTAAGATTTGCGTTTGAATGCAAATGCACAATCGATTAGGATCATGGGTCACTCTTCCATGTCACATACATCTTGGTGGAGCGCACAAAATGATAAGAATGAACAGCATGCACCCAATCACCAAGACATGAGTAAATGGTCATACGAGATAGGAATGGCATATGATAAGCATTAAGCACACATTAAAGCATAGTACGACCAAGCACTCATTAAGGTAGAATCAAACGGAGTATCAAACACACTAAATGTCTCGAAAACCAAAAGTATCTCAAAGAAACCGCAAAAGAACGAAAGAGCAAAAGTGCAAAGACAACAGCACTCTCTCTCTCGAAGCCCTATGATCTATACAATTTCTCCCCCTTTGGCAACAAGTTACCAAAAAGTTCGAAAAAGCATAGAGCTAAGCGTCACTGTGGACTCTGCTGGCGGCTCCCGTCTGGGTTGATGTCGGAGTGGATATGACAGCATCGGCGAAGACTTCAGCTGATGTCTGTGCTGGAGGAGTGGACACTGGAGCTGGAGCTGGAGTAGGAGCAACTGCTGGAACTGTGGGAGGTGCTGAAGCTGTAGTCCTGGTGTCAGTCACTGGAATAGCAACTGATCGGGATCCTTTGGGAACCGGAGCAGTCTGTCGATGAGAATCCTGGACTAAGTCATCCTGCAACTCACGCATAAGCTCTGCCTTGTCCTGCTTTGCTTCCTCAATGTCTGCCTCGAGCTTGTTGACGGTCACTTGTACTTCAGTCAGCTTCACGTCCAGAGCATGGATCTTCTCGTCAACAATCCTCTCTAATCTCTCCTGAGACTGTTCAATGCTGGCCAGGCGTTGTTCAATCCTTTGAGTAGCTTCAAGAATTTGCTCTCCGAAACTCTTTGGTTTAGCTGCTGTTGCTGCTGCTGCTGCTTCCTTGTCAGCTTTGGCTTCTGAGGAGGAGGCTGGGGTGCTTCCTCATCCTCATCCTCTACTGCTGCATCTGCATGAGGATCAATATACATATCTGCTCTAGCTCCTGACACATGCACTATCCTCTTTCTCTTGGTGGTTTTCTTCACTTTGCTTGCAGCTGCCTCTCCCAAATTCAGCTTCTTAGCAACAGTTGACTGCTTGACTTTGCTGGTGCCCTTCTTAGATTGTTGATCTTGTTGCTCTTTGGCAACAACCTTCCTTTTAGGCTTTGAGGTCACCTCTTCCTCAACAACAAAATCTGAATCCTCATCATCTGAATTCCTCTTCTTTCTAGCTCTGGTGGCTGCAGGAGGCATGCCACTTGGTGTACCCCTCTCACCATCATCAGATGAGCTACTAGGATCAGGACTAGTGCCTGCCTCTGGAATGTCTGCAATGGGTGTCTCTGACCTGTTCTCACTGTCACTGGCATCTGACATGGCTGACAACCTGTGAATAGATAAGGTGTAGGCAGAGAAGAAGAGTCATCACAAAATGCAGAAGTTTTTGCAAAAAATGAGTTCAAATTCTAGTATTAAGTTTTCACAGAAGACATTTCGGTCAGACCGAGTTTAAGGTTCGGTGAATCCGAAGTGTTAAACAGGAGCTTGGCACACCACTTTCGGTTTGACCGAAGTGGGTTTCGGTCCTGCCGAAAACACTAGGGTTTCACAGAATCTTCATTTCGGTCACACCGATTTTGCACAACTCGGTTGGACCGAAGGGTGCAGTGCAATGGCCATAGGCCAAATCGGTCATACCGAAAATATAAAATCGGTCTCACCGAGATGTGTTCCGCGGAAACCTAACCCTAAAACTTTTACTCGAATCTAGTTCAAACGAACCAATCTGGTGTACAGGAGGATTTCAATCGTGGCAAGATACTAGGCAATCCAAACGTGCATTGAATCGGAGATGGGAGCACGAGTGGGATCAAAACTCACCCTAACTTGGTGAAGTTTTTCTACGGCGGCAACGGCGCGGAGGAGATGGCCGTTGACGGCGACGGAGACCTGCGGCGAGGGCGCACAGGCGACGGCGGCGACGATCCAGAGACCAAGGCGACGGCAGCAAGGGGTGTGGGGGCGAAACGTTTGAAGGAGGAATCAACGCGCGCGGCCCTCGAAATATATACCCCTTCGCTGTCGGTGGGACCGAGTTGTAAAACTCGGTGGCACCGAGATGGATAACTGCTAGGCAGTTATGCACTTCGGTCACGCCGAAAATCACAACTCGGTTTCACCGAGATGAAAACCTAGATCAGTCTAAATGCTTTCGGTTCGACCGAGTTTGAGTGAGTTGGTCTGACCGAAATCAATTAGAAGGTTTTGGAAATTAGCCCTTGACGGATCGGTGGCTCCGAGTGCTCCTCACCCGGAGGGTCCGAAAATGACTTGTTCAAAATTTGTGATGTAAGCATGAATAGAATTTGAGACAAGAAAGCATAGATAGCTAGGGGAGGTACTTAGGCATTCTTGTCCATCCATTTG
>LR738713.1:261706858-261767434 GCA_902687465.1 Secale cereale | reverse complement strand
TCCGCGGAAACCTAACCCTAAAACTTTTACTCGAATCTAGTTCAAACGAACCAATCTGGTGTACAGGAGGATTTCAATCGTGGCAAGATACTAGGCAATCCAAACGTGCATTGAATCGGAGATGGGAGCACGAGTGGGATCAAAACTCACCCTAACTTGGTGAAGTTTTTCTACGGCGGCAACGGCGCGGAGGAGATGGCCGTTGACGGCGACGGAGACCTGCGGCGAGGGCGCACAGGCGACGGCGGCGACGATCCAGAGACCAAGGCGACGGCAGCAAGGGGTGTGGGGGCGAAATGTTTGAAGGAGGAATCAACGCGCGCGGCCCTCGAAATATATACCCCTTCGCTGTCGGTGGGACCGAGTTGTAAAACTCGGTGGCACCGAGATGGATAACTGCTAGGCAGTTATGCACTTCGGTCACGCCGAAAATCACAACTCGGTTTCACCGAGATGAAAACCTAGATCAGTCTAAATGCTTTCGGTTCGACCGAGTTTGAGTGAGTTGGTCTGACCGAAATCAATTAGAAGGTTTTGGAAATTAGCCCTTGACGGATCGGTGGCTCCGAGTGCTCCTCACCCGGAGGGTCCGAAAATGACTTGTTCAAAATTTGTGATGTAAGCATGAATAGAATTTGAGACAAGAAAGCATAGATAGCTAGGGGAGGTACTTAGGCATTCTTGTCCATCCATTTGATCAGAAAACTCAAAACGACCAAAACAACAAATGGATGTCCTTGAATGGATAAAATCATGCATCCAACATGCTCACACAATAAGATAGCAAATGAAATATGTGTCAAACATGCACAACCAAAACTCTAGCAACTAACACACAATTTGTCGATGACTAGGTCATCTTTATATGAGTATATTGACTTAGGAGCCAAATGAGAACATTTGATCATAGGTCATACTCATTGTTTAAGCACAAGTGGGGTTACCACTTTTACATAAAGCATTGATGTGTTCACATCATTTGAAGATGCTTTAGCTCAATTTTTAGAGCAAAGCTCCCCCTAGATGTGAGAACCCCTTTTAAAGGGTCAAACTAACCTTGGGTTGTCGTAGAAGACTTCATGTAGATGTTGAAGATGTGGATGCTCAATGTTGATGAAGATCATCAAGAGTTAGGAGCTATCCTTTGGATTCGGGCACTTTCAATACCTACATGGGTTAGTCCCACAAGGAACAAACACGGATATCCATGGACATAGATTGACGTTCACAATAGATGATGTCCATGAAAGCAATGATTACCTTGTCCCTTGACTTAACAACAAGAGGGTTTGTGACTCCATGAACTAGTGCACGATGTGGAAGTTGATTGCACAAGTTTTTGCCAAAATGAATGTGAGTGAAGTATGTTGGCGGAGTCACCCTCAAGAACTTTCTAGTTCTTCTTCTTCGGGATCCACATCATCTTGATGGGAATCCTTGAGGTTGTAGTTGAGCTTGACGAAGTAGAACTTGACGTTTCCTTGGGAACCCACTTGACCATGGCTTGAGGTGCTTCAACAAATGCATCAATCTCCTCTTGAAGCTTGTCCTTGCCTTTTAGCTTGTGGTCTTGTGGTGGAAGGTCATCTTGAGCTTGTTCCACATTGGAAGAAGTAGGATCATACTTCTCCTTTTGAGGAACAAACTGTGGAGTAGGATATTGACCTTCTTCCCACTCAACACCTTCGGCGTTGAACTTTCGCTCAAAACCAATTCCTTGATTCTTCCGGTGCCTTCCTTGCTTGCGAACAATTTCCTCAAAGTTCTTGCTTCCGGCAAGGCTCTTGTAGACACCTTTCTCTATGATCCCTTTCAATAAACTATTCTCTTGCTCAAGTGTAACTTGGCTTGAAACATTGTTAGTGGAATCAAGAGAACTACTAGAAGCAACAACATTGGATTTAGCATGGTTATTGTTACTGCTAGAGGAAGAATTTTTCTTATGCTTGTCATGCTTAGTCTTAATGGGTGGCAAGAAATTAGACAAGAGAAGTCGTTTGGCAAGATATGAAGAACTCTTCTTTCGAAGATCGTCATTGATTGCTTTTAGAAACTCATGTTCTTGCTCTAGAGTGAGCTTCTCGAAGCGTAGCTTCTCATGAGATCTTAGGAGCTCTCTATGATCTTCTTGAGTTGTTTCATGAGCTAACTTAAGAGTGTTCAGTTCTTTAGTTAGACGCTCAATCTCCTTCATAGCATTGTCATTCGACTCTTCTCGACTATAAAGACTACTAGCATGTTCATCGTTACTAGGCTCACTGGATTTATCATGCAAGAGCTCATCTTCACCAAGCAAGTCATCCTCATCACTATCGAAGTCAATGAATTCAGGGTGTGATACCTTGGGGCCTTTAGCCATGAAGCATCTTCCAATTCCCTCATTTGGTGAATCAAATAAGTCGTAGGAGTTGGAGTTGGAGGATACGAGAGCAAGACCGGCAACACCTTCATCTTGACTGTAGTCGGAGTCGGAGTGATAGCTTCCTTCGGATTGATTGTCGGAGTCGGAGCCGGAGACCCATTCACCTACATGAGCTTGATGTTTTCTTCTTGTGTAGCTCCTTGATGACTTGTCTTTCCTCTCCGAATCCTTGCTTCTCCGAGAGGGTCTTCGTTCATAACGATCATCTCTACTCCTTCTCTCTTTCCGAGGTGACTCATCTCTTGAGCTTCTTCTTCTTGGAGATTCTTCTCTTCTCTTGTGGGGAGCCGTACACTCATTTGAGTAGTGTCCGGGTCTTCCACAATTGTAGTAGTTTCGATCACGACTAGAAGATCTCTTTTCATCATATGATCTAGACTTTGAGCTTCTCTCTTTGCCTCTATTCTTGTAGAATTTGTTGAAGTTCTTGACCATTAGGCTTATCTCTTCATTGGAAACTAACTTGTCACTTGAGGTTGTGGGAGCATCACTTGTAGCTTTGTAAGCACCACTTGACTTGTTGTGAAGCTCTTCCTTATCCTTAAGTGTCATCTCATGAGCAACAATTCTTCCAATGACTTCGGTTGGCTTGAGAGTCTTGTAGTTTGGCATCATTTGGATCAAAGTGCACACGGTGTCATACTTTCCATCCAAAGCTCTGAGAATCTTCTTGATGATGAATCGGTCGGTCATTTCTTCGCTTCCTAAGCCGGCAATCTCATTTGTGATGAGAGCAAGCCTAGAGTACATTTCAGCGACTCCTTCACCATCCTTCATCTTGAACTTGTCAAGTTGACCTTGAAGAATATCTAGCTTTGATTCCTTCACGGACTCGGTACCTTCGTGCATTTCAACCAAACTATCCCAAATCTCTTTTGCATTCTCAAGACGGCTGATTTTGTTGAACTCCTCGGGACACAAGGCATTGAAGAGAATGTCACAAGCTTGAGCATTGTTTTGCAACATCCGCAATTCTTCCGGTGTTGCTTCACGATCCGGAACTTTTCCTTCCTCGAAGAATTCACCTTGCATACCAACACAAATAATGCCCCATGCGGCTGGGTTATGACCAAGAATATGCATTTTCATTTTATGCTTCCAACTAGCAAAATTTGTACCATCAAAGTAAGGACCTCTACGAAAATTACCCTCACTAGACGCCATACTCTCCTAGGTTGTGAAACCAAGCTTATGGAGTCCAATGCAATGGAAACCAATACAATGGAGACCAAAGCTCTGATACCACTTGTAGGATCGAAAGTATGTCTAGAGGGGGGTGATTAGACTACCTGTCAATATAAAAATTCTGCCTTTTGACAAAGAATAGTTTTTGGCAGATTCACAATTATGATCAAGTCAAGCATCACCCTACACATGCAATTCTAGAGTATAGGCAGCGGAAAGTAAATTGCACATGTAGTAAAGAGAGGTGGAGAAGAGCAAACGCAATTTTGGAGACGCGGTGATTTTTCCCGTGGTTCCGATAGGTGGCGCTATCGTACATCCACGTTGATGGAGACTTCAACCCACGGAGGGTAACGGCTGCGCGAGTCCACGGAGGGCTCCACCCACGAAGGGTCCACGAAGAAGCAACCTTGTCTATTCCATCGTGGCCTACGCCCACGGAGGGCTAGCCTTACTCGGGGTAGATCTTCACGAAGTAGGCGATCTCCTTGCCCTTACAAACTTCTTGGTTCAACTCCACATCTCGACGACGGAGGCTCCCAAGCGACACCTAACCAATCTAGGAGGCACCACCCTCCAAAAGGTAATAGATGTTGTAGATGATGATGAACTCCTTGCTCTTGTGCTTCAAATGATAATCTCCCCAACACTCAACTCTCCTCGCTGATTTGGCTGTGGTGGAAGAAAGGATTGAGTGGAAAGCAACTTGGGAAGGCTAGAGATCAAGCTTCATATGGTGGGAGTGGAGCAACTTGATCTCAACACAAGGGTAGGTAGTTCTCTTCTCAGAAATGTAAGGTAGGAGTGGTAGTTCTTTCTGATGGCTCTCTCCACGAATGAAGAGGGGTGGAGGGGTATAAATAGCCTCCACACAAAATCCAACCGTTACACACATTTGAGCAATCTCGGTGGGACCGAAGTGGACAACTCGGTGAGACCGATAGTTCAAATAATGTGAACGTTGGGATTTTCGGTGGGACCGAATATACAATCTCGGTTAGTCCGATTCGTGCAATGACAAGAGCATGCCAGTTTCGGTGGGACCGACTTCATCATCTCGGTGACACCGATTTGATGACAGAAGGTTACAGAAACTTGGCAACTCATGTTTCGGTGAGACCGAGTTCAGAATCGGAAAATCCGAGTTTACTAGGGTTTGGCTTATGGCTGAGGTGGTTCATCTCGGTGTGACTGAGTTTGGAATATCGGTGGGACCGAGACTACTTATGAGTGTCTATGGCACTGAAAGTTGCTGATAGTTTAGGAGATGTATCACTAAGCACTTGAGCAACCAGATCATCATCATAACCTCATCCCCTTTTAATAGTATTGGCTTTTCCTATGGACTCAATGTGATCTTGGATCACTAAACCTAAAATGGAGTCTTGAGCTTTTGCCAATGCTTGCCTTAGCATTTTGGGGGGTCCACTTCTTCAGTCCTTGCCATACCCATATCACTGAACTCTCTGAAATGATTCTCAAGTAACTATTAGTTCAATGATATATATGTTGTTATTAATTACCAAAACCACCCGGGGATTAGTTGCACTTTCACTCTCTAACCACCCAACCTAGAAAACCGTTGTTTGGCTACGTAAGCTTCGCTCAACCCCTCTTATAACATTGTTAGCTGCAGGAGAAGACTTGAAGATTTTTGCTTCATGATGAAGTTATTGTTGGGATATCACAATATATAATCTGTTAAACTAAATCATCTATATATTTGGCAATGGGTGGAAGGCTAAGCCTTTGCTTGGTGATTTGTTCCACTCATGCCACCCTAGGAACCGTTCAAACCGGTGTTATGTTCCTTGATTTTGCGTCCCTAACACGGTTGGGGATCATGGGGCCCCCTCGATAACCCGCTTAGCGCTAAAGCTTTTCCAGCAAGGCCCAACATTGGTTTTACATTTGCCTAATAACTGAAACTTGCATAAGGGCGTTGCAAACCCGAGTTCTTAATTAACAACACTGGGCCAGTGCTCCACATGAGTGTTAGTCCAAACTAGGCAGGCTGCGGGGCCACCTCGAGGAAACTCAAGGGCTGGTAAAAACCCGTAGGATGTCCCATCCGGTCGTGGCCTGAGACGAGATACACGCGGCTACTATCAGGGTGTCGGCACGCCGGGAGGTCTTGCTGGATTAGTTTTACCTTTGTCAGAATATCTTGAGCACGGGATTCTGAGAATACTCGGGTCTTCCCACCTTGGAGTTGCGACTCCGCAGATCGTGGGCTTGTGATGGGCTAAGTTGGGACACCCCTGCAGGGTTTGATCTTTCGAAAGTTGTGCCCACGGTTATGTGGCTGATGGGAATTTGTTAATATCCGATTGTAGAAAACTTGACACTATGTTCATAATACACTACCAGCATGAGTAACCGTGACGGTCGCTTTCCGAAGGGGTTTGGGAAGTGAACACGGTGGGGTTATGTTTGACGTGCTTAGTTAGGATCACTTCATGATCACTTTGACAACCGTCGGCACTTTCTCTTCTCGCTCTAAACACGTAAGCTAGTGCTAGTGCTGTTGCAAACCTTGTTTCAAGCTTTTTCCACACCTAAGGCTTTGATAGTATTGCTACCCGGGAACGGGATTGCTGAGTCATCCGTGGCTCACAGATTCTACACAACACCAGATGCATGTACCGTTGAGAACTACACAGCTGGTGGTTCAGAGTTGTATTGGGAGTTCGATGAAGAGCGTGGGCGATACTACGTGTCTTACCCAGAGGATCAGTAGGGCTCTTACTAGGATGATCGGGACCTTGTGTTGCTGTATTTATGGTATCTTTCATTTGGATCTTCGTCCGCAGTCGGACTCTGATGTTATTGGATGTTTAATGTTAATGTATTACATTGTGTGACGTGGCGAGTGTAAGCCAACTACTCTTTTACATTTCCATCCCCTCTTTTACATGAGTTGTGCAAAGATACCATACTTGAGATCATTCTAGTATGAGATTATGCCTTTAAGTCGTGCCTCGACACGCAGGAGGTATAGTCTCATACTGGGCATTACATACCACCCAAGGATCGACCACGTCTATGTGTTGTAGCGCGACTAGGTTTGCTATTTCAAAGTCGGCGAGTCGACCCTCGAAGTCGACATGCATTTTGCGACGACCATCGCGGTGACCCCATCTAGCGAGCCTGCCGAGGTGCTTGTTGACGGGCCAACGGGGTTCTCGATGCCTAGATAATTCGTGTAGTAGGAGATGCACTCTTAGGTCAGAAAGCCTTTGGCTATGCTTCCCTCTGGACGTGACATGTTGCGAACGTATCCTTTGATGACACCATTCATCCTTTCGAATGGCATCATTATGTGCAGGAACGTCGGCCCGAGTTGGATGATATCCTCCACGATATGGACCAGCAGATGCACCATAATGTCGAAGAATGCAGGCGGAAAGTACATCTCAAGCTCGCATAGTATCACCACGATCTCTTCCTATAGCCTTCTGAGTTGCCTCACGCCAACCGACTTCCGAGAGATGACGTCAAAAAAGTTGCATAGGCCAAATAGCGTTTCCCGGACGTGCGCGTCCATGATTCCACGGATTGCAACTGGAAATATCTGCGTCATCAGCACGTGACAGTCGTGAGACTTCATCCCGCTGAACTTCTGCTTCGCTGAATCTAGGTATTTGCTTATCTTCCCCGCATAACCGTAAGGAAGTTTTACTCCTACGAGGCAGGTGAAAAACTGCTCGATCTCCTCCCGACTTAGAGTGAAGCATGCGGGAGGGTAGTCATTTCCGATCTTCTTGGCCTTTTTGCCTTTGCGACGACTTTCCGTGTCCTGCTTTGCCTCATCATCATCATCATCATCATCATCATTAGCGTGAAGCTCCTCCCTGATGCCCATTGATTTCAAGTCTGCCCTTGCTTTCGGCCCTTCTTTGATCCTCTCTGGCATGTTGAGCAGGGTACCAAGCAGACTCTCGCACACATTCTTCATGATATGCCTGACATCAAGGCTGTGAGGCACACGGAGGATCTTCCAGTACGGCAAGTCCTAGAAAACAGACCTCGTTTTCCATACCTTCAACAGCGGCTCTGGCGCCTTTCGCTTCTTTCCCGGCGGTGGGCACTCTTTCCAATTTTTCAACAGCTCGTCTATTTCCTCGCCACTCCTCGTACACGGGCTTCTTCGGGGTTCGGTTTCACCATCGAACAGATCCTTGCGTTTTCTCCATGAGTCATCGTCGCGAAGCCACCTTCGATGTCCCATGAACATGGTTTTCAAAGACCCGGGATCTCTATCTAGCTGGCGATACATTGTGTCATCCATGCACCTGATGCATCCAGAAAATCCATGGACCACCTGCCCCGCGACATATCCGTAACTGAGATAGTCGTGCACCATTGTGAGCAGTGCGGCTCTCATAGGGAAATATTCTTTCTCTGCAGCGTCCCACGTATTGGCTGGCATTTTCCACAGCGTGTCTAGGTCCTCTATCAGCAGCCCTAGATATAGATTGATGTTGTTCGGTGGTTGGTTCGGCCCTTCAATTACCATACTCATGTGAATGTACTTCCTCTTCATGCACAACCATGGGGGAAGGTTGTACATCCACACAAATACAGGCCAGGTGCTATGTGTGCTTCTCTGGCTGCCAAACGGATTGACTCCATCGGTGCTTGCGCCTAGCACGATGTTCCTTGGATCGTCCCCAAATTCTAAGTCTTCGAAGTTCAACGATTGCCACTGGCTCCCATCCTTAGGGTGACTCAGCATCTTGTCTTTTTTATTTATATCCGGATCATTTCCATCATGTTCTCGCTTCTTCTCCTCCCTATCTGCGTGCCAACGCAGGAGCTTTGCTAGCTTAGGGTCCGCGAAATAACGCTACAGACGAGGAGTGATCGGAAAGTACCACACCACTTTTCGAGGAGCTTTCTTCCTCTTCTTGTATCGAGTGATGCCGCACACCAGGCATATGGTAGACTCCGCATGCTCATCCCGATAAATGATGCAATTGTTAATGCACACATGGTATTTCACGTGCAGGTAAATCCAGAGGACACACGATTTTCTTCGCCTCCTCGAAACTGGTCGGGCATTTGTTCCCCTTGGGAAGACGTTCGTGCCAGAATGACATGTTCTCGTCGAAGCATGCGTCGATCATTTTGTGTTTTACCTTCATCTCCAGAGCCATGAGCGTTACTTTCAGGCGGGTATCCTCGGGCCTTCATCCTTCATACAATGGAGTAATCGCGTCTATCTCCAGTTGATCCAGCTTGGCTTCCTCTCGGGCAGCAGCTCTTGCGTTATCCGTCTGCTTGAGAAGCAGCTCTTGAATATGAGGGTCCTGCACCCAGCCCATCAATGGTCCACCGTCGTCTGCTCCGGCATCTTCATCTTCATGATCATGTCCTTCGTCTTGATCTTCCTCATCATCATGTCCGGCATCTTCTACATGATGACTGTGTCCTGGAGATTCTTCGTATTCTCGCCCGCCCTCGCCGCGGTTGTCTTGCTGCCCTTCCTCATTTCTTGCCCATCCCCCATGGACGACTTCATAGTCATCTTCATCACCTTGCCACCGATAGCCATCCATGAAACCACGCAAGAGCAGGTGGTCCCGCACCTGTCCGGAATCCGGGTCCGTAATATGGCTCTTCAGTTTGCATCTTCGACATGGACATCTTATGTCCGTCTCGTTCTTTTGAAGCATCTCGGCCTTCGCGGAGCTCAAAAACCTATTCACGATGCCTTCGGTCATCGTGCGGACCATGGTCGCCTGCTGGGTAGAGCAAAACGATATTTTAGAACCCAAAAAAAATTTGGCATGACTTTGCCTAAAAATAGGAACAAAAAGAATGCATAGTGCCAAATTCTTGCCGAAACGGAAATGAATCAACATTCCGGCAAAATATTGGCAATTATCGCATTTCAAATACCGGTACCTGCAAACACAAACATATGCAACACCACAAACATACGAAGATCTAGGCCATAAAAAGTGCATGTGCACGTTGTTGGAGGGAGAAAAAAGTAGATCTACAACGTAAGGAAAGCTTTCCCCTTACTTACCTATCAAAAAAAGCTAATTTAACCACTTAATTTGGGTGAATCTATGGTGCAAATGAGGTGAGGAGGAGGAGGCAGCCGAGACAAGCTTGGAGGAGGAGGTGGAGAGAATGAAGTGGGGAAAGTGAGTGTGGTAGGTGGATATGTCAAAAAGATCTCATGTTACCAATGGCGCCACATTAAAATGCGCCATTAGTAACACTGGTTACTAATGGCGCACCTGTTAAGTGGTGCGCCATTACTATTTTTGAAAAAAAATTGTTAGTAGTGGCGCACGGAGTGTGTGGTGCGCCATTACTAGTTAAAACTAGTAATGGCGCACCTCCCCCTGGTGCGCCATTAGTAGTTTTGAAAAAAAAATATGTTAGTAATGGCGCACCTTGTCTCTGGTGCGCCATTAGTAATGAGGACACTAATGGCGCACCTGTATCTGGTGCACCACTGCTATATAGCAGTGGCGCACCACATGCATGGTGCGCCATTAGTGTCAATATCATCTATAGCCCTTTTCCTAGTAGTGTGCGCTCGTTGGGGAAGCGGTCCTTGCGAGTATGAAGTCATGCGAGATCTCCTGGTTAGAACATCCTTGGTGTCTTGTTGACGTTGAGCTTGGTGGCGAGGCGATGTACTTGGCTCTCGATCGTTGCCCTTGTATCTTCGTGCATCTTCTTGAGGTAACTTGCTCATGCACGTGCGTCCAAGTTGGTGCGCTCTTGGAGAGGTAGGGGAAGAGTGTCCAATGAGGACAATGGGTTGAAGTCGTAGACGACCTCGAAGGGGGACTTGCTGGTTGTAGAGTGTCTTGCGCAAATGTATGCGTACTTGACGACGGGATGCTCCCATTCCTTGATGTTCTTCTTGATCAACATGAGAAGAAGCATCGATAGCGTCCGGTTCGTCACCTACGTTTGGTCGTCCATTTGTGGATGGTAAGCCGATGAGAATAGTAGCTTGGTGTCGAGTTTCGCGCATAGAGTCTTCCAAAAATAGCTCAAGAACTTGACGTCGCTGTCCAAGACGATCGTCTTGGGAACTCCATGTAGGCGCAAGATTTCCCTACAAAAGAGATTCGCAACGTGTGAAGCATCGTCTATCTTGTTGCATGGAATGAAATGAGCCATTTTGGAAAATCTATCCACAACAACAAACACGGAATCCTTTCCATTTTGAGTTCGACGCAAACCAAGTACAAAGTCCATGCTAAGGTCCTCCCAAGGTTGATATGGAATAGGAAGTGGCATGTAAAGACCATGGGATTGAGCTTTGGACTTAGCTTTGCGGCATGTAGAGCACCGGTTGGTGAAGCATGAGACGTCGCGGAACATCTTGGGCCAAAAGTAATTCTTGGAGAGCGTCGCGAATGTCTTGTCGCGTCTGAAATGTCCCATAAGTCCTCCTCCATGAGATTCCTGCAAAAGGAGCGAACGAAGAGACGACTCGGGGATGCAAAGTTTGTTAGCTCTCATAAGATAACCAACCTTGATATGATCATTCCCAAGAAGTGTGTGTCACACATTTGGCATAAGAATTTGTAAAGAAAGGATCATGCTCATACAAGTCTTTTATGTGCTCAAAGCCAATAACATTCAATTCAAGTTGGGTGACAAGCATGCATTTGCGGGAAAGCGCATCCGCCACAACATTCTCTTTGCCTTTGATGTACTTGATGACATGGAGAAAAGACTCTATGAATTCTCTCCACTTAGCATGACTCTTGTTCAACTTAGTTTGACCCTTAAGATACTTGAGTGTCTCATGGTCCGTGTGAAGAATGAATTAATGAGATTGGAGATAGTGTTCCCAAACACGCAAAAGTCTCACTAAGACATAGAGCTCTTTATCATAGATGGGGTAGTTAATTTGCGCTCCGGATAGTTTTTCACTAAAATACGCAATCAGGTGTTTTTCTTGCATTAACACGCCTCATATGCTGGTACCACTAGCGTCACAATGTATCTCAAATGATTTGTCAAAGTTTGGTAGGGAAAGAAGTGGTGCGCGAGTAAGCAATTTTTTTAGCTCATTAAATGTGGTGTTGTTGCGAAGGACCCGAAACAATGGGTGCGTTCTTCTTGCTCAAATCATCCAAAGGCATAGCGATCGTGCTAAAGTCATTCACAAATCAACGATAAAATCCGGCAAGGCCTAAGAAACTACGCACATGATGCAAGTTCGTTGGTGTTGGCCAAGTTTTAATAGCTTCAATTTTAGTCTCGTCTACATGCACACCTTTGGATGACGCAACAAATCCTAAGAACACAAGTTTGTCTACACCGAATTTGCACCTTTCCATATTGGCATAAAGTTTTTCCTTGCGGAGGGTTTGCAAAATGGTGCTAAGATAATTCACATGGTCTTTGAGAGATTTGCTAAAAACAAGGATGTCATCAAAGTAGACTACTACAAAGACTCCGATGTATGGCCTAAGAACATAGTGCATCATTCTCATAAACGAGTCGGGTGCCTCGGATAAACCCATAGGCATAACAAGCCACTGATATAACCTGAACTTCGTTTTGAAGGCGGTTTTCCACTCATCACCCTCTTGTATGCGAATTTGGTAATATACACTTTTGAGGTCAATCTTGGAAAAGATTGTGGCTCCGCTAAGCTCATCAAGCATATCATCTAGGCGTGGTATTGGGTGACGATATCTAATGGTGATAGCATTAATAGGACGGCAATCCGAACACATGCGGTAAGTACCATATTTCTTGGGGACAAGGATTACCGGAACGGCACAATGGCTCATGCTTTGGCGGACGTGTCCGTTGTCGATGAGTTGTTGGACTTGTCGTTAGATATCCTTGGTCTCTTCCAGGTTGACGCGGTATGGTGCCTTTTTAGGGAGAGGTGCTCCGGGAATGAGGTCGATGCGGTGCTCGATGCCACGAAGAGGAGGTAGTCATGGAGGTAGTTCATCGGGAAAGACATCTTGGAAGTCCTGCAACAATTGAGACAACACTAAAGGTAGAGGTGGTGAAGTGTTAGTAGGTTTTGTTTCCCCTTTGCATAGAAGCACAAGGTGAAAGATGCTCAATGGGTTCTCACACACTTCTCTCATCTCACTTTTGGTGGCAAATAACACTAGTTGTTTCTTGTCGCTCATCATGGAGGCACTTGAATTTGTCTTGTGTCTCTCACTCTCCTTTTGGTTGTTCACTCTCTCACCATTCTCTCCGCGATGGTTGGTAGATATTTGTTTGTCGGCGACTACTTTACTTGGTGACATTGGATGTAGCATGAACTCTTTGCCCTTCATCTTAAAGCTATAATGGTTGGTATGTCCATTGTGGGTGACTCCGCGGTCGTATTGCCATGGTCATCCAAGAAGAAGGTGTCACACGGACATAGGCACCACATCACACTCCAGTGTGTCTTTGTAGGTGCCTATCATGAAGGATACTTGCACGGTGTGCTCGACTCGAATATTTCTGGCGTCGCTAAGCCAATGGACCTTGTAAGGGTGAGGGTGCTTCGTCTTGACCAATGTAACTTGTCGCATAGCTCTTCACTTGCCAAGTTATGACAACTTCCTCCATCGATGATAACCTTGACGGAATGTCCATTGATGTCGGCCTTGGTATGGAAGATGTGAAAACGTTGATCTTCATCTTGATGATGTTGAAGTGTCAAGACCTTGGAGACAACAAGATTGGGACTCCGGTCATTGTCGCAAAAAACTTGATGGTCTTTATCTTCATTCACTTGGTGATGCATAGATACATGCTCAAGGGCTTCCATCTCGTCATCGCTCATTGAGTCAGAGGATCCACCATAATGGATGATCATGGTTTGAACGGTCTTGCACTCAAATGACTTGTGGCCTCGTCCTTGGCATTTAAAACACTTGATGGAGCTTGTCTTGGAGGTATCCTCGGTTGGAGTTGTAGATGACGAAGCTCTTGGCTTGAAGTTGTTCATAGAAGGTGGATGACTTGATGTAGTCAAATTCTTGTAGCTTGACTTGTCACCTAGGCTTGTAGATGGTTTGGTAGAGGTAGGAGGTTCCAAAGTCGTTGAAGCTTGGTTGTAGGAGGCATAGTTTTTGGAGGTGAACTTGGAGTACTTATAGTCTTCTTGAACTTGTCGCTCCGCTTTGGTTGCTTGGTGTACTAGCTCTAGGAGATACGTGTATGGTTGGAAGTCCGCAATCTTCTTGATAGGATAGTTGAGTCCATTCAAGAATCTCGCCATAGTTTCCACTCCATGTTCTGTAATGTTGGCTCTTATCATGGCAATCTCCATTTCTTTGTAGTACTCTTCTACGAACTTGGTTCCTTGCTTGAGGAGTTGCAACTTTTTGAACAAGTCACGGTTGTGGTGTGTTGACACGAAATGTGCTCTCGTGACATCCTTCATTTGACTCCAAGTAGTGATAGGTGGTTCGCCTTTTGCTTCTCTTCTCTCGATGACTTGCTCCCACCAAATGAGAACATAGTCTTGGAACTCAAGGGATGCCATTGCGATCTTCTTTTCTTCGTCAAAGTTGTGCAGTCTAAAGATCTTGTCAACTTTCAATGCCCATGAGAGGTAGTCTTCGGGATCAATGCTTCTGGAGAACTTTGGCATTGTGAATTTGAGCTTGCCATAGCGATGCTCTTCATTATTTGCTTGCCTATTGTGAGGGCGTTCTTGATTTGGAGGATTGTCAAGCACATGTTGCTCTTGGCGTGGTGGATGCTCATTGTCATGTTGTTCTTTCCGAGCTTGTGGTTCTTGTCGAGGTTGTTGCTCTTGTCACACTTGAGGAGGAACTTCACGTTGCATTCATGCTTGATAACGCCTCTCTTGCATCTCATCGCGAAGTGCTTCATCTTCTTGACGAATGTGTCGATTGCGAGTTGCAACATTGCAATGTGAGTCACGTAGGGCACGTTGCGCTTCGAGGGCTTGAGCTTCTCGATGTTGTTGTACTTGACGGTGTGCCTCGGCATCTTGCTCTTCTTGGTGTTGGCGCCCTCCCTCTTCTTCTTGTTGGCATAGTCATTGTCGTTCTTGTGCTTGCTCAAACGTAGCTTGGTTTTGACTATGTCGACTTTCTTGCTTTTCAAATATCTCTTGTGAACTCTTGTCATGAAGTGGGTTCCGGTTGTCATGTCGAGCTTGACGTGTGGCTTGGCGAAGAGTGTTCGATGTAGGTGTACTTGAGCCGGAAGTGTAGCCAGAATGTCGACTTGAGCGGCTCCGTCTTTGAGATGACGTAGATGAAGAGCGTCGATTGATTATCAATGTCCGTAGCTCATCGAATTGAGTAGACATGTTGGCGTTGATGGTGTCAAATTGCTCTCTTGTGCGTTCTTCAGACTGTCGTGTGTCGGCGGCAATTTTCTCAATGTGCTCTTGCATAGCTTCATTCTCTTTATGTAGAGCTTGTTGAACACCAAATAGATGTAGTTTGGTGACGTAGTTGTTTGATTCTAGAGTATCGTTGAATAGCGGGTTCGTAGATGTACTTGGCTTATCCATCCTTGCAAGAAAAAATGTGTGAGTTGGAGAAAGGAAGAACTACACCAAATGTACCTTGACCGAAGTTGAAGATGGATCAATGATCAATCAATAGTATAACCCAGAAATAGCACAATTGGTATTGTATCTTGTTGATCTCTCACACCTACATAACAAAAGCTATTGGTGGAGCTTGGTTTGGATGGTGGACCAAAATATGCAATCGTTAATAAGACTCAATGATGTTGAAGATGATTTTGCAAATGAGCAAATATCACAAGAAGACCAATAGCTATGTAGGTACATGGAAACACACGCACAAATAGATAAATAGGGTCATGCCAACCAAGGGTGAGTGGGAAATGCTCTTGTTGCACAACACTAGAGAGACGCCGGGACGATTGCGCAAGAAGCGGATACGAGACTTGTACACGACCTACTAGGCAAAAATGCAATGACTTATATCCCAAGTATGTTATATGTTTGTTGTCTCTATGTGATGATCCAATATGATCAAGTATGATACTATATGATATGATATGATATGTTGAAATGCTATGCTATGGTTCTTGCTTAAAAGCAGTTGCTTATCTTCCTCTTTTGCTTAAAAGCTTGATTGGCTCTTTGTCTTTGAGCTCTTTTGCTCGGGAAATTATGCGATGCTTTTCGAACTAAGATAGCAATTGTGTATATGCTATGGCAACCTTGTAACACAAGAGATGATGATAAGATATCAAAATGATACCGCGATGACTACTAGTATGCTATAGTGTAACTCGATGATCACTAATGTGCACAAGTGTCGTTGCCCGGCAATACTCAAATGGCTAGTATCGAAGGGAAAGCTACGCAAAGTGGTTGATGAGGGGTTATCAATGCAAAGGTGTCTTCGATGTTACCGTCCTTGTCGAGGTTGAGAGGTGGTCTTGTCGATGTTGTTCCATTCCAAGATAGCCGAAACACACAAGGAAACAGATAAGCCACAACTCCAATGATCCTAGACAAAAAGAGGTAAAATCGTTTTGATGGCGGTTAAGCGATGGTGGTTGTGGTATTGCAAATGTAGGTAGTGTCGTAAGGGTATGTGTGTATTGGTGGTGTAGTAGGATATATGTGAAAATGGGTATGGTTATGCGGAAGGTGGATCAAAAACTGAGAGAATTCAGTTTTGTCAGGGTTCAGCGGACGTCGATGGGTGGCCGGTCGTCTGGTCGTCTGACATCCGGTAGGCTGGCGGACGTCCGGTGCCTGGGCGATTTCGGGCTCGGGCAAACTTGCTAGGGTTCGTGGAAATAGTGGCCAAATTGGTTAAAATTTGCCAAATTTGTGGGTGAATTTTGGGGAAAATGTGGGGGAAAGCCAGATCCTCTCGTGGCCAAGCAAATCCACGGATCAAATCCAACAAAACTTCGCCAAATCAAAAAATCACAGAAAAAATTTGGGGCTATTTTTGTAGGGAATTTTCAAAATTGGTACAAAATCAACAAAACAAGGCTAGAAAACAAGGGTAGGGGCTCTAAATTCGTGATCAACCTAGGATCTAGATACCATATGATGTGGGGTCAACCCGATGATAGGCCGATCTTTCACGATTGGAGAAGAATCCCACGAGGAACATGAAGAACACGAGGGGAAACACGGGGGAAACTAGAGGAGAACACTCAAATCAACACGTTTAGGTCACACATATGCTAGATCCAGGAACACAAAGAGTGATACACGATTCACGATTAACTAAGGATGATACAAGTGACGACAGTCTTCTCCGTGAGGAGGTCTTGATCTTCTCCTGGAGGAGGTCTTGAATCCGTGTGGATCTTCTCCGTAGAGGCCGCGGTCTCTCGTAGAGATGAACCACTAAGGATGAGCAATGCTCTAAGTCTAAATGAGCTATCACAATGCTGACCCTAACTAGGAGGAGGAGAAGGAGTATATATAGTATAGGTACATGTAGGGGTACATGGGCCTCTGCCCTAAAGATTTCGGTGCGCACGGGTAGCGGACGTCCGGTGGCTCGTGAGGGACCGGACATCCGGAAGTCTTCGGATTTCCGCTATTTTTGTTCTGTTGTGAAATGACAGCCATTCGGAGGTGGCTGGTCGTCTGGTGGGTAGTGGTCGTCCGGAGCCTGGGAGACGTCGGACGTCCTGTGAAGGGCGGACGTCCAGCCACCATAGCGTGTTTTGTCCTAGCCCATCCTGGCTGGGGCACCCTTCAGGCACCAGACGTACGATCCCGGTCGGTCGTCCGGTAGCTGGGACTTGTCCGACAGCTCCATCTCTTGGTACGAACTTGCCGTCCTTGCCACCTTGTCCAATGGGTGTAGCTGCTTTGTGGCCTTCATCCAAGTACCTGATCATGCATATTGTTTCCGTCTTAGGTAGTAGCCATGTTGTTGACACCAGATTTTGGCACGGCATAAAAAGCAAATAAGATGGCCTCAAATGGAAAAGTGCTCAAAGTGAAAAAGTTTCGTATTGTCGAGGTGAACATCTTTGAAGATTGGGCCATCGTCATCCGATCTCATCTCGAGTGCCAAAACTATGCTCAAAGCACTGAGATTTTATATCTAGAGCAGTATTCGGCAGATTAGACCACCAAGACTGCTTCATATGGGAAAACTTCCTACACGAATTGTCTTCGTCTCGTCGAAACGGTCGATTTTGATATAAAAATCATCCCAATACGAGTTCGTATGCAAAAGTTACAGCCATCCGAACACAGCCCTGTCACAGAGCCAAAAGTGGCGCGCCCCACCAGCCACGTGTCTGATGGGTAGCGCGAATAATAGCCTGTATTGCGTGACCGTTTTGGCCTAGAAGATGGCTTCAAATCGAAAAACGTTCAACATGAAATTTGTTCGTCTCGTCGAAGCGGTCAAGATTGCTTTTGGACTCTTTTCCATCCGAGGTCGTTTACCACCTCAAATATTACCCGCAAGGTACAGCCAGTTTAAACCGAACAGTTTTGGAAAGTTCGGACAAAATCAATCCGAATTTGGCTAGGTTTTTGGACGTGAATCCAAGCCTTTTCCTTGCACGGGAAGTCCAGCCGCCTCTTATATACCTAAGGGGTGACGGCCGATTGAACAACACACAATCGAACAAACACATCTACTACTAGGGGCGGCGAACCTCGAGGCCCTAGGGGCGATCAGGTTGACCTAGGGCAGCCCATAGCCGCCGCGCGCCCTGACGGGGTCCCTCCCGGGCGTGTGGGGTTTCGGGTCCTCAAAAGCGCCTGCCGGATTGCTTGCGTACCGCGCTTCCGGACGGGTCTCCTTCGACGTGAGCTGCGGTGCATCACCCTCGGCGTCGGAGGTACACGGTGACGTGTTTGTGTGCGAACACACTTTTTGGCGACTCCGCTTGGGACGAAGCTTCGAACAGTCTCCAGCCTGTTCTTGCTACGAGGAGAGCGTCATCAAGCGGCTGCAATCTACAACGGTAACATGTATCATCAATCTCCTTATGTAGATGCAAATAGCCATTATGTTGATGTTGCTAGATCTTTCAATGGACATGTCATGTCGGCTAGCCCTAATGAGCAAAGGCCGACTAGTTATTCCATCGGAGAAACTTGGAATTCACAGAACCGCGACATGCAACTTATGAATCTGAACTTTCGTGCATCGGCAACACCTTTCAATATGCCGATGAATAACATGATTTGTTCGAGTGATCAATATATGACACCTCATGTACATGAGGGCATCTCACAATTTTGTCCATCGGCAGCCGACTCACGATTTGCGGGTTCATCCCCAAACATGCCGATGGACGGGGGAATCGGCCATGCTTCCTGTAGTTATTTGGCTGGTTATCCTCAGTCATCAGATACTACACCTCATGAGATTAATTGTTCAGGGGCATATGTAACTCAAAATAATATTCATGACTCGGCTCGCCTTCGCGGTTATGACCGAGTGAATGGAGATTCTATAGGAGCAAATATGCCTAATATTGCAGGAGATGAGGTGGCTCTGGCTGCATTAAAAAGTTTAGCCCAAAATAAGAAGATTAGTGCTATTTGCCTTGAGCAACACGAAAAGGGATTGGTTCCTGATTATGAGGCAATAAGAGCTAGGGTTTTAAAAGAAGACGAAGTGTTGCCGATTGATCAAATTAGCGTGAGAAAATATTCAACAACAGTGCACACATCTTCACCTATCATTGCAGCATGTTATACACCCCCTATACAATCGCAAAGTTTCGGCAACATCAATTCATTGCCGAAAGTTCGTAAAAGTATTGGGGGGCAACCCGATCCAAGCAGGGCTGAGTTTAAAGAAAAATATGTGGCCCAAGTGGACAAGATCAAGTCAAAGCTCATAGGTAATAGCGTCAACGAATTTACTACGCCAACTCTTGAGGAATTACCAGCAGAATATCGACATGCTTATGAAGCACTCAAGAAGAAGCGTGAAGTGGGATATTTGCAAGAATACATCAAGTGCCTTCCTCCATATAGCAACCATGTTGGATCTGCTGCACTTTTGAAGCAAGATGAAAAAGAAGCTTTGCAAGAAAATCATCAAGAAGGGGTTCACTCGGCTAATACGGTTGATTCGGTTGAAACCGAGTCAAATATGACTAAATCGTCTACAGCTGAGTTGAACAGTTCCTTTAGTAACAAGACAATGGTGGATTCAATTGAAACCAAATTGACCGCTGAGACTTTTAAGGCCGAGTGCGTTGCATCGAGCCAGTCGAGTGCATCGTGCCAACCGAGCACATCTTGTCAGACGAGTGCATCACCGGCTAAAGCCGCTAAAGCCGAGTGCATCAAGCCAGTTATTGCTGCGTGTACCAAAATAGAAGATGCAAGCTTCACCGAGCAAAAGAACGGACAAAGTAGTATGGCCGAACAAAGTTCGGTTAACAATGAACATCAAGAACAAGAAAGTACATTCGAGCAAAGTTCAACTCACGAAGAGCATCCAAGTGAAATATACTCAGGCAATCCGAGTGATGAGGCACGAGATCCAGAAAAAGAGGAAGATGCATTCGAGAATTATTCAGAAGTGGAGCAAGGTATTGCTCCAGTGGTGCAGCCATCTTCTCGTTCCAACGGCTTCACAAAGGTACACCTAGCCGAGAGTTTACTCAGTTTTCGATTCGGTCAAAATCATATTGTTGATGCTCTCGTTAGTAAGATTCTAATTAATTTTGAAAGACCGATCGAGATGAGTAATCTGTTTGCTTCGAATTATCTTGTTACTAATCATGCTGATCAACACATGGCACCATTCATAGAGGCTAATAGTGACAACTTATCGCAACCAAAGTTTTTCCTGTCATGCCGACTGAACTTTATATTCATATGGACAACTTTGTTTGTTTCATGCCTAGCTAACATTTGGTCTCAGATGAGACGTATATACTGTAATTATTTTGGTTGCAGGAATATAAAGCCAGGTTTAAAGTTCTCCAGGATAGCCGATTCAAGAGCATCGGGAAAGGAGGACGAAAATCAATGCATAGCCGAGTCAGATGATGTTAAACTCACACCGCTCGGTTGTTTTGTATCAAAGCCGGTATCACAATATCGGTTAATGCACCAGGAGTGTACGTCCAGTGCAGGCATAGTTGATCACATCATCGGTACATCGCTGTATAATCATATTATTATAATTGATCACGATGTCGAGCCGTCAAGAAAAGAGCCAACGCAATGTTCGTTCAAGCAAAATGTCAAAGATTGCAACATGATCCATCAAGTCAAGCAACCGGACAAGATAGGACAATTGGAGTTTGTTGAGGCACGATCATTTGGACAGTCAGATCATTTTGACGGCCATCAAATGTTGACTCGGCTATCACCAGCCTATTTATCTAAAAGTGGATATGTACACATAAATGATGATGGGGTCAACTCTTCGAGCAAGGATGTTGTCAAAAAGTGCATCAAGAACAATCTTGAAGACGGAAATTCCATCAAAGCTAAAATGGTAACATCTAGCACTGGGGGGCAACAAGAGAATTCAAAGACCGTTGCACACACAACCAAAGAAAGCAAAGGCCATGGTAAGCACAAAAGTAAAAAGCCGAAAGTCACTTTCGCGCAGTTATTAGAAAAGTACCAAAACATAAGTGAGGGAAAGAGTGCTTATCGGTCGAGTGAAGCAAAAGCATCGAGGTCACCCCCAAGGCATAAATCTGAAGACTGGAATTGGCAAAGGAAGACGTTGAGCAAGCAGACTTCATATCCTCCTTTTGGGCCGCCAATGCCAATGTCGTGGATGCCTCCCTACACTAATGTAAATCCATATCCATCATGGGGCAGGTATGATACAAGGGCACATTATCCATCTTATTTTAGATCATCTCGCCAACATTATGCAGCTCCAAAAAGATCAACAATTGATGAACAATCACACGTCAAAGACCATTTCCATCATAAGGAATCGGTCCGGAGCTCAAGGAACAAGAAAGAGGTGGTCAAGCAAGTGTACCAGGTCAAGAAAGATGGTCGTAAGTGTGCTACTTCGGATTTGTTCTCAAATAATAAAGAGCCAGTTAAAGTATTAACATTGGCTACAAAAGGCAACGAGGCAAGTCAATCAAGTGCCAAATCTGAAGGGAAGAAGTTGAGAGTGCACAAGGCCAAAAAAGAGTTGGCATTGGTTGAAACAGAATCACAGCCGAGGTGCCCACTCGGCTTAGCGCATTGGCAAGATAAGGAATTACAAAAACTTAGTGCACATGAGTTGAGAAAGAAGAACATGGCATGGGTTCCCAAGAGGAGCAGTCAAAATAGAAATGATGTCCGACCTTCTATTGCAACAAGTGTTAAAAAAGTGAAGAAAGAAAAGGATGGCCGCAAGAGTGCTATTTCAGATCCGACTCCAAATGACAAAAAGCCAGTCGAGTCTATGTTGGCTGCTAAGGACAAGAAAGGGAAGCAAGTAAATATCAGGGATCCGATCACCGATTTTGGACAGGCCAAGTTGGAGATGCCCAAAGCCAGGAAGAATTTGCCAGTGCATAAACCAAAATCTCAACCGGGATGCCCTCTCGGCTTACCATATTCGCAACAGAAGAAGCTGAAACAGCTTAGGGCCAAAGAGCTGGAGAAGAGGAACATGGCCTGGGTTCCTAAGGAAAATCCTCGAGACAAGTGCGGCATCACATCTCCTGTTGCGAAGCCAGCAGAAATAAGGGAGTACAAGTGTAAATCCCGTAGGCGAGGACGACAATTTTCATCTCACTATAGGAAACTCCAGGAGGCGTGTCATGCACATTCTTCAATCGTATCATCAAAATCAACGCTATGGAATTTATCCTCGGCCGAAACATCTGACTTATTTCGGTTATTCACACTTTGGTGGACGGATTCCCGAGCACCTTTGAAATGAGAACGCATGGCCGATATTTGCATATCGCCCTCAGAATTCATTGTGTTGGCAAAACCGACATCTGGCTAACGGTGTTCACCATGGTTGATCTCCTACTGCTATAGCCGATGCTCAGTGTTTGCCAATACTGGCAAGGCCGACTTAATTATTGAGTCGGCCACTGATCAAGGGTCTAGTACATAAAAAACTCTGACTCCTGGTGTTAGTTATTTGCAGGACCCAAGTCAGGAGAGAGACATTGTTCGGCGGAGGCTTGATGGTTTACTTTGATCAATAATGAGTTGAGTCGCCGAATAGTTGACAGTATTCCTTTGTGGTGCATGGTCATAATCGTTCAGCAACCGGCTTACCATCAAAGGATTCTAATATTCCCAGGGAGTGCCTGGACAAACCAAGGTCCGGATTGACATAAGAAACTTACGTGGAGGCCTTTGTGACGTCCAATTGTTGTTCTCAGACGACTATTATCCAAGAGGCTCTACCCAAGAAGCAACACGCTTAAGCATATGACCGATAACAATTATCGTTCTTAGCATGCACAGCCGATGTAGTGTTGACATCGTGCTTGGATGAAGTATTTTCTGGCACGCAAGCTCTGACAGAAAACAGGGGGGCATGTGTTGACACCAGATTTTGGCACTGCATAGAAAGCAAATAAGATGGCCTCAAATGGAAAAGTGCTCAAAGTGAAAAAGTTTCGTATTGTCGAGGTGAACATCTTTGAAGATTGGGCCATCGTCATCCGATCTCATCTCGAGTGCCAAAACTATGCTCAAAGCACTGAGATTTTATATCTAGAGCAGTATTCGGCAGATTAGACCACCAAGACTGCTTCATATGGAAAAACTTCCTACACGAATTGTCTTTGTCTCGTCGAAACGGTCGATTTTGATATAAAAATCGTGCCAATACGAGTTCGTATACAAAAGTTACAGCCATCCGAACACAGCCCTGTCACAGAGCCAAAAGTGGCGCGCCCCACCAGCCACGTGTCTGATGGGTAGCGCGAATAACATCCTGTATTGCGTGACCGTTTTGGCCTAGAAGATGGCTTCAAATCGAAAAACGTTCAACATGAAAGTTGTTCGTCTCGTCAAAGCGGTCAAGATTGCTTTTGGACTCTTTTCCATCCGAGGTCGTTTACCACCTCAAATATTACCCGCAAGGTACAGCCAGTTTAAACCGAACAGTTTTGGAAAGTTCGGACAAAATCAATCCGAATTTGGCTAGGTTTTTGGACGTGAATCCAAGCCTTTTCCTTGCACGGGAAGTCCAGCCGCCTCTTATATACCTAAGGGGTGACGGCCGATTGAACAACACACAATCGAACAAACACATCTACTACTTTTTCGTGTTCATCTATCCCCTACCCTTATATCTTCTTCCTCGTTCTTCGTTCGTTCTTCTTCATTGCAGGGCGGCGAACCTCGAGGCCCTAGGGCGGTCAGGCTGACCTAGGGCAGCCCATTGCCGCCGTGCGTCCAGACGGGGTCCCTCCCGGGCGCGTGGGGTTTCGGGTCTACAAAAGTGTCCGCCGGATTGCTTGCGTACCGCGCTTCCGGACGGGTCTCCTTCGACGTGAGCTGCGGTGCATCACCCTCGGTGTTGGAGGTACACGGTGACGTGTTCGTGTGCGAACACATGTCTCATGCGGTGAAAGTGGTATTTCGAAGAGGAGCGAATTCACCTTATCTTCGATAGCTTTCGCTCGGGCTCTTGTCATAGGACCAAGTGGCGTCGTAGGAGATGTAGGTACGTCCATGGGGATGCTCGTGGGATGCTTGGCATCACTGGTCTTAGTGTCTAGTACTTTAGAGTTTTGAGTTCTGTCATAGTTTGTCACGCCGCCGCCGCACCATATTCATTGTTGCGGCCATACCACCACCGCTGCCATATCCCACCACCGCTACCATATACCACCACCGCTGCCATATACCACCACCGCTGCCATATCCTACCATCGCATATCCACTGCCAATCCAAGTTCTTTTCATATTAGGTTTGTTCACGAGATCCATGTAGTTTCGGATTCGTGTTTCCTTGCCTGTGTAGGTCTCGAAAAAACGAGTCTGGAGACCCCCGGGCAGTTTTTAGGCCAAAATTTCGGTAGGTGAAATTAATTTTTTCCCTATCCTGTTTTTAGGCTTTTCTGAGTCTCTTCACACACGTGCCATCATACTGTTTTTTTACCGTACTTTTTGGTCGTCGCTGCTTGATTTCCGAAAAAAATAGTCCAAAAATTTTGTTCCTATCATCTTACTTTGACTTGGGAAGAGTTTTGAGACACTCGCCATTATAGTGATTTTCCGCGGGGGAGGAGCGCAAAAAAAAAAGAGCAAAAAAAGATTCAAAGTGTCCTTTTCCCTTGTTTCCGTGCAGTGCCATGATTTTGTTAGTGTTCTAAGCTCGTGTCTCTAGTACAGTCTAGCCTAGGACCAGCACAGTACCGTCGTTGAGCATTTATTCAACTTGGCATCTCTGAATTGATTATTGTTGACCCTTTTTGCTACCATATTATAAGCCTTCCCAGATCCACATACATCTACGTCATGTGTTTGACTCTCCCTGGTAATCGCTTTATCCAAGCTTTGAGAGTTTTGACTACCACGGTTACCGATCACCACCTACTGCTGGATAAGAACTGGTAAGGATTTGAGATTTGCTTGACGGATTTGTGATGCCCCACCACCACCATTCTCTAGTAGTCTGTAGGATCATATTTTTGTGTGTTTCTATTGCTACTAACCATGGCAGGATCACAAGTCGACGAGACTGATTGGGAGAACATGACGAACAAGGAGTTGCATGATAAATTTCAGCAAATGATGGGTCAACGGGTAGAAGATGTGATGACCAGTTTTGGCGACGCACTAGCGAGGATGGATGGCATTGAGAAGTCAATTGACACCAAGTTGGATGCCAAATTCCCTGAAGTGCTTGCGCGTCTACCTCCACCTGCTGCACCATTGCAACAACAACAACAACAACAACAACAACAACAACAACAACAACAACAACCACCACCACCACAACAACCACCTCCATGTCGCGAAACAGCCCTCCGCCGAGCGACTCGTGTCCCTCTTGAGCCTGGCCAAACTGTTCGTGCTGCTGTTGATACTTCTGTGGCTCCTGCTGCTGCTCAGGAGGAGGACGATTACACGGGAGATTACGAGGATGAGGTTGATCAAAATCAGAACTATGTGCAACCACTAGCACCACAACCACGAGGTCGTCCACATGCAAATAATCGCAATGGTAGGGCTACACCACACCCTCAGGTATGAGATCATGACCATCTCCGTAAATTAAAATTGAATATTCCACCATTTGAGGGTAGATATGTTCTTGATATATATCTTACTTGGGAGTTAGAAATCGAACAACGTTTTACATGTTTAGAATATCCCGAGGAGAGGCGTGTTGCTGCTGCTCTTTGTGCTTTCACTAGTTTTGCTTGTGTGTGGTGGTCTGAACATCGTACATTATATCTGAATAATATTCCAACTACTTGGGCTGCTTTGAAAACTGCTATGCGTACTCATTGGGTTCCACCATATTATCAACGTGAATTACTACAAAAACTTCAGCGTTTAAGACAAGGAAAAAATTCTATAGAAGAATATTATCAGGAATTACAAACAGACATGATCAGATGTGGTATTTTTGAGGATAATGAAGCTATGCTTGCATGTTTTATGGGTGGCTTAAATAGAGACATTCACACCATTCTAGAGTATAAGGAGTACAATAATATCACTTGTTTATTCCAACTTGCTTGCAAAGCTGAACGTGAAGTGCAGGATCGACAAGCATTGGCGCGGACTAATTTTTCTGCAGGTCAACCTTCATCATGGACACCGCGTGCATCTTCTACTTCCACACATGCTGCTTCAGCGGCATCTCCGTCAGTTACCACCTCCAGTCGTGATGCAAGAAAGCAGGCATAATCACCACTATCTGCTAAGAACACACCCACCGGGCCTGCATAGAGCTCCTCTTCTTCCATGGCATCAATAGGGCACATAAGTGATATTATTTGTTGTCATTGTAAGGGAAGATGTCATTTTGCGAGGGAATGCAAATCTCAGCGTGTCATGATTGCTACTGAGGATGGTGGGTATGAGTCCGCTAGTGACTATGATGAGGAGACTTTGGCTCTTATTACACGTGAAGAACACATTGGAGATGATTTTGAACTAGAGACACATTACATGGCTGCTAACGAAGCTGACAGGTATGACTGTTTAGTTGCTCAACGTGTTTTGAGTGTGCAGATCACACAAGCTGAGCAAAACTAGAGGCACAATTTGTTCCATGCAAAGAGAGTTGTGAAGGAACGTTCTGTTCGCGTCATCATAGATGGAGGGAGCCGCAATAATCTGGCTAGCATCGAGATGGTCGAGAAGCTGTCTATTACCACAAGACCACTGTAATGCCCAGGATGCAACTATATCTCCTACGTGTCGAGGCACGAGTTAGAGACATAAGCGCATTCTGGAATTGTAACATCCCAAATTTTCAATTTGGAATGTTATACATAGATCATACTGCATTGCATATTTCTTTGCATTTTGTGCGTGGTGATCCTCCAAATTCTAAGCAACTCAAGGACCTACGGAGAGAGTTGGGAATTCTACCGTTTTTGTATTTGAGTTCACTCGAATACCGGTACGAGGATAATGTTGGTTTTAATTATTTTCTCTCCTAAAAATATTTCTAATACAATATATGAGCGGAGATAATATGACTTCTCCAAAATAACAGAAATATTGGAGGAAAAAATATTAAAATCACTTTTGGTATTTTTTCGGATTTATTTGCGATTTTATTTGCATAGGAAAAATACGTGTTTTTCAAAACGGCATTTAGGTCCAGGAAAAATGTTCACTTTGTCCTAAATATTATTAGAGGACGGAGAAAACTTATTTCGGGATTTTTGGAGTCCGTTTAGTATTTCTTTTGTTAGTTTTGCTACGTCAGGACTCATTAAAAAAAAGTGAACCGACCTAACCGGGCCGTGTCCGGCTAGGACTCAGCCCGGCCGGCCTTTAAAATCCGAGGCCCGGGACCCCCGCAGCCCAGCCGCCCTGCCCCGCTTTGCCCTAGCGCCGCCGCCGCCGCCACTCGCCGCCGCCGCCAGTTGCCACGCACCGTCGTCGCTTCCGCCGCGTACCGCCGCGCCGCCGCCCGTCGCCGCACGCCACCGCCACCGAGCCGCCCGCCCCGTCGGACCCGCCGCCCGCCATCGCCGGACCCGCTGCTGTTTTTTTCGAGGTAGCCGTCGTCATCGGTTTTGTCTAAAAACCGATTGTTTTTTTTTCGAGAAACCCTAGATTAGTTTTTTTAGATTAGATCGGTTTTTTCGGTTTACTTATTTAGCGAACTGTCACACCCTGCATTTTGTAACATGTTATTTGTACCTTTGAAGCATGAAAATTTGGACCAGCAAAAATTTTTAGCATCATTTGGCTTTTATTTGGAATTGAGTTTTCTTCATGTGCTTTTTCGTGTGCTCATTAAAGTCAACTATGACCTCTTGTAGAATTCATCTCCATACCCAAAACTTCTGCCCAATGATCATGCCAAGTGTTATATAACAGTATAGTATTTTCTTACGAAATTATTTTGGCCAAAAAGTATTTTATAAATTTAGTTTTCCAAAAACCCCTGAATTGAGATTTGCACTGCAAGTACTTGATTTAGGGTGAGAAAATTATTTCAAAAGGTTTATTTGAGACCTAGTAGTCATAGGACTCCCAGAAACCACAAAGGTATAATTTTAAAAGTTATTTTCCTATTTTATTTAAAAGCTTTTTCTTAAGGCCAGAAATGGTCTTTAATAGGGGAAAATTATTTAACTATTTCAAAAATATTTGCCAAAACTCAGAGAGACTCAGAGGACATATATTGTCCATATATAAGAGTTTCAACACTTGGTCATGTTCAAAATAACGGGCTAAACCCTCTAAAACCCTTTCTGGATATTTCAACCTTTTGAAATATTTAGAAAGGAAACTTTCTCCAAAAATTCCAGGGAAATTATATCATGTCATATATGACATATTTGATGATCTTGCCAAGTCCCATGCCTTGGGAAGCAAGAAAACTTCCTCAAACCCCTTCATAACCATTATGTCCATATTTGAAGTTTGAGCAACTTTACATTGCCAAACTTGTCCAAATGCTCTCAAACTTGGTGCACATGCTAGAATGGCCTAATAAGGCATCTAGACCAAATGGCACAAGAATTGGAATAGAGAAACTTGACCAGATCACCTCAAAACCCTTTCTGTTCAAATGCAAATTTGAACAACTTTACATTACCAACTTTTTATCTGGAGCTTCACACTTTGTGGGCATGATCAATACCCCAAATGATGATGCTACACCAAGTGGTGCATCAAGGGGAGATGATTAGCTTGACTCAAACAAGATGAAACTGTTTCTGTTGATTTCTAGGGTTCACCAAAGTTAAATTGGCTAGTTTCTTCAAATGAGCCCAAATTTGGTGAAGCACCCTATTTCCTCATGTCTTTCAACCCTGTTAAGTGCCATGTCAAGTGGAGGTCATTTACTTGACCAAACACTGATCAAACACCTTCTGGCTTTTCACTAAAACCTCCAACTTGATCACTTTTACTCTTCTCCATGGCCTATACTTCTTACCACCTGATCATTGAGTTACTAGCTACCTCCAGTAACTTCCCCAGCACCCCAGCTCCATGATTGAGGGGTGAAAGCCCTATTTTACCTTGCTGGACAGCAGGTTTTCACCATTTCACCAGCATCTCCACTCTCTCTCAGCATCTCTAGGGCATCCAAGGCCTCAGGCAATTCTTTACTCTCCCCCTGACCTTCCAAACGCTGCTGGACACGTTGGTTTTGACCAGGACGGCGAGAGCGCGGCGATGCCAGCCAAACGCGCGCTCTGGAGCACGCAACAGTGCAGACAAGCACTGTGGCTTCGGCCAATCACTGACCCCGACAGCCTCGGGCCTCCCCCTTCGTGCCAGTCGGGGCATCTCGACGTCCGCAACCTCCCCGGCGCTGTCCCCCCTCCTCCTGCGCCCTCCAGTGGCCGACGTCGCACGCGCGCTGGCCGCCCGCGACGGCCACTCTGCTGCTTCACACACGCGCGCGCTCCAGACGCTCCCCCGCTCCTCTTTTCCCCTCAGCTGGACGTGGAGCAAGTCCACGGTCCTGCCCGGCTTGATCCCAGGCTCCAGAACCCCTCCTAGCCTCGCCTGCAACCTCGCCGGCGCACGGGTCCACGGTGGACCGTGGACGCGGCTATATAAGCCCCTCCCGAGCCTCTCCAGCAGCATCAGCAACCTCTCCTCAATCCACTGAGCCTCCCAGCACCACCCACTCCTCCCCAGGACGTCCCAGTGCTCGGGATCGACCGGAGCTCCGCCGCGTCGGGCCGCCGGCGATCTCGTGGTACGGGCCTCCCCTGCCCCTCCTTTCACCTGATTCGGAACCGCCGTGCTCCACTGACCCTTTCCCCCTTGTTTCCCCCTTCGTTTGCAGTCGGAAACAGCCACAGAAACCACCTCCCGACGAGCCTCCGCCGTCCCACCTCGCCGCCGGCGAACCGGACCTCCCCGGCGTGCCGCACCACCACCACTGCAACCGCCACTCGACGCTGAGTCCATTCCTGGCCTCCGTTGCCGTCGCCGTGGCCGGAAAACTCGCCGGTGAGCTCGTCGTCGCCGTGGCCGCAAGGTTGGAGATGACAGGCGGGCCCCGCCTGTCATCCCCACACCTCTCTCCCCCTCCTCTCTGTCACTGACCCACGGGCCCCGCCCGTCAGATTTAAAAACCTGACGTGCGCGCGCAGGCTCCCGTGCGGCTGGGCTGGACCGCCCTGGGCCGTGCACTGTGGCCTCTCTGGCCCAGTTGCACAGGTCTTTTTATTCTTTTTCTTTTCTGTGATTGTTTTAAACATTTCTACAGAAAAGAATAATGGTCCAAATTAAATAATTCCAACTCCTAAATTCTTGTAATATTCCAACCTATTTAATGGTACCACTTTCACTCAAATCCATGAAACTTTTCTGTTCTGTTCAAATTTAAATTCAAATTTGGGCAGTAATACTCCTGTTCTAAAATCAATAGATTCTATTCTGTAAATCCAAAACTCCAACTAAGATTTTTCCCCACCTTAGAAATTCCTCTAGTATTTTACAAAAATGAGTTGACATTTTTCTGAGCACTTTGATTTTTCTGTTTTGTTTGTATTCTTATTTTTTCCGTTATTATTATGCGACGTATAGATCCCGTATTTGACGAAGTTGCTGTGGGAGAAGAAGGAGAAGGACTTAAAGACTTTGAAGACCAAGCCAATCCAGGCAAGCAGCCCTTTGACCATGATACACTTGTTCTCGGAACCCGTTTGTTTCCGATGCATGATGATAGGGTTACGATGGTAACCTAGATGAACCACCACATGATGCATGCTTTATTGATGATCTCACTATGTGCTAGATGACATGCAAAAAGTTGGTCATGATGCTTAAATGATGCATGTGTGATTTTAACCTTCGTAGTTAAAATCTTTGCATGAACCCATCGGGTGCCCCTAATGCCCGAGGGTGATGATGTGTTAGGTCATCACTTGAGAAAGAAGTGATGTGCCGGTAGAGTCATGTGCATGGTGAAATGATGGATTAGATTTATGTGTGACTACCGTCCCAACCAAACATGTGCAACCACACTACCCCTTATGGGACGGGGCTTTATTGATTACTTAGGTCGATACTAGCATGGTGCCCGCATTACTAGTGACGGGAAGACTTGAGGTCTTTCCCGGGACGGGGTCGTGCTTGGATAGACGACCATGACTGTTTTCACAGGGCACTGGATACACCGTTGGTCCCTTCGGGTACGCGTGACATTGAAATTAGGGCAAGTCCCGTGATCTATGGTTTGTACCCGAGGGCCGTGTACCAACGAGTGGACTCTATGTTAGTGTCGTCTAAGGAAAGGTAATGACCGGGTGCTTACCCCGGGTACTTGAGGTACCGCGGGTCGTGGATGACACGGAAGTTCCCCGGATCTTGTGGGTAAAGTGCGCAACCTCTACAGAGTGTCAAACTATTCGAATAGCCGTGTCCACGGTCATGGACAGTTGGGTGGTGCTACGTAAACTATGTCCAGACTTTTACTTCATCGGTGATAGTATGTGTGTGATGGGTCAAGATGGTGACTTGACTCGATGAGTTGAATCCTATTCATGTGGATGTCGGTAACCTGTCTTCGAGGTTACGCGAGGTTATTGATGCATTAACATGATGGTAGAATATTTGTTCTAGCCTTGCTAGATTGATCATTATTATTCAAATGCACTGTTACTTTGAACCACATCATGGGTTGCTTGCGAGTACATTCAAAGTACTCATTGGCTTGCCACTGGTTATTTAATTGGCCAGGCATGGAAGAACAAGATTATGAGGAAGAGTTCTTTGGAGATGATCATGCGAACTAGGACGCTATCCCAGTCAGAATGCTTGTAGGGTTAAGGCAGATGGCATGGGTTCTACCCGTTTATCGAAGACTTCCGCTATTTGAGTTATTTGCTATTTAGCCCGAGAGGCTCTATCTATGTAAGACTTGGCCATAATGGCCTTAATTCATGTAAGACTATTTGTATGGATGTAAGACTCTTGTTATTTCAGCTTCTGTGTGTTCAGTGAGCATTGATCTCTGGGATCACTGTACACGTGCATTCGGTGATCTCGACTTCTAAGTCGGGGTCCCCACAGAGCTGGTATCAGAGCCATCCTGACTGTAGGAAGCCTTAGTTAGCATGGGCGTTAGTTAGTTGAGACCCCCTTTTCAAAAACCTTCTGAACCTCTCTTCTTTTCTAAACCTGAGATTTCATCAGCTTATTAACCCCTCCCATTCCACCTTTGTAGATGGCCGCTGTACCCGAAGAGCACCTGACCACTGGGTTTCCCTTACTTCTCGAGGATAGCCTCCAGGAGTGTCAGTTCCACCGAGCACCCATCCTCACCTACCTTGAGCATTGGGTTTGCGACACTGAGGTGGAGTACCATGTGGAAGTGATCGTGAAGGCAAACGATCCTCCCACAAGTTGGTTCTTCGAGGGACCCCAGATGGCAACACTACCACTCGCTGTCGAGGCTGCTGCACTCAAGGCATTAACCCGTCTCCGCGAGCTTCTTCCGGAGATGGCAGCCAAGATGACAACTCGCTTCGTACCTTACCGGAAGGAAGGTGAAGAAGAAAGCAGCGCACTAGCCCCTCCACTGAAGGAAGGACTCTCGCTTCGGTTCCAAACCTACTTCAGTCTATGTGCCGACAGCCTGGCACAAGACTTGGCCTCGGAATCAATGAAGCTTCGAGAAGAACTTCACAAGACCAAGGCACTTCTTCGTCGAGCTCAAGAGAAGGCAAACAAGATCAAGAAGGAAGGAGCACCTTCTGGACAATCCGCTATCGCATATCGAGGCGGAAGGCCCTCCGAGGATGTATCTTCCAAGGGTGAAGAACCACCTCGGCGACGCCGGATGACGGCAAGGGAATATCGCAAGCTTTTCCCTGCACCACCGACGAAGCACCGTCGTATCCAACTCCTCCACTCCCCCACACCCTCTAGTGACAAGGGAGCCCAGGCAGATGAAGACAAGGAGAAAGACCCACAAGAGCCGGAATACGCGACCGAGCATTCTGCCGCTTAGGCATTATTCGCTACTCGGATATGCCAGTTGTAACCCCTACGGTAGGATAGGTCGTGTAACCCCTATGCGCAGTCGAGTCCTTGTATGGTTCATATGAAACCATCTAGTGTTTGCTTTTGCTGTGTCTGGATGTAAGTCGTAATCTTCCTTCGGGAATGTGTAAACGACTACATCACCCATTTGGATTTTAATGAATGTGTTTTGGCCTTTCGGCCCTTGCATGATTTGATTTAGTGTCACACCCACCCCCTTACTAGGCACCCATCTATCTTGCTTTCCCTCTTCCGAGTCATGAGACCTTTTACCGCTCCAACAGGATGCCTGTTGTAACTCGTACTGGTACCTCTACCCAGCAGCCCGAAGCCGGAGCATCCTCTGAGCCAGAGGCAGGCCACGACCAAACCAACGACCAAGCTCCACCACCACCTCCTCCAAGCATGGACATGGCTCAGCTTCTCCAAGCTTTCCGAGAGGAACGCCAAGCCAACACTGCAGCTCTCCAGCTGATTGCTCAAGCTGTCACCAACAACCGCCAGCCGGCGGGGAATGGCAATGGACGTTCCACGCTGGCAGAGTTCAAGAAGCATGCACCGCCAACCTTCATCGAGACTGCAGAACCCCTGGATGCAGACGACTGGGTCCGTTCCATTGAGGAGATCCTGGAACTAGTCGGATGCAGCGAAGATCGCGAGAAGGTGGCTTATGCAGCCCACTGCCTCGGGGGGACTGCTAGAGCTTGGTGGGATGGATTCAAGGTCATGCATGCTGTACAAGACATCACTTGGGTTAACTTCAAGGCAGAATTCCGCAAGGCCCACATTCCTTCCGGAATCATGGCTATCAAAAAGCGTGAGTTCCGAGCCCTGAAGCTAGGAAGTGGCACTGTCAAGGAGTACATGCAGAAGTTCAGTATTCTGTCAAGGTATGCCCCTGAGGATGTCAGCACTGATGCTGCCAAAAGGGAGCGCTTCATGGAAGGCCTCAATCAGACTCTGCAATACTCACTTGTCGTGTGCGACTGCCCGTCTTTCCCTGACCTGGTGAACAAGGCACTTATGCTTGAAGACAAGCGGCGTGCTTTGGAAGACACTCGCAACCGCAAGTTGGTCAGTAAGGAAAGTTCCAGCAACCAGAAGCCTCGTCTGTGGCAGTCAGCCCCGGCCAAGCCAACCTATCAGCAACCAAGAGCTCCTGCACCTCGTGCCAACCCCAGGCCAGCTTTCCACCCCAATACCAGTGGTGGCAACAAGATCAATCCAAACCAAGTCACTTGCTTTGGATGTGGTCAGCCCGGACACATCTCAAGGGTGTGCCCCAACAAGAAGCCTGATGCCCCGCGCCCCAGTGCGCAGAACCAGGGACAAGGCCGTGGAATGCCACCAAGGAACCCAGCTCCTCACAATCCACCGAACTATGGGAAGGGGCGTGTGAATCACGTCACTGCTGAAGAAGCCCAGGAAGACCCGGACGTCGTGCTGGGTACGTTCCTTGTCAACTCAGCACCTGCAACTGTCTTGTTTGATTCTGGAGCAACGCATTCATTTGTCACTCAAAGATTTGCATTAAAAAGTGGCATGACCCCTACACCCCTGAATAAGCCTATGGTGATACAAACCCCCGGAGCCGAGATGAGAGCCAAGATAGGCCGTAAAGGAGTCAGTATTACCATTAACGGTGTAGATTTCCTAGCAGACCTTATCATCCTGAGATCGCAAGGCTTGGATGTGATCTTAGGGATGGATTGGCTCAGTAAGCACCAAGGCTTGTTAGACTGTGCCAATCGGACAGTCACTGTGACCAATGACCAAGGGGTCGAAGTTAAGTTTGCTCCCAACTCCTCTTCCGCGCAAGCCGCTAAAGTCAACTGTATGTCTGAAGTTGGGCTAGATCAAGTACCGGTGGTATGTGAGTATCCTGATGTCTTTCCGGATGAACTACCGGGAATGCCCCTGACCTTGACATTGAGTTCATCATCGAGCTCGTGCCCGGAGCAGGACCCATCTATAAGAAGCCTTATAGAATGGGGACGGAAGAACTAGCCGAGTTGAAGAAGCAGTTGGAAGAGCAGCTAAGGAAGGGATTTATCCGCCCAAGTGCCTCCCCTTGGGGATCTCCTGTTCTGTTTGTGGCAAAGAGGGACAGTACCATCCGCTTATGCATTGACTATCGTTCCCTCAATGAAGTTACAATCAAGAACAAGTATCCACTTCCCAAGATCGAAGATCTGTTTGATCAACTCAGCGGAGCCAAGGTATTCTCCAAGATCGACCTCAGATCTGGGTACTACCAGCTGAAGATCAGACCATAAGATATTCCGAAGACGGCATTCGTAACCAGATATGGCCTGTACGAGTGCACGGTCATGTCTTTTGGGTTAACCAATGCCCCAGCTTACTTCATGTATCTCATGAATAAAGTCTTCATGGAATATTTGGACAAGTTTGTTGTTGTCTTCATTGATGACATCCTTGTGTTCTAGAAGTCGGAGGAAGAGCACGAGCAGCACCTGAGGATGGTCCTAGACAAGCTTCGTGAGCACCAACTGTATGCCAAATTCAGCAAGTGTGAGTTCTGGCTACATAAAGTTGGATTCTTAGGTCATGTCTTGACCGAGGAAGGATTATCTGTTGATCCTGCAAAAATCGAAGTTGTGACCCAATGGCAATCTCCAACGACCGTCAAGGAAGTCAGAAGCTTCCTCGGACTAGCGGGCTATTACCGCAAGTTCGTGGAAGGATTCTCTAGCATTGCACGACCAATGACTCAGCTCCTCAAGAAGGACAAGAAGTTCGAGTGGACGCCAAAATGCGAAGAGAGCTTCCAAGAGCTCAAGAAGAGATTGACCACCGCCCCAGTTCTGGCAACACCTGATATTCACAAGGAGTTCGTGATATATTGTGATGCCTCTCGAACCGGATTGGGAAGCGTTCTGATACAGGAAGGCCGCGTCATAGCAAACCTCTCCAGGCAGCTACGACCCCATGAGGAGAACTACGCTACTCACGATCTTGAGCTAGCGGCAGTAGTTCATGCCTTGAAGACATGGCGGCATTACCTCCTAGGGAAACGGTGTGAGATTTACACAGACCACAAAAGTCTGAAGTACATTTTCACCCAAAAGGAATTGAACATGAGGCAGCGGAGATGGTTGGAACTCATCAAAGACTATGACCTCGGTGTTCAGTATCACCCTGGGAAGGCTAACGTGGTGGCCGATGCCTTAAGCAGGAAGGCTTGCTCTTTGAATGTCATTATTCAAGAAAGGCAGCCAGCCTTGTTTAAGGAGATCGAACAATTCAGTTTGGAATTGGTCACCCCTGGATTTCTGGATCATTTGGAAGTCAGACCGACCCTGATGGACGACGTCAAGAAGGCTCAAGATGGACACGCAAGCATTGAAGGCATAAATAGGAAGATGAAGCTGGGCAAGGCCCCAGGATTCTCCGAAGACGAGCACGGGATTGTTTGGTACAAAGGTCGCCTCTGCGTACCAAACGACACCGAGCTGAAGACGCTGATTCTGCAAGAAGCCCACGACACTCCGTATTCCATCCACCCCGGAGGAACCAAGATGTACCAAGACTTGAAGGCACGATTCTGGTGGCACGGAATGAAAAGAGAGATTGCAACCTATGTTGCAAAGTGTGATGTGTGCCAAAGGGTCAAGGCTGAATATCAGCGACCTGCTGGATTGCTTCAACCACTCAAGGTTCCTGGGTGGAAGTGGGATAAAGGCGGAATGGACTTCATCACTGGATTACCAAGGTCGAATAGAGGACATGACTCCATCTGGGTCATAGTTGATCATTTGACCAAGGTGGCCCACTTCATTCCTGTCAAGACCACTTATGATGGCAACCGGCTGGCAGCTCTCTACATCGACCGAATCGTAAGTCTTCACGGCGTTACCAAGGAGATTGTGTCAGATCGAGGCACCCAGTTCACCTCAAGGTTCTGGAAGAAGTTCCAAGAAGCCCTGGGAACCAGGTTGTCTTTCAGCACAACTTTCCACCCACAGACCGGAGGTCAAACAGAGCGAGTCAATCAGATTCTTGAAGACATGCTCCGAGCCTGTGTCCTGGCGTATGGAGCCAAGTGGGAAGACTGTCTCCCTTTTGCCGAGTTCTCCTATAACAACAGTTACCAGTCAAGCCTTCAGATGGCACCATTTGAGGTGTTGTACGGACGCAGATGTCGCACACCCCTTAACTGGTCAGAGACTGGAGAAGGACTAGTCTTTGGACCGGATAATCTCCGCGCAGCAGAAGAGCAAGTCCAACTAGTCAGAGAGCGATTAAAGGCAGCCAAGTCAAGGCAGAAGAGTTATGCTGACACTCGACGTCGGAACATGAGTTTCCATGTCGGGGACCATGTGTACCTGCGGGTAACTCCTCTGAAGGGAACCAAGCGTTTCCATGTCAAGGGGAAGCTCGCACCAAGGTTCATTGGACCCTTTGAGATCACTGCACAACGAGGAGAAGTGGCTTATCAGTTGGAACTACCACCTGAGCTATCCGATGTGCACAATGTATTCCATGTGTCACAACTCCGGAAATGTCTCCAAGTTCTAGACCAGCCCAATCTCTACAAGGATGTGGATCACCAAGCCATTGATCTGCAGCCTGATTTGACCTACCGCGAGAAGCCCATTCGCATTCTGGACGAAGCAGAACGACGTACGCGGAGTCGTACCATCAAGTATTTCAAGGTCCAGTGGAGCAACCACACCGAAGCAGAAGCAACCTGGGAACGAGAAGACTATCTTAGATCCGAGTTTCCCGACCTCTTTTAAGCCCTAGTTTAGGAATCTCGGGGACGAGATTCTTGTAAGGGGGGTAGGTCTGTCACACCCTGCATTTTGTAACATGTTATTTGTACCTTTGAAGCATGAAAATTTGGGCCAGCAAAAAATTTTAGCATCATTTGGCTTTTATTTGGAATTGAGTTTTCTTCATGTGCTTTTTCATGTGCTCATTAAAGTCAACTATGACCTCTTGTAGAATTCATCTCCATACCCAAAACTTCTGCCCAATGATCATGCCAAGTGTTATATAACAGTATAGTATTTTCTTACAAAATTATTTTGGCCAAAAAGTATTTTATAAATTTAGTTTTCCAAAAACCCCTGAATTGAGATTTGCACTGCAAGTACTTGATTTAGGGTGAGAAAATTATTTCAAAAGGTTTATTTGAGACCTAGTAGTCATAGGACTTCCAGAAACCACAAAGGTATAATTTTAAAAGTTATTTTCCTATTTTATTTAAAAGCTTTTTCTTAAGGCCAGAAATGGTCTTTAATAGGGGAAAATTATTTAACTATTTCAAAAATATTTGCCAAAATTCAGAGAGACTCAGAGGACATATATTGTCCATATATAAGAGTTTCAACACTTAGTCATGTTCAAAATAATGGGCTAAACCCTCTGAAACCCTTTCTGGATATTTCAAGCTTTTGAAATATTTACAAAGGAAACTTTCTCCAAAAATTCCAGGGAAATTCTATCATGTCATATATGACATATTTGATGATCTTGCCAAGTCCCATGCCTTGGGAAGCAATAAAACATCCTCAAACCCCTTCATAACCATTCTGTCCATATTTGAAGTTTGAGCAACTTTACATTGCCAAACTTGTCCAAATGCTCTCAAACTTGGTGCACATGCTAGAATGACCTAATAAGGCATCTAGACCAAATGGCACAAGAATTGGAATAGAGCAACTTGATTAGATCACCTCAAAACCCTTTCTGTTCAAATGCAAATTTGAACAACTTTACATTACCAACTTTTTATCTGGAGCTTCAAACTTTGTGGGCATGATCAATACCCCAAATGATGATGCTAAACCAAGTGGTGCATCAAGGGGAGATGATTAGCTTGACTCAAACAAGATGAAACTGTTTCTGTTGATTTCTAGGGTTCACCAAAGTTACATTGGCTAGTTTCTTCAAATGAGCCCAAATTTGGTGAAGCCCCTATTTCCTCATGTCTTTCAACCCTGTTAAGTGCCATGTCAAGTGGAGGTCATTTACTTGACCAAACACTGATCAAACACCTTCTGGCTTTTTACTAAAACCTCCAACTTGATCACTTTTACTCTTCTCCATGGCCTATACTTCTTACCACCTGATCATTGAGTTACTAGCTACCTCCAGTAACTTCCCCAGCACCCAAGCTCCATGATTGAGGGGTGAAAGCCCTGTTTTACCTTGCTCGACAGCAGGTTTTCACCATTTCACCAGCATCTCCACTCTCTCTCAGCATCTCCAGGGCATCCAAGGCCTCAGGCCAATTCTTTACTCTCCCCCTGACCTTCTAGACGCTGCTGGACACGTTGGTTTTGACCAGGACGGCGAGAGCGCGGCGATGCCAGCCAAACGCGCGCTCTGGAGCACGCAACAGTGCAGACAAGCACTGTGGCTTCGGCCAATCATTGACCCCGACAGCCTCGGGCCTCCCCCTTCGCGCCAGTCGAGGCATCTCGACGTCCGCAACCTCCCCGGCGCTGTCCCCCCTCCTCCTGCGCCCTCCAATGGCCGATGTCGCACGCGCGCTGGCCGCCCGCGACGGCCACTCTGCTGCTTCACACGCGCGCGCTCTCCAGACGCTCCCCCGCTCCTATTTTCCCCTCAGCTGGACGTGGAGCAAGTCCACGGTCCTCCTCGGCTTGATCCCAGGCTCCAGAACCCCTCCTAGCCTCGCCTACAACCTCGCCGGCGCGCGGGTCCACGGTGGACCGTGGGCGCGGCTATATAAGCCCCTCCCGAGCCTCTCCAGCAGCATCAACGACCTCTCTTCACTCCACTGAGCCTCCCAGCACCACCCACTCCTCCCCAGGACGTCCCAGTGCTCGGGATCGACCGGAGCTCCGCCGCGTCGGGCCGCCGGCGATCTCGTGGTACGGGCCTCCCCTGCCCCTCCTTTCACCTGATTCGGAACCGCCGTGCTCCACTGACCCTTTCCCCCTTGTTTCCCCCTTCGTTTGCAGTCGGAAACAGCCACAGCAACCACCTCCCGACGAGCCTCCGCCGTCCCACCTCGTCGCCGGCGCACCGGACCTCCCCGGCGTGCCGCACCACCACCACTGCAACCGCCACTCGACGCTGAGTCCATCCCTGGCCTCCGTTGCCATCGCCGTGGCCGGAAAACTCGCCGATGAGCTCGCCGTGGCCGCAAGGTTGGAGATGACAGGCGGGCCCCACCTGTCATCCCCACACCTCTCTCCCCCTCCTCTCTGTCACTGACCCACGGGCCCCGCCCGTCAGGTTTAAAAACCCGACGTGCGCGCGCAGGCTCCCGTGCGGCTGGGCTGGACCGCCCTGGGCCGTGCACTGTGGCCTCTCTGGCCCAGTTGCACAGGTCTTTTTATTCTTTTTCTTTTCTGTGATTGTTTTAAACATTTCTACAGAAAAGAATAATGGTCCAATTTAAATAATTCCAACTCCTAAAATCTTGTAATATTCCAACCTATTTAATGGTACCACTTTCACTCAAATCCATGAAACTTTTATGTTCTGTTCAAATTTAAATTCAAATTTGGGCAGTAATACTCCTGTTCTAAAATCAATAGATTCTATTCTGTAAATCCAAAACTCCAACTAAGATTTTTCCCCACCTTAGAAATTCCTCTAGTATTTTACAAAAATGAGTTGACATTTTTCTGAGCACTTTGATTTTTCTGTTTTGTTTGTATTCTTATTTTTCCGTTATTATTATGCGACGTATAGATCCCGTATTTGACGAAGTTGCTGTGGGAGAAGAAGGAGAAGGACTTGAAGACTTTGAAGACCAAGCCAATCCAGGCAAGCAGCCCTTTGACCATGATACACTTGTTCTCGGAACCCGTTTGTTTCCGATGCATGATGATAGGGTTACGATGGTAACCTAGATGAACCACCACATGATGCATGCTTTATTGATGATCTCACTATGTGCTAGATGACATGCAAATAGTTGGTCATGATGCTTAAATGATGCATGTGTGATTTTAACCTTCGTAGTTAAAATCTTTGCATGAACCATCGGGTGCCCCTAATGCCCGAGGGTGATGATGTGTAAGGTCATCACTTGAGAAAGAAGTGATGTGCCGATAGAGTCATGTGCATGGTGAAATGATGGATTAGATTTATGTGTGACTACTGTCCCAACCAAACATGTGCAACCACACTACCCCTTATGGGACGGGGCTTCATTGATTACTTAGGTCGATACTAGCATGGTGCCCGCATTACTAGTGACGGGAAGACTTGAGGTCTTTCCCGGGACGGGGTCGTGCTTGGATAGACGACCATGACTGTTTTCACAGGGCACCGGACACACCGTTGGTCCCTTCGGGTACGCGTGACATTGAAATTAGGGCAAGTCCCGTGATCTATGGTTTGTACCCGAGGGCCGTGTACCAACGAGTGGACTCTATGTTAGTGTCGTCTAAGGAAAGGTAATGACCGGGTGCTTACCCCGGGTACTTGAGGTACCGCGGGTCGTGGATGACACGGAAGTTCCCCGGATCTTGTGGGTAAAGTGCGCAACCTCTGCAGAGTGTCAAACTATTCGAATAGCCGTGTCCACGGTCATGGACAGTTGGGTGGTGCTACGTAAACTATGTCCAGACTTTTACTTCATCGGTGATAGTATGTGTGTGATGGGTCAAGATGGTGACTTGACTCGATGAGTTGAATCCTATTCATGTGGATGTCGGTAACCTGTCTTCGAGGTTACGCGAGGTTATTGATGCATTAACATGATGGTAGAATATTTGTTCTAGCCTTGCTAGATTGATCATTATTATTCAAATGCACTGTTACTTTGAACCACATCATGGGTTGCTTGCGAGTACATTCAAAGTACTCATTGGCTTGCCACTGGTTATTTAATTGGCCAGGCATGGAAGAACAAGATTATGAGGAAGAGTTCTTTGGAGACGATCATGCGAACTAGGACGCTATCCCAGTCAGAATGCCGGTAGGGTTAAGGCAGATGGCATGGGTTCTACCCGTTTATCGAAGACTTCCGCTATTTGAGTTATTTGCTATTCAGCCCGAGTGGCTCTATCTATGTAAGACTTGGCCATAATGGCCTTAATTCGTGTAAGACTATTTGTATGGATGTAAAACTCTTGTTATTTCAGCTTCTGTGTGTTCAGTGAGCATTGATCTCTGGGATCACTGTACACGTGCATTCGGTGATCTCGACTTCTAAGTCGGGGTCCCCACAGAGCTGGTATCCGAGCCATCCTGACTGTAGGAAGCCTTAGTTAGCATGGGCGTTAGTTAGTTGAGACCCCCTTTTCAAAAACCTTCTGAACCTCTCTTCTTTTCTAAACCTGAGATTTCATCAGCTTATTAACCCCTCCCATTCCACCTTTGTAGATGGCCGCTGTACCCGAAGAGCACCTGACCACTGGGTTTCCCTTACTTCTCGAGGATAGCCTCCAGGAGTGTCAGTTCCACCGAGCACCCATCCTCACCTACCTTGAGCATTGGGTTAGCGACACGGAGGTGGAGTACCATGTGGAAGTGATCGTGAAGGCAAACGATCCTCCCACAAGTTGGTTCTTCGAGGGACCCCAGATGGCAACACTACCACTCGCTGTCGAGGCTGCTGCACTCAAGGCATTAACCCGTCTCCGCGAGCTTCTTCCGGAGATGGCATCCAAGATGACAACTCGCTTCTTACCTTACCGGAAGGAAGGTGAAGAAGAAAGCAGCGCACTAGCCCCTCCACTGAAGGAAGGACTCTCGCTTCGGTTCCAAACCTACTTCAGTCTATGTGCCGACAGCCTGGCACAAGACTTGGCCTCGGAATCAATGAAGCTTCGAGAAGAACTTCACAAGACCAAGGCACTTCTTCGTCGAGCTCAAGAGAAGGCAAACAAGATCAAGAAGGAAGGAGCACCTTCTGGACAATCCGCTATCGCATATCGAGGCGGAAGGCCCTCCGAGGATGTATCTTCCAAGGGTGAAGAACCACCTCGGCGACGCCGGATGACGGCAAGGGAATATCGCAAGCTTTTCCCTGCACCACCGACGAAGCACCGTCGTATCCAACTCCTCCACTCCCCCACACCCTCTAGTGACAAGGGAGCCCAGGCAGATGAAGACAAGGAGGAAGACCCACAAGAGCCGGAATACGCGACCGAGCATTCCGCCGCTTAGGCATTATTCGCTACTCGGATATGCTAGTTGTAAACCCTACGGTAGGATAGGTCGTGTAACCCCTATGCGCAGTCGAGTCCTTGTATGGTTCATATGAAACCATCTAGTGTTTGCTTTTGCTGTGTCTGGATGTAAGTCGTAATCTTCCTTCGGGAATGTGTAAACGACTACATCACCCATTTGGATTTTAATGAATGTGTTTTGGCCTTTCGGCCCTTGCATGATTAGATTTAGTGTCACACCCACCCCCTTACTAGGCACCCATCTATCTTGCTTTCCCTCTTCCGAGTCATGAGACCTTTTACCGCTCCAACAGGATGCCTGTTGTAACTCGTACCGGTACCTCTACCCAGCAGCCCGAAGCCGGAGCATCCTCTCAGCCAGAGGCAGGCCACGACCAAACCGACGACCAAGCTCCACCACCACCTCCTCCAAGCATGGACATGGCTCAGCTTCTCCAAGCTTTCCGAGAGGAACGCCAAGCCAACACTGCAGCTCTCCAGCTGATTGCTCAAGCTGTCACCAACAACCGCCAGCCGGCGGGGAATGGCAATGGACGTTCCACGTTGGCAGAGTTCAAGAAGCATGCACCGCCAACCTTCATCGAGACTGCAGAACCCCTGGATGCAGACGACTGGGTCCGTTCCATTGAGGAGATCCTGGAACTAGTCGGATGCAGCGAAGATCGCGAGAAGGTGGCTTATGCAGCCCACTGCCTCGGGGGGACTGCTAGAGCTTGGTGGGATGGATTCAAGGTCATGCATGCTGAACAAGACATCACTTGGGTTAACTTCAAGGCAGAATTCCGCAAGGCCCACATTCCTTCCGGAACCATGGCTATCAAAAAGCGTGAGTTCCGAGCCCTGAAGCAAGGAAGTGGCACTGTCAAGGAGTACATGCAGAAGTTCAGTATTCTGTCAAGGTATGCCCCTGAGGATGTCAGCACTGATGCTGCCAAAAGGGAGCGCTTCATGGAAGGCCTCAATCAGACTCTGCAATACTCACTTGTCGTGTGCGACTGCCCGTCTTTCCCTGACCTGGTGAACAAGGCACTTATGCTTGAAGACAAGCGGCGTGCTTTGGAAGACACTCGCAAGCGCAAGTTGGTCAGTAAGGAAAGTTCCAGCAACCAGAAGCCTCGTCCGTGGCAGTCAGCCCCGGCCAAGCCAACCTATCAGCAACCAAGAGCTCCTGCACCTCGTGCCAACCCCAGGCCAGCTTTCAACCCCAATACCAGTGGTGGCAACAAGGTCAATCCAAACCAAGTCACTTGCTTTGGATGTGGTCAGCCCGGACACATCTCAAGGGTGTGCCCCAACAAGAAGCCTGATGCCCCGCGCCCCAATGCGCAGAACCAGGGACAAGGCCGTGGAATGCCACCAAGGAACCCAGCTCCTCGCAATCCACCGAACTATGGGAAGGGGCGTGTGAATCACGTCACTGCTGAAGAAGCCCAGGAAGACCCGGACGTCGTGCTGGGTACGTTCCTTGTCAACTCAGCACCTGCAACTGTCTTGTTTGATTCTGGAGCAACGCATTCATTTGTCACTCAAAGATTTGCATTAAAAAGTGGCATGACCCCTACACCCCTGAATAAGCCTATGGTGATACAAACCCCCGGAGCCGAGATGAGAGCCAAGATAGGCTGTAAAGGAGTCAGTATTACCATTAACGGTGTAGATTTCCTAGCAGACCTTATCATCCTGAGATCGCAAGGCTTGGATGTGATCTTAGGGATGGATTGGCTCAGTAAGCACCAAGGCTTGTTAGACTGTGTCAATCGAACAGTCACTGTGACCAATGACCAAGGGGTCGAAGTTAAGTTTGCTCCCAACTCCTCTTCCGCGCAAGCCGCTAAAGTCAACTGTCTGTCTGAAGTTGGGCTAGATCAAGTACCGGTGGTATGTGAGTATCCTGATGTCTTTCCGGATGAACTACCGGGAATGCCCCTGACCGTGACATTGAGTTCATCATCGAGCTCGTGCCCGGAGCAGGACCCATCTATAAGAAGCCTTATAGAATGGGGACGGAAGAACTAGCCGAGTTGAAGAAGCAGCTGGAAGAGCAGCTAAGGAAGGGATTTATTCGCCCAAGTGCCTCCCCTTGGGGATCTCCTGTTCTGTTTGTGGCAAAGAGGGACGGTACCATCCGCTTATGCATTGACTATCGTTCCCTCAATGAAGTTACAATCAAGAACAAGTATCCACTTACCAAGATCGAAGATCTGTTTGATCAACTCAGCGGAGCCAAGGTATTCTCCAAGATCGACCTCAGATCTGGGTACTACCAGCTGAAGATCAGACCCCAAGATATTCCGAAGACGGCATTCGTAACCAGATATGGCCTGTACGAGTGCACGGTCATGTCTTTTGGGTTAACCAATGCCCCAGCTTACTTCATGTATCTCATGAATAAAGTCTTCATGGAATATTTGGACAAGTTTGTTGTTGTCTTCATTGATGACATCCTTGTGTTCTCGAAGTCGGAGGAAGAGCACGAGCAGCACCTGAGGAGGTCCTAGACAAGCTTCGTGAGCACCAACTGTATGCCAAATTCAGCAAGTGTGAGTTCTGGCTGCATAAAGTTGGATTCTTAGGTCATGTCTTGACCGAGGAAGGATTATCTGTTGATCCTGCGAAAATCGAAGTTGTGACCCAATGGCAATCTCCAACGACCGTCAAGGAAGTCAGAAGCTTCCTCGGACTAGCGGGTTATTACCGCAAGTTCGTGGAAGGATTTTCTAGCATTGCACGACCAATGACTCAGCTCCTCAAGAAGGACAAGAAGTTCGAGTGGACGCCAAAATGCGAAGAGAGCTTCCAAGAGCTCAAGAAGAGATTGACCACCGCCCCAGTTCTGGCAACACCTGATATTCACAAGGAGTTCGTGATATATTGTGATGCCTCTCGAACCGGATTGGGAAGCGTTCTGATGCAAGAAGGCCGCGTCATAGCATACCTCTCCAGGCAGCTACGACCCCATGAGGAGAACTACGCTACTCACGATCTTGTGCTAGCGGCAGTAGTTCATGCCTTGAAGACATGGCGGCATTACCTCCTAGGGAAACGGTGTGAGATTTACACAGACCACAAAAGTCTGAAGTACATTTTCACCCAAAAGGAATTGAACATGAGGCAGCGGAGATGGTTGGAACTCATCAAAGACTATGACCTCGGTGTTAAGTATCACCCTGGGAAGGCTAACGTGGTGGCCGATGCCTTAAGCAGGAAGGCTTGCTCTTTGAATGCCGTTATTCAAGAAAGGCAGCCAGCCTTGTTTAAGGAGATCGAACAATTCAGTTTGGAATTGGTCACACCTGGATTTCTGGATCATTTGGAAGTCAGACCGACCCTGATGGACGACGTCAAGAAGGCTCAAGATGGACACGCAAGCATTGAAGGCATAAATAGGAAGATGAAGCTGGGCAAGGCCCCAGGATTCTCCGAAGACGAGCACGGGATTGTTTGGTACAAAGGTCGCTTCTGCGTACCAAACAACACCGAGCTGAAGACGTTGATTCTGCAAGAAGCCCACGACACTCCGTATTCCATCCACCCCGGAGGAACCAAGATGTACCAAGACTTGAAGGCACGATTCTGGTGGCACGGAATGAAAAGAGAGATTGCAACCTATGTTGCAAAGTGTGATGTGTGCCAAAGGGTCAAGGCTGAATATCAGCGACCTGGTGGATTGCTTCAACCACTCAAGGTTCCTGAATGGAAGTGGGATAAAGTCGGAATGGACTTCATCACTAGATTACCAAGGTCGAATAGAGGACATGACTCCATCTGGGTCATAGTTGATCATTTGACCAAGGTGGCCCATTTCATTCCTGTCAAGACCACTTATGATGGCAACCGGCTGGCAGCTCTCTACATCGACCGAATCGTAAGTCTTCACGGCGTTACCAAGGAGATTGTGTCAGATCGAGGCACCCAGTTCACCTCAAGGTTCTGGAAGAAGTTCCAAGAAGCCCTGGGAACCAGGTTGTCTTTCAGCACAGCTTTCCACCCACAGACCGGAGGTCAAACAGAGCGAGTCAATCAGATTCTCGAAGACATGCTCCGAGCCTGTGTCCTGGCATATGGAGCCAAGTGGGAAGACTGTCTCCCTTTTGCCGAGTTCTCCTATAACAACAGTTACCAGTCAAGCCTTCAGATAGCACCATTTGAGGTGTTGTACGGACGCAGATGTCGCACACCGCTTAACTGGTCAGAGACTGGAGAAGGACTAGTCTTTGGACCGGATAATCTCCGCGCAGCAGAAGAGCAAGTCCAACTAGTCAGAGAGCGATTAAAGGCAGCCAAGTCAAGGCAGAAGAGTTATGCTGACACTCGACGTCGGAACATGAGTTTCCATGTCGGGGACCATGTGTACCTGCGGGTAACTCCTCTGAAGGGAACCAAGCGTTTCCATGTCAAGGGGAAGCTCGCACCAAGGTTCATTGGACCCTTTGAGATCACTGCACGACAAGGAGAAGTGGCTTATCAGTTGGAACTACCACCTGAGCTATCCGATGTGCACAATGTATTCCATGTGTCACAACTCCGGAAATGTCTCCAAGTTCCAGACCAGCCCAATCTCTACAAGGATGTGGATGACCAAGCCATTGATCTGCAGCCTGATTTGACCTACCGCGAGAAGCCCATTCGCATTCTAGACGAAGCAGAACGACGTACGCGGAGTCGTACCATCAAGTATTTCAAGGTCCAGTGGAGCAACCACACCGAAGCAGAAGCAACCTGGGAACGAGAAGACTATCTTAGATCCGAGTTTCCCGACCTCTTTTAAGCCCTAGTTTAGGAATCTCGGGGACGAGATTCTTGTAAGGGGGGTAGGTCTGTCACACCCAGCATTTTGTAACATGTTATTTGTACCTTTGAAGCATGAAAATTTGGACCAGCAAAAAATTTTAGCATCATTTGGCTTTTATTTGGAATTGAGTTTTCTTCATGTGCTTTTTCATGTGCTCATTAAAGTCAACTATGACCTCTTGTAGAATTCATCTCCATACCCAAAACTTCTGCCCAATGATCATGCCAAGTGTTATATAACAGTATAGTATTTTCTTACAAAATTATTTTGGCCAAAAAGTATTTTATAAATTTAGTTTTCCAAAAGCCCCTGAATTGAGATTTGCACTGCAAGTACTTGATTTAGGGTGAGAAAATTATTTCAAAAGGTTTATTTGAGACCTAGTAGTCATAGGACTCCCAGAAACCACAAAGGTATAATTTTAAAAGTTATTTTCCTATTTTATTTAAAAGCTTTTTCTTAAGGCCAGAAATGGTCTTTAATAGGGGAAAATTATTTAACTATTTCAAAAATATTTGCCAAAATTCAGAGAGACTCAGAGGACATATATTGTCCATATATAAGAGTTTCAACACTTGGTCATGTTCAAAATAATGGGCTAAACCCTCTAAAACCATTTCTGGATATTTCAAGCTTTTGAAATATTTACAAAGGAAACTTTCTCCAAAAATTCCAGGGAAATTATATCATGTCATATATGACATATTTGATGATCTTGCCAAGTCCCATGCCTTGGGAAGCAAGAAAACATCCTCAAACCCCTTCATAACCATTCTGTCCATATTTGAAGTTTGAGCAACTTTACATTGCCAAACTTGTCCAAATGCTCTCAAACTTGGTGCACATGCTAGAATGGCCTAATAAGGCATCTAGACCAAATGGCACAAGAATTGGAATAGAGCAACTTGATCAGATCACCTCAAAACCCTTTCTGTTCAAATGCAAATTTGAACAACTTTACATTACCAACTTTTTATCTGGAGCTTCAAACTTTGTGGGCATGATCAATACCCCAAATGATGATGCTACACCAAGTGGTGCATCAAGGGGAGATGATTAGCTTGACTCAAACAAGATGAAACTGTTTCTGTTGATTTCTAGGGTTCACCAAAGTTACATTGGCTAGTTTCTTCAAATGAGCCCAAATTTGGTGAAGCACCCTATTTCCTCATGTCTTTCAACCCTGTTAAGTGCCATGTCAAGTGGAGGTCATTTACTTGACCAAACACTGATCAAACACCTTCTGGCTTTTTACTAAAACCTCCAACTTGATCACTTTTACTCTTCTCCATGGCCTATACTTCTTACCACCTGATCATTGAGTTACTAGCTACCTCCAGTAACTTCCCCAGCACCCCAGCTCCATGATTGAGGGGTGAAAGCCCTGTTTTACCTTGCTGGACAGCAGGTTTTCACCATTTCACCAGCATCTCCACTCTCTCTCAGCATCTCCAGGGCATCCAAGGCCTCAGGCCAATTCTTTACTCTCCCCCTGACCTTCTAGACGCTGCTGGACACGTTGGTTTTGACCAGGACGGCGAGAGCGCGGCGATGCCAGCCAAACGCGCGCTCTGGAGCACGCAACAGTGCAGACAAGCACTGTGGCTTCGGCCAATCACTGACCCCGGCAGCCTCGGGCCTCCCCCTTCGCGCCAGTCGAGGCATCTCGACGTCCGCAACCTCCCCGGCGCTGTCCCCCCTCCTCCTGCGCCCTCCAGTGGCCGACGTCGCACGCGCGCTGGCCGCCCGTGACGGCCACTCTGCTGCTTCACACGCGCGCGCGCTCTAGACGCTCCCCCGCTCCTCTTTTCCCCTCAGCTGGACGTGGAGCAAGTCCACGGTCCTGCCCGGCTTGATCCCAGGCTCCAGAACCCCTCCTAGCCTCGCCTGCAACCTCGCCGGCGCACGGGTCCACGGTGGACCGTGGGCGCGGCTATATAAGCCCCTCCCGAGCCTCTCCAGCAGCATCAGCGACCTCTCCTCACTCCACTGAGCCTCCCAGCACCACCCACTCCTCCCAGGATGTCCCAGTGCTCGGGATCGACCGGAGCTCCGCCGCGTCGGGCCGCCGGCGATCTCGTGGTACGGGCCTCCCTTGCCCCTCCTTTCACCTGATTCGGAACCGCCGTGCTCCACTGACCCTTTCCCCCTTGTTTCCCCCTTCGTTTGCAGTCAGAAACAGCCACAGAAACCACCTCCCGACGAGCCTCCGCCGTCCCACCTCGTCGCCGGCAAACCGGACCTCCCCGGCGTGCCGCACCACCACCACTGCAACCGCCACTCGACGCTGAGTCCATCCCTGGCCTCCGTTGCCGTCGCCGTGGCCGGAAAACTCGCCGGTGAGCTCGCCGTCGCCGTGGCCGCAAGGTTGGAGATAACAGGCGGGCCCCGCCTGTCATCCCCACACCTCTCCCCCCCTCCTCTCTGTCACTGACCCACGGGCCCCGCCCGTCAGGTTTAAAAACCTGACGTGCGCGCGCAGGCTCCCGTGCGGCTGGGCTGGACCGCCCTGGGCCGTGCACTGTGGCCTCTCTGGCCCAGTTGCACAGGTCTTTTTATTCTTTTTCTTTTCTGTGTTTGTTTTAAACATTTCTACAGAAAAGAATAATGGTCCAATTAAATAATTCCAACTCCTAAATTCTTGTAATATTCCAACCTATTTAATGGTACCACTTTCACTCAAATCCATGAAACTTTTCTGTTCTGTTCAAATTTAAATTCAAATTGGGGCAGTAATACTCCTGTTCTAAAATCAATAGATTCTATTCTGTAAATCCAAAACTCCAACTAAGATTTTTCCCCACCTTAGAAATTCCTCTAGTATTTTACAAAAATGAGTTGACATTTTTCTGAGCACTTTGATTTTTCTGTTTTGTTTGTATTCTTATTTTTCCGTTATTATTATGCGACGTATAGATCCCGTATTTGACGAAGTTGCTGTGGGAGAAGAAGGAGAAGGACTTGAAGACTTTGAAGACCAAGCCAATCCAGGCAAGCAGCCCTTTGACCATGATACACTTGTTCTCGGAACCCGTTTGTTTCCGATGCATGATGATAGGGTTACGATGGTAACCTAGATGAACCACCACATGATGCATGCTTTATTGATGATCTCACTATGTGCTAGATGACATGCAAATAGTTGGTCATGATGCTTAAATGATGCATGTGTGATTTTAACCTTCGTAGTTAAAATCTTTGCATGAACCCATCGGGTGCCCCTAATGCCCGAGGGTGATGATGTGTTAGGTCATCACTTGAGAAAGAAGTGATGTGCCGGTAGAGTCATGTGCATGGTGAAATGATGGATTAGATTTATGTGTGACTACCGTCCCAACCAAACATGTGCAACCACACTACCCCTTATGGGACGGGGCTTTATTGATTACTTAGGTCGATACTAGCATGGTGCCCGCATTACTAGTGACGGGAAGACTTGAGGTCTTTCCCGGGACGGGGTCGTGCTTGGATAGACGACCATGACTGTTTTCACAGGGCACCGGACACACCGTTGGTCCCTTCGGGTACGTGTGACATTGAAATTAGGGCAAGTCCCGTGATCTATTGTTTGTACCCGAGGGCCGTGTACCAACGAGTGGACTCTATGTTAGTGTCGTCTAAGGAAAGGTAATGACCGGGTGCTTACCCCGGGTACTTGAGGTACCACGGGTCGTGGATGACACGGAAGTTCCCGGGATCTTGTGGGTAAAGTGCGCAACCTCTGCAGAGTGTCAAACTATTCGAATAGCCGTGTCCACGGTCATGGACAGTTGGGTGGTGCTACGTAAACATGTCCAGACTTTTACTTCATCGGTGATAGTATGTGTGTGATGGGTCAAGATGGTGACTTGACTCGATGAGTTGAATCCTATTCATGTGGATGTCGGTAACCTGTCTTCGAGGTTACGCGAGGTTATTGATGCATTAACATGATGGTAGAATATTTGTTCTAGCCTTGCTAGATTGATCATTATTATTCAAATGCACTGTTACTTTGAACCACATCATGGGTTGCTTGCGAGTACATTCAAAGTACTCATTGGCTTGCCACTGGTTATTTAATTGGCCAGGCATGGAAGAACAAGATTATGAGGAAGAGTTCTTTGGAGACGATCATGCGAACTAGGACGCTATCCCAGTCAGAATGCCTGTAGGGTTAAGGCAGATGGCATGGGTTCTACCCGTTTATCGAAGACTTCCGCTATTTGAGTTATTTGCTATTCAGCCCGAGAGGCTCTATCTATGTAAGACTTGGCCATAATGGCCTTAATTCGTGTAAGACTATTTGTATGGATGTAAGACTCTTGTTATTTCAGCTTCTGTGTGTTCAGTGAGCATTGATCTCTGGGATCACTGTACACGTGCATTCGGTGATCTCGACTTCTAAGTCGGGGTCCCCACACGAACGTTCGTCCGTACGATCGTTTTAACGAACGTTGTTCGCCCGTTAGCCGCCGACACCGAACGTTCGTTCGTTAGCCTGTTCGTTAGTTTTCTTTTTTCGGGGTATTTATCCGCGATTATTTCGATCGTGATTTCTGCCCTAATCTTGTTTTTCGTTTTTCTTTTCGCTCGAGAGTCGGAATCAGGTGATTCAAAATCTCGGATCTTCGTCTCGACGCCCTCTTTTCATTAACCAACTTGAACAAAGTTTTGGCTACTGTAAAATTGACCCTATATCAAATTAGTAATCGGAGCTCGTTTCTTTCGCAGTTTGAGTTTCGTTGCTTCTTTCGAATTGATTCTTTTTGCAAACCGGAGTTCTTAAGTTGAAATTTATTGTTATATCTTATCTTTTGGAGTTTTGTTTGTGCATCATTGCTTGTTTGCTTATGAATGCTATTGTTTGCTTGTGATAGAATACCCGGACTGTGAAGCATGCTACTACGAGTCTCTAGGTTTTGCGAATCGTCAGCAAGGCAAGTAACACTTTGATCATACCTTTTATTACCTGGTTTTTATGCATTAGATCAAACCCTCACACATTGCATGAGTAGGATCTCTTAATTTGTGGGACTGGGAAGTAGATTGAGGTAGAACCTATTACCTGCATTATTTTTCAAACCCTTGGGAGTTACTTCTACGTTATGCTTAGGTTGCCATGCTATGCTCGTAGACGTGGTTTGGCTTTGAGTGAAATCCATGACAGATGTGAGTTGTTAATTAAGGATTCAACTTAAGGTGGCTAGTTGAATACACATCTGGGTGGATTGGTTGCAGGGCACCTGGGGAATCCAGTGTTGTCCTAGGAAATCCCGGGGTTCCGTGTGATTTTTCCTATGGAATGCCACCCAGGCTCAAAGGGATCATAAAACTATTCATGCTAGAAACTTCCGTGTGCAGCCACAATGCCATTATGGGCTCTGGCATAGTTGAGTAAGTTGTGGGAAACCTTTCCATGATGGGCTAGCAGATGTAGAGGGATTGTAGGTGTACCGGCCTATCTATCGGTTAAGGGGACCTCTTCGGAAAGACTGTGTCTCGGTCATCCGTTTCTCAAACACCATGCAGTGCGAGAAACCAAACGGAGGCGATCGAGTCTTGTGGAAAAGTGCGCAAACCTCTGCAGAGTGTACAAACTGATCATGATTAGTCGTGTCCTCGATTATAGACAATCTTGAGTATCTGGTACTTGAATTATTGGTTGATCTCATCACTCTAAAGTTTAATTTGTTGGGTTAATGATTACTTTAATTGGGATTGAGTTGGAGGTATCTTCTCAATGATGTTTCAACTACCATGATAGTTAAAATAAAATTTATTCCTTTGTTGTAGGGAAAAATTGGCTTTACGCAAAAACTTTAACCTAGAGTTTCCACCAGCCAAATATGCATATAGTATAGCCTTATTTATGTTACTTGCATCTTATGTGTTATCTTGCCAGCATATTCCATGTGCTGACCCGTTTCGGGCTGCAACATATTACGTTGCAGACTTTTCAGACGAAGAGTAAGACGTTCTAGGTTGTTTGTCATGTACTCAGGTATGCCGTTGGATTTGATGGATTCACTTATCTTCCAAGCCTTCCGTTGTTATTTTGTTAGATGGCCTTAAGCCATAGACTTTTGTAATAAGTTCTCTTTGGAGACATTCGATGTAATAAATGTGCGATTGCCACTCTGTTATAAACCCTTCAAGTACTGTGTGTGTCAGCATTACCGATCCAGGGATGACACTGAAACACAGAGACTTCGGTCCATTTGGATCGCGGTCGCTACAAGATGGTATTAGAGCACACGCTGACTGTAGGACACGACCACTAAGATAAATCCTAGGTCACTCTTCTCTACTCATTTATGACTCCTCTCCCTTTTCTACTTCTTTAGGATGGTGGAACCAAGGAACAAGTCCACGCAACCGGATGAAGACACACCTTTTGGCCGACACTTGAAGGAAGTCACTAGGTACTTGAACATAGGAATACCAAGATTTACCGGGACCTTCACCGCCACCTTACCAGAAGAGGAGCGATGGAGCATTCAAGTTCAAATTCCCGGGAGAACCTTCGCACCATCCACTGAACCAATAGAGTTTTCTTTTGATGCACTAACCTGGAGCCTAGGCAAGAGTATGGCAGCCCACATCACTATGGGAAGGATCGGAGAAGTCTACAAGCAGGAGCTGAAGAACACTATCTACCAGATTTGTGGACGCCGAGATGAGCGTTGGGACTTGATCAGCACCCGAAAGGACAGGTCCATTGCAGCGTTCATCCAGGAGTTAAACCAGCACATTCGACGACAGGAGCACCAGATGTGCGCTGGGATGATAGATTTGAAGAAGGCACTAAACAGGAATTTGGAGCTAGAAGAAGAACTTAAGTCTACTCATGACGGATACGAGGAGGAGATGTTGATACTAGTGGAGAAGAATGATGATTTAACAAGGAAGCTTGGAGTATTCATGGGAGATCCAGCACCAGGAGGATAAGAAGAGGAAGAAGAACCCAAGGAGATTCGTTCTGAAGATTACATCATCATCAACGACACAGATTCAAACCCGATGATAGTGAAGACGAAGACTATGAAGATGAAGCTGGAGCAGACATCATGGAATCGTCCTGAAGGAAATATGCCCTAGAGGCAATAATAAAGTTATTATTTATTTCCTTATATCATGATAAATGTTTATTATTCATGCTAGAATTGTATTATCCGGAAAATTAGTACATGTGTGAATACATAGACAAAATAGTATGTCCCTAGTATGCCTCTACTAGACTAGCTCATTGATCAAAGATGGCTATGTTTCCTAGCCATAGACATGAGTTGTCATTTGATCAACGGGATCACATCATTAGGAGAATGATGTGATGGACTAGACCCATCCGTCAGCTTAGCACTATGATCGTTCAGTTTTACTGCTATTGCTTTCTTCATGACTTATACATGTTCCTATGACTACGAGATTATGCAGCTCCCGAATACCGTAGGAACACCTTGTGTGCTATCAAACGTCACAACGTAACTGGGTGATCATAAAGATGTTCTACGGGTGTCTCCGAAAGTCTTCGTGGTGTTGGCATAGATCAAGACTAGGATTTGTCACTCCGAGTGTCAGAGAGGTATCTCTGGGCCCTCTCGGTAATACACATCATAATAAGCCTTGCAACCAAATGACTAATGAGTTAGTCACGAGATGATGTATTACGGAACGAGTAAAGAGACTTGCCGGTAACGACATTGAACCAGGTATAGAGATACCGACGATTGAATCTCGGGCAAGTAACATACCGATGACAAAAGGAACAACGTATGTTGTTATGCGGTTTGACTGATAAAGATCTTCGTAGAATATGTAGGAGCCAATATGAGCATCCAGGTTCCGCTATTGGTTATTGACCGGAGATGAGTCTCGGTCATGTCTACATAGTTCTCGAACTCGTAGGGTCCGCACGCTTAACGTTTGATGACGATCGGTATTATGAGTTTATGAGTTTTGATGTACCAAAGGTAGTTCGGAGTCCCGGATGAGATCACGGACATGACGAGGAGTCTTGGAATGTCCGAGACGTAAAGATTCATATATTGGACGACTATATTCGGACACTGGAAGTGTTCCGTAAAGTCTCGAAATTAACCGGAGTACCGGGGGGGTTACCAGAACCCCTCGGGAAGCTATGGGCCTTAATGGGCCGTAGGAGAAAGAGGGAAGGAGGGCCAGGGCTGGGCCGCGCGCCCCCCACCCTTTGGTCCGAATTGGACAAGGAGGGATGGGGGGGCGGCGCCCCTTTCCTTTCCCCCTTCTCCCTTTTGGTAGTTCCTACTAGGAATAGGATTGCAATCCTATTCCTAGTAGGATTGCACCTCCTAGGCGCGCCACAAGGGGCCGGCCGGCCTCCCGCCTTGCTCTTTTATATACGGGGGCAGGGGGCACCCAAAAACACACAAGTGGAATTGTTTTAGCCGTGTGCGGTGCCCCCTCCACAGAAACACACATCGGTCATACCGTTGCAGTGCTTAGGCGAAGCCCTGCGCCGGTAGATACATCATATCCGTCACCATGCCGTCGTGCTGATGAAACTCTCCCGTGAAGCTCAACTGGATCAAGAGCTCGTGGGACGTCATCAAGCTGAACGTGTGCTGAACGCGGAGGTGCCGTACGTTCGGTACTTGGTCGGTTGGATCGCGAAGAAGTTCGACTACATCAACCGCGGCACTTGTGATACGTCCAAAACGTATCTATAATTTCTGCTTGCTCCATGCCACTTTTGGGTGATATTGCTATGATATTCATACACTTCCATACACTTTTGATCATATTTGGACTAACTTACTAATCCAGTGCACCCCAGTGCCAGTTTCTGTTTTCGGCTGTTTTTGTATTTCAGGTTTTCACGTTTCGAGAACTGCCCAGAAAAATCCAGAAAAATTATATAAAAAATCAGCGATCCGGAAACAACACTGCGTCCGAAGGGCAGCCTGGGGGGGCACAGGGGCTCCAAGCGCCCTATGGGCGCCCCCCCTGGGCCGCGCCGGGGGGGGCCTGGGCCCCATGAAGCCCGTCCGGTGCCCCCCTTTGGCATATATTTAGAGGGACCTCCGAAACCCTCAAAACAAGAACTCTTTTCGCGATCCCATCTCTGTTCCGCCACCGCCGCCGCTTCCAAGATCGGGAGCACCAGGAGAACTCTTCCCGGCACCCTACCGGAGGGGAGGATCACCACCGGGAGCTTCTCCACCACCATGGACGCCTCCCGGATGACTCGTGAGTAGTCTCCCTTGGACCATGAGTCCATGACCATTAGCTATGTGATGTTCTCCTCCCGTTCTTGTGCTTCACTAATTAGTCCTCGTGAGCTGCCCTACATGATCGAGGCACCTATGTAATCCTTATGTTGTTGCTATGTTGAGTTTGCTGGGATCCGATGGATTATGAGATTATGTTCAAATTGATCTTGAGTAATATATTTGATTCACCTCTTTTATATTTTAGTTCATAAGTAATTCTTGCATGTTCTCCGTTGTTACTTATTGCTTTGGCCGAGTAGTAGATAGTGACTCCAAGAGGGAACGTTATGCTCGATTGTGGGTTCATGCCCCTCGATGACTAGCTTGAGTGACAGAAACAAGAGTCTAGGGGATGTGTTGTTGCCACAAGGGGGAAAACAACGGTGCTTGTGCCCGCGGGTGCAAGGATTGTTTACTTTACGCAAAGTTCTTTTAATGCAGGTGTCTGTTGCATTGAGTTTACACTATGGGTGGGACTCACAACTTAATACCAGCGAGATGTTCTGGATAGATATCTCAAGGTGGATGATTAGTAGTAGATATTGATGGATTTCGGTCTACTTACTTTGGCGTACCGCCCATGCTTTGAACCTCAACCTTTCTTGCAATGTAGTCAGCATTGGTTTGCGTTCGTGGTCCTGTCAATTGCCCAGCTGTAATTTGTTTACCTCACATAGCTGTTTTATCGTCTTTTGGGAGAGTGACATCACTAGTGAACATCATGAGACTCCGGTCCATATTACCATCATTGATCACATCCGCCATTTATTTCCTGTTATTTACCTACTATTGCAAAAACTATCTATCACTACTATCATTGCTTTTAATCCTTTGTGAACTACAAGGCCGGAGAGATTGACAACCTCTCTGTACTCGTTGGGAGCAAAGTTATTTGTATCTGTGTGCAGGTCCACGTTGGTTGCTACTAATCTGGCGCCGTAGCAATTGACACCTACTTGTTGAACCTAGGAGTCTCTGGGGAATCGATCCTTGGCATCTTTGCTAGGGGAAAACACTTCTACTTACTGCATCTTACACCTTCCACTTGGGGTAACCAACGAGGGGTTCGAGGACCATCAAGGAGTATTTTCTGGCGCCGTTGCCGGGGACTCCACTCTTCAGGATAGGGGAGTTGCATGCTATCTTTTACCTTTGCTTTTTAGTCTTGTTAGTTTACCTTTCATTTTTGCTTTAGTTCCTTTTATCGAAAATCACAAAAATAGTTATCTTGTTCCTTAAGTTGTCATTATGTCGGGTCCTTTTGTCTTTGACAAGGCAGAAGTTCTCACCTTTAAACAAAGAGGTGGGGAAAGTTTGAAAGATGCTTGGTATAGAATTAATGATTCACAAAAAAGAGCCGCCAAGAAGCAACCTACTACTATCTTACTTAGAAATTTTTATGTTGGAATTACTTCTTGGAATAGGTTTATTCTAGATACTGCTATCAATGGGAATTTCCTGGAGGCTCCAGTCTGGGAGTCTCTTAGTATTATTGAAAATCTTGTTGGGAGTCCCCCTGTCGTTAGCATTCAAGAGGACATCACCCTAGCTCACATTATGAAAAAACTTGAAAGGATAGAGCTAGAGATGCCAAGCATTAATAAGATGAATGAGTTGGATCGTAAGATCCAAGGGAATTTGAATAGACTTGATAGCTCCATGCATTAAATTTTCAAAATTTTGGAGACCGTCAAATTCCATGATTCTGACTTTTCTAGGATGGAAAAGATTGAGGAAATATTTGATACCTTAGGAACTACTTTTTCCTCGATCGAAACCAAAAAGATAGAAACTCCGGCAAAGAGGCAGCCTAAGTTCGTTCACGTTCCAAAGGCTCCCCGTTCTAAAAGTAATTCACCTATTGCCAAAGGGGTTGAAACCGTAAAGACTTTGGAAGAAACACCTATCTTTGATGAATTTATAAATGAATCTTCCCTTGACTTTTATCCTTTTGGTCTTCTACCTAGAAGTATCTCTATGAGGCCCTTATTTGAGAGACCTCTTAAGACTAGTTGTATTATTGAAGAGCTTTTTGATAATCTTGATGATGGTTCAATTGATACAACTTGATCTATGCATTATGCCTAGCTTAAAGGCATAAAAGAAAGCGCTTTTGGGAGGCAGCCCACATGAATAAAAAATTTGCTTTTGTTGTGTCTTGATGTTGTTTACTGCTGTAGAATCATCATTGTATCTTTGATTTTCATATTTGTGCTAAGTATAGCCTCTGATTGCTAGAAAGTTCAAAAGTTGTGAGGTGTTGTCCAGGAAACAGATTCTGTCCTTGGATAGAAAAATTCGTATAAAATCACCAGATCATCTTTTTGGTCTGAATTTTTTCAACAACGTTCTATATAATTGTCTTTCGTGCGTCAGTTCTGAGGTTTTTGATTTGAGTTGCAGAAGTATCCCGAACAGATCAATTACTGCCTGCTGTTCTGTTTTTTACAGATTCTGTCATGTTTTGCCTTACCTTCACTTTGCAAATTAAGAACTTGCTTTTTCTTTGCAAAAACCTTTTGTCAATCTTGAGAAACAGTAGAACTTCAAGAATATCCTTATTTCCAGCAAGGTATAATTATTTTATTAAGGGTACTAACCTCACTAATCAGATTATGATGAGTTATGTATGAAGGGAGTTTTCAAGTGTGCGAGGGAAGATGATAAAAAGATTCAGGAGTGTCAAGCGCTCAAGCTTGGGGATGCCCCCATGCACCCCCAAGAAATATTCAAGGAGACTCAAGCGTCTAAGCTTGGGGATGCCCCCCGTGCATCCCCTTCTCCATCAACACTATCAGCTCGTCTTTCGTTTCGCTATATTTTTATCACTTCATGTGTTATGTGCTATGCTTGGAGCGTCTTGCTTTTAGTTTTCTTTTTAGTTTTTCATAATGAGTCGGAACTCAGCATTCCTTTATGTGGGAGAGAAACATGCCCCACCTCTACCTAGAACATTACATAGAATTTTCATGTCTATCTATGCTGTGTGTGTTCTTTGTCTTTTAATAGCTACTATCATACTCTGCTCTTAGTATTCATGCTTATCTTTTCAAGAGCTTTTATTTAGTTGGTTGCTTGAACTCTCTTTAATTACCATGCTCACCTTATTAAGAGAGTTTGCTTCCGTTGCATTGGTTAATGTGTCTATGATAAAGATGCTACTTTCATGATGGTGCTTAGTAGTTCAGGTTTTCTTTTGGTTAATCTCAAATAGCTGGGGGGGG
>LR738713.1:261642358-261705977 GCA_902687465.1 Secale cereale | reverse complement strand
GGGGGGGGTTCCCAATGTGTTATTGGAGTACCAACTTGGTTTGTTTGCCTATGATATGGTATGGTTTAGTAATATCTTCCTTCGAGAATTTATTTTGATTGACTTGGCGTATGCTCACGCATATTCAAGACTGTAAAGAAAGTCTGTCAAGCCTTGATGATCTTTTGTTTCTAAGTAGCGATATAACTACCATGCCTGATTCAATATTGCTTTGTCGCTCTGCATGATTATGACCGTCATTGCTCTCTTAGTTGGTCGCTCCCAGTCTTTTGCTAACCTCCACCTGTACTAAGCAAACTAACCATGCAATACATAGCTTGTGGGAAAGTAGCCTAAAAACTATTGTGGTTAAGAATATGTTGCTTATGTATCTTATTTCTTACAAGTTGCTTGCTGAGCGGTAACCATGTTTCTGGGGACGCCATCAACTGTCACACTTTTGTTGAATATCATGTGAGTTGCTATGCATGTTCGTCTTGTCTGAAGTAAGGGTGATTTACCATGGGTTGAATGACTATGCATATTGTTAGAGAAGAACATTGGGCCGCCAACCAAAGCCATGCATCATGGTGGAAGTTTTAGCTTGGACCTTAATCCTCAATCTCTCATGAGAATATGCTTATGCATTAAAGAGGAGTCCATCATCTATTTTCTATGTTGTCCCGGTATGGATGTCCTCAAGTTGAGATCTATCAAAAACGAGAAATCAAATGCGATCTATCTCCTTGGACCTTTGTACATGTGGCATAGAGGTACCCCATTGTGACACTTGGTTAAAACATATGTAATGCAATGATAACCCATGGGGATCCGAGCTAATTAGGACAAGGAGCGAGCACTATTAGTATTCGATGCATGAGGCTTGCAACTTATAGGATGTTTTATACATGACACATATGAAGTTCTACTACCGTTGACACAATTGCTTCCATGTTTTCAAAATAAAAAGCTCTAGCACTTAACCTTTCTTTTACTTTATGTTAAAGCACCAACTACTGAGAGCATGATTGTCATTCTGAGTGTAATGTGCATTGTCCCAAAGTAGCATTGTCTTTTGCATGATTGTGATATAGTTTATTCTGAAATGATTGTATCTAGTCATCACTTAAACCTTGAAGGTGCCCCTGCATTTATGTTTTGCATCACTAAAGGGGGCAAGCTAGATATCACTTTATCATATTTGCACATCATGTTCATTGCAAATCTTTTTGATATTTCAGTTTCATGTTGTAAAACTTTCAGTCATTTGTGATTTTCTCTTGAGACAACTTAATTACTTTAGAATCATTGTCTCAGTAAGCTTTTGTCATATGACTATGAGAAAGTCCTATATGGTTAATAGCATGTCACCACAGAAATTATTCTTGTTATCATTTACCTACTCGAGGACGAGCAGGAATTAAGCTTGGGGATGTTGATACGTCCAAAACGTATCTATAATTTCTGCTTGCTCCATGCCACTTTTGGGTGATATTGCTATGATATTCACACACTTCCATACACTTTTGATCATATTTGGACTAACTTACTAATCCAGTGCACCCCAGTGCCAGTTTCTGTTTTCGGCTGTTTTTGTATTTCAGGTTTTCACGTTTCGAGAACTGCCCAGAAAAATCCAGAAAAATTATATAAAAAATCAACGATCCGGAAACAACACTGCGTCCGAAGGGCAGCCTGGGGGGGGCACAGGGGCTCCAGGCGCCCTGTGGGCGCCCCCCCCCCCTGGGCCGCGCCGGGGGGGGGGCGCCTGGGCCCCCCGAAGCCCGTCCGGTGCCCCCTTTGGCATATATTTAGAGGGACCTCCGAAACCCTCAGAACAGGAACTCTTTTCGCGATCCCATCTCTGTTCCGCCGCCGCCGCCGCTTCCAAGATCGGGAGCACCAGGAGAACTCTTCCCGGCACCCTACCGGAGGGGAGGATCACCACCGGGAGCTTCTCCACCACCATGGACGCCTCCCGGATGACTCGTGAGTAGTCTCCCTTGGACCATGAGTCCATGACCAGTAGCTATGTGATGTTCTCCTCCCGTTCTTGTGCTTCACTAATTAGTCCTCGTGAGCTGCCCTACATGATCGAGGCACCTATGTAATCCTTATGTTGTTGCTATGTTGAGTTTGCTGGGATCCGATGGATTATGAGATTATGTTCAGATTGATCTTGAGTAATATATTTGATTCACCTCTTTTATATTTTAGTTCATAAGTAATTCTTGCATGTTCTCCGTTGTTACTTATTGCTTTGGCCGAGTAGTAGGTAGTGACTCCAAGAGGGAACGTTATGCTCGATTGTGGGTTCATGCCCCTCGATGACTAGCTTGAGTGACAGAAACATGAGTCTAGGGGGTGTGTTGTTGCCACAAGGGGGGAAACAACGGTGCTTCTGCCCGCGGGTGCAAGGATTGTTTACTTTACGCAAAGTTCTTTTAATGCAGTTGTCTGTTGCATTGAGTTTACACTATGGGTGGGACTCGCAACTTAATACCAGCGAGATGTTCTGGATAGATATCTCAAGGTGGATGATTAGTAGTAGATATTGATGGATTTCGGTCTACTTACTTTGGCGTACCGCCCATGCTTTGAACCTCAACCTTTCTTGCAATGTAGTCAGCATTGGTTTGCGTTCGTGGTCCTGTCAATTGCCCAGCTGTAATTTGTTTACCTCACATAGTTGTTTTATCGTCTTTTGGGAGAGAGACATCACTAGTGAACATCATGAGACTCCGGTCCATATTACCATCATTGATCACATCCGCTATTTATTTTCCGTTATTTACCTACTATTGCAAAAACTATCTATCACTACTATCATTGCTTTTAATCATTTGTGAACTACAAGGCCGGAGAGATTGACAACCTCTCTGTACTCGTTGGGAACAAAGTTATTTGTATCTGTGTGCAGGTCCACGTTGGTTACTATTAATCTGGCGCCGTAGCAATTGACACCTACTTGTTGAACCTAGGAGTCTCTGGGGAATCGATCCTTGGCATCTTTGCTAGGGGAAAACACTTCTACTTACTGCATCTTACACCTTCCACTTGGGGTAACCAACGAGGGGTTCGAGGCCCATCAACTTGACGCTTCCGCTCCCGGTCTACGAGGGTACGTAGACACACTCTCCATCTCGTTGCTATGCATCTGGTAGAGAGATATTGCGTGATTGTAGGAAAATTTTGAAAATGCTACGTTCCCCAACAGTGGCATCATGAGCCAGGTCTATGCGTAGATGATATGCACGAGTAGAACACAATGAGTTGTGGGCGATACTAGTCATACTGCTTACCAGCATGTCATACTTTGCTTCGGCGGTATTGTGAGATGAAGCGGCCAGGACCGATATTACGCGTATGCTTACGCGAGACTGGTTTCACCGTAATGAGCACTCGTTGCTTAAAGGTGACTGGCGGGTGTCTGTTTCTCTCACTTTAGCTGAATCAAATGTGGCTACGCCCGGTCCTTGTGAAGGTTAAAACAACACATACTTGACGAAACATCGTTGTGGTTTTTGTATGCGTAGGTAAGAACGGTTCTTGCTAAGCCCGTAGCAGCCACGTAAAACTTGCAACAACAAAGTAGAGGACGTCTAACTTGTTTTTGCAGGGCATGTTGTGATGTGATATGGTCAAGACATGATGAGTTATATGGTTTTGTATGAGATGATCATGTTTTGTAAAGTTATCGGCAACTAGCAGGAGCCATATGGTTGTCGCTTTATTGTATGAAATGCAATCGCCATGTAATTGCTTTACTTTATCACTAAGCGGTAGCGATAGTCGTAGAAGCAATAGTTGGTGAGACAACAACGATGCTACGATGGAGATCAAGGTGTTGCGCCGGTGACGAAGGTGATCATGACGGTGCTTTGGAGATGGAGATCAAAAGCACAAGATGATGATGGCCATATCATGTCACATATTTTGATTGCATGTGATGTTTATCTTATTATGCTTCTTATTTTGCTTAGAACGACGGTAGCATTATAAGATGATCCCTTACTGAATTTCAAGTTATAAGTGTTCTCCCTGAGTATGCACCGTTGCGAAAGTTCGTTTTGCCGAGACACCACGTGATGATCGGGTGTGATAAGCTCTACGTTCAAATATAACGGGTGTAAGCCAGTTTTGCACACGCAGAATACTCGGGTTAAACTTGACGAGCCTAGCATATGCAGATATGGCCTCGGAACTTTGGAAACCGAAAGGTTGAGCGTGAATCATATAGTAGATATGATCAACATAAGATGTTCACCATTGAAACTACTCCATCTCACGTGATGATCGGACATGGTTTAGTTGATTTGGATCACGTGATCATTTAGATGACCGGAGGGATGTCTATCTAAGTGGGAGTTCTTCAAGTAATATGATTAATTGAACTTTAATTTATCATGAACTTAGTCCTAGTAGTATTAGCATATCTATGTTGTAGATCAATAGCTCGCGATGTAGCTCCCCGTTTATTTTATATGTTCCTAGAGAAATATAAGTTGAAAGATGTTGGTAGCAATGATGCGGACTAGGTTCGTGATCTGAGGATTATCCTCATTGCTGCACAGAAGTATTATGTCCTTGATGCACCGCTAGGTGACGAACCTATTGCAGGAGCAGATGCAGACGTTATGAACTCTTGACAAGCTCGGTATGATGACTACTTGATAGTTTAGTGCGCCATGCTGTACAGCTTATAACCGGGACTTCAAAAACGTTTTGAACGCCACGGAGCATATGAGATGTTCCAAGAGTTGAAATTAGTATTTTCATACTCATGCCCGTGTTGAGAGGTATGAGACCTCTGACAGTACTTTGCCTACAAGATGGAGGAGAATAGCTCAACCGGTGAGCATGTGCTCAGATTGTCTGGGTACTACAATTGCTTGAATCAAGTGGGAGTTTATCTTCCAGATCAGATAGTAATTGACAAAGTTCTCTAGTCACTATCACCAAGTTAGTAGAACTTCGTGATGAACTATAATATGCAAGGGATGACGAAAGTAATTCCTGAGCTCTTCGCGATGCTGAAATCAACGAAGGTACAAATCAAGAAAGAACATCAAGTGTTGATGGTTAACAAGACCACTTGTTTCAAGTAAAGGGCAAAGGGATATAAGGGGAACTTCAAGAAGAATGACAAGGAAGTTTTCACTTCCATGAAGAAACCCAAAGCTAAACTCAAGCCTGAAACTAAGTGCTTCTACTGCAAAGGAAATAGTCGCTAGAAGTGGAACTGCCCTAGATACTTGGCGGATAAGAAGGATGGCAAAGTGAACAACGGTATATTTTGATATACAAATTATTGATGTGTACTTTACTAGTGTTCATAGCAACCCCTAGGTATTTGATAACGGTTCAGTTGCTAAAGTTAGTAACTCGAAACGAGAGTTGCGGAATGAACAGAGACTAGTTAAAGGTGAAGTGACGATGTGTGTTGGAAGTGGTTCCAAGATTGATATGATCATCATCGCACACTCCCTATACTTTCGGAATTAGTGTAGAACATAAATAAATGTTATTTGGCATTTGCATTGAGCATGAATATGATTTGATCATGTTTGTTGCAATACGGTTATTCATTTAAAGTCATAGAATAATTGTTATTCTCTTTACATGAATAAAGCCTTCGATGGTCATACACCCAATGAAAAATAGTTTGTTGGATCTCGATCGTAGTGATACACATATTCATAATACTAAAGCCAAAAGATGCAAGGTTAATAATGATAGTGCAACTTATTTGTGGCACTGCCGTTTAGGTCATATTGGTGTAAAGCGCATGAAGAAACTCCATAGTGATGGACTTTTGGAATCACTTGATTATGAATCACTTGGTGCCTGCGAACCATGCCTCATGGGCAAGATGACTAAAACTCCGTTCTCCGGAACAATGGAGCAAGCAACTGATTTATTGGAAATCATACATACTGATGTATGTGGACCGATGAGTGTTAAGGCGCGCGGCGAGTATCGTTATTTTCTGACCTTCACTAATGATTTGAGCAGATATGGGTATATCTACTTAATGAAACACATGTCTGAAACATTTGAAAAGTTCAAAGAATTTCAGAGTGAAGTAGAGAATCATCGTAACAAGAAAATAAAGTTCCTACGATCTGATCGTGGAGGTGAATATTTGAGTTACGAGTTTGGTCTTCATTTGAAACAATGTGGAATAGTTTCACAACTCACGCCACCCGGAACACCACAGCGTAATGGTGTGTCCGAATGTTGTAACCGTACTTTATTAGATATGGTGCGATCTATGATGTCTCTTACGGATTTACCACTATCGTTTTGGGTTATGCATCAGAGACAGCTGCATTCACGTTCAATAGGGCAATATCTAAATCCGTTGAGATGACACCTTATGAACTGTGGTTTGGCAAGAAACCAAAGTTGTCGTTTCTTGAAGTTTGGGGTTGTGATGCTTATGTGAAAAAGCTTCAACATGATAAGCTCGAACCCAAGTTGGAGAAATGTGTCTTCATAGGATAACCAAAGGAGACTGTTGGGTACACCTTCTATCACAGATTCAAAGGCAAGATATTCGTTGCTAAGAATGGATCCTTTCTAGAGAAGGAGTTTCTCTCGAAAGAAGTGAGTGGGAGGAAAGTGGAACTTGATCAGGTAACTGTACCTTCTCCCGAATTGGAAAGTAGTACATCACAGAAACTAGTTCCAGTGATTCATACACCAATTAGTGAGGAAGCTAATGATGATGATCATGAAAGTTCGGATCAAGTTATTACTGAACTTCGTAGATCAACCAGAGTATGTTTCGCGCCAGACTGGTACGGCAAGCCGGTTCTGGAAGTCATGTTACTAGACCATGATGAACCTACGAACTATGAGGAAGCGATGATGAGCCCAGATTCTGGAAAATGGCTTGAGGCCATGAAATCTGAGATGGGATCCATGTATGAGAACAAAGTGTGGACTTTGGTTGACTTGCCCGTCGGCAAGCCATCAAAAATAAATGGATCTTCAAGAGGAAGACCGACGCAGACGGTAATGTTACTGTTTACAAAGCTCGACTTGTTGCGAAAGGTTTCGACAAGTTCAAGGAGCTGACTATGATGAGACTTTCTCACCCGTAGCGATGCTTAAGTCTGTCCGAATCATGTTAGCAATTGCCGCATTTTATGATTATGAAATCTGGCAAATGGATGTCAAAACTGCATTCCTGAATGGATATCATAAAGAAGAGTTGTATATGATGCAACCAGAAGGTTTTGTCAATCCTAAAGGTTCTAACAAAGTGTGCAAGCTCCAGCGATCCATCTATGGACTGGTGCAAGCATCTCAGAGTTGGAATATACGCTTTGATAAGTTGATCAAAGCATATAGTTTTATACAGACTTGCGGTGAAGCCTGATTTACAAGAAAGTGAGTGGGAGCACTACAGCCTTTCTGATAAGTATATGTGAATGACATATTGTCGATCAGAAATGATGTAGAATTTTCTGGAAAGCATAAAGGAGTGTTTGAAAGGAGTTTTTTCAAAGAAAAACCTCGGTAAAGCTGCTTACATATTGAGCCTCATGATCTATAGAGATAGATCGAGATGCTTGATAAGTTTTTTTTTCAATGAGTACATACCTTGACAAGTTTTTGAAGTAGTTCAAAATGGATTAGTCAGAGAAGGAGTTCTTGCCTGAGTTGTAAGGTATGAAGTTAAGTAAGACTCAAAGCCCGACCTCGGCAGAAGATAGAGAAAGAATGAAGGTCATTCCCTATGCCTCAGCCATAGGTTCTATAAAGTATGCCATGCTATGTACCAAACCTGTTGTGTACCTTACCATGAGTTTGGCAAGGAGGTACAAAAGTGATCCAGGATTAGATCACTGGACAGCGGTCAAAATTATCCTTAGTTACTGGATGACTAAGGAAATGTTTTCTCGATTATGGAGGTGATAAAGAGTTCGTCATAAAGAGTTACGTCGATGCAAGCTTTACACTAATCCAGATGACTCTGAGTATCAATCTGGATGCATATTGGAAGTGGGAGCAATTAGCTAGAGTAGCTCCATGCAGAGCATGGTAGACATAGAAATTTGCGAAATACATACGGATCTGTATGTAACAGACCCGTTGACTAAACTTCTCTCACAAGCAAAACATGATCACACCTTATTACTCTTGGGTATTAAGCACATAGCGATGTGAACTATATTATTGACTCTAGTAAACCCTTTGGGTGTTGGTCACATGGCGATGTGAACAATGGGGGTTATTCACATAACGATGTGAACTATCGGTATTAAATCACATGGAGATGTGAACTAGATTATTGACTCTAGTGCAAGTGGGAGACTGAAGGAAATATGCCCTAGAGGAAATAATAAAGTTATTATTTATTTCCTTATATCATGATAAATGTTTATTATTCATGCTAGAATTGTATTAACCAGAAACTTAGTACATGTGTGAATACATTGACAAAATAGTATGTCCCTAGTATGCCTCTACTAGACTAGCTCAATGATCAAAGATGGCTATGTTTCCTAGCCATAGACATGAGTTGTCATTTGATCAACGGGATCACATCATTAGGAGAATGATGTGATGGACTAGACCCATCTGTTAGCTTAGCACTATGATCGTTTAGTTTTACTGCTATTGCTTTCTTCATGACTTATACATGTTCCTCTGACTATGAGATTATGCAACTCACGAATACCGTAGGAACACCTTGTGTGCTATCAAACGTCACAACGTAACTAGGTAATCATAAAGATGCTCTACAGGTGTCTCCGAAAGTCTTCGTGGTGTTGGCATAGATCAAGACTAGGATTTGTCACTCCAAGTGTCGGAGAGGTATCTCTGGGCCCTCTCGGTAATACACTTCATAATAAGCCTTGCAAGCAAATGACTAATGAGTTAGTCACGAGACGATGTATTACGGAACGAGTAAAGAGACTTGCCGGTAACGAGATTGAACTAGGTATAGAGATACCGACGATCGAATCTCGGGCAAGTAACATACCGATGACAAAAGGAACAACGTATGTTGTTATGCGGTTTGACCGATAAAGATCTTCGTAGAATATGTAGGAGCCAATATGAGCATCCAGGTTCCTCTATTGGTTATTGACCGGAGATGAGTCTCGGTCATGCCTACATAGTTCTCGAACCCGTAGGGTCCGCACGCTTAACGTTTAATGACGATCGGTATTATGAGTTTATGAGTTTTGATGTACCGAAGGTAGTTCGGAGTCCCGGATGAGATCACGGACATGACGAGGAGTCTCGGAATGTCCGAGACGTAAAGATTGATATATTGGACGACTATATTCGGACACTCGAAGTGTTCCGTAAAGTTTCGGAATTAACCGGAGTACCGGGGGGGTTACCGGAACCCGTGGGAAACTATGGGCCTTAATGGGCCGTAGGAGAAAGAGGGAAGGAGGGCCAGGGCTGGGCCGCGCGCCCCCCACCCCTTGGTCCGAATTGGACAAGGAGGGAGGTGGGGCCGGCGCCCCTTTCCTTCTCCTTCTCCCTCTCCTTTCCTTTCCCCCTTCTCCCTTTTGGTAGTTCCTACTAGGAATAAGATGGCAATCCTATTCCTAGTAGGATTTCACCTCCTAGGCGCGCCACAAGGGGCCAGCCGGCCTCCCCCCTTGCTCTTTTATATACGGGGGCAGGGGGCACCCAAAGACACACAAGTTGAATTGTTTTAGCCGTGTGCGGTGCCCCCCTCCACAGAAACACACCTCGGTCATACCGTTGCAGTGCTTAGGAGAAGCCCTGCGCGGGTAGATACATCATATCCGTCACCACGCCGTCGTGCTGACGAAACTCTCTCGTGAAGCTCATCAAGCTGAACGTGTGCTGAACGAGGAGGTGTCGTACGTTCGGTACTTGGTCGGTTGGATCGCGAAGAAGTTCGACTACATCAACCGCGTCACTTGACGCTTCCGCTCCCGATCTACGAGTGTACGTAGACACACTCTCCATCTCGTTGCTATGCATCTGGTAGATAGATCTTGCGTGATCGTAGGAAAATTTTGAAAATACTACGTTCCCCAACACGTCCGCCGATCAAAATTTCTAGATGACCACCCTATGACTAGTAGTTTTCCCCCACAAAGTAGTATTTAGAGCACTTTGTAACGTTAGTTAGATCTTTGTAAGACCTTGCTTGAAATTTATTGGTGTGATATGATCGTGTTTGTCTCATGTGCATATGTGTAGTGAATTTCCCTTAGACCTCATTTCTATTCTAATCTCTTCCCTCTACACCCATCAGATGCCTCCAAGACGTGAGCCCGGATTTGAGTTTCCCCCTCAGCTCACTCAGTTGATCCAGCAGCAGAACACTTTGATGCAACTTCTTGTCCAGAACACTCAGAACAACCAGAACAACAACAACAACCCTCCACCACCACCAACCGTGGACAACTTGACACGTTTCTTAAGGTTGCAACCACCGGTGTTTGCTAGCAGCATTGAACCAATAGTTGCTGATGACTGGTTGCGCAAGATTGGAAGGGATTTGACCACCGCCAATTGCTCGGATGCTGAGAAGGTGCGATTTGCCGCACACCAGTTGTCTGGAACAGCCGCAGCATGGTAGGAGAATTACACAGCCACCTTCCCTATAGCCAATGTCACTTGGGAGCAGTTTCAGCAAGCATTCAGTACTGCCCATGTCTCAACTAGAGCTACGAGCATGAAGAAGCGGGAGTTTCGCAACTTGCGCCAAGGAAATCGTACAGTGGCTCGGTACGTGGATGAGTTTAGTACCCTATCTCGTTATGCCCCAGTTGATGTGGCCACAGACGCCGCTAAGTAGGAGAGATTTATGGAAGGGCTGAATGATGAGATGAGCGTACAGTTGATGGTGGCAACTTTCAACAACTACCAGGAGTTGGTAGATAAAGCTCTTATGATTGAAGGGAAGCAGCAACAGATTGAGAGCCGCAAGAGGAAGTATGGACAAGGAAGGAATAATTCTGGAGCCCAGCAGAAGCACCGATCACTCCGAATTCGGGAGGGTATACCCATAACCATGGAAGCCACAACCACACTTGAGGAAGTTCCCACAACCACAATGGCTCTAAAAATGGGAATGGGAATGGAGCAAACAATAATCAGAACCGCTCTACTCCGTCCACACCCGCCAAGAAGGATTTAAGCCATGTCACCTGTTACAAGTGCGGGAAGAATGGACATTATGCCAATGAGTGCCCTGAAGCTAAGAATGGGAACAGCAATGGAAGCGCCGGGAAGAAGCCTAACCCATTCAACAAAGGACAAGTGAACCACGTGACCGTGGAGGAGATAGAAGAGCAACCAGATGTTGTTGTCGGTAAGTTTTTGGTTAAGACATTTACCGCAATAGTTCTTTTCGATACTGGTGCATCGCTTTCATACATTTCAAGGGGATTCGTAAATAGACATAGGATGTCCACCCGAGTCCTTAAGACCCCCATGTTAGTAAGTTTGCCAGGAGCAGAGTATATGGCACACCAAGGATGTTTTCAAACGCCATTGATCATAGGACGCCATACTTTCCCCACCGACCTAATAGTTTTGGAGTCACAAGGATTGGATGTGATATAGGAATGGATTGGCTATCGAAGTATGGAGGCAACATCGATTGTGCCAGCAAGTCTATTTTGCTTACCACACCGGAGGGAAAAAGGATTAAGTATGTATCTAGGCATTCGCCTATACGGACACAAGTACATTCTCTCGCGGGAGTTGTTCAGGAGGAAGTGCATGTAGTAAAGGACTATTCGGATGTGTTCCCAGAGAAGCTACCTGGCATGCCACCGGATAGAGATATTGAGTTTTTGATTGAGTTGTTGCCTGGCACCGGACCAATATCTAAGAGACCGTATCGGATGCCAGCGAATGATCTGGAGGAGATCAAGAAGTAGATTAAGGAGTTATTGGAGAAAGGATTCATTTGCTGAAGCTCATCACCTTGGGGAGCCCAGTGCTTTTGGTCGAGAAGAAGGATGGATCTTTAATAATAGTCGTTGATTATCGTGCACTGAATGAAGTAACTATTAAGAATAAGTACCCACTGCCGATGATCAATTATTTGTTCGACCTACTCCAGGGAGCGAAAGTATTCTCCAAGATAGATCTACGGTCTGGATACCACCAATTAAAGATCTGAGAGAAGGATATACCTAAGACAGCCTTCACCATAAGGTACGGGCTATATGAGTATACAGTTATGTCATTTGGATTGACTAATGCCCCTGCCTACTTCATGAGTATGATGAACAAGGTGTTCATGGAGTTCTTGGATAAGTTTGTCGTGGTATTCATTGATGATATTTTGGTGTACTCGAAGAATGAGGAGGTACACGCAGAGCATTTGCATTTGGTACTGGAGAAGCTCAGAGAACATCAGTTGTATGCCTAGTTTGGTAAATGCGAGTTTTGGTTGAAGGAAGTTGGATTCCTAGGGCATGTTATATTGGGAGAAGGTATAGCAGTGGACCCCATCAAAGTACAGGCAGTCACTGAATGGTTGGCACCCACTTCAGTTGGAGAAATCCGCAGTTTTCTTGGACTCGCGGGATACTGCCGGAGATTCATAGAAAATTTCTCCAAGATTGCTAAACCGATGACGACGTTGTTGAAAAAGGAGACAAAGTTCGATTGGATTGAAGAGTGCGAAGAAAGTTTCTAGGAGTTGAAGAAACGGTTGACGACAGCCCCAGTGCTGATCTTGCCAGATATACGTAAGGATTTCCAAGTGTAATGTGATGCTTCACGCTTAGGACTTGGAGGAGTACTTATGCAGGATGGAAGAGTTGTTTCCTATGCATCCCGTCAACTACGACCGCACGAGTTAAATTATGCGACGCACGATCTGAGGTTACCAGCGGTAGTGCACGCACTGAAAACCTGGAGACATTTCCTTATTCGAAATCTTTGTGATGTGTACACGGATCACAAGAGTTTGAAGTACATTTTCACTCAGAAGGAGCTGAACCTCAGACAGAGAAAATGGTTGGAGCTTATAAAGGATTACGATATGAAGCTGCACTATCACCCAGGAAAGGCCAACGTCGTGGCAGACGCTTTGAGCCGGAAGAGTTATGCAAATACCCTAGTAAAAGGGGGATTGCCACAGGAGTTAGCAGAACATCTCAGGAAGCTTCATTTGGAGATAGTTCCTAGAGGTTTCGTTGCAACGTTGGAGGTTCAGTCAACATTGCTGGGGAAGATACATGAAGCCCAGAAGGATGATAAATAGATTGCCGAGATAAGGAAAAGGATGAGTGAAGGAAAAGCCAAGGGATTTTGTGAGGATGAGCACGACACCTTATGGTTTGAGGATCGAATATATGTGCCCAACGACCCGGAGATCAGGAAGTTGATACTGCAGGAAGCACATGATTCGCCATACTTGATACACCCGGGAAACACCAAGATGTATTTGGATTTGAAGGAACGTTTCTGGTGGACGGGAATGAAGAAGGATATTGCCGAGTATGTAGCCGTATGTGATGTATGCCAGAGAGTAAAGGCAGAGCATCAAAAACCAGCAGGATTGCTGCAGCCTATGCCGATACCCGAATGGAAGTGGGAGAAGCTTGGCATGGACTTTATCACCGGATTGCCCAGGACCAAATCAGGACATGACTCAATCTGGGTAGTAGTGGACCATTTGACCAAAGTAGCTCACTTTATCCCCGTGAAAACCACATACACCAGCGCGAAGTTGGCCAAGATATACATGACCAGGATCGTATGTCTACACGGAGTTCTGAGGACCATTGTATCAGATAGAGGAACACAGTTCACATAAAAGTTTTGGCATCAGCTACACCAGACTTTGGGAACGAGGCTGGAATTCAGCACAATGTTTCACCCACAGACAGATGGACAAACCGAGAGAGTCAACCAGATTTTGGAGGACATATTGAGAGCGTGTGCGCTAGATTATGGATCTAGTTGGGATGATAATTTGCCCTACGCGGAGTTCCCGTACAACAACAGTTACCAGGCCAGTTTGAAGATGGCACCGTTCGAAGCATTGTACGGAAGGAGATGCCGAACACAGTTAATGTGGGATGAAGTTGGAGACCGACAGTTGTTTGGACCGGACTTGATCAAAGAGTCTGAAGAGAAGGTTAAGCTGATTCGAGATAGACTGAGGGTAGCTTAGTCCAGATAGAAGAGTTATGCAGACTCGAAGCGCAAGGAGATAGCTTATGAAATCGGAGACATAGCATACTTGCGAGCATCGCCTCTGAGAGGAGTTAAACGTTTCGGAGTTAAGGGAAAGCTAGCCCCGAGGTTTGTGGGACCTTACCGTGTTTTGGAACGCATGGGAGAGGTTGCCTATAAGTTGGAGTTACCCGAAGGATTGTCAGGAGTGCACGATGTGTTTCATGTTTCGCAGCTTAAGAAGTGCCATGCGGAGATGGCCGATATCCTGCTTAGAGACACAGTACCCTTGGAAGCAATTCAGTTGGATAGCGATCTGACTTATGAGGAGAAGCCTGTTAAGATTCTCGAATTTTCGAGCAGAGTCACCCACAGTAAGGTTATCAAGTTTTAAAAGTTCAATGAAGTCACCACACCGAGGAAGAAGCCACTTGGGAACGAAAAGATGATCTACGCAAGGACCACCCACACCTATTCTCTAGCCAAGTCGAATCTCGAGGGCAAGATTCATTCTAAGGGGGGTAGGTTTGTAACATCCCAAATTTTCAATTTGGAATGTTATACATAGATCATACTGCATAGCATATTTCTTTGCATTTTGTGCGTGGCGATCCTCGAAATTCTAAGCAACTCAAGGACCTACGGAGAGAGTTGGGAATTCTACCGTTTTTGTATTTGAGTTCACTCGAATACCGATACGAGGATAGTGATGGTTTTAATTATTTTTCTCTCCTAAAAATATTACTAATACAATATATGAGCGGAGATAATATGACTTCTCCAAAATAACAGAAATATTGGAGGAAAAATATTAAAATCACTTTTGGTATTTTTACGGATTTATTTGCAATTTTATTTGCATAGGAAAAACATGCGTTTTTCAAAACTGCATTTAGGTCCGAGAAAAATGTTCACTTTGTCCTAAATATTATTAGAGGACGGCAAAAATTTATTTCGGGATTTTTGGAGTCCGCTTAGTATTTCTTTTGTTAGTTTTGCTATGTCAGGACTCGTTAAAAAAAGTGAACCGACCTAATCGGGCCGTGTCCGGCTAGGACTCAGCCCGGCCGGCCTTTAAAAGCCGAGGCCCGGGACCCCCGCAGCCCAGCCGCCCTGCCCCGCTTTGCCCTAGCGCCGCCGCCGCCCTAGCCGTGCCGCGCCGCCGCCAGCAGTCGCCGCGCGCCGCGGCCACCAAGCCGCGCCGCCGCCGCGGCCCGCCGCCGCTGCCGCCACCGCCACCGAGCCGCTCGCCCCGCCGGACCCGCCGCCCGCCGCCGTCGGAGTAGCCGCCAGAGCCGCCGCCGTCGGTTTTGTCTAAAAACCGATTGGTTTTTTTTTTTGAGAAACCCTAGATTCATTTTTTTAGATTAGATCGGTTTTTCTGTTTAGTTATTTAGCGGACGTTCGTCCGTAAGTTCGTTTTAACGAACGTTGTTCGCCCGTTACCGCAGACACCAAACGTTCGTTCGTTAGCCTATTTGTCAGTTTTCTTTTTTCGGGGTATTTATCCGTGATTATTTCGATCGCGATTTTTGCCCTAATCTTGTTTTTCGGTTTTCTTTTCGCTCGAGAGTCGGAATCAGGTGATTCAAAATCCCAGATCTTCGTCTCGATGCCCTCTTTTCGTTTAACCAACTTGAACAAAGTTTTGGCTATTGTAAAATTCACCCTAGATCAAATTAGTAATCGGAGCTCGTTTCTTTCGCAATTTGAGTTTCGTTGCTTCTTTCGAATCGATTCATTTTGCAAACCGGAGTTCTTAAGTTGAACTTTCTGGTTAGATCTTATCTTTTGGAGTTTTGTTTCTGCATAATTGCTTGTTTTCTTATGAATGCTATTGTTTGCTTGCGATAGAATACTGGTACTGTGAAGCGTGCTACTACGAGTCTCTAGGTTTTGCGAATCGTCAGCAAGGCAAGTAACACTTTGATCATACCTTTTATTACCCAGTTTTTATGCATTAGATCAAACCCTCACACATTGCATGAGTAGGATCGCTTAACTTGTGGGACTGGGAAGTAGATTGAGGTAGAACCTATTACCTGCATTATTTTTCAAACCCTTGGGAGTTACTTCTACGTTATGCTTAGGTTGCCATGCTATGCTCGTAGACGTGGTTTGGGTTTGAGTGAAATCCATGATAGATGTGAGTTGTTAATTAAGGATTCAACTTAAGGTGGCTACTTGAATACACATCTGGGTGGATTGGTTGCAGGGCGCCTAGGGAATCTAGTGTTGTCCTAGGAAATCCCGGGGTTCCGTGTGATTTTTCCTATGGAATGCCACCCAGGCTCAATAGGATCATAAAACTATTCATGCTAGAAACTTCCGTGTGCAGTCACAATGCCATTATGGGCTCCGGCATAGTTGAGTAAGTTGTGGGAAACCTTTCCATGATGGGCTAGCAGATGGAGAGGGATTGTAGGTGTACCGGCCTATCTATCGGTTAAGGGGACCTCTTCGGAAAGACTGTGTCTTGGTCATCCGTTTCTCAAACACCATGCGGTGCAAGAAACCAAACGCAGGCGATCGAGTCTTGTGGGAAAAGTGCGCAAACCTCTGCAGAGTGTACAAACTAATAATGATTAGCCGTGTCCTCGGTTATGGACAATCTTGAGTATCTGGTACTTGAATTATTGGTTGATCTCATCACTCTAAAGTTTAATTTGTTGGGTTAATGATTACTTTAATTGGGATTGAGTTGGAGGTACCTTCTCAATGATGTTTCAACTATCATGATAGTTAAAATAAAATTTATTCCTTTGTTGTAGGGAAAAATTGGCTTTACGCAAAAACTTTAACCTAGAGCCTCCACCAGCCAAATACGCATATAGTGTAGCCTTATTTCTGTTACTTGCATCTTCTGTGTTATATTGCCAGCATATTCCATGTGTTGACCCGTTTCAGGCTACAACATATTACGTTGCAGTCTTTTCAGACGAAGAGTAAGACGTTCTAGGTCGTTTGTCATGCACTCAGCTATGCCGTTGGAGTTGATGGACTCACTTATCTTCCAAGCCTTTCGCTGTTATTTTGTTAGATGGCCTTAAGCCATAGACTTTTGTAATAAGTTCTCTTTGGAGACATTCGATGTAATAAGTGTGTGATTGCCACTCTGTTATAAACCCTTCAAGTAATGTGTGTGTCAGCATTACCGATTCAGGGATGACACTGAAACACAGTGACTTCGGTCCATTCGGATCGCGGTCGCTACAGGAATGATCGGAAGCGTGGTATCTTTGCACAACTCATGTAAAAAGAATAGGGATGAAAGTGTAAAATAGTTGGCTTACACTCACCACATCACACAATGAATACAATAGCATACATTCATCCAAATAACACAGGGTCCGACTACGGACGAAATCCAAACGAGAAAAGATACCACAACCACAAGTCCTGATCACCCCTAGTAGGAACCACTACTGATCGTCGGGATACGTTACATAGAAATGACCACGCTCTTCATCGAACTCCCAGTGAAGTTTTGATCCATCTCCTGCATCGTTCTCGGCTGTACCTGCATCTGGTGTGTGTTGTAATCCGTGAGTCACAAGGACTCAGCAATCCCATTCCCGGGTATCAAAACTAAAAAAGCCTTTAGGTGTGGAGAGGTAATAAAGTGTCTGCAGCAAGCACTAAGCAACTAGCTTACGAATTGAGAGCAAGATGAGGATATGTGCCAACGGTCGCCAAAGATGATCAACAAGTGATCCTAGCTACTCACGTTCATGCATAACCCCACCGTGTCCACTTTCCGAAACCCCTTCGAAAAGAGACCATCACGGTACACACACAGGTAGTATTCTTAAGGATATGGTGTCAAGTTATCTACAACCAGATATTAACAAATTCCCATCTTCCACATAACCGCGGGCACGGCTTTCAAAAGTTCATAAGCCTGCAGGGGTGTCCCATCTTAGCCCATTACAGGCTCACGATCTGCGGAGTTGCAACTCCATGTTGGGAAGACCCGAGTATTCTCGAAATCCCGTGCTCAAGATATTTCGACAAAGGTAAAACTAATCCAGCAAGACCTCCCGGCGTGCCGACACCCTGATAGTAGCCGCGCGTATCTCCTCTCAGGCCACGACCGGATAGGTCGGCCTACAGGTATATACCAATCCTCGAGTTTCCTCGTGGTGGCCCCACAGTCCGCCCAGTTTGGACCAACACTCATGAGGAGCACTGGCCCGGGTTGTTGATTAAGAACTCGGGTTTATAACTCCCTATGCAAGTTTTAGTTGTTAGGCAAATGTAGTACCAAAGTTGGGTCTCGCTGGAAAAGCTTTAAGCAGTGCAAATTATCAACGGGGGCCATAAACACCAACCGTGTTAGGAACGCAAAATCAAGAAATATAACACCGGTTTATCAGGTCCTAAGGTTGCATGAGTGGAACAAAACACCAAGCAGAAGGCCAAGCCTTCCACCCATTACCAATATATATGTGCATTAATTCAAATAAGACATATATTGTGTTATCCCAATAAAACAAGTCCAATCATGGAGCAATCTTCAACTTCACCTGCAACTAACAATGCTATAAGAGGGGCTGAGCAAAAGCGTACTTAGCCAATCAACGGTTTGCTAGGAAGGCGGTTAGAGAGTTTCATGGCAACATAGGAGGCTGACAAGACAAGAATGGGCATCGAGGCATAACTATAGAGCGAGACAACTAGCAAGGCAAAGATAGAGGTGATATCGGGGAACTGTCATCTTGCCTGTTAAGTCCTCGGTGGGATGGTAAGACGGCTCCTCAAACTCAATCTCGACAAGATCCTCGAAGTCGGTATCGGCTCCCGGCTCTACCCAACACAAGAGCAGAACAACGGTACAAGATCAATCACGGTGCAATGCACAATCATCATGATGCAAGACATGACATGGGATGCAAGTATGATGTGCGTATGCATGAGGATGCTCTCGATCCTAAAGGAGAAGATGATGGAAATGGCATCATCTTGGGTAACCAAGCAAGCCACTGGATAGAGGGGAAGAGTTCGGTCGAAAACGATATAAAGAGCATTGGAAACAGATGCATGGTTTGCAAATGACAAGCAAAACAATACACGATGCAATCTGCAAAAAACAGCAAGTTGCCCACTAAGTGAGCAAGTTTAAGTATGCTACAGCACTCCAACAAGCAATCAAAAGGCATGGCAATAACATACATAACATGCTCTTCAAGAATAACCACATGGCTACTTCTAAAACATACTAGAACATGTCACAAACTGCATGGAAAAAGTGCAAAAGTTAACAGATCTCTCAGACTTAGTGAAAATTACAAGGCATGGCAGCAACAACGACAAGTAGGCATGTTTGCAAGCTTGTGCAACTCATCTCAAAACATAGCATGGCATGTGAATACAACCAACATCAAGATGACATGTTTGTGAAGCTACTCATGGCAAGAACATGGTCATAGGATGCATAGAACACTAGCTATTCACATGGCAAAACTGAACTTGTTGATAACAGGTTGACAGAAACATTTTATAGCAAATTGAGAGCATGAAAACAACAAGCTACGGCAAGCCATTAATGCAAACAGGGGAATGGATGGATAGAGCATAATATGAACATGAATACATGGTCATTGGACCTCTCCAAATGTGCATGGATATGAGTGGGGCATCAAGCAAACATGGCATCGGGTTATAACAGTTTCAGACTTAGCGGTTTTCCACAAGTCATAGAAATCAGCAACAGCGAGTAGGTCACTTTGCAAGCTTGTTGCACTCACATCAAGGCATTTTATGAAAATCTACTTACACCACATCAAATATGACATGATTGTGCTTCTAAAACATATTGACATGTAGCTCAAACAAAATCACATAAAAAGATATGAAAAGGTCAAATCATTATCTCATAACAATTTCAGAAACTTATCAGCCACATGCACTTTTGCAATAGGGTTAAACATGGCATAATGCAACCTAACATGTATGCAAATGCAGCCATCATGAAGAGCATCACAAGAAGAACATTTTGACATATCATACACTCCATTTGGACCAACATGCACCAAGTTACGACCTCACGAACATGCCAACATATTGTTAATAGACAACTAGTGTTGAAACGGTAACATCACGAAGCAGTCTTGCAATAAAGATTAAGACATCTAGATAAACCCTAACATGCACAAAACTGATGCCAACATGTAGAGCACTTCGAGACGAACATTTTGCTATATTATCCACGCAAAACGGAGCACCGAGCACAAAGTTGTGACATGGCAAATAGGGCAATAAAATAACACAAATTCAGGACTTAGTAGATTTGTACCCCTCCGAAAAAGTCAACGCGGGACGGAGTGGAGCGGGACGGCGAGGCGGCACGTGGGATGGCGTTTGGTTCGATGTTGTGGTGGATCTTATCCCACCACTAGATCCGGGATGGGATCCGGCCGGAGACGAAAAAGAACGGCGAGGCGGCACCGGCGGACATCGGACGGCGGCCCGGCGGCGGCTCCGGCGGCCGGAGTGCGTGGGGACGGTGGAGAGCCGGGCCGGCAGCGGCGTCCGACGCGGCGGCGGTCGGGCGTTGGCGGCGTGCGCGCGGGGCGAAAGAAGTGGCGGCAGCGGCGGGAACGCGGGGTCCCGGCGGTGAGGTGCAAACCCGAGGTGGCGGCGGCGGTCGGTGGCGGCGGCGGTCGGTGCCGGCGGCGGCCGGCGGGCACGTCGGCCAGCGGGCGAGCCGCGGCTGGAGGCGGAGGCCGCGGGGAACGACTCGGGACAACGTGGGCCGAGGGGACCCGACACGGGCTCGGGCGGGCCGGCCGACGGGGATGTGCGCGCGGGGGCGCGTCCACTAGGGCGCAGACACGTGGCAGCGGGAGGCCGACGGACACGTCCATCGACGCAGAAGTGTCCGGCGCGGAGAGGGAGGTAGGAGCTAGGGTTTCATCTCGGAAAAAATGGACGGGGTGGATGTTTTTATAGATAGAGGGAGCTAGGAGAGTCCAAATGAGGTGCGGTTTTCGCCCACAGATTATGATCCAACGACCGAGAGCATGGAGGCGGTTGTGCTGGGATAGTGGGCTGTTGTGGAGGGGTGTTGGGCCAGAAGAGAGAGGGGTTTTTAGCCCACGTGGTTACCCGTTGGAGTATCAAACGACCTCCAAACAAGACGAAACTTGACAGGCGGTCTACCGGTGTTATACCAAGACCACTTGACAACTCTCGGCCCATTCTGAGGATGTTTTTAACCCACTCACGAAACAAAGGCTTGAGAGGTGTGACGGGTGTCGTGTGAGAGAGTTGAAAACCGAAACGGACAACGAAGAGGACGGCGACGACGCAACTACACATGGATGTAAATGAGACTATGCCAATGCAATGCACATAATGAAAATGACATGGTGACATGCAACACACGCACAAGGAAAAAAACGAAGAAACCCGAAATGAAGGAAGAGCCCAGAATGGAATTGATTAAGTCAACGATGAATATATTGCCATATAAGGAAGTTTTACATCCGGGGCGTTACAAACTCTCCTCCACTACAAAAAGATCTTGTCCCGAGATCTAGGACTGAAAGAAAACGGGATACTCAGAACGAAGATGATCTTCTTGTTCCCATGTAGCTTCACGGTCGGTATGGTGTGACCTCTTCACTTTCAAGAATTTGATGGACTTGTTCCGGGTCTTGCGCTCAGTTTCTTCAAGGATAGCAACGGGGTGCTCACAATAAGACAAGTCTTGCTGAAGATCAATCTCTTCGAAAGGAATGATGCGTTGAGGCATCTTGAAGCACTTGCGGAGTTGTGACACGTGAAACACATCGTGCACATTTGCAAACTTGGAGGGAAGCTCGAGTTGGTAGGCTAGATCGCCTCTCTTGCCAATAATCTTGAAAGGACCAACGCATCTTGGAGCAAGCTTGCCCTTGATACCGAACCTCTGAGTGCCCTTCCTAGGAGAAACACGGAGGTAGACATGATCACCAATGTCGAAAGCCAAATCTCGGTGTTTGCCGTCATAGTAGCTCTTCTAGCGCGATTGCGCGGCTTTGAGATTCTCATGTATGAGTTTGCACATCTCTTCGGCCTCTGAGATCAAATCATTTCCAAGGAGTTGACGTTCACCAGTCTCGGACCAGTTGAGAGGGGTACAGCACTTTCTGCCATAAGGAATTTCAAATGGTGCTTTGCCTGCACTTTCTTGGAAGCTGTTGTTGTAGGAGAATTTGGAAAATGGAAGGCAATCTTCCCATTTCAGACCGAAGGAGATGACACATGCCTTGAGCATATCTTCAAGAATTCGGTTCACTCTTTTGACTTGGCCACTAGTCTGAGGGTGAAAAGCTGTGCTGAAGCGAATCTTGGTACCCATAGCTGACTGGAAGGAATCCCAGAATTTGGAAGTGAACAAGCTTCCACGATCTGAGGAGATTACTTGGTGGATACCATGCAAAGAGACAATTCTGGAGGTATACAGCTCTACCAGTTGTGTTGCGTTGATGGACTCCTTGACTGGAAGGAAATGAGCCACTTTAGTGAGCTTGTCAATCACCACAAGGATGACGTCGTTTCCTCGCTTGGACTTGGGAAAACCGGTGACGAAATCCATCTCAATGTGATCGAATTTCCACTCGGGAATAGGTAGAGGTTGAAGGAGTCCGGCTGGATGTTGATGCTCTGCCTTCACTCTTCTGCAAACATCACACTCATTCACGAATTGAGCAATTTCTCTTTTCATGCGAGTCCACCAATAGGATTGCTTGAGGTCATGGTACATCTTGGAGCTTCCTAGATGTATTGAGAGGAGTGAGTCATGTGCTTTGTTCATTATGAGCTTCCTGAGATCACCTTTGGGAACCACAATTTTGTCCTCAAAGAACAAGTCTCTCTGTCATCAATGTGATAGCACTTGTACTTGGGAGTACCCTTGGCAATACCATGTTTCACCTTCTGCACCATAGCATCACTGAGTTGGGCCTCACGGATTTGATTATCCAAGGTAGGAGCGACTTGAAGGTTGGCAAGAAATCCTTGCGAAACGACTTGGAGGTTGAGCTTCCTGAATGACTCACAAAGTTCAGGTTGGAACGGTTTGAGGATGAGACTATTGCAATAAGCCTTTCTGCTCAAGGCATCTGCAATGACATTGGCCTTGCCAGGAGTATACTCAATGCTTGGATCGTACTCTTGAATCATTTCAACCCAATGAGTCTGACGGAGGTTAAGGTTTGGTTGGGTGAAGATGTACTTCAGGCTCTTGTGATCGGTGAAGATGTCCACTTTTCTGCCCAACAGAAGGTGTCTCCACGTGATCAAGGCATGAACAACTGCTTCTAGCTCAAGATCATGTGTGGGGTAATTCTTCTCATTTGGTTTAAGCTGGCGCAAAGTGTATGCAATGATCTTATTGTCTGGCATGAGAACACCACCGAGACCTTGCAATGAAGCATCACAGAACACTTCATAAGGCTTGGACTCATCTGGAGGAGTAAGTACTGGAGAAGAAATGAGATTCTCTTTGAGTGTATTGAATGCCACATCACAATCAGGAGTCCACGAGTACTTGACATTCTTTTGCAACAGGTTGGAAAGAGGCTTGGCAATCTTGGAGAAGTTCTCAACGAACCTTCTGCAATAACTTGCAAGGCCGAGGAAACTTCAGAGTTGTTTGACATTCTGAGGAGGTTCCCACTTCACAATAGCTTCAACCTTCTCGGGGTTAACAGAAATGCCCTCGGCAGAGATAATATAGCCAAGATAGAGGACTCTATAAAGCCAGAATTCATATTTGGAGAATTTCGCATAAAAGAGGTGCTCACGGAGCCTGTCAAGAACCAAACGGAGGTGCTTGGTGTGGTCTTCTTCATTCTTGGAGAATACCAGAATATCATCCAGATAGACGAGGACAAACTCATTGGTGTAGGGGCTGAATATGAAGTGCATCATCCGAGAGAAGGTGGGTGGAGCATTTGCAAGCCCGAAAGACATGACTATGTACTCGTAGGAGCCGTAGCTTGTCCTGAATGCGGTCTTGGGAATATCCTCTTCACGGATACGAATCTTATGGTAGCCCATCCGGAGATCAAGCTTCGAGAAAACCTTGGCTCCTTTGAGCCGCTCGAACAATTCATTGATGTTGGGGAGGGTACTTATTCTTAATTGTCTTCTTGTTCAACGGCCGGTAGTCAACGGAAAGTCGTTCCGTACCATCCGTCTTCTTGACAAATAGAACACCACAGCCCCAAGGAGAAGTACTTGGTCTTATCAGACCCATTCGTTCTTGCTCGTCGAGTTGCTTCTTCAACTCCTTCAACTCTTTAGGATAAAGCTTGTACGGACGCCGACAGGCTAGCTCCCTACCAGGATCAAGTTCAATGAGGAATTCAACTGGACGGTCGGGAGGCATGTCTTGAAGCTCTTCAGGGAATACATCCTCATATTCACAAACCACCGGAATCTGGGATATGGCATTAATCTCGCCCTTGTCATTGAGAGAGAATAGCCTGATTGTGTTATCTCGAGCTGTGAAGATAATCACGTCTTTGGAAGGATGCGTTAGATTGACCTCTTTGTTTGCACAATCAATAAGAGCATCACACTTAGATAGCCAATCCATCCGAAGAATAAGATCAATGTCCGAGTTGCCGAGAACAACCAGGGAAACCAGAAAACTGTAATCACCCATATGAATAGAGATATCTGGAACAAACAAGCTAGAATTCATGTGTTTTCCCGGAGAAATAATTGATAGCTCCCTATCCAGGGGTGCCGAAATGAAATCATGCTTGGTAAAGAATGGTCTTGATATGAAATTGAGTGATGCACCAGAGTCAAACAAAACTTTTGCAGGAATTGAGTTGACTAAGAGGTTACCCATTATCACATCAAAAGAATTCTCTGCTTGAGCTGCATTCATCAGGTTCACTCTTGCATGCTTGGGATTGTGCTTGACGATCGCATTGCTGATAGGTGGAGGAGGTCGAAGGCGCCTCTGGTTAGTGCACTTGTTGGAATAGTGACCCTTCAGACCACATCTGTAGCAAGTGACCTCTGAAACTGGACTGGAAGGAGGAACACTTGGTCTTGGAGCTTGGTACTGAGACTTGGACTGGTTGCTTGGGTTGGGTGGGTGGGAAAATCCACGACCACCTGAGTGCTTGTTGTGACTCGGAGGACGGAGCACTGGAGGAGGAGGGAGCCAGAACTTCTGCTGCTTGACGACCACTTGAGAGGAAGAGGAGGAGTGAACATCATCTCTTATCCTCTTTTTGGAAGCTTCACATTTGAGCCGAGCTGCCTCTTGCTTGAGAGCCATGTTGTAGAATTGATCAAATTCATCTGGGTCGAACAGAGTGGGTGCAAGTTGGAGTTCATCTTTTAGACCACCTCGGAAGTGGTAGATTTTTCTCTTGGCATCGGGGATGTCTTGCTTCGCATAACGGGCAAGATTCTGGAACTTGACATTGTATTGGTAGATAGACATGGTGCCTTGCTTCAGATTACGGAACTGCTCACGCATGCCTTCAATGACACTGGTAGGAATGTGATGAGAACGAAAATCACGGCAGAAGTCAGTCCACGAGATCTCATGACCCGCTCTGGAGTCTTTGTACTATTGCCACCAATCTGCAGCTTGATCTTTGAGTTGGAAAGCGGCAAACTTGACATAATCCTCAGGTCTGACATTACTGCACTCAAAATGCTTCTTGATGTCTGTGACCCAATCTTCAGCATCTAGCGGATCAACACAGTAACTGAAAGACTTGGGTTGATTGGCAAGGAATTGGTTCAGAGTAGCAAAGTGAGGTTGATTGAATAGATTTCCTTGGCCTTGGTTCCCTTGATAGCCTTGATTTGCTTGATTAGCTTGGAAACTCTGCATCATTTGCATGAGCATCTGAGTGTTTTGATTGGTTGCCTACATAATTGCTCTCCATGCCTCAGACGGAGGAGGAGGGGAAGGTGGACGCTGTTCTTCACTCTTTGGGTTCTGGCTGGGAACTTTTTAGGTGCCATCCTGAAGATGATGACAATTGTTAGCCATTGAAGCAAATAATAGATAAGCTGAATCAACGGCTAGATATATGCAACATATAGTCTTCACAATGAACATCCGAACAAAATTGAACGAATGAATTCCATAGCTTAATGGTACAACAACTTGTCGAGAAGCCACTTGGGAGAACAAAATGATAGAATAAAACAACAAGGTAATAGATGGAACAAATGCATAATAGAGGTTTTGTCCCACATGTTCGTGATGAGTGCCCCATGGCACGTGTTACAAAGGGCTTGCAATCTCCTGATCAGCATAGCCAAGGATCCTTTAAGATGCAACCCCCTAGTGCAACAACGCCCATGATAGCCTCTCCACTAGATGTTGAACCCCAACCTCATATCATGCACCTGTTGGAAGATTACCTAAGAGCTACTTGAATCCGATAGAGGCGAGGGGCCCGATCTTTCGATGAGATGATAACTATCGATTTGGTGGAGATGACTTTGACGATCCGACTACAAACGTGCACGACGTTGCGCCTTAGCAATCGCTAAACCAATCTTCAGGGGTTACTGACAATGCCAGAAGCACGATCAGCCTGACCACGAAGGTCTATTCCTGCATGCAATCGAAGAACAAGCAAGAATATGATAAAGCAATCTGAATATTTCAAATATAAATGATTTATTGATAAAGGTGGGGATCCGTAAGCGGTCTTGGTCTGGTCGTTGGACACAAACGAAGTACACGAAGTTGCAATGGCTAACTTTTGACTAAACAAATCCCCAAAGAAAAAGCTACTAAATGGATCTACTTATATAGGAGCAAGGGGTGGCGGCCAAGGAGGTGGAAGGACATCCCAAGCCAGCCTAAAACTAACCCTAGGTCGTACAAGGCTCATGGGCCCAAATGGAGGTGATGCAACACCTTTGGACTTGTAGTTTGACTCGGATTCTGCTGCAGCGTCAGATTGTTTCGTCGATATCTCAATGCTCCGGACGAATTTGAAGGTGAATCCAATTGGGTTGGAAAGTGTACGAAATCTAGTTTCCAACAAAAAAAGAATCACCCAATTCGGAGTCCGTACGAAGGAGTTCTTGCCGTTTTGAGTCAGGTATGTCTGTGCAGTCCGAATCTGGATGCAGAACGTGAGAGACTTGGACTCTATCTTCTCTTGGCCCAAAAGTGACGTGAGAGAACTTTTTGAACAGCACCAAAACTTCTCTTTTTCCCTTATCTTCATATGTGGATTGTACAAATGTCCCATACACCTGGAAATAGACATGGCACAAAAGTCTGTGAAGTATTTTTGTCATGGATGACATACATAAATTGTTGCATAGTTTGCATTAGAAATCACCTCACAAATATATATGTATGCAATATTTTTTGTCGTATCCAAGGTAGTCATGTCCTCATCATCCTCCCTTTCTTGAAAATAAAGCCGTCCTCGGCGTTGCTTAATCTGAAATGTGGGTAAGAAAATAGACAAGGTGTACATGTTGTATATGTATATGTCATCCATTTTTACTTCCCTTAATTTTCGCACATATGACACATGTATAGATGAGTAACTTTCGTAGTTCATAAAATATAAAGCCAAAATATTATCACAAGAAGTTGAAGGCATGAAAATATTGCAACTCAATTTGCACATATAAGTGAAGCTCTTAATCGTTACAAAAGATTGGCAATGCTCATCATTAAACCATCCCAACCTTGATGAACCATCACCAAGATTAGAGGTCATATCAAAATGGTTAAACATTGGCACAACTATTTTCACATGTATTTGATCCAAATCTAATTTATTCCCTGATTCAAATGGTTTTTTTGCATCATTAATTAATTCAATTGGTTCACTCACAATTGGTTCACTCACAATTGTTTGATCACATGGCAAAGTCAAATCACGAACATATTCCTCAAAATAGTTGGTGTGATCAAAGTAGTGGATAGCTCATCGCATGGTTCATTTAAATTGACAAGGCATTCATCATACTCATGTGGAGGTGGAAGATCGGTACCTTTGTCATTACCTCTTATGATCAACTCAGATGATGTAGGCACTGTCGGAGGTGATGTGTCACATGGTGGAGGTGATGTAGTCCTCACAACAACGGATGTGTCTGTCATAGTACGCCTAGTAGTGGAAGGAACAACCGTATCATCTCTTGGAATGTGCACCTGGCGCTTATTCTCCTTATGGATAATACGTCGTTTTATTTCCTGTTCAGCACAACAAGCAAGACGAAACAAATGGTCCATAGGATAACACTCTTCATGAATTAGCATCTCCTGAATATCATGGTTTAATCCTCCCCAAAATCTATCCATAAAATCATCTTCACTTTCCTCTAAAAAGGAGTGCAACAAGGTAGTTCGTAAATCATCATAATATTTTGTTACGGTGTCACTACCTTGTTTCAAATGTTGTAGTTTTTTAATCATGCCACGAGTATAATAAACATCGACAAATCTATCTCTCATCACAAGTTTTAAATCATCCCAAGTAGTAGGTACATGATTAGGGTATAACCGACAATATTCACTCCACCAAACTAAAGCATAACCAGTGAAAGAACCAACCGCAACCTTAACTTTTTTACGTTCACCAAAACTATGGGAAGCAAATATATTATTGATGTTGAACTCCCATTCAATATATAAATCAGGTTTAAAACGACCATGAAAAGGTGGCATGGAAAGAAGAACCTGTTTGTGCGCATTCTGATGTCTTTGTACCTCTTGTGATGGTGGTTGTATTTTCTGAGGTGATGACACGTCTCCCACGATCGATGAAGCCCAACTGACTCTTGAACCTGCCATGATTAGTAGAAACAAGAAACAAAATCCAAAAATAATATTCCTATGAACTACTAGGATGTGGTGGTAAAGCGCTCACAGTAAAGCAAATATCAATATCTTACAAGTTCTTACCATGCAGCAAGTGGTGATAGGCAATCAGCGGTGTCAAATAACTCCAAAGATTGAGTAAAGCGATTGCCTGGTGAACGTACGTAAACACGATACAGAAATATGTGGAGCTATGTTGGCTTTATATATGATAGCAAAAGATTAGCAATAATCAATTCAGAGATGCAATGTTGAATAAACGCTCAACGACGGTACTGTGTCGGTCCTAGGATAGACCGGACTAGAGACACGAGCCTAGAACACTAATGATGTCACGGTGTAGCACAACTAGCATCAATAAAGGATACGAATTAGCTCTGGACAGCAAGATATAAGTGAAGATCACAACGGCAGTAAAGATAATGATGAAAACAACTGCCAAGTAGAATATACAACAACACTCTCTCCAACTTTCTTTTCCTTCTTTTTCTTTTTCTTTTTTCTCACACTTTTTTTCTTTTTCTTTCTCTCTTCTTTTTTTTACTTTTTTTTCTCTGTCTTTTTTTTCTTTCTCCCTCATTCCAAGGCAAACTAGATAAGATGCAGATTGGATCAAGCAAAGATGCGAACGACTTCAACTATGATTGTGACAATGAACGATGGGTTGCACGAGGTGGAAATTGATGGATGATGTGGTGAACAGCAGAAGGGAAAACGATGCAGCGGCGACTTGACTAATGTGAACAGAACTCAAAACTCTAACGAACTAGACACTAAGACCAGCAACTCGACACGACGATGCAACCGATAATTCAATAATGCAAACAATGAAAAGAAAATTGCAAAGGCTTAGACTGGCTTGGACAAAGGATGAATAGATCTAACTTTTTTGGCTTTTTCGTGGACTGTAGGTATGAAGAACAGACTCGATCTAATCTACGAAAAACTGTAAATCTCACAGAGCAACCTGGAAATCTGATACCACTTGATAGAGGCGAGGGGCCCGATCTTTCGATGAGATGATAACTATCGATTTGGTGGAGACGAATTTGACGATCCGACTACAAACATGCATGACGTTGCGCCTTAGCAATCGCTAAACCAATCTCCAGGGGTTACTGACAATGCCAGCAGCACGATCAGCCTGACCACGAAGGTCTATTCCTGCATGCAATCGAAGAACAAGCAAGAACATGATAAAGCAATCTGAATATTGCAAATATAAATGATGTATTGATAAAGGTGGGGATCCGTAAGCGGTCTTGGTCTGGTCGTTGGACACAAACGAAGTACACGAAGTTGCAATGGCTAACTTTTGACTAAACAAATCCCCAAAGAAAAAGCTACTAAATTGATCTACTTATATAGGAGCAAGGGGTGGTGGCCAAGGAGGTGGAAGGACGTCCCAAGCAGCCTAAAACTAACCCTAGGTCGTACAAGGCTCATGGGCCCAAATGGAGGTGATGCAACACCTTTGGACTTGTAGTTTGACTCGGATTCTGCTGCAGCGTCAGATTGTTTCGTCGATATCTCAACGCTCCGGACGAATTTGAAGGTGAATCCAATTGGGTTGGAAAGTGTACAAAATCTAGTTTCCAACAAAAAAAGAATCACCCAATTCGGAGTCCGTATGAAGGAGTTCTTGCCGTTTTGAGTCAGGAATGTCTGTGCAGTCCGAATCTGGATGCAGAACGTGAGAGACTTGACTCTATCTTCTCTTGGCCCAAAAGTGACGTGAGAGAACTTTTTGAACAGCACCAAAACTTCTCTTTTTCCCTTATCTTCATATGTGGATTGTACAAATGTCCCATACACCTGGAATTAGACATGGCACAAAAGTCGGTGAAGTATTTTTGTCCTGGATGACATAAATAAATTGTTGCATAGTTTGCATTAGAAATCACCTCACAAATATATATGTATGCAATATTTTTTGTCGTATCCAAGGTAGTCATGTCCTCATCAGAATCCCACCTATTAATTCCCGAAGCTTTTCGGTTATGCAATCTAGTGTTGGGGATACAGGGGAAGCACCGCATATCACTCAACTAATAAATCCTACATCCAGTTGTATCCATCCATCAACACATAATCAGGCACCTTCGGAAACTGTTTACCTCGGACATTCGAAACGCATCCGCTATACTAGTTGTGGCAATACTCCCAAACTACCCCCCCAGTACTAGGTGACGTCGGGGTTATCTCACCACCAGACATGCATAGAAGAGTTTTTGATGTCGGCTGCCTCTGGTATTCTAGAACTGCAACGATACATTTGTGACGACGATACCTCGAAGCTCAACTCCCGGGACACTGCCACAACCCCTAAATGATAGGAGGCACCAAGAACAATGTTCTCGTCACAAAGATATCAGAACAATCCAAACAATACCCGCGTGATCCTAAAAAAATTGGTGAAATTTGAGGATAGTGAAGTTAAACAACGTCATGAATCCTCACCAGAGCGACGAAGGGGATGAGGAGTAAAAAGAAATCCTACTCTCCGATATATATAGGACTCAAAACATTTTGTGTGTGTTCCTAGACTCAACCGTCAGCGGTTCAATCAATCAGGGGGGCTCCTAGGTCGGAGATGCCTCTGAATACCAACGTGTAATGCCCAGGATGCGACTATATCTCCTATGTGTTGAGGCACGAGTTAGAGACATAAGTGCATTCTGGAATGATCGCAAGAGTGGTATCTTTGCACAACTCATGTAAAAAAGAACAGGGATGAAAGAGTAAAATAGTTGGCTTACACTCGCCACGTCACACAATGAATACAATAGCATACATTCATCCAAATAACACAGGGTCCGACTATGGACGAAATCCAAACGAGAAAAGATACCACAACCACAAGTCTTAATTGCCCCTAGTAGGAACCACTACTGATCGTCGGGATATGTTACATAGAAACGACCACGCTCTTCATCGAACTCCGAGTGAAGTTCTGATCCATCTCCTGCATCGTTCTCGGCTGTACCTGCATCTGGTGTGTGTTGTAATCTGTGAGTCACAAGGACTAAGCAATCCCATTCCCGAGTATCAAAACTAACAAAGCCTTTAGGTGTGGAGAGGTAATAAAGTGTCTGCAGCAAGCACTAAGAAACTAGCTTACGAATTCAGAGCAAGATGAGGATATGTGCCAACGGTCGCCAAAGATGATCAACAAGTGATCCTAGCTACTCACGTTCATGCATAACCCCATCGTGTTCACTTTCTGAAACCCCTTCGAAAAGATACCATCTCGGTACTCACACATGTAGTGTATTCTTAACGATATGGTGTCAAGTTATCTACAACCGGATATTAACAAATTCCCATCTGCCACATAACCGTGGGCCCGGCTTTCGAAAGTTCGTAACCCTGCAGGGTGTCCCAACTTAGCCCATCACAAGCTCACGATCTGCGGAGTCGCAACTCCATGTTGGGAAGACCCGAGTATTCTCGGGATCCCGTGCTCAAGATATTTCAACAAAGGTAATACTAATCCAGCAAGACCTCCCGGCGTGCCGACACCCTGATAGTAGCCACGCGTATCTCCTCTCAGGCCACGACTGAATAGGTCGGCCTACAGGTATATACCAATCCTCGAGTTTCCTCGTGGTGGCCCCGCAGTCCGCCCAGTTTGGACCAACACTCATGAGGAGCACTGGCCCGGGTTGTTGATTAAGAACTTGGGGTTATAACTCCCTATGCAAGTTTTAGTTGTTAGGCAAATGTAGTACCAAAGTTGGGTCTCGCTGGAAAAGCTTTAAGCAGTGCGAATTATCAAGGGGGGCCCATAAACCCCAACCGTGTTAGGAACGCAAAATCAAGGAACATAACACCGGTTTATCGGGTCCTAAGGTGGCATGAGTGCAACAAAACACCAAGCAGAAGGCCAAGCCTTCCACCCATTACCAATATATATGTGCATTAATTTAAATAAGATATATATTGTGTTATCCCAATAAGACAAGTCCAATCATGGAGCAATCTTCAACTTCACCTGCAACTAACAAAGCTATAAGAGGGGCTGAGAAAAAGCATACTTAGCCAATCAACGGTTTGCTAGGAAAGCGGTTAGAGTGTTTCATGGCAACATAGGAGGATGACAAGACAAGAACAGGCATCAAGGCATAACTATAGAGCGAGACAACTAGCAAGGCAAAGATAGAGGTGATATCGGGGAACGGTCATCTTGCCTGTTAAGTCCTCGGTGGGATGGTAAGACGGCTCCTCAAACTCAGTCTCGACAAGATCCTTGAACACGGTATCGGCTCCTGGCTCTACCCAACACAAGAGCACAACAACGGTACAAGATCAATCACGGTGCAATGCACAATCATCATGATGCAAGACATGACATGGGATGCAAGTATGATGTGCGTATGCATGAGGATGCTCTCGAGCCTAAAGGATAAGATGACGGAAATGGCTTCATCTTGGGTAACCAAGCAAGCCACTGGATAGAGGGGAAGATTTTGGTCGAAAACGATATAAAGATCATTGGAAACGGATGCACGGTTTGCAAATGACAAGCAAAACACTACACGATGCAATTTGCCAAAAACAGCAAGTTGCCCACTAAGTGACCAAGTTTAATTATGCTACGGCACTCCAACAAGCAAGCAAAAGGCATGGCAATAACATACATAACATGCTCTTCAAGATTAACCACATGGCTACTTCTACAACATACTAGAACATGTCACAAACAGCATGGCAAAAGTGCAAAAGTTAACAGATCTCTCAGACTTTGTGAAAATTACAAGGCATGGCAGCAACAACGACAAGTAGGCATGTTTGCAAGATTGTGCAACTCATCTCAAAGCATAGCATGGCATGTGAATATAACCAACAGCAAGAGGACATGTTTGTGAAGCTACTCATGACAAGAACATGGTCATACTATGCATAGAACACTAGCTATTCACATGGCAAAATTGAACTTGCTGATAACAGGCTGACAGAAACATTTTATAGCAACTTGAGAGCATGAAAACAACAAGCTACAACAAGCCATTAATGCAAACAAGGGCATGGATGGATAGAGCATAACATGAAAATCAAGACATGGTCATTGGACATCTCCAAATGTGCATGGATATGAGTGGGGCATCAAGCAAACATGGCATCAGGTTATAACAGTTTCAGACTTAGCAGTTTTCAACAAGTCATAGAAATCAGCAACAGCGAGTAGGTCATTTTGCATGCTTGTTGCACTCACATCAAGGCATATTATGAAAAGCTACTTACACCATAGCAAAGATGACATGATTGTGCTTCTAAAACATATTGACATGTAGCTCAAACAAAATCACACAAAAAGATATGAAAAAGACAAATCATCATCTCATAACAATTTCATAAACTTATCAGCCACTTGCACTTTTGCAACAGGGTTAAACATGGCATAATGCAACCTAACATGTATGAAAATGCATCCATCATGAAGAGCATCACAAGACGAACATTTTGACATATCATACACTCCATTTGGACCAACATGCACCAAGTTACGACCTCACGAACATGCCAACATATTGTTAACAGACAACTAATGCTGAAACAGTAACATCACGAAGCAGTCTTGCAACAAAGATTAAGACATCTAGATGAACCCTAACAAGCACAAAACTAATGCCAACATGTAGATCACTTCGAGACAAACATTTTGCTATATTATGCATGCAAAACGAAACACCGAGCACAAAGTGGTGACATGGCAAAGAGGGCAACAAAGTAACACAGATTCGGGACTTAGTAGAATTTTACCCCTCCGAAAAAGTCAACGCGGGACAGAGTGGAGTGAGACGGCGAGATCCGGGCACGTGGGATGGCGTTTGGTTCGGTGGTGTGGTGGATCTGATCCCACCACTAGATCTGGGACGGGATCCGCACTACAAGAAAAACAGCGTGTAGAGACGCTCATTTTCACAGATAGAGACGTGTTAGTTCATCTCTAGGCAAAAATAGAGTCGATTTAGTAGAGCGTCCCTGGAGCGTCTCCTCACGGACCGCCTCAAAATATATAGACACGCTTGGTTAGCGTGTCTACATGGTATAAGACGCTATATTGGGACGTTCAAAATCGTCTCTACAAAAATAGAGACGTTCTATTACACGCTTGGATCGCGCCTCTACTCATGTGGGCCCAATCCTTAGACGCTATGTTGATACAATATATTCATCTCTAAATATGAATAAGCTTCTTTGTGTTTATGGAGTATTTTACTTTAATCCTTTCTGAAAACTGATTTTACTTTGTATTCCTCATTTCAAATTGAGTTAATTTATTATGATAGGGATGCATCTGTAGATTGATCAAATATCACTATATAAAGGCATCAATCCACATCACCAATTGCATTCACAAGAAATCCATTCTCACAATTAGCATCCTTTGAATCAAATCTAGGACCAAATACATCCACTAAAAGTGTATGAAGTTCACAACTGAATCAAATCAGACATTATGTAAATAATTAAGAGAAGATCTACAAACTAGAACTAAGCTTTCCATATATTATACATAATATGTCTTCATTTAAATACTGATTCTTGTGTAGTTGCTCCTTGCTCCTCCAATGCTTCCAAATTCAAATTCTCAACTACTCTGGAAAAAAACAAGCATAAGCTTAGAGCAAGATGAAATGTTCTTTTGATGAAACTGTGAGAGATGTACCGTACAAATGTCTTGAGGTTGTCTTCGAGCACCAATGTCTTAGGTTGTGTTGAAGTGGTCGGCTTTGGCTTTTTGACCTAAAAACCAAGATACTTCACGAAAGATATATAGCCTACTAATGTATTTTCTTGATGTGCATAGTGACGCGGGAAGTTATACACTTGGAGCACCTTACTTGGTCGCATTGCTAATTCCAGCATGAGCATTTTCCGATTCTTGACCACCATATACATTTGAGGTTCAGTGCAACTGTAAGTAAACTTATATACAAAAAATAGGCATTGTATGATAATGATGAAATTTATGCACACAGACACAAATAAACTAGTGTAACCCATTCCCTGTTAGTGAACAGTTGGTTCGGTAAGTTGATTCTTTAGGGCCATGATTGGCTTTATCAAACTTTTCAATACATGCTTTTGCCAGTTTAGTTTAAGTTGTAATTAAAAAAAACTAATCATAGCCATTACTTGGTATTTCAAAAATAATTTATAAATGAGAGTTATGAGATTTATTATCACCTTCTCTTTGATATGATAGATTTCAGCAAGGTTAGCGATCAAAATATGATAATATGCATGTCAAATAAAGATGTGGTAATTAATCAAATGATGGACAACAAATTTGTTCAAAGTGGTAGAATTTGCATATGGTAATCAAACTATATGATGACATAGAGAAGATCTATAGAACATGGTTGATTCAATTTATTGATGGACCTCTATGTTGGGCTAGAGCTTGCCTTAATTTGATACATACTATGATCATCAAATAAGAAGCATCCTTGGATGTCAACAACATGTACCACACACGCTTTGAAGAGAACAACGCAAGTTGAATAACAAAATTTAGTCAAGCTTCAATAGTTCCACAACACCATAAATTTCACCAGACTTAAGTAGTTGAACATCGCAAGAGGTACAAAATAAATATTTCACACCCTAAGCTATATACCATGTTATAAAATATGCATTGAAAATACATTAGTAGGCAGTACTAGTACATCAAGAAAAATTCTCTATTGGTCAATCAGATATAAGAGAACATTGAATTTGCTCTTCGACAGAATACAGTTAGCTATCACCTAAGCTCGCGAATGAAAGCAATCATATGGGCCATTAGAAATTTCATTTCTATCTTGTTGGTAAATGTACTCAACTTTTGGACAAATATGTTCACGAAAATTAAAGTCGTTGATGGGTACATAAAAACCCGACAAGCATTTTACAATGATTTGGGGACGATGACTCTCAAATCAGAAAGCCACAGATCAAAAGAGGAAATAAGTACAGAAAATTTAAGTTGTTCTGGAGTAAGAAAAAATCACATATGTTTTGCCGACTTGCATTGCACGTAAAGTTATGCCCAAAATGTTATTCTTGACTTGGGAACAATGTAGTGTTGTAGTATATTCCCAATAAATCATGCTCAATGGTACTTGAAGCGAATATACTCCACAAGACCATGTCATCAGAACTAAATTTTGAATGAACTATACTATATAGTCATCAAGTTGTTGCATTTTCTCAGTATGTTAGCAATTCAACACATCATGTATTTATGTGTTTGAACATTGTGTGAGATTGAACCGGAATTCCTTCCATCCATGAAATGGAACTCAAGGTAATGGAGAGATCAAGAATAAAAATGACTTACCATGTTATATTAGAGATGCAAATCAGTAACTTTTTCCACATGCAGGCAGGAGCTGGACCTCCAAATGTGTTGTGCCCACAAACCTGCACGCAATACCTGATAAACCTTCTGTTTAGATTAAGAATCAGTTAGATATACCATTTTCTGTACTGTATGCACCCACCATTAGATCTGAATTTCAAAGAAATAACAGTTCATCTACATGTAGAACTAAAACTTGCTGCAATGACATATCACAATGAAGAATTAAAAGAACCCACTTCCACATGTTTTTTTTCTTAAAGTGGTAAAAAAGAACAGTCTAGGAAACGAAAACTGCCCTCTTAGCTAGTAATCGTTATGATGTATGTGCTACTCACAAATCACATACTCAGACAGAGTCAAAAGAGAGCAAAAGTACACAAACCAGCGAAAAGATGAAACAGAGATGCGGCATGTACCTAGGCAAGAGAACCAGCCACCGTGGTTGCACTGGTGTCCACCACCATACCGTCAAGTGGCGGCGACCGTGGCGAACAGGGTGACATGGGTTGATCATCCAATAGGTGGGGGTTATATACTCCTAAAATAGCGGGGCGGAAGATTCGGGAAGAGGCATTTGAAGCTGTTCCCGTAAAAATCAGAATGAACCTCGTAACCCATCATAATCGTAAGATGAACGCGTGAATCATACCCACACTCCTCCCGAAAATTACATATGTCATCGCACAAAAATCCACTGAGAGGCGAAAAAGAACTACAAAAAAAGAGGAGAAAATTGATTCCTAAGGGAGATTCAGTCTTACTTATCGTCTCATGTCTGCATTTCTGCACAATACAAAAACAAGAATTCACAATAATTACTAGTTGTAGCCAATATACAACCGAATAATAAGTTAACAGAAGCGAATAACTTCCCTCCCATTGGCATTGAACATTACCATTTAAAAGATGACAATTTCATAGTTCAGTACTAGTTACAGGTTAGTAACTAACAGCCTAACAGGCCAGCACCGTTTGACACATAAATAAATCAATCGATTGTGTACTGGGATGATATGAACATGAACGCGCAAAAAAAGAGTTGACTATGTAGCACTAGTAGACAGAGGAGCGTGGTCGCAAGACGCCCTGGAGCTACACAGACGAACGGGGCAAATCACGCGCGCGAGGGCCGGTGCTGGTTCGGTGCCCGTGGAAGGGGAGGCGGCAAGCAGCCGAACATGCCGCTAATTTGATTGATTGATGGTAAAAACTGCAGACGACATGGGATTCAAGGGATCACCTACTTGACGGGCCGGAGGGTGAAGATGCTTGCCGGGCGGTGCAGCGACGGAACACACGGCAGATCTTCAGGTGGCAGATGACACAGCCGTGGAAACGGTTAGGTGACGGCGAGGACAACGTCGGGAGGAGCACGGCATGGCGACGGTGAGGACGACGGACGCCGACGGGCTCCAAGCCTCCAACTACCGAGCTTGCCGATGGACAAGAAAGGGAATCGACGGTGGGCGGAGTTAGCGGCGGAGGGCATCGCTTCGCGTTAGGGCTGCTGCCGCACGGGGAGGGGGAATGGGCGGCGCGCGAGGTGGGCACGACGGCGGCGTAGATCGGAATCTGGAGACTGGTGGTTGGGAGATGGCGGCGTGGGGTGATATTTGGGATATTTGGGATTATAGGGAGAGAAAAATCAAGAGACGCGGGAAGGCTTTTTTAGGACGGGGGCACGGGAAGACTTAGGCGGTAAAGAAAATAATTTACAGCGCCAAATTTCGTTAAGCGAAAATAGTTTAGGAGCCCCAAATTTGGTTAAGCAAAAAAATCCAGAGAAAATGGATATATATCACATATATGGATATATGTTCCCTAAAAATAACATATATGGATATACACATCCAATGTAATATACACATTATTTAATAAAAAGGTATAATGCTTGATCGATCAAACGGGCGGAGTGAGACTCAAAATAACAAGGTAGGCATCCTCAAACTGTGAGTGTGATGCGGCAACAATCCGGGTTACATAAGTGTTATTCCTTTGCATATTGGTATTATAACCGTGGTCCATAGATGGTTTGGTGGTATAACATCTGGGTGACAAACTCGGTTAATAGAAAGGTAGGTCGTAGATTAAAAAAATAATAGACAAAAAAGGTTCACAAAGGTCTATGTCATCTAGCCATTGACATTGTGGTACACGATATGTCGAGATGAAAATGGTCACATAAACCTTATCTTTTCAGAACAACGTCACCACCGTCAACATGCCACTACGAAATTCTAACCCTCATCTGTATGAAATGGAAAGAAAACCATAGGTACCTGGGTGGTGGCAAGTGAGGAAATGACATGAGCTTATCGCCTCACATAATTACCCATTCACACATATGAATTTTAGCATGGTTAATTTTAATAGCTATCAAAGGTGTAGAATTTTGTGATTATTTATAGTTTTATCAACTCCACAAATAGATGTGCTACTAAAACGTCTCAAAAATCGTCTCTACTTTAATTAAAAATACATATTTCTTTTCTAAATGTCTAGTTATAGGAAGACATTTGTAGCGCTTTATAAACGTCTTAGGAAGCGTCTCTAACCTCCTAGTGTCCATGAGCTTAGAGACGAATACAAAGAGCGTCCCATAAAAAGCGACTATACGTGCCTATTTTGTTGTAGTGCCGGCCGAAGACTAAGAAGAATGGCGAGGCGGCACCGGCGGACGTCGGACGGTGGCCTGGCGGCGGCGCCGGCGGCCGGAGTGCGCGGGGACGGCGGAGAGCGGGGTCGGCGGCGGCGGTCGGGCGTTGGCGGCGGGCGCACGGGGCGGAAGAAGTGGCGGTGGCGACGGGTACGCGGGGTCCCGGCGGTGAGGTGCGAACTCGAGGCGGTGGTGGCGGTTAGTGCTGGCGGCGGCCGGCGGGCGCGTCGGCCAGCGGGCTAGCCGCGGCTGGAGGCGGAGGCCGTGGGGGACGACTCGGGGCGACGCGGGCCGAGGTGGCCCGACCCGGGCTCGGGTGGGCCGGCCAGCGGGGATGTGGGCGCGGGGGGCGCGTCCACTAGGGCGCTAACACGTGGCGGCGGGAGGCCGGCGGATACGTCTGTCGGCGGAGAAGTGTCCGACGCGGAGAAGGAGGTAGGAGCTAGGGTTTCATTTGTGAAAAATTGACTAGGTGGACGTTTTTTTAGATAGAGGGGGCTAGGACAATCTAAATGAGGTGTGGTTTTTGCCCACACGATCACGATCCAACGTCCGAGAGCATGGAGGTGGTTGTTCTGGGCTAGTGGGCTGTTGTGGAGGGGTGTTGGGCCAGAAGAGAGAGGGGTTTTCAGCCCATGCGGTTAACCATTGGAGTATCAAACGACCTCCAAACGAGACGAAACTTGACAGGCGGTCTACCGGTGTTATACCAAGACCAGTTGACAACTCTCGGCCCATTCCGAGGATGTTTTTAACCCACTCACGAAACAAAGGCTTGAGAGGTGCGACGGATGCCGTGTGAGAGAGTTGAAAACCGAAATGGACAACGGAGAGGACGGCGACGATGCAACTACACACGGATGAAAATGAGACTATGCCAATGCAATGCACATAATGAAAATGACATGGTGACATGCAACACACGCACAAGGAAAAAAGGAAGAAACCCGAAATGAAGGAAGAGCCCAGAATGGAATTGATTAATTCAACGATGAATATATTGCCATATAAGCAAGTTTTACATCCGGGGAGTTACAACCACATCCACATCCTTACTACATCCAATGTTTCAACAGTAGCGGCAAGGTTAAGGTAACACGTACTGTTCGTGTGCATTTTAGTATAGCTATATATGTGATTATGTTGATTGTGATGTGGTACCCATGCAAGCATGTTCCTTATTACTTGGTAGACCATGGCAATTTGATTAAAAAAATGTACACCATGGTAGAAACAATCAGTATACTCTTGTTCATCAGGATAAACATATTACTTTGCTTCCTATGACTCCTGATTCAATTTCGAAAGATGATATTCATCGAGCTAGTAAAGCAAAACTGGAGCAAAATAAGAGTGAAATCAGATTGTGGCACAAGAATTTGAGCAACAAATGAAACCTAATAATAATCCATCATCTCAGGTTGCATCTGAAATTAAATTGAAAAGTGGATGTTTACTTGCCACCAAATCTGATATTGATGATCTAGATTACAACAAATCTATTTTCTACGCTTTTGTGTGCAAAGAGGCATTATTTTCATTTGAGGATGTGCCTTCCTCTTTGCCTCCTGCTGTCACTAACATTTTGCAGGAGTTCGCTGACGTCTTTACACAAGACGTACTACCGGGATTACCACCTATTCGAGGGATTGAGCATCAGATTGACTTAATTCCCGGTGCATCGCTACCCAACCGTGGACCATACCGTACCAATCCAGAGGAGACGAAGGACATTATGCGTCAAGTACATGAGCTACTAGATAAAGGTTATATACGTGAATCCCCTAGTCCTTGTGATGTTCCCATTATTCTAGTGCTGAAAAAGGATGGTACATCGCGTATGTGTGTTGATTGTAGAGGCATTAATAATATTACTATTCGTTATCGTCATCCTATTCCTATGCTAGATGATATTCTTGATGAATTAAGTGGATCTACTATTTTCTCCGAAGTTGATTTGCGTAGTGGATACCATCAAATTCGTATGAAATTGAGAGATGAATGGAAAACAACATTTAAAACTAAGTTTGGATTATATGAGTGGTTAGTCATGCCTTTTGGGTTAACTAATGCACCTAGTACTTTCATGAGATTAATGAATGAAGTTTTATGTGCTTTCATTGGACGATTTGTGGTAGTTTACTTTGATGATATACTGATTTATAGCAGATCTTTGGAGGAACATTTGGAACACTTACATGTTGTTTTTATTGCTCTACGTGAGGCACGTTTGTTTGGTAACCTTGGGAAGTGCACCTTTTGCACCGACCAAGTATTTTTTTTCTTGTCTATGTTGTTACTCGATAGGGAATTGAGGTTGATAAAGCCAAGATTGAAGCTATTGAGAGTTGGACGCAACCCAAAATGGTCACACACACAAGTGAGGAGTTTCGTTGGCCTCGCTGGTTTGTGAGAGATTTCAGCACCATTGCTGCACCTCTCAATGAGCTTACAAAGAAGGATGTGCCTTTTGTTTGGGGTACTGCATAGGAAGAAGCCTTCACGGTATTGAAAGATAAGTTGACACATGCTCCATTACTCCAACTTCCTAATTTTAATAAGACTTTTGAGCTTGAATGTGATGCTAGTGGAATTGGATTTGGAGGTGTGTTATTAAAAGATGGTAAACCTGTTGCATACTTTTCTGAAAATTGAGTGGGCCTAGTATGAACTATTCTACTTATGACAAGGAATTATATGCTCTTGTTTGGACTTTGGAAACATGGCAACATTATTTATGGCCCAAAGAACTTGTTATACATTCTGATCATGAATCTTTGAAGCATATTAAAAGTCAAGCTAAATTGAACCGCAGACATGCTAAATGGGTTGAATTCATTGAGACTTTCCCTTATGTCATTAAACACAAGAAGGGTAAAGAAAATGTTATTACTGATGCATTGTCTCGTCATTATACAGTGCTTTCACAACTTGACTTTAAAATATTTGGCTTGAAGACCATCAAATATCAATATGTGCATGATGTTGAATTTAAAGATTTATTGCAGAATTGTAAAGAAGGGAGAACATGGAACAAGTTCGTCGTTAATGATGGATTTGTGTTTCGTGCTAACAAGCTATGCATTCCAGCTAGCTCCATTCGTCTTTTGTTGTTGCAGGAGGCGCATGGAGGTGGATTAATGGGACACTTTGGCGTGAAGAAGACAGAGGACGTACTTGCTACACATTTCTTTTGTCCAAAGATGAGACGGGGTATTGAGCGTTTTGTTGCTCGCTGGACTACATGTCAAAAAGCTAAGTCACGACTCAATCCTCATGGTTTATATATGCCTTTGCATGTACCTAATGTTCCTTGGGAAGATATATCTATGGACTTTCTTTTGGCTTTACCTCGAACAAATAAGGGGAGGGATAACATATTTGTTTTCGTGGATAAATTTTCAAAAATGGCACACTTCATACCATGTCATAAAAGCGATGATGCTGCTAATGTCGCTGATTTGTTCTTTCATGAAATTATTCGCTTGCATGGTATGCCAAATACTGTGTCAGATCGTGATACTAAATTTCTTAGCCACTTTAGGAGATGTTTATAGGCTAAGTTGGGGACTAAACTTCTTTTTAGTACTACATGTCACCCCCAAACTGATGGACAAACTGAAGTAGTTAATAGAACTTTGTCTACTATGCTTAGGGCTGTTTTGAAGAATAATAAGAAAATGTGGGAAGAATGCTTGCCTCATATTGAATTTTCTTATAATCATTCACTTCATTCTACTACTAAGATGTGCCCTTTTTAAATTGTGTATGGTTTCTTATCTCGTGCACCTATTGATTTGTTGCCTCTTCCATCTTTGGAGAAGGTTAATTTTGATGCTAAACAACGTGTTGAATTGATCTTAAAAATGCATGGGTTAACTAAGGAAACTATTGAGCGCATGAATGCTAAATATAAACTTGCTGGAGATAAGGGTAGAAAACGTGTTGTCTTTGCACCTCGAGATCTTGTTTGGTTACATTTGCGTAAGGATAGGTTTCCTAATTTGCGCAAGTAAAAGCTAATGCCACGTGCTGATGGTCCTTTTAAGGTGTTAGAGAAAATAAATGATAATGCACATAAACTTGAGCTACCTGCAGATTTTGGGGTTAGTCCCACTTTTAACATTGTAGATTTGAAGCCTTATTTGGGTGAGCATGATGAGCTTCCGTCGAGGACGACTTCATTTTGATAACCCACAAGTGTAGGGGATCGCAACAATTTTCGAGGGTAAAGTATTCAACCCAAATTTGTTGATTCGACACAAGGGAGACAAAGAATACTCTTAAGTATTAGCAGCTGAGTTGTCAATTCAACCACACCTGGAAACTTAGTATATGCAGCAAGATAGTTTAGTAGCAAAGTAATATGATAGTGGCAGTAGCAGCAATAAAAGTAATGATAGTGTTTTTGTAGGTTTTGTGATAGTAGCAGCGGAAAAGTAAATAAGCAACTAGCAATATAGGTAAAGCTCGTAGGCATTGGATCGGTGATGGGAAATTATGTCGGATGCAATTCATCATGTAGAAGTTATAACCTAGGGTGACACAGAACTAGCTCCAGTTCATCAATGCAATATAGGCATGTATTCTGAATATAGTCATACGTGCTTATGGAAAAGAACTTGCATGACATATTTTGTCCTACCCTCCCGTGGCAGCGGGGTCCTATTGGAAACTAAGGGATATTAAGGCCTCCTTTTAATAGAGTACCGGACCAAAGCATTAACACATAGTGAATACATGAACTCCTCAAACTATGGTCATCATCGGGAGTGGTCCCGATTATTGTCACTTCGGGGTTGCCGGATCATAACACATAGTAGGTGACAATAGACTTGCAAGATAGGATCAAGAACACACATATATTCATGAAAACATAATAGGTTCAGATCTGAAATCATGGCACTCGGGCCCTACTGACAAGCATTAAGCATAGCAAAGTCATAGAAAAATCAATCTCAGAACATAGTGGATACTAGGGATCAAACCCTAACAAAACTAACTCGCTTACATGATAGATCCCATCCAACCCATCACCGTCCAACAAGCCTACGATGGAATTACTCACGCACGGCGGTGAGCATCATCGAATTGGTGATGGAGGAAGGTTGATGATGATGATGGCGACGATCTCCACTCTCCGGAGCCCCGAACGGACTCCAGATCAACCCTTCCAAGAGAGATTAGGGCTTGGCGGCGGCTTCGTCTCGTGAAACGCGATAATTCCTTCTCCCTGATTTTTTTCTCCTCGAAAGTGAAGATATAGGATCTGAGGGTACGTCGGTAAGGCACTAGGGGTCCCACGAGGCAGGGGGCGCGCCCCCACCCTCGTGGACAGGCCCTGGGCCCCCTGGTGTGGATCTTCTTGCAGATATTTTTTATGTTTTCCAAAATAAATCTCCGTTGATTTTCAGGCGATTCCGAGAATTTTTTATTTCTGCACAAAAACAACACCATGGCAGTTCTGCTGAAAACAACGTCAGTCCGGGTTAGTTCCATTCAAATCATGCAAGTTAGAGTCCAAAACAAGGGCAAAAGGGTTTGGAAAAGTAGATACGTTGGAGACGTATCAACTCCCCCAAGCTTAAACATTTGCTTGTCCTCAAGTAATTCAGTTGATAAACTGAAAGTGATAATGAAAAACTTTGACAAACTCTGTTTGCTCTTGTTGTCGTAAATATGTAAGCTAGCATTCAGGTTTTCAACAAGATCATGAACTAACCACATTCACAATAACTTTCAGGTCTCAAGACTACTCACATCAATGGCATGATCAACTAGCGAGCAATAATAATAAACCTTGGTTGACAACACTTTCTCAAAATAATCATGATATGATATAACAAGATGGTATCTCGCTAGTCCTTTCTGAGACCGCAAAACATAAATGCAGAGCACCTTTAAAGATCAAGGACTGACTAGACATTGTAATTCATTGTAAAAGAGATCCAGTCATGATCATATTCAATGCAAATTAATAGTAATACATGCAACAACAGAGGTGTCTCCTACTGGTGCTCTTTGATAAGAGGATGATGACTCTGCATAAAAGTAAATAGATAGGTGCTTCGCAGATGGAAGCATGGATTTGTAGAGGTGCCAGAGCTTGATTTTTAAATAGAGATGAATAACATTTTGATCGGTATACTTTCATTGTCAACATAACAACCAAGAATCTCAATATCTCCCATGCTACGCACATTATAGGCGGTTCCCAAACAGAATGGTAAAGTTTATACTCCCCCAACCACCAACAAGCACACTCCACAGCTAGCCCGAAACAACGGGTACCGTCCAAACCAGCAACAGCCCTGGGGGAGTTTTGTTTAATTATTATGATTTTGAGCATGGGACTGGGCATCCCGATTACCAGCCATTTTCTCATGAATGATGAGGGGAGTCCACTCATCGTGAGAATAATCCACCTAGCATGGAAGATATAGACAGCCCTAGTTGATACATGAGCTGTTCGAGCATACAAAACAGAATTTCATTTGAAGGTTTAGAGTTTGGCACATACAAATTTACTTGGAACGGCAGGTAAATACCGCATATAGGAAGGTATGGTGGACTCATGTGGAATGACTTTGGGGTTTATGGAAGTGGATGCACACGCATGAAGGAAATATGCCCTAGAGGCAATAATAAAGATGTTATTTCTATTTCCTTATATCATGATAAATGTCTTTTATTCATGCTAGAATTGTATTAACTGGAAACTTAGTACATGTGTGAATACATAAACAAAACAATATGTCCCTAGTATGCCTCTACTAGACTAGCTCATTGATCAAAGATGGTTATGTTTCCTAGCCATAGACATAAGTTGTCATTTGATCAACGGGATCACATCATGAGGATAATGATGTGATGGACAAGACCCATCCGTTAGCTTAGCACTATGATAGTTTAGTTTTACTGCTATTGATTTCTTCATGACTTATACATGTTCCTATGACTATGAGACTATGCAACTCCCGTATACCGGAGGAACACCTTGTGTGCTATCAAACGTCACAATGTAACTGGGTGATTATAAAGATGCTCTATAGGTGTCTCCGAAGGTATTCGTGGTGTTGGCATAGATCAAGAATATGATTTGTCACTCCGAGTGTCGAAGAGGTATCTCTGGGCCCTCTCGGTAATACACATCATAATAAACCTTGCAAGCAAATGACTAATGAGTTAGTCATGGGATGATGTATTGCGGAACGAGTAAAGAGACTTGCCGGTAACGAGATTGAACTAGGTATTGAGATACCGACGATCGAATCTTGGGCAAGTAACATACCGATGACAAAGGGAACAACGTATGCTGTTATGTGGTTTGACCGATAAAGATCTTCGTATAATATGTAGGAGCCAATATGAGCATCCAGGTTCCGCTATTGGTTATTGACCGGAGATGAGTCTCGGTCATGTCTACATAGTTCTCGAACCCGTAGGGTTCGCACGCTTAACGTTTGATGACAATCGGTATTATGAGTTTATGAGTTCTGATGTACCGAAGGTAGTTAGGAGTCCCGGATAAGATCACGGACATGACGAGGAGTCTTGGAATGTCCGAGATGCAAAGATTGATATATTGGACGACTATATTCGGACACCGGAAGTGTTCTGGAAAGTTTCGGAATTAACCGGAGTGCCGGGGGGGTTACCGAAACCCCCCGGGGGAAAGTTGGGCCCTAGTGGGCCTTAAGGAAGAAAGAGGGCAGCAACCAGGAGGTTGCGCGCCCCCTCCCAAGGGGTAGTCCGAATTGGACTAGGGGAGGGGGGTGGCCCCTCTTTCCCTCTCCTTCTCTCCCTCTCTTTCCTTCCTCCTCTCTCTCTCTTGGCGATTCCTACTAGGAATAGGATTGCAATCATATTCCTAGTAGGATTGCTCCTCTTGGCGCGCCATAGGAGGGCCGGCTGGCCTCCCCCTTGCTCCTTTATATACAGGGGCAGGGGCACCCTAGAACACACAAGTTGACCTCTCCAGCCATGTGTGGTGCCCCCTCCACAGAAACACACCTCGGTCATACCGTGGCAGTGCTTAGGCGAAGCCCTGCGCCGGTAACTTCATCGTATCCGTCATCACGCCGTCGTGCTGATGAAACTCTCCCGTGAAGCTCAACTGGATCAAGAGCTCGTGGGACGTCATCGAGTTGAACGTGTGCTGAACGCGGAGGTGCCGTACGTTCGGTGCTTGATCGGTTGAATCGCGAAAAAGTTCGACTACATCAACCGCGTCACTTGACGCTTCCGCTATCGGTCTACGAGGGTATGTAGACACACTCTCCCCTCTTGTTGCTATGAATCTGGTAGATAGATCTTGCGTGATCGTAGGAAAATTTAAAATACTACGTTCCCCAACAGTGGCATCATGAGCCAGGTCTATGCGTAGATGATATGCACGAGTAGAACACAAGTGAGTTGTGGACAATACTAGTCATACTGCTTACCAGCATGTCATACTTTGGTTCGGCGGTATTGTGAGATGAAGCGGCCCGGACCGACATTACGCGTACGCTTACGCGAGACTGGTTTCACCGTTATGAGCACTCGTTGCTTAAAGGTGACTCACGGGTGTCTGTCTCTCTCACTTTAGCTGAATCGAGTGTGGCTACGCCCGGTCCTTGTGAAAATTAAAACAACACATAGTTGACGAAACATCGTTATGATTTCGTATGTGTAGGTAAGAACGGTTCTTGCTAAGCCCGTAGCAGCCACGTAAAACTTGCAACAACAAAGTAGAGGACGTCTAACTTGTTTTTGCAGGGCATGTTGTGATGTGATATGGTCAAGACATGATGAGTTATACGTTATTGTATGAGATGATCATGTATTGTAAAGCTATCGGTAACTGGCAGGAGCCATATGGTTGTCGCTTTATTGTATGAAATACATTCGCCATGTAATTGCTTTACTTTATCACTAAGCGGTAGCGATAGTCGTGGAAGCAATAGTTGGCGAGACGACAACGATGCTACGATGGAGATCAAGGCGTCACGCCGATGACGAAGGTGATCATGACGGTGCTTTGAAGATGGAGATCAAAAGTGCAAGATGATGATGGCCATATCATGTCCCATATTTTGATTGCATATGATGTTTATCTTATTATGCTTCTTATTTTTCTTAGTACGACGGTAGCATTATAACATGATTACAAAATTTCAAGGTATAAGTGTTCTCCCTGAATATGCACCGTTGCGAAAGTTCGTCGTGCCGAGACACCACGTGATGATCGGGTGTGATAAGCTCTACGTTCAAATACAATGGGTGTAAGCCAGTTTTGCACACGCAAAATACTCGGGTTAAACTTGACGAGCCTAGCATATGCAGATATGGCCTCAGAACACTGGAGACCGAAAGGTCGAGCGTGAATCATATAGTAGATATGATCAACATAAGATGTTCACCATTGAAACTACTCCATCTCACGTGATGATCGGACATGGTTTAGTTGATTTGGATCACGTGATCATTTAGATGACCGGAGGGATGTCTATCTAAGTGGGAGTTCTTTAAGTAATATGATTAATTGAACTTTAATTTATCATGAACTTAATCCTGATAGTTTTTGCATATCTATGTTGTTGTAGATCAATGGCCTGTGCTACCGTTCCTTTGAATTTTAATGCATTCCTAGAGAAAGCTAAGTTGAAAGATGATAGTAGCAATTACACGGACTGGGTCCGTAACTTGAGGATTATCCTCATTGCTGCATAGAAGAATTATGTCCTTGAAGCACCACTAGGTGACAAGCCCCCTCCTGGTAAAGTAGACACTTTGAACGTCTGGCAGACGCGGTCAGATGACTACACGATATTTCAGTGTGCCATGCTCTACGGCTTAGAACCGGTACTTCAACGACGTTTTGAACGTCATGGACCATATGAGATGTTCCAGGAGTTGAAGTTAATATTTCAAGCAAATGCCCGGATTGAGAAATATGAGATTTCCAATAAGTTCTATAGTTGCAAGATGGAGGAGAATAGTCCTATCGTAGAACACTTGCTCAGAATGTCTGGGTACTACAATCATATGACTCAACTTGGTTGCAAAGTTGACGAGGATAGTGTTATTGATAGAGTTCTTCAATCACTGCCACCAAGCTATAAAGGCTTCGTGATGAACTATAATATGCAAGGGATGCTGAAGACAATTCCCGAGCTCTTCGCTATGCTCAAAGCTGCGGAGGTAGAAATCAAAAAGGAGCATCAAGTGTTGATGGTTAACAAGACCACTAGTTTCAAGAAAAAGGGCAAGGGAAAGAAGGGGAACTTCAAGAACAATAGCAAGACAGTTGCTACTCCCGCGAAGAAACCCAAGTCTGGAGCCAAGCCTAAAACTGAGTGCTTCTACTGCAAAGGGGCTGGACACTTGAAGTGGAACTACCCCAAGTATTTGGCGGATAAGAAGGATGGCAAGGTGAACAAAGGTATATGTGATATACATGTTATTGATGTGTACCTTACTAATGCTCGTAGTAGTACCTGGGTATTTGATGTAGGGTGGAACCCTAATCAGCAGATCTTTCACGTTTGGAGAGTATCCCACGATGAACAGGGCGAACACAAGGCGGAAACGAGGGAAAACACGAGAGGAAAACACTCAAATCAACACAAAGATGGTCACACAGGTGCTAGATCCACGATACACATAGAGATACACGGTCCATAGTCAACGACAGTGATACAAGGATAGTCTTCTCCCGGAGGAGGTCTTGGTTATCCCGTAGGATCTTCCCCGATGTGGAGGTCTTGAATCCGAGGTGGATCTTCTCCGAAGAGGCGCGCAGTCTCGTGGGAGAGAATCCACACAGAGGTCTGAAATGAGCTATCCAAAAGCTACCTCGAAAGGAGGGAAGTCAACGAGTATATATTACATGAGTGGTCGCCGTCCGGGCGGACGTCCGCTGGTTACCGGACGTCCGGAGGTTCCGGAGGGACCGGACGTCCGGTAATCCTCGGACTTCCGCTATTTAGCTTCTGTGGTCGTTGTCACGGACGTCCGGTGGCTTTCGGTCGTACGGTCGTCTGGGAGTGGCCGGACGTCCGGTGTCTTCCGGTCGTCCGGTGCCTGGAAGTCGCCGGTCGTCCGGTGCAGGCCGGACGTCTGGTGCCTGTAGCATCTCCAGCCTTCCTTCTTCTTGTTTCCGGCACTTGTCGAACTCGCCGTCTTGACCATTGTGCAGAGCTGTCCCGTGGCCTTCGTCCAAGTACCTGAGTATGCATAGAGTTCCTGATGAGGGTAGAAGCCATGTCTCATGCATATCGGAAGGGTTTAGAGCAAGGAGTGAAGTCACCTCGGTCTCGAGAGCTCTTGCACGGGCTCGAGTCATTGGTCCTTTGGGCACTTGGTGAAGCGATGAAGGGTCCATGGGGATGACCTTAGGATGCTCCGCATCATCTCCCCTCCCTTGGGAAAGATCCGACCTCGGATCGAAATCTTCATCACCATGGAAAGGAGATAGGTCCTTGATGTTGAAAGTATCGCTCACGGAGTACTTGTCTCGTGGTATGTCGATCTTGTAGGCATTGTCGTTGTAGCGTTCGAGCACCTTGAAGGGTCCGTCGGCGTGAGGTAGTAGTTTGGACTTGCGCTCGTGTGGGAAACGGTCGTTGCGAAGATGAAGCCAAACAAGATCTCCCGGTTGGAACACCATTGGTGCCTTGTTGATGTTGAGCTTGGTAGCGAGACGGTGGACTTGTCGCTCGATCATTGCCCTTGTATCTTCGTGCACCTTCTTGAGATAGCTTGCTCGTGCACTTGCGTCCATGTTGATGCACTCTTGTAGAGGTAGAGGTAGAATGTCCAATGGGGACAACAGGTTGAAGCCGTAGACGACCTCGAAGGGAGACTTGCCGGTGGTCGAATGTCTTGCGCGGTTGTAGGCGTACTCGGCGATGGGCAAGCATTGCTCCCATTCCCGGATGTTCCTCTTGATCAACACACGAAGAAGCGTGGAAAGCGTGCGGTTCGTCACCTCCGTCTGGCCGTCCGTTTGTGGATGGTACGCCGAAGAAAAGAGGAGCTTGATTCCTAGCTTGGCACATAGTGTTTTCCAAAAGTAACTCAAGAACTTGACGTCCCGGTCCGACACGATCGTTTTGGGCACGCCGTGTAGACGAAGTATCTCCCTACAAAAGAGATTTGCAACATGTGAAGCATCGTCGATCTTGTTACAAGGAATGAAATGAGCCATTTTAGAGAATCTATCTACCATGACAAGCACGGAATCTTTGCCATTTTGAGTCCTAGGCAAGCCAAGTATGAAATCCATGCTTATGTCTTCCCATGGATTGTATGGAATAGGAAGAGGCATGTAAAGACCATGAGATTGAGCTTTGGACTTAGCTTTGCGGCATGTAGTACATCGGTTGGTGAGGCGTGAGACGTCACGAAGCATCTTGGGCCAAAAATAGTTCTTAGAGAGGGTAGCAAACGTCTTGTCGCGTCCAAAGTGTCCCATGAGTCCTCCTCCATGAGATTCCTGCAAAAGGAGCAAACGAAGCGAAGACTCGGGAATGCAAAGTTTGTTAGATCTCATAAGATATCCATCCTTTAGGTAGTAATGTTCCCAAGAAGTGTGAGTCAAGCACTTAGCATAAACATTTGCAAAGAAAGGATCATGTTCATATAGATCTTATATGTGCTCAAAGCCAATCACATTCAACTCAAGTTGTGTTACAAGCATGCATTTGCGGGAAAGCGCGTCCGCCACAACATTTTCTTTGCCCTTGATGTATTTGATGACATAGGGAAAAGACTCAATGAACTCACTCCATTTAGCATGACGCTTGTTCAACTTAGTTTGACCTTTGAGATACTTGAGTGTCTCATGGTCCGTATGAAGAATGAATTCATGAGGTCTAAGATAGTGTTCCCAAACACGTAGAACTCTCACCAAGGCATAAAGCTCTTTATCATAGATGGGATAGTTAAGTTGCGCTCCCGATAGCTTCTCGCTAAAGTACGCAATTGGGCGCTTTTCTTGCATTAGCACGCCACCTATGCCGGTACCTCTAGCATCACAATGAATCTCAAAAGGTTTATCAATGTTTGGTAGGGCTAGAAGTGGTGCGTGCGTGAGCAAGCTTTTAAGCTCATTGAACGCGGTGTCTTGCGAAGGACCCCAAATGAAGGGTGTGTTCTTCTTGCTCAAAGCATGAAGAGGCACAGCAATGGTGCTAAAGTCCTTCACAAAACGTCGATAGAAACCGGCTAGACCAAGGAAACTACGCATTTGCATGAGATTCGTTGGTTGAGGCCAAGTTTTAATTGCTTCAATTTTAGTTTCATCAACGTGAACACCTTGAGAAGAAACGACAAATCCTAGAAAGACAACCTTGTGAACGCCAAAAGTGCATTTTTCCATATTAGCATATAATTGTTGGTTGCGAAGGGCCTGCAAAACCATACGGACATGGTCAACATGTTTCTCAAGCGACTTGCTAAAGACTAGAATGTCATCAAAGTAAACCACTACAAAGACGCCTATATAAGGTCGGAGAACAAAGTGCATAAGACGCACGAATGTGCCTGGCGCTTCCGATAAGCCCATCGGCATGACCAACCACTCATATAGTCCAAATTTGGTTTTGAAAGCTGTTTTCCATTCATCACCCTCTTGAATGCGAATTTGGTAATAGCCACTTTTAAGATCAATTTTGGAAAAAATTGTGGCACCACATAATTCATCAAGCATGTCATCTAGTCGTGGAATAGGGTGACGGTATCTAATGCTGATAGCATTTATCGGACGACAATCGGAACACATGCGAAAACTTCCGTCTTTCTTAGGCACGAGAATAACGGGAACGGCACAAGGGCTTAAGCTTTCACGTACATGACCTTTGTCGATGAGTTTTTGCACTTGCCGTTGTATCTCCTTTGTTTCCTCGGGGTTGACGCGGTAGGGAGCCTTGTTTGGAAGTGGCGCACCGGGTATGAGGTCGATGCGGTGTTCGATTCCGCGAAGTGGAGGTAGACCCGGAGGTAGTTCATCGGGAAAGACGTCCGAGAATTCCTGCAACAATTGAGACAACACAAAAGGTGGAGGTGGTGAAGTGTTAGTAGGTTTGGCTTCCCCTTTACATAAAAGCACAAGGTGGAAGACGCTCGATGGGTTCTCACACACTTCTCTCATCTCACGTTTCGTGGCAAATAGGACTAGTTGCTTCTTGTCGCTCATCGTGGAGTCGCTCATATTTGGCTTGTGGCTCTCACTCTCTTTTGGGTGGCTCACTCTCTCACCATTCTCTCCATGATGGTTGGTAGGTAAAAGCTTGTCGGCGGCTACTTGACTTGGAGACATTGGTCGAAGCACGAATTCCTTGCCCTTCATCTTGAAATGATAGTGATTTGTCCGTCCATTGTGTGTGACTCCACGATCATATTGCCATGGACGTCCAAGAATAAGGTGGCACACGGACATGGGTATCACATCACATTCAAGAGTGTCCTCGTAGGCGCCAATCTTGAAAGAGACTTGCACGGTGTGCTCGACTCGAAGAATTCCGGCGTCGTTGAGCCACTGGACCTTGTAGGGGTGAGGATGCTTCGTCTTGACCAAATGAAGCTTGTCGCATAGCTCTTCGCTAGCCAAGTTGTGACAACTTCCTCCATCGATGATAACCTTGACGGAGCGTCCATTGATGCCGGCCTTCGTATGGAAAATGTGACATCGTTGGTCGTCATCTTGTTGGTGTTGGAGTGTCAAGACTTTGGAGACAACAAGATTGGGGCTTGAGTCATTGTCGCAAAACACTTGACGGTCTTCTTCTTCATTCACTTGGCGATGCATAGCGACATGCTCAAGTGCTTCCATCTCATCATCGCTCATGGAGTCATAAGATCCGTCATCGTTGATGATCATGGTGCGAACGGTCTTGCACTCAAATGACTTGTGGCCTCGTCCTTGGCACTTGAAGCATTTGATGGAGCTCGTCTTGTTGTTGTCTTCGGTTGGAGTTGTAGTTGAGGAAGCTCTTGGCTTGAAGTTGTTGGTAGAAGGTGGACGACTCGATGTAGTCGCATTCTTGTAGCTTGACTTGTCGCCGAAGTTTGTAGATGGCTTGGTAGAGGTAGGAGGAGTAGCCGAAGTCGTTGAAGCTTGGTTGTAGGAGCCGAAGTTCTTGGAGTTGAACTTGGAGTACTTGTAGTCCTCTTGAACTTGTCGCTCCGCTTTGGTTGCTTGATGTACTAGCTCGAGGAGATTGTTGTATGGTTGGAAGTCTGCAATCTTCTTGATGGGATAGTTGAGCCCATTCAATAATCTCGCCATTGTTTGCTCTTCATCTTCCGTGATGTTTGCTCTTATCATGGCAATCTCCATCTCCTTGTAGTACTCTTCAACGGACTTAGTACCTTGTTTGAGGAGTTGTAGCTTCTTGAATAAGTCATGGTTGTAGTGGGTAGGCACAAATCGTGCTCTCATGACTTCCTTCATTTGAGCCCAAGTGGTGATAGGAGGTTCGCCTTTTGCTTCTCTTCTCTCAATGACTTGCTCCCACCAAATGAGAACATAGTATTGGAACTCAAGTGATGCCATTGCGATCTTCTTCTCTTCATCGAAGTTGTGAAGGCGAAAGATCTTGTCGACCTTCAATGCCCATGAGAGATAGTCTTCGGGATCAATGCTTCCGGAAAACTTTGGCATAGTGAATTTGAGCTTGCCATAGCGATGCTCATCGTTGTTTCCTTGCCTATTGGGAGGGCGGTCTCGATTTTGGCGGTTTGCCATATCTTGTTGCTCTTGTTGATGTAGATGTTCTTATTGGTGTTGTTGCTCTTGCCGCGCTTGAGGAGGAGCTTCTCGTTGCATTCTTGCTGGATGGCGTCCCTCTTGCACCTCATCCCGAAGGAAATCCTCTTCTTGACGAGTGTGTCGAGTGCGGGCAGCCACATTGCGATGTGCATCTTGTAAAGCTCGTTGCGCCTCCATAGCTTGAGCTTCTCGAAGTTGTTGTGCTTGGCGGTTAGCCTCGGCATCAAGTTCTTCTTGTTTTTGACGTGCTCGCTCTTGTTGTTGTTGGCGTAGTCGTTGCCATTCTTGTGCTTGCTCAAGTGTAGCTTGGTTGTGACGACGTCGGCTTTCTTGCTCGTCGAATAGCTCTTGTGAACTCTTGTCATGAAGAGGCTGCCGGTTGTCATGTCGATCTTGACGTGCGGCTTGACGAAGAGTGTTGGACGTAGGTGTACTTGAGTCTTGCGTGGAGTCGGAATGTCGACTTGAGCGGCTTCGTCTTTGAGATGATGTTGAGGAAGAACGTCGGTTGATTATCAATGTCCGGAGCTCGTTGTATTGAGTAGTCATGTTGGTGTTGACGATGTCGAATTGTTCTTTTGTCCTTGCTTCAAATTGGCGCGCGTCCTCGGCGACTTGACCAATGTACTCGCGCATAGCTTCACTCTCTTGATGTAGAGCTCGTTGGACACCGAAGAGATGTAGTTTGGTGACATAGTTATTCGCTTCTTGAGGATCGTCGAAGATCGGGTTGGTAGATGTACTTGGCCTATCCATCATCACAAGCAAGTATGTGAGTGGGAGAAAGGAGAAGACAATACCAAAAGTACCTTAACCGAAGTTGAAAATGGATCAATGATCACTCGATAATGTAACCCGGAAATAGCACTATTGGTACCACTTCGTGTCGATTCTCACACCTACACATGTAAAGCTTTGAGAGGAGCTTGGTTAGGATGTGGCACAAATTCAATGCAATCGTCAAAGTGACTCAAAGATGTTGAAAATGGTTCACAATTTGCTCATGCAACAAGTAGATCACTAGCAAAGTAGCACACGGAACACACGCACGGATAGATAAATGTGGTTGTGCAACCAAGGATGAGCGAAAATGTGGAATCCACGGAAAATGCTCGTGTTGCACAACACTAGAGAGACACTAACCGATTGCTTAATAGGCGGATACGCACTTGTGCACGACCTATAAGAGGCAAAACGTAACGACTATCTATCACAAGTATGCTATGAGTGTATGATGTGCTGATGCTTGAGCACAAGATGATGTTGCTATGATGTATGATCTCCTTTGATGCAAAGCGTATGATGCTATTGTCTTTTTGCTTTGGTGGCTCTTTTGCTTAAAAGCTTGTGAGCTCTTTCTTTGGGCACTTATGCAAGCTTCTCGGATAAAGGTAGCTATTGTGTATGCGGAGCACTCTTGAGGCACACGGAGATATGATGATACCAAGATGAATGTAGTATGCAATATCTATGACTATCACTAATGTGCACAAGTGTCGTGGCCCGGCAATACTCAAATGGCTAGTCTCAATGGGAAAGCTACGCAAAGATGGTTCATAGGGTGACAATGCAATTGCAAGGTAGAAAGAACAAAGTGTCGTCGATGTTACCGTCCTTGCCGAAGTTGAGCGATGGTGTTGTCGAAGTCTTGCCGTTCCAAGGTAGCCTAAACATCCAAGGAAACGGTGAAATCACAGCTCATGTATCCAAGGCAAAGGGAGACAAGATGTTCCAAATCGTAGTTGTTACTCGATGGTGGTTGCGGAAGGTGGGATGAAAGTTGGGTGGTAGCGGAAGGTGGTACGAAACTGAACAAGTTCAGCTTCGTCAGGGTCTGTCGGACGTCCGGAAGTTACCGGTAGTCCGGTCGGTCGGAGGGGGTCGGACGTCCGGAAGTTCCGGAAATCCGGTAAAAGTTTCTGTAAGCGGGGTGCCGGTCTTCCGGTGTTTAGCGGACGTCCGGTGTCTCGTGGGGTGCCGGACGTCCGGTAAACGTCGGTCGTCCGGTAGGTCTGGGGCTAGGTTTCTCGGATCCGTGGAGAAATTGGTCCAACGTGGTCGAATTTGCGAAGGAAAATCGGTGAAAAGGTGGGGAAAAGCTAGATCCACTCGTGGTATAGCAAATCCATGGAACAAAATCAACAAAATCTTGCCAAATCAACAGATCACAAAAAAAATTTGGGGCTATTTTTGTGGGGAATTTTCGAAATTGGGAAGAACACAACAAAAACAAGCTAGAAAACAGGGTGTGGGGCTCCAAAATCGTGATCAACCTATGCTTTGGATACCAAGATGATGTAGGGTGGAACCCTAATCAGCAGATCTTTCACGTTTGGAGAGTATCCCACGATGAACACGGCGAACACAAGGCGGAAACGAGGGAAAACACGAGAGGAAAACACTCAAATCAACACAAAGATGGTCACACAGGTGCTAGATCCACGATACACATAGAGATACACGGTCCATAGTCAACGACGGTGATACAAGGATAGTCTTCTCCCGGAGGAGGTCTTGGTTATCCCGTAGGATCTTCCCCGATGTGGAGGTCTTGAATCCGAGGTGGATCTTCTCCGAAGAGGCGCGCAGTCTCGTGGGAGAGAATCCACACAGAGGTCTGAAATGAGCTATCCAAAAGCTACCTCGAAAGGAGGGAAGTCAACGAGTATATATTACATGAGTGGTCGCCGTCGGTGCAGACGTCCGCTGGTTACCGGACGTCCGGAGGTTCCGGAGGGACCGGACGTCCGGTAATCCTCGGACTTCCGCTATTTAACTTCTGTGGTCGTTGTCACGGACGTCCGGTGGCTTCCGGTCGTCCGGTCGTCTGGGAGTGGCCGGACGTCCGGTGTCTTCCGGTCATCCGGTGCCTGGAAGTCGCCGGTCGTCCGGTGCAGGCCGGACGTCCGGTGCCTGTAGCATCTCCAGCCTTCCTTCTTCTTGTTTCCGGCACTTGTCGAACTCGCCGTCTTGACCATTGTGCAGAGCTGTCCCGTGGCCTTCGTCCAAGTACCTGAGTATGCACAAAGTTCCTGATGAGGGTAGAAGCCATGTCTCATGCATATCGGAAGGGTTTAGAGCAAGGAGTGAAGTCACCTCGGTCTCGAGAGCTCTTGCACGGGCTCGAGTCATTGGTCCTTTGGGCACTTGGTGAAGCGATGAAGGGTCCATGGGGATGACCTTAGGATGCTCCGCATCAGTATTTGATACCGGTTCGGTTGCTAATATTTGTAACTCGAAACAGGGACTACGGATTAAACGAAGATTGGCTAAGGACGAGGTGACGATGCGCATGGGAAATGGTTCCAAAGTCGATGTGATCGCCGTCGGCACGCTACCTCTACATCTACCTTCGGGATTAGTTTTAGACCTAAATAATTGTTATTTGGAGCCAGCGTTGAGCATGACCATTATATCTGGATCTTGTTTGTTGCGAGACGCTTATTCATTTAAATCAGAGAATAATGGTTGTTCTATTTTTATGAATAATATCTTTTATGGTCATGCACCCTTGAAGACTGGTCTATTCTTGTTGGATCTCGATTGTAGTGATACACATATTCATAATATTGAAGCCAAAAGATGCAAGGTTAATAATGATAGTGCAACTTATTGGTGGTACTACCGTTTAGGTCATATTGGTGTAAAGCGCATGAAGAAACTCCATAGTGATGGACTTTTGGAATCACTTGATTATGAATCACTTGGTGCTTGCGAACCGTGCCTTATGGGTAAGATGACTAAAACTCCGTTCTCCGGAACTATGGAGCGAGCAACAGATTTGTTGGAAATCATACATACTGATGTATGTGGACCAATGACTGTTGAAGCTCGCTGCGGGTATCGTTATTTTCTGACCTTCACTTATGATTTGAGCAGATATGGGTATATCTACTTGATGAAACACAAGTCTGAAACATTTGAAAAGTTCAAAGAATTTCAGAGTGAAGTAGAGAATCATCGTAACAAGAAAATAAAGTTTCTACGGTCTGATCGTGGAGGTGAATATTTGAGTTACGAGTTTGGTCTTCATTTGAAACAATGTGGAATAGTTTCACAACTCACGCCACCCGGTACACGACAGCGTAATGATGTGTCCGAACGTCGTAACCGTACTTTATTAGATATGGTGCGGTCTATGATGTCTCTTACCGATTTACCACTATCGTTTTGGGGTTATACTTTAGAGACAGCTGCATTCAGGTTAAATAGGGCAGCATCTAAATCCGTTGAGACGACACCTTATGAACTGTGGTTTGGCAAGAAACCAAAGTTGTCGTTTCTTAAAGTTTGGGGCTGCGATGCTTATGTGAAAAATCTTGAACCTAATAAGCTCGAACCCAAGTCGGAGAAATGTGTCTTTATAGGATACCCAAAGGAGACTGTTGGGTACACCTTCTATCACAGATCCGAAGGCAAGATATTCGTTGCTAAGAATGAATCCTTTCTAGAGGAGTTTCTATCGAAAGAAGTGAGTGGGAGGAAAGTGGAACTTGCTGAGGTAATTGTACCTTCTCCCAAATTGGAAACTAGTACATCACAGAAACTAGTTCCAGTGATTGCTACACAAATTAGTGAGGAAGCTAATGATGATGATCGTGAAACTTCAGATCAAGTTTCTGCTGAACTTCGTAGATCAACCAGAGTACATTCCGCACCTGAGTGGTACGGCAACCCAGTTCTGGAAGTCATGTTACTAGACCATGATGAACCTACGAACTATGAGGAAGCGATGATGAGCCCAGATTCCTCAAAATGGCTTGAGGCCATGAAATCTGAGATGGGATCCATGTATGAGAACAAAGTATGGACTTTGGTTGACTTGCCCGATGATCGACCAGCCATCAAAAATAAATGGATCTTCAAGAGGAAGACCGACGTAGACGGTAATGTTACTATTTACAAAGCTCGACTTGTTGCAAAAGGGTTTCAACAAGTTCAAGGAGTTGACTACGATGAGACTTTCTCACCCGTAGCGATGCTTAAGTCTGTCCGAATCATGTTAGCAATTGCTGCATTTTATGATTATGAAATCTGGCAAATGGATGTCAAAACTGCATTCCTGAATGGATATCTCAAAGAAGAGTTGTATATGATACAACCAGAAGGTTTTGTCGACCCTAAAGGTGCTAACAGAGTGTGCAAGCTCCAGCGATCCATCTATGGACTGGTGCAAGCATCTCGGAGTTGGAATATACGCTTTGATGAGGTGATCAAAGCATATGGTTTTATACAGACTTTTGGAGAAGCCTGTATTTACAAGAAAGTGAGTGGGAGCTCTGTAGCATTTCTGATATTATATGTGGATGACATATTGTTGATTGGAAATGATATAGAATTTCTGGATAGCATAAAAGGATACTTGAATAAGATTTTTTCAATGAAAGACCTCGGTGAAGCTGCTTACATATTAGGCATCAAGATCTATAGAGATAGATCAAGACGCTTAATTGGACTTTCACAAAGCACATACCTTGATAAAGTTCTGAAGAAGTTCAAAATGGATCAGTCAAAGAAAGGGTTCTTGCCTGTGTTACAAGGTGTGAAGTTGAGTAAGACTCAATGCCCGACCACTGCAGAAGATAGAGAGAAAATGAAAGTCATTCCCTATGCCTCAGCCATAGGATCTATCATGTATGCAATGTTGTGTACCAGACCTGATGTGTGCCTTGCTATAAGTCTAGCAGGGAGGTACCAAAGTAATCCAGGATTGGATCACTGGACAGCGGTCAAGAACATCCTGAAATACCTGAAAAGGACAAAGGATATGTTTCTCGTGTATGGAGGTGACAAAGAGCTTGTTGTAAACGGTTACGTCGATTCTAGCTTTGACACTGATCCGGATGACTCTAAGTCACAAACCGGATATGTATTTTTATTAAACGGTGGAGCTGTCAGTTGGTGCAGTTCCAAGCAAAGCGTCGTGTCGGGATCTACATGTGAAGCAGAATACATAGCTGCTTCGGAAGCAGCAAATGAAGAAGTCTAGATGAAGGAGTTCATATCCGATCTAGGTGTTATACCTAGTGCATCGGGTCCAATGAAAATCTTTTGTGACAACACTCGAGCAATAGTGATGAGGACATGACTACCTTGGATACGACCAAAAATATTGCATACATGTATATTTGTGAGGTGATTTCTAATGCAAACTATGCAACAATTTATTTATGTTATCCAGAACAAAAATACTTCACAGACTTTTGTGCCATGTCTAATTCCAGGTGCATGGGACATTTGTACAATTCACATATGAAGATAAGGGAAAAAGAGAAGTTTAGGGGCTGTTCAAAAAGTTCTCTCACGTCACTTTTGGGCCAAGAGAAGATAGAGTCCAAGTCTCTCACGTTCTGCATCCAGATTCGGACTGCACAGACATACCTGACTCAAAACGGCAAGAACTCCTTCATACGGACTCCGAATTGGGTGATTCTTTTTTTGTTGGAAACTAGATTTCATACACTTTCCAACCCAATTGGAATCACCTTCAAATTCGTCCGGAGCATTGAGATCCCGACGAAACAATCTGACGCTACAGCAGAATCCGAGTCAAACTACAAGTCCAAAGATGTTACATCACCTCCACTTGGGCCCATGAGCCTTGTACGACCTAGGGTTAGTTTTAGGCTGCCTTGGGACGTCCTTCCACCTCCTTGGCCGCCACCCCTTGCTCCTATATAAGTAGATCCATCTAGTAGCTTTTTCTTGGGGATTTGTTTAGTCAAAAGTTAGCCATTGCAACTTCGTGTACTTCGTTTGTGTCCAACGACCAGACCAAGACCGCTTACGGATCTCCACCTTTATCAATACTTCATATATATTTGCAATATTCAGATTGTTTTATCATATTCTTGCTTGTTCTTCGATTGCATGCAGGAATAGACCTTCGTGGTCAGGCTGATCGTGCTTCTGGCATTGTCAGTAACCCCTGGAGATTGGTTTAGCGATTGCTAAGGCGCAACGTCGTGCACGTTTGTAGTCGGATCGTCAAAGTCGTTTCCACCAAATCAATAGTTATCATCTCATCGAAAGATCGGGCCCCCTCGCCTCTATCAAGTGGTATCAGTTTTCAGGTTGCTCGGTGAGAATTTTCAGTTATTCCTAGATTAGATTTATTTTCTTACCTATTGTCCAAGGAAAAGCCACAAAAAAAAAGTTAGATCTATTCATCCTTTGTCCAAGCCAGTCTGAGCCTTTGCAATTTTCTTTTCATTGTTTGCATTATTGAATTATCGGTTGCATCGTCGTGTCGAGTTGCTGGTCTTAGTGTCTAGTTCGTTAGAGTTTCGAGTTCTGTTCACATTAGTCACGTCGCCGCTGCATCGTTATCCCTTCCGCTGTCCACCACCTCATCCATCAATTTCCACCCCGTGCTACCCGTCGTTCATTGTCACAATCATAGTTGAAGTCGTTCGCATCATTGCTTGATCCAATCTGCATCTTATCTAGTTTGTCTTGGAAAGAGGGATTAAGAAAAAAAAAACAGAGAAAAAAAGTAAAAAAAAGAGGAGAGAAAGAAAAAAAAGTGGGAGAAAAAAAAAGAAAAAGAAAAAGAAGGAAAATAAAGTTGGAGAGAGTGTTGTTGCATATTCTGCTTGGTAGTTGTTTTCATCATTATCTTTACTGCCGTTGTGATCTTCACTTATATCGTGCTGTCCAGAGCTACTTCGTATCCTTCATTGATTATAGTTGTGCTACACCGTGACCTCATTAGTGTTCTAGGCTCGCGTCTCTAGTCCGCTCTAGCATAGGACCAGCACAGTACCGTCGTTGAGCGTTTATTCAACATTGCATCTCTGAATTGATTATTGCTAATCTTTTGCTACCATATATAAAGCCAACCCAGCTCCACATATTTCTACACCGTGTTTACGTACGTTCACCTGGCAATCGCTT
>LR738713.1:261614110-261642348 GCA_902687465.1 Secale cereale | reverse complement strand
TTCTGTTCACATTAGTCACGTCGCCGCTGCATCGTTATCCCTTCCGCTGTCCACCACCTCATCCATCAATTTCCACCCCGTGCTACCCGTCGTTCATTGTCACAATCATAGTTGAAGTCGTTCGCATCATTGCTTGATCCAATCTGCATCTTATCTAGTTTGTCTTGGAAAGAGGGATTAAGAAAAAAAAACAGAGAAAAAAAAGTAAAAAAAAGAGGAGAGAAAGAAAAAAAAGTGGGAGAAAAAAAAAGAAAAAGAAAAAGAAGGAAAATAAAGTTGGAGAGAGTGTTGTTGCATATTCTGCTTGGTAGTTGTTTTCATCATTATCTTTACTGCCGTTGTGATCTTCACTTATATCGTGCTGTCCAGAGCTACTTCGTATCCTTCATTGATTATAGTTGTGCTACACCGTGACCTCATTAGTGTTCTAGGCTCGCGTCTCTAGTCCGCTCTAGCATAGGACCAGCACAGTACCGTCGTTGAGCGTTTATTCAACATTGCATCTCTGAATTGATTATTGCTAATCTTTTGCTACCATATATAAAGCCAACCCAGCTCCACATATTTCTACACCGTGTTTACGTACGTTCACCTGGCAATCGCTTCACTCAATCTTTGGAGTTATTTGACACCGCTGGTTGCCTATCACCACCTGCTGCATGGTAAGAACTTGTAAGATATTGATATTTGCTTTACTGTGAGCGCTTTACCGCCACATCCTAGTAGTTCATAGGAACATTATTTTTGGATTTTGTTTCTTGTTTCTACTAATCATGGAAGTTCAAGAGTCAGTTGGGCTTCATCGATCGTGGGAGACGTGTCATCACCTCAGAAAATACAACCACCATCACAAGAGGTACAAAGACATCAGAATGCGCACAAACAGGTTCTTATTTCCATGCCACCTTTTCATGGTCGTTTTAAACCTGATTTATATATTGAATGGGAGTTCAACATCAATAATATATTTGCTTCCCATAGTTTTGATTAACGTAAAAAAATTAAGGTTGCGGTTGGTTCTTTCACTGGTTATGCTTTAGTTTGGTGGAGTGAATATTGTCGGTTACACCCTAATTATATACCTACTACTTGGATTGATTTGAAAGTTGCCGTGCGACATACATTCGTCCCTGCTTATTATACTCGTGACATGCTTACAAAGTTGCAACATTTAAAACAAGGTAGTGACACCGTAACGAAATATTATGATGATTTACAAACTACCTTGTTGCATTCCTCTTTACAAGAAAGTGAAGACGATTTTATGGATAGATTTTGGGCAGGATTAAATCGTGATATTCAGGAGTTACTAATTCATGAAGAGTGTTATCCTATGGACCATTTGTTTCGTCTTGCTTGTAGTGCTGAACAGGAAATAAAACGACGTATTGTCCGTAAGGAGAATAAGCGCCAGGTGCACATTCCAAGAAATGATACGGTTGTTCCTTCCACTACTAGGCGTACTATGACAGACACATCCGTTGTTGTGAGGACTACATCACCTCCACCATGTGACACATCACCTCCGACAGTGCCTACATCATCTGAGTTGATCATAAGAGGTAATGACAAAGGTACCGATCTTCCACCTCCACATGAGTATGGTGAATGCCTTGTCAATTTAAGTGAACCATGCGATGAGCTATCCACTACTTTGATCACACCAACTATTTTAGAGGAATATGTTCGTGATTTGACTTTGCCATGCAATCAAACAATTGTGAGTGAACCAATTGAATTAACTATTGATGCGAAAGAACCATTTGAATCAGGGAATAAATCAGATTTGGATCAAATACGTGTGAAAATAGTTGTGCCTATGTTTAATCATTTTGATATGACCTCTAATCTTGGTGATGGTTCATCAAGGTTGGGATGGTTTAATGATGAGCATTGCCAATCTTTTGTAACGATTAAGAGCTTCACTTATATGTGCAAATTGAGTTGCAATATTTTCATGCCTTCTACTTCTTGTGATAATATTTTGGCGTTATATTTTATGAACTACGAAAGTTACTCATCTATACATGTGTCATATGTGCGAAAATTAAGGGAAGTAAAAATGGATGACATATACATATACAACATGTACACCTTGTCTATTTTCTTACCCACATTTCAGATTAAGCAACGCCGAGGACGGCTTTACTTTCAAAAAAGGGAGGATGATGAAGACATGACTACCTTGGATACGACCAAAAATATTGCATACATGTATATTTGTGAGGTGATTTCTAATGCAAACTATGCAACAATTTATTTATGTTATCCAGAACAAAAATACTTCACAGACTTTTGTGCCATGTCTAATTCCAGGTGCATGGGACATTTGTACAATTCACATATGAAGATAAGGGAAAAAGAGAAGTTTAGGGGCTGTTCAAAAAGTTCTCTCACGTCACTTTTGGGCCAAGAGAAGATAGAGTCCAAGTCTCTCACGTTCTGCATCCAGATTCGGACTGCACAGACATACCTGACTCAAAACGGCAAGAACTCCTTCATACGGACTCCGAATTGGGTGATTCTTTTTTTGTTGGAAACTAGATTTCATACACTTTCCAACCCAATTGGAATCACCTTCAAATTCGTCCGGAGCATTGAGATCCCGACGAAACAATCTGACGCTGCAGCAGAATCCGAGTCAAACTACAAGTCCAAAGGTGTTACATCACCTCCACTTGGGCCCATGAGCCTTGTACGACCTAGGGTTAGTTTTAGGCTGCCTTGGGACGTCCTTCCACCTCCTTGGCCGCCACCCTTTGCTCCTATATAAGTAGATCCATCTAGTAGCTTTTTGTTAGGGATTTGTTTAGTCAAAAGTTAGCCATTGCAACTTCGTGTACTTCGTTTGTGTCCAACGACCAGACCAAGACCGCTTACGGATCCCCACCTTTATCAATACTTCATCTATATTTGCAATATTCAGATTGCTTTATCATATTCTTGCTTGTTCTTCGATTGCATGCAGGAATAGACCTTCGTGGTCAGGCTGATCGTGCTTCTGGCATTGTCAGTAACCCCTGGAGATTGGTTTAGCGTTTGCTAAGGCGCAACGTCGTGCACGTTTGTAGTCGGATCGTCAAAGTCGTCTCCACCAAATCGATAGTTATCATCTCATCGAAAGATCAGGCCCCTCGCCTCTATCAAAAAACAAGGTAGTGACACCGTAACGAAATATTATGATGATTTACAAACTACCTTGTTGCATTCCTCTTTACAAGAAAGTGAAGACGATTTTATGGATAGATTTTGGGCAGGATTAAATCGTGATATTCAGGAGTTACTAATTCATGAAGAGTGTTATCCTATGGACCATTTGTTTCGTCTTGCTTGTAGTGCTGAACAGGAAATAAAACAACGTATTGTCCGTAAGGAGAATAAGCGCCAGGTGCACATTCCAAGAAATGATACGGTTGTTCTATCCACTACTAGGCGTACTATGACAGACACATCCGTTGTTGTGAGGACTACATCACCTCCACCATGTGACACATCACCTCCGACAGTGCCTACATCATCTGAGTTGATCATAAGAGGTAATGACAAAGGTACCGATCTTCCACCTCCACATGAGTATGGTGAATGCCTTGTCAATTTAAATGAACCATGCGATGAGCTATCCACTACTTTGATCACACCAACTATTTTAGAGGAATATGTTCGTGATTTGACTTTGCCATGCGATCAAACAATTGTGAGTGAACCAATTGAATTAACTATTGATGCGAAAGAACCATTTGAATCAGTGAATAAATCAGATTTGGATCAAATACGTGTGAAAATAGTTGTGCCTATGTTTAATCATTTTGATATGACCTCTAATCTTGGTGATGGTTCATCAAGGTTGGGATGGTTTAATGATGAGCATTGCCAATCTTTTGTAACGATTAAGAGCTTCACTTATATGTGCAAATTGAGTTGCAATATTTTCATGCCTTCTACTTCTTGTGATAATATTTTGGCGTTATATTTTATGAACTACGAAAGTTACTCATCTATACATGTGTCATATGTGCGAAAATTAAGGGAAGTAAAAATGGATGACATATACATATACAACATGTACACCTTGTCTATTTTCTTACCCACATTTCAGATTAAGCAACGCCGAGGACGGCTTTATTTTCAAAAAAGGGAGGATGATGAGGACATGACTATCTTGGATACGACCAAAAATATTGCATACATGTATATTTGTGAGGTGATTTCTAATGCAAACTATGCAACAATTTATTTATGTTATCCAGAACAAAAATACTTCACAGACTTTTGTGCCATGTCTAATTCCAGGTGCATGGGACATTTGTACAATTCACATATGAAGATAAGGGAAAAAGAGAAGTTTAGGGGCTGTTCAAAAAGTTTTCTCACGTCACTTTTGGGCCAAGAGAAGATAGAGTCCAAGTCTCTCACGTTCTGCATCCAGATTCGGACTGCATAGACATACCTGACTCAAAACGGCAAGAACTCCTTCATACGGACTCCAAATTGGGTGATTCTTTTTTTTGTTGGAAACTAGATTTCATACACTTTCCAACCCAATTGGAATCACCTTCAAATTCTTCCGGAGCATTGAGATCCCGACGAAACAATCTGACGCTGCAGCAGAATCCGAGTCAAACTACAAGTCCAAAGGTGTTACATCACCTCCACTTGGGCCCATGAGCCTTGTACGACCTAGGGTTAGTTTTAGACTGCCTTGGGACGTCCTTCCACCTCCTTGGCCGCCACCCCTTTTCCTATATAAGTAGATCCATCTAGTAGCTTTTTCTTGGGGATTTGTTTAGTCAAAAGTTAGCCATTGCAACTTCGTGTACTTCATTTGTGTCCAACGACCAGACCAAGACCGCTTACGGATCTCCACCTTTATCAATACTTCATATATATTTGCAATATTCAGATTGCTTTATCATATTCTTGCTTGTTCTTCGATTGCATGCAGGAATAGACCTTCGTGGTCAGGCTGATCGTGCTTCTGGCATTGTCAGTAACCCCTGGAGATTGGTTTAGCGATTGCTAAGGCGCAACGTCGTGCATGTTTGTAGTCGGATCGTCAAAGTCGTTTCCACCAAATCGATAGTTATCATCTCATCGAAAGATCGGACCCCCTCGCCTTTATCAAATAGCCTTGGCGAAGGAATCCAGGTTTCACAAGAGAACAAAGCACATCAAAAGACGCTTCAATTCCATCCGCGATCTAGTCAAGGAGGGAGACATAGAGATTTGCAAGATACATACGGATCTGAATGTTGCCGATCCGTTGACTAAGCCTCTTCCACGGGCAAAACATGATCAACACCAAGACTCCATGGGTGTTAGGGTCATTACTTTGTAATCTAGATTATTGGCTCTAGTTCAAGTGGGAGACTGAAAGAAATATGCCCTAGAGGTAATAATAAAGATGTTATTTGTATTTCCTTATATCATGATAAATGTCTTTTATTCATGCTAGAATTGTATTAACCGGAAACTTAGTACATGTGTGAATACATAGACAAAACAGTATGTCCGTGGTATGCCTCTACTAGACTAGCTCATTGATCAAAGATGGTTATGTTCCTAGTCATAGACATGAGTTGTCATTTGATCAACGGGATCACATCATTAGGAGAATGATGTGATGGACAAGACCCATCCGTTAGCTTAGCACTATGATCGTTTAGTTTTACTACTATTGCTTTCTTCATGACTTATACATGTTCCTATGATTATGAGATTATGCAACTCCCGTATACCGGAGGAACACCTTGTGTGCTATCAAATGTCACAACGTAACTGGGTGATTATAAAGATGCTCTACAGGTGTCTCCGAAGGTATTCGTGATGTTGGCATAGATCAAGAATAGGATTTGTCACTCCGAGTGTCGAAGAGGTATCTCTGGGCCCTCTCGGTAATACACATCATAATAAACCTTGCAAGCAAATGACTAATGGGTTAGTCACGGGATGATGTATTGCGGAACGAGTAAAGAGACTTGCCGGTAACGAGATTGAACTAGGTATTGAGATACCGACGATCGAATCTAGGGCAAGTAACATACAGATGACAAAGGGAACAATGTATGTTGTTATGCGGTTTGATCGATAAAGATCTCCGTAGAATATGTAGGAGCCAATATGAGCATCCAGGTTCCGCTATTGGTTATTGACCGGAGATGAGTCTCGGTCATGTCTACATAGTTCTCGAACCCGTAGGGTCCGCACGCTTAACGTTTGATGACGATCGGTATTATGAGTTTATGAGTTTTGATGTATTGAAGGTAGTTCGGAGTCCCAGATAAGATCACGGACATGACGAGGAGTCTTGGAATGTCCAAGACGTAAAGATTGATATATTGGACGACTATATTCGGACACCGGAAGTGTTCTAAAAAGTTTCGGAATTAACCGAAGTGCTGGGGGGTTACCGGAACCCCCCGAGGGAAAGTTGGGCCCTAGTGGGCCTTAGGGAAGAAAGAGGGCAGCAGCCAGGAGGTGGCGCGCCCCCTCCCAAGGGGTAGTCCGAATTGGACTAGGGGAGGGGGGGTGGCCCCTCTTTCCCTCTCCTTCTCTCCCTCTCGTTCCTTCCCCCTCTCTCTCTCTCTTGGTGATTCCTACTAGGAATAGGATTGCAATCATATTCCTAGTAGGATTGCTCCTCTTGGCGTGCCATAGGAGGGCCGGCCGGCTTCCCCCTTTCTCCTTTATATACATGGGCAGGGGGCACCCTAGAACACACAAGTTGATCTCTCCAGCCGTGTGCGGTGCCCCCCTCCACAGAAACACACCTCGTCATACCGTTGAAGTGCTTAGGCGAAGCCCTGCGCCAATAACTTCATCATATCCGTCACCACGCCGCCGTGCTGATGAAACTCTCCCGTGAAGCTCAACTGGATTAAGAGCTCGTGGGACGTCATCAAGCTGAACGTGTGCTGAACGCGGAGGTGCCGTACGTTCGGTGCTTGATCGGGAAGAAGTTCGACTACATCAACCGCGTCACTTGACGCTTCCGCTATCGGTCTACGAGGGTACGTAGACACACTCTCCCCTCTTGTTGCTATGCATCTGGTAGATAGATCTTGCGTGATCATAGGAATTTTTTTAAAATACTACGTTCCCCAACAAAGCAGTATTCCCGCTTAATATAGGTGAAGGCTAGAAAGAGACTTGGAAGCGACCAGCTAGAGAGCAACAACGGTCATGAACGTGCATTAAAATTAATCAACAATGAATGCAAGCATGAGTAGGATATAAATCACCATGAACATAAATATCGTGAAAGCTATGTTGATTTGTTTCAACTACATGCGTGAACATGTGCCAAGTCAGATCACTTAAATCGTTCAAAGGAGGATACCACTCCATCATACCACATCACAACCATTTTAATATCATCTTGGCACGCAAGATAGATCATTATAAACTCTCAGCTAATTAAGCATGGCATAAGCAGTTATGATCTCTAATTGTCATTGCAAGCATGTTTCATTCATAACAAGCTGAATCAGGAACGATGAGCCATCATATTTACAAAAACAAGAGAGGTCGAGTTCATACCAGCTTTTCTCATCTCAATTAGTTCATCATATATCATCCTTATTTCCTTTCACTCGCACGACCAAACGGTGTGGATAATACTAATAGTGCACGTGCATTGGACTAAGCTGGAATCTGCAGACATTTAATACAAGAGAGAAGACAAGGTAATATGGCTCAAGGTTAAATCGACAACAAAGCATATGAGAGCCACTAAGCATTTTAATCATGGTCTTCTACTCTTAACCCCAAAGAAGAAAAAAAAGAAACTATTTACACGGGAAAGCTCCCAACAAGCAAAAGAAGAACGGAAAATCTTTTTGGGTTTTTATTTTAACTACTATTACTAGCAAAGAAAGTAAACTAGCTAGAAGCTACAACTAATATTTTTTTTGTTTTTCTGGGTTTTTCTAGCACACAAGAAAAAGACTAAGAAAAAGAAATTGAAACTAAGCATGGATGGTACAATGAAAGAGTGTGAGCACTGACAACTAGAATAAGTGTGTGAACATGAATGTAAAGTCGGTGAGAAACACGTACTCCCCCAAGCTTAGGCTTTTGGCCTAAGTTGGTCTATGGCCACGGATCGAAGCTACTCCATCCAGTGTACCGAGATGTGTCTTATGGGTTCCACTGGTTGGCGAGCTCATCCAGCTCCCACCCATAAACAGATTGACGGGAAGGATCAAGTGGTGGTTCTGGCTCAGGCTCTAAAGCTTGTTCCCGGCCTTGGTACTTGTAGAAGGCATCTGATGTGATGAGGAATACGCCTGTAGACAAATCAAACAAAGATGGTGCAGGCAAGGTAACAATTTCATAGTATATTTCATCAAACCTTAATTTATAATTAAGATGCCTATTCTTGTCTTTAACAATAAAATAATGGGCTACCATGCTCTTGTAGTCTAGATAAACAGGGGAAAGCAATTTTTCTTCCTTCTCATGATGCCTAATTGGTATTCTAAAATGTTCAGCAAGGCGAGAAGCAAAGATGCCTCCAAAGACGAGCCCCTTTGAGCAGTTCAGACTCGGCCCTTTAGCAATGACGGCGCCCAAGCTAAAAGTTGTGTCTTGAAACAAAGCATGGCGTAAAATGATATTATCAGGGGTACTAAGATTCCAACTATTCCCGCGACCAATTAAACATCTACTAGCAAATAAAGCAAAGTAGCTCAGAACAGGGAAGTGTATACTAGTGATTCTTGCCCCTGAAACTTGTCTCGCTTCCCCTACGACTATCATGTCAATGAACCCTTCTACGTCTTCACGACGTGGTTCATCAAGTCTACCATCAAACGGAACTTTACATATTTCACAAAAGTCTAAGAGTGATATCTCCTTAATCACATCATATAAACGAAACTCCACCGTAGGTGGTGTTTTCCTAGAATGGAAATGAAAGCTTTGCGTGAAAATATTGGTGAGTAGGAGATACTGTTCTTTCTGGTCGTGGAGGAAGTCGGTGAGGCCTGCATTATTTGCCAACCAATAAAAGTCTTCGTAAATCCCGACAGACATCATGAAATCATTATAAGGCCATTCACACGGTCGAACTTCCGCCATATGAGGAAGATTATACTTGGGCTTCTTATTTTCTTCTTTCTTCTTCTCCTCTGAACTCTTGCTGGAGGAGCCCCTCAACAATCTTTTTAACATTTTCATTTTCTGAAAATTTCTGAAATTTTTAGTAACTCACAATAAAAGTTAACCAAACTCAACAAGATTGATAGCAACAACTCCTATAAGTGCTTAGAGACTATATCATGCATTAGAACTACTTGGGACCAAAAAATTTTTGACATGCAAGCTCAAGAACAAGGTCACCACAGCAGCAAAAATTTGCAATAAATAGAGCACTAGAACAAAAACTAATTGGACCAATGGAGGAGTCACATACCAAGGAACAATCTCCCCAAACAGTTTGGTGAATGGTGCTTTGAGCAAGGAGATCGAAAATGGCAGCAAGATGAGCTAGAACTCGGGTTTGAGCTGGTTGGTGATTTTTTTGGGAGGAAGAAGAAGAGCATGGGTACAGGAATAAGTGGAGGGGGCCACATGGGGCCCACGAGGCAGGGGGCGCGCCCTGGGCCCTCCTGGCCACGTGCTGGCTCCCCTCGCTGTGTGTTCAGTGCTATATTTCCTCAAATATTCTAGAAAAAAAATCATATTTCATTTTCATGGCATTTGGAGAACTTTTATTTTCGGGATATTTTTTATTGCACGGATAAGTCTGGTAACAGACAGAAATTACTATTTTTGCTTTATTTATCTTAATTAACAGAAAGTAAAAGGAATCCATTAACAAGGTTGATCAGGTCTTGTTAATAAATCTTTCCGAGTAACATTAAACCGGAGAATTTTCGAATAACACTAGGTTACCTCAATGGGGATATGTATGTCCCCAACGATAAGTATGTCATATATTTTCTTGATAGTAGGAAGAGGAAACTCAAAACCTCCAATAGTAATAGTTGAAATTTTACCAATATAATTGATACTCTGGACCAGAGGTTGTTTCCTTGGGAAGTGCACCGTATGCTCATTGTCATTGACATGAAAAGTGACATTGCCTTTGTTGCAATCAATAACATCCCCTGCAGTATTCAAAAAGGGTCTTCCAAGAATAATAGACATACTATCGTCCTCGGGAATATCAAGTATAACAAAGTCCGTTAGAATAGTAACATTTTCAACTACAACAGGCACATCCTCACAAATACCGACAGGTATAGCAGTTGATTTATCGGCCATTTGCAAAGATATTTCAGTAGGTGTCAACATACTCAAGTCAAGTCTACGATATAAAGAGAGAGGCATAACACTAACACCGACTCCAAGATCACACAAAGCAGTTTTAACATAATTTTTCTTAATGGAGCAAGGTATAGTAGGTACTCCTGGATCTCCTAATTTCTTAGGCATTCCACCCTTAAAAGTGTAATTAGCAAGCATGATGGAAATTTCTACTTCAGCTATCTTTCTTTTGTTGGTAATAATATCTTTCATATACTTAGCATAAGGATTTGTTTTAAGCACATCAGTCAAACGCATACGCAAAAAGATAGGTCTAATCATTTCAGCAAAGCGCTCAAAATCCTCATCATCCTTTTTCTTGTATGGTTTCGGAGGAAAAGGCATAGGTTTCTGAACCCATGGTTCTCTTTCCCTACCGTGCTTCCTAGCAACAAAGTCTCTCTTATCATAACGTTGATTCTTTGATTGTGGGTAATCAAGATCAACAACAGGTTCAATCTCTACATCATTATCATTGCTAGGTTGAGCATTATCATGAACATCATTATTAATATTATCACTAGGTTCATGTTCATTACCAGATTGTGACTCAGCATCAGAAACGGATATATTATTGGGATTCTCAGGTGTGTCAGCTACAGATTCACTAGAAGCGTGCAAAGTCCTATCATTTTTCTTTTTCTTCTTCTTAGAAGAACGAGGTGCATCTAAATTAGCTCTCTGGGAATCTTGCTCAATTCTCTTAGGGTGGCCTTCAGGGTACAGAGGTTCCTGAGTCATTTTACCACCTCTAGTTGCAACTCTAACAGCATAGTCATTATTCTTACTATTTAATTCATTGAGCAAATCATTCTGAGCCTTAAGTACTTGTTCTACTTGAGTGGTGACCATAGAAGCATGTATACTAATGAGTTTCAGTTCACCTTTAGCTCTAGACAGATAATCACTCAAGCGTTCAATCATATAAGCATTGTGTTGTAATTGTCTACCAACATAAGCATTGAAGTTTTCTTGTTTCACAATGAAATTGTCAAACTCATCTAAACATTGGCTAGCAGACTTATAACGAGGAATATCATCTTCATCAAATCTATAAAGAGAATCAACCTTTACTACCTGTGTCGGGTTATCAAGACCATGTATTTCTTCAATAGGAGGTAAATTCTTAACATCTTCAGCTTTAATACCTTTTTTCTTTCATAGATTTCTTTGCCTCTTGCATATCTTCAGGACAGAGAAATAGAACACCTCTTTTCTTCGGAGTTGGCTTAGGGGCTGGTTCAGGAAGTGTCCAATTATTTTCATTGGCCAGCATATTATTCAATAATAATTCAGCTTGTTCAACTGTTCCTTCCCTGAATACACAACCAACACAACTATCCAGGTGGTCTTTGGAAGCATCGGTTAGTCCATTATAAAAGACATCAAGTATAGCATGCATCTCAAGAGGATGATCAGGCAAAGCATTAAGTAATTGTAGAAGCCTCCCCCAAGCTTGTGGGAGACTCACTTCTTCAATTTGCACAAAGTTATATATTTCCCGTAAGGCAGCTTGTTTCTTATGAGCGGGAAAATATTTAGCAGCGAAGTAATACATCATATCCTGGGGACTACACACACAAGCAGGATCAAGAGAATTAAACCAAGTCTTAGCATCACCCTTTAATGAGAAAGGAAATAGCTTAAGGATATAGTAGTAACAAATCTTTTCATCGTTGGTAAACAGGGTGGCTATATCATTCAACTTAGTAAGATGTGCCACAACAATTTCAGACTCATAGCCATGGAAAGGATCAGATTCAACCCAAGTAATTAACTCAGGATCAACAGAGAATTCATAATCCTTATCAGTAACACAGATAGGTGAAGTAGCAAAAGCAGGGTCATGTTTCAATCTAGCATTCAAGGACTTTTCTTTCAACTTAGCTAATAACTTCTTAAGATCATATCTATCATTGCAAGCAAGAAAGTATCTAGCAGTTTCTTCATCCATAACATAACCCTCAGGCACAATAGGCAATTCATATCTATTGGGAGTAGTTTCATCATCACTTTCATAAATATCATCAGTTTCAACATTTGCATTCTCCCTAACCTTAGCAATTTGTTCATCTAGAAATTCACCTAGTGGCACAGTATTATCAGGCATAGAAGTAGTTTCATCATACATAGCAGAAGTAGCATCATCAAGAACATACGACATATCAGATTCAATAGCAGGAGTAGGTATCACAAGTTTACTCATAACAGAAGGAGAATCAAGTGCGGAGCTAGATGGCAGTAAATTACCTCCCCTCGTAGTTGAGGGTAAGATCTTGGTTTTTGAGTCCTTCAAATTCTTCATAGTGATCAACAGATATAAATCCCAAGTAACTTAAGGAATAGAGTTATGCTCCCCGGCGACGGCGCCAGAAAATAGTCTTGATAACCCACAAGTGTAGGGGATCGCAACAGTTTTCGAGAGTAAAGTATTCAACCCAAATTTGTTGATTCGACACAAGGGGAGCCAAATAATACTCTTAAGCATTAGCAGCTGAGTTGTCAATTCAACCACACCTGGAAACTTAGTATCTGCAGCAAGATAGTTTAGTAGCAAAGTAATATGATAGTGGCGGTAGCAACAATAAAAGTAACGATAGTGTTTTTGTAGGTTTTGTGATAGTAGCAGTGGAAAAGTAAATAAGTAACTAGCAATATAGGTAAAGCTCGTAGGCATTGGATCAGTGATGGGAAATTATGTCGGATGCAATTCATCATGTAGAAGTTATAACCTAGGGTGACACAGAACTAGCTCCAGTTCATCAATGCAATGTAGGCATGTATTCCGAATATAGTCATACGTGCTTATGGAAAAGAACTTGCATGACATCTTTTGTCCTACCCTCCCGTGGCAGCGGGGTCCTATTGGAAACTAAGGGATATTAAGGCCTCCTTTTAATAGAGTACCGGACCAAAGCATTAACACATAGTGAATACATGAACTCCTCAAACTATGGTCATCACCGGGAGTGGTCCCGATTATTGTCACTTCGGGGTTGCCGGATCATAACACATAGTAGGTGACTATAGACTTGCAAGATAGGATCAAGAACACACATATATTCATGAAAACATAATAGGTTCAGATCTAAAATCATGGCACTCGGGCCCTAGTGACAAGCATTAAGCATAACAAAGTCATATCAACATCAATCTCAGAACATAATGGATACTAGGGATCAAACCCTCCCGAGAGAGATTAGGGCTTGGCGGCGGCTCTGTATCGTGAAACGCGATAATTCCTTCTACCTGATTTTTTTCTCCCCGAAAGTGAAGATATAGGATCTGGGGGTACGTCGGTAAGGCACCAGGGGGCCCACGAGGTAGGGGGCGCCCTGGGCAGGGGGGCGCGCCCCCCACTCTCGTGGACAGGCCCTGGGCCCCTAGTGTGGATCTTCTTACAAATATTTTTTATATTTGCCAAAATAAATCTCCGTTGATTTTCAGGCGATTCCGAGAACTTTTTATTTCTGCACAAAAACAACACCATGGCAGTTCTGCTGAAAACAGCGTCTTCCATTCAAATCATGCAAGTTAGAGTTCAAAACAAGGGCCAAAGGGTTTGGAAAAGTAGATACGTTGGAGACGTATCACATTTCAAGAAGGGGAGGATGATGAGGACATCAATATCATTGTTACACCCACTGCCCCTGCTATTATACATACTGGATCAATTACTAGAGCTCGCGCACGCCAATTGAATTATCAGGTATTTTTGTTTCTTGGTAATGATTCTAATGTTCATGAGAATATGATGCTGCCTAAATTGGATACATTTGGCTTGCTTACAAATGAAGGACCTAGCTTGGACAAGAAGGATGAACATTGGAGCAAGATCAAGCATGGAGATGATGGCATGCGCAAGGGGAACAAGAACGGAGTTACAAGTGATGATTTCAAGACTTTTAAGCCACCATAATGAGTGCATGAAGCCTTGGACGAAATATACAAGATGCCACTTCATAAATTTCGTCCAGAGGTTATTATAGGTGCCGCATCACCTTATTATTGGGCCAGGCCCATGTTATTTCAAAATACTAAAGTATAGGCTATTTTTAGAATCCGTATGTGTGGGGAAAACAGAGTTAGGGTTGGTTTCGGACCCCTTCTCCAAGGGGACACGAAATTCCCCCCCTCTCTCTCTCCATTTATACAACCCTTAGAGCATCGTTTAGACTTTGGGTTTTGTTTAGATTAAAGTTTGTCATAGCTACAACTTCGCGTACTTCGTTTGTGTTCAACGACCAGACAAAGACGTCACAGAACCCCACCTTGATCAATAAATCTTTCCTCTTATATTCGCAATATCCAGATTACAATTTTAGTTTCTTACTTGTTCTTCATTTGCTTGCAGGAAATAGACCCTCGTGGTCAGGTTGATTGTGCTCCGGCGTGGTCAATAACCTCTCGGAGTTGGTTTAGCGATTGCTAAGGCGCGACGACCGCGCACGTTCATAGTTGGTTCATCGAAGTCTACTCCACCGAAAACGATAGCCACCATCTCATCGAAAGACGGGGCAACTTTTCCTCTACCATCAGGTTGACAAAGGCTAAAGCAAGCCCTTTGGGCCTGGTATGACACCCTGAAGAAGTTTATGCTTAACAAAGGGTTGAAGCCAGGATCCACAGATTCCACTCTATTCACACGTGCATTCGATGGTGATCTATGCGTGTGTTAAATATATGTGGATGGTATTATTTTTGGCTGTATTAACAATGCTTGCAGCATGAAGTTGGGGGAATAATGCCCGAGAAATATCTGATGGCAAAGATGGGTGAACTCAAGTTCTTTCTTGAACCGCAAATTCGTCAACGGGAAAATGAAATTTTCATCTCCCATGAGAAATATCTAAGAGACTGTTGAAGAAGTTCAAAATATAAGATTGCAATCATAAGGGCTACAAGACTCCGATGCCCACAAATGGTCAGCTAGATGCAGATGTGTATGGTAAAGATTATGATCCAAAAGCATATCGTTCGATGTTTGGTTCTTTGCTCTAACTATGTTGATTCAGACCGGACATTATGTTGAGTGTTTGTATGTGTGCTCGTTTCCAAGCTGCACCGAAAGATTCGCATGACAATCCGAGATTTTTTGCTGGAGGTGATTTAAAGGTATGCATGATAAGTACACATGATAATCCTACTAATATGATGACAAAACCAGTTCCTACGAATAAGTTTGAGCTTTGCTAGGGCTTAGCGGTATTTCTCACTAGTCCTACGAACTTTGACGCACGGGGTATTTATGCTGATTTGGGTGGAGTTAATTATTTTCTTCGACTACTGGAGGGAATTTGGTTCAAGTTAAAGATTGTTAAATTGTGATCCAAATTCTATTGTATTAGACTAGATATAGTACAACCGGTGTAGGGCGTTGCGTTGATGTCGACCCGTATGAGTACAACTCGTTACTTTGTCATGCAAAGACTCTTATGTATAGCAATCGTATATACCATGTAGTCGTATCTAAAGACGTCATGTCGTCTCGTACTTGTAATACTCTTCCATCATAATGAATTGTGCCTTCGTTTGTCCGTGGTTTTTCCATGAAAGGGTTTTCCATGTTAAATCTACGTCTCACATGCCTCGATTATTCTTGTTTTATTTAACACTGTTTCGAGAAATTCTTTTATGGTTTTTCATTGTGCTAGTAGTTAAAGTAATTTTAAGTATTATATGGTGCAAATGAAACAAAAAATAAAAAAGTACTCCATAAGTAGTAGTAACAATATGTGACATAACTGTAACTATTTAGAAAAAGAATATCATCAGAAACAAAAAAATAAAAAAAAATGCTCGGAATAGAAGTTTCCGACCACGGTTGCCTTCTTCTTCCTTCCACCCTCTCCTCCATCCCTCTCACGGAAGAGAATAAGATAACCACCGCCATGCTCCCCCACATGCCCGAACAATTCATCCCCATGTGCAAGCCCAATCGCCCCCGTGATCCAACGAGCCATCGAAGCCAATAGATTTTCCAACCACGCATGGAGCGAGAATTCAATCTTGGCGTGTGACCGGTCTCACCTGGAATTCCTGCAAGGATCCACCCAGGAAGAAGAACATTGCAATCCCATCGCCACACATTTCTCCCCGCTCTTAGGACGGCGGACCCGCCATAAACCTCCCCTAAAGCTCCTTCATTAGCCTATGATCATCATCCGTTCCGTCAAGAATCCCCCGAGGCAAGAGGGCCCGCTCCAAGATCCGATCCTTTTGTGAGTTGTTCAATCGCCATCCCTGTAAATTTCCTAGGAAAGAAACCAGGGATCGTGGACGGAGGCGGGAGACAACTTCCATTTCCCATCGGTCGTTGTCGTGGCTCGCCGCGGTATTTCCCGAGAAGGGGTGGGGAGGGAGGCCCGTACGGTTCTTGATCCCGTGGAGAGCCGCAGCTGTCAACGCCAATGCAGCCGGACCCTAAAGGCCCGGGGAGGGAGAAGGCGCACGCTCGGCTGCCGCCGCCGGTGACGGCGCCGTCGGTGGGGCGGCCGGCGTCGGTGCTGCCGCACAAGACGGCGAACGTGCGCGACCACTACCGCATCGGGAAGAAGCTAGGGCAGGGGCAGTTCGGCACGACGTACCTGTGCGTGGCCAAGGAGGACGGCGGCGAGTACGCGTGCAAGTCCATCCCCAAGCGCAAGCTGCTGTGCCGCGAGGATTACGAGGATGTCTGGCGCGAGATCCAGATCATGCATCACCTGTCGGAGCACCCCAATGTGGTTCGCATCCGCGGCGCCTACGAGGACGCCCTCTTCGTGCACCTGGTCATGGAGCTCTGCGCCGGCGGCGAGCTCTTCGACCGCATCGTGGCCAAGGGGCACTACAGCGAGCGTGCCGCTGCCCAACTCATCAGGACGATCGTGGGGGTGGTAGAGGGGTGCCACTCGCTCGGTGTCATGCATCGGGACCTCAAGCCGGAGAACTTCCTCTTCGCGAGCACGGCAGAGGACGCCCCACTCAAGGCCACGGACTTTGGGCTTTCCGTCTTCTACAAGCCTGGTTGGTTGCTATTTCGTTAAATTATTTGATTTGATTGATGCAACAATTAGCGATGCACTTGGTTTTAAATTGGTCTTGGTATTTACAGCAACCTTATCAATACGCCATTTGAATAGATTGCTCAGTCGAGGAATGAAAATATCCATACGGTTTATATTTGTTTGACTAAAAATCAATATGATATGGTAGTTTGACGGAAAATCACTAATGCTACTCCCTCCAATCCGTATTAATTGTCGCTGATTTAGTACAACGGAGGGAGTACTGTAAATGCTACTCCCTCCGTCCCAAAATAAGGGTCTTAACTTTGTACTACTAACTTTAGTACAAAGTTATTAAAGATGAGACACTTATCTTGGGACGGAGGGAGTATGTGGTTTGACTGTTTTGATCTTTGAAGTCAATTTTGTACTCTTTTACATAACGGGGGTATGTTACATAACTGTTTTTTTTAAATGTTGCCCAATCATCTGATGGAAATTCATAAAGTCGCGATAAGTAATTCTAGCCTGGTAAATGGGTATCAAGACTTATATTGGTCAAATATGGTACAGTACAATATTGTGGGCTATGAAAGTGGTTTCCAGTTATTGACTTTGGATGGGAAACATTAGCAATTTTGCATATATGGGTTTCCATGGGCTGGACATCTAGCTTCTACGTATGTGCTTACTGTTGTGTACTGTGCTATACTTAATTTCTCTTTTTGACAGAATTCCAAAGTTCAGTGCGGCTAAGTAATCCACTAATACCTTAGTTCACGAGACACAAGTTCGTAGGATATGAAAGTACATGTTGAGCTGTATTGTGAACTGCAATGTATGGATTCTTGTTGTCCTCCCCGCTGAAACTTGCTGCAGACAGGAGAGCTTATGTTCATAGGGTTGCACTTTAAAGAATGACATCACTGCAAAGAATTCAATTGTGTTGCAGGACGTTAATTAATCTACCTTGTTTTCTAGAACATATACACCGTTAACATGTCGGTGCAGCTAAATCACTGGCCACCCACATGTTTAAAAAATCGAGTCAATAACATGCCAAATAACAATACTTCCTGGCTCCATACATGGGAACTGAGCAGCAAAAGAATGTGAAACAGAATTACAGAAACAAGAACAAGACACAGCTTTATAGTCAATAAAACTAGACAACTGAAGGAACTTTGCTTCACGGAGCTGTAAAATGTGTATTTGAGGACTTGTGGGACAACCTAGTGATTAGTATTTTGTCAAGATAATTTTTTATTGCAAGTAGAACAGAATTTGTCAAAGTCGCACCTGCGCTGCCATGCTTAATTTAGTGCATAGTGACTGGTTAGTGGAATCTTGAGTTAATGCGGTCTACTATTTTATTTCGCTAGAAATGATTAATAGAACTTGCACTAAAAGTTCATTGACAATGAAAACTCTCCCTTCTCGTTTTTCAGGAGATAAATTTGCAGATGTTGTTGGGAGTCCCTATTATGTTGCACCTGAGGTGCTTCTAAAATGCTATGGCCCAGAAGCTGATGTCTGGAGTGCCGGAGTAATTCTGTACATTTTGCTGTGTGGTGTGCCGCCGTTTTGGGCAGGTAGATTCTTTACTGTTCCAACCATTGAACTGCTAGGTCTAGATCTATTATCATTTGCCAACATTACCATGTTTTAGTGGGTAAAATCTGTTTTTCTCCTGTCAGAAAGCGAAACTGGAATTTTCAAGCAGATTTTGAGAGGTAAGCTTGACTTGGAAACTGAACCATGGCCTAGTATCTCTGATAGTGCTAAAGATCTAGTTCGTAAGATGCTTATCCGTGATCCTACAAAGAGAGAGACTGCTCATGAGGTTCTATGTAAGTCTTGCTCTTTCCTTCCATGTCTCACATAAGTGTATTTTTACTAATAATAACAATGTTGCATGCATCTCCGGATGCAGAGATGGGGGAGATTCTCCCTTCCATTATCTGAAAGAACTAATAACAGTGGTATTTCCCATGTCAGGTCATCCATGGATTGTTGACGATTCTGTTGCACCTGACAAACCTATTGATTCCGCTGTTTTGTCAAGGCTGAAACACTTTTCTGCAATGAACAAGCTGAAGAAGATGGCATTGAGGGTATGGAATCTTTTTGTCCTGTTAGTGACATGTAGCAGACTTTGCACGTGAAATTCATTACTCTGTCTTGGCACTTCAGTAGAGTTAGCACTCTAGTACAACATTACATTATTGCCTCCTTTTTCTGACACTTCTATTATACATTCGAACACTTAAGACTAGGATGCGTTCTTTGAAAATGGAAGTCTCAAGTGAAATTTGTTTCATAACTATCACGCACATGTAACGAAGAAAATTGAGGTTTTAATAAGAAATAGTATATATTATTGTGTACCAATCTTGTTAGTGGGCCTGGTCGCTTTGTGATTTGTATGATTGTACAATCTTGTTCGCTTGGACTCTTGGTGAAGTGGCATCTTGCAGAATAATGTGGTAATATTTTTGCAACTGCTGAATAAAGATGGCAGCAAAGTGCAACATCAATTATCTTGTACCTTGATCTTTTCAGGGACCAAGCGTGTTTGTGTTCTTGCAGGTCATTGCTGAGAGTCTATCTGAGGAGGAGATCGGTGGCTTAAAAGAGTTGTTTAAAATGATTGATACTGACAATAGTGGGACAATAACTTATGAAGAACTGAAGGATGGCTTGAAAAGGGTGGGATCCGATCTAATGGAACCTGAAATCCAGTCTTTGATGGATGCGGTTAGTGCTACAGTCTTGTTGAGTCCATCGGTCGTAATTGCTGTCCAGCAATAGTACGCACCATTGAGTTTTATCCATCTTTTTCAGGCTGATATTGACAACAGTGGATCCATCGACTATGGTGAATTCTTAGCAGCTACATTGCATGTGAATAAACTGGAGAGGGAGGAAAATTTGGTGTCAGCATTTGCATTCTTTGACAAAGATGGAAGTGGCTTTATAACGATTGATGAGCTCTCGCAAGCATGCGAGAAATTTGGACTTTCTGACGTTCATCTTGAGGATATGATCAAAGATGTGGATCAAAATAATGTTTGTCTTTTTAGCATTGTTTTTCACCACTCCATTCTTCTCAGCTGTTACTTATAATATACTTATCACTTGACATATAAATTATTTTGTAGGATGGACAAATTGATTACAGTGAGTTTGCGGCGATGATGAGAAAGGGTAATGCTGGTGGCTCCAGTGGGTCCAGTGGGGCTGTTGGGGCAGGAAGGAGAACCATGAGGAACAGCCTGCATGTGAATCTCGGCGAAATATTGAGGCCCGGTGGAACCACCTAACTCGTATATGAGAGGGTTGTGCTTTCCAGATACTACTGTCTGAAGTGTTCACCTGAATCCATCCGAACAAGTGATATAGTTTGGCCACTGCGATGCTGTTGAATTTTACTAGTAGTGTTAAATAGTTGAGCAAAGCATACTATGGTATTTTTAGTGTAACAAAAATTTAGGTGTTCGACATGCCATATAAGTTGCTTGTTGTTTTATGATGATAAATTTATGCTTGTATTCGTATCAACTTTTGTTGTTAATGCACAAATTATTGCTGGATTTTTCGTTAAGGTGGGTATTGATTTTGTTCCACGAAAATCCATCTCTGCACCCAAGCTCATCTGCACCCGCCCACCCGCCCTGACGAAAAAAAATCGAACAAATACTTGAAAAATTCAAATAATTCCATTTTTTTTGTGCGGTAGACAATTTGATGCATGAGGTCCGCTTCAATTTTCAAATCATTTAGACATCTGAGGAGCTCTCAGCAAAAAAGATAAATTGAAGGTCTGTAAAAATGTTTGTTTCACGTACTGTTTTGGCCCGATTTATCTTTTTTGCTGAGAGCTGCTCAGATGTCCAAATGACATGAAATTTGGAGCGGGTCTCACACATCAAATTGTTTACCACACACAATTGTTTTAGAATTTGTTGAATTTGTTTCGATTTCTTTACGTTTTTTTACTGGGTACAGATGAGTCTGGGCACCGAAACACCCTTCTCTTCCATAACTTTTGTTCCATGCATATATTCTAATGGCTTGTAATAGGAGAGCACCGATGGTGCTCACGGGCTTGCCTGCTCACGCTAGGTGTGCCAATCGAACACGGCTGAGTGGAAGCAGTAATTCAATGCCACTGGTGGGCGAAGACATACGTACGTACGGTGGAACAGTCGTATACGGTGAACTCGCCGGTAGATCGGTCACGGCATGATGCAACCTGTTCCATTTGAACATGACGCGTATGACGGTACACACCATTTGCCCGGTGTTTGTGGACCGGCACGCATACGGTGGTCTGCTTAACTGATATGGATACGTGGCGCGTCGGATCCTTGTCTGAATCCTTCCTCCACTTACCGCACCGCCCGGGCGCGACCAGATATGGAAAAACAAAAGAAACACTTAGAGGAGTGCGGCGAATCTGCACCTGCCTCAGCTGCACCCGCGTTCATAAAAAAAATCAATATTAAAAAAATTCAAAAAATTCTAAAAAAAAATTATGTGGTAGATAATTTGATGCGTGAGGTTCGCTCCAAATTTTAACTCATTTGGACATTTTGTGAGCTCTAGGCAAAAAAGACAAAATCGGGGTCGGTAAAACAGTATATTGTTCAGGAACTGTTTTTGACCCGATTTATTTTTTTTGCCCAGAATTGCTCAGATGTCCAAATGAGTTGAAATTTGGAGCGGGTCTCACGCATCAAATGATCTACCACATAATTTCTTTTGGAATTTTTTGAATCTTTTTAGTATTTTTTTGAATTTTTTTCTGAGCGGATGCAGCTGAGCCCGTATTCAGATGCGGATTTCCCCACTTAGAGCATCTACAACCGGGCGTCCTATATCCGTCTTATACGCCCGAGCATACCGTCCGATCACTGATGGTTCGGTAGTGACAAAAAACATGATCTAGCCCAATGGTAGTGACGCTAGTTATCTAGAATAAAGTTGCGTGTTTGATTCTTTGCACCTTGACTATTTTGCTTTCGTGTGTCTGAAATGGGCTAGGTTAGGTCGGCGGCGAACGAGCTCAGCCCTGGCGGCCCGTTCCGAGTGTCTTAAATGGGCCAGGATAGGTCCGCGGTGCACGAGCTCGGCCCAAGCGGCGCAAACACGAGCGATCGCGTCTCGAGGTGTACCTACGGTATTAAACCCTTTAAGAGTCGCCACAATGGCGCCTCGAGGCGATCTCCACGTGGGCAGAAGGGATTGACGAGTTTTGTCGATGAAAAAAAATACCAACCGAGAGGCCACTACTTTCCTCGTTTCCGTTCAGAAGAAGAAAAGAGGAAGCTGTATTCACCTCGAGCCCCACACACCTTTTCTCTCAAGCACGCAACCACTCTTTCCTTCCCAAAAATCTCTCAGATCGGCTCGTCCGCGCGACCGCCAGGACGATGTCGCCGCCGACGCCGACGCCCGCCTACGACGGCAGGTTGGATCTGGACGGCGTGCTCGTAGTGCCTCTCACCATCTGCGTGATCGGGGCTGGCGGATTCATCTACTCCCACCTCTGCAAGCACCTCATGGCCGAGATCCCGGACTCCGTCCTCGCCGTCGACGTCCACTGCTACAAGATCCGCCGCCTCGTCGACCCAGCCCCGCCTACTGCAGCAACTTCCACCGCGTCAATGTCAAGAACGACTCCGGCATGGAGGGCCTCGACAAGATGGCCGATCTGGTGCGCCCCTCCCCACCTCCCCTCCTTTCCCCGCTCGCTCTTGTCCTATAATGGCGGATTGGTCTGCGAAAAATGGAATGCTAGGGCCGATTTTGCCGTATATTTTTCTGTAAAAAAAGAGGAAGTGGGATCAACCTGCAAAGGATTTGGTCGCCGCGGCTGCGGCGGCGAGACTGCCCGTCTTGAACACCTGAGCTCTATCCGGCGTTCAATTCCCTAGCACTGGTCATTGAAGAATCGGGCGAGGCCGGACAAGGCTGCGCTTCCTCGGCAGGTTCCTCCTCGTCGCACTTATGCTCGCCCTCCGCGTTCAAACTGTACCCCAGCACGCTGCCCAAATCCGGATATTCCTCAACGAATCGAAGAAGAACCTCAAAGTCCAGTTCAGTTATTCTCTTTTTTTTTCCTTGCTTGCTTCCCATCCGGATGCAATCAGCTCTCTTTTCATTCTCTGGCTCGAAATAAGAAGATGAAATGATGCAGGAAGCTGATTACAGGGAATGGAGGCATGCCGTGCAAGAAATCACGAGGTTTCCAAAGGCTGAATCGCCTTTCATGAACCTGCGACCTCTCAGGTACGGCTATGCATTTGATCCTCCCCCGGATACTTCTGGTTTTCTCGACTAATGATGCAATTTCGTATTAACATGATACAATTTTTTCAGGAGCTTTTGTTGTGCTGAGTGTACGAGACAAGTATGTGTCCTGAACTAACTTCAGATTTTTGGTTTAGAAGTGTCGAGCATAATTACCCCCTTGTGATTCACTGATTTGTTGTGCTAGGCTGATCATCATAGATGAAAAATGAGTTCCAGCCAGAACGTACCAGATCGACAGATTCTCAGTGGACTGCTTTCCGGCACCATCTCTGCTGGACATTTTTTTTGTGGGGATGGGTAGTTGATCAGTATGTAGTTTCCCTTTTGGTTCCAATTTATTTCAGCACCATGTTTTGTAGCACTTCCGGTCAGTTCAGCATCATGTTCTGCACTTTTGGTCAATTCAGACCTTGTTAAATTTTTTGACAGTGGTTGGTAAGTTCAGTATTTTAGTGTTTCCCCAGTGGGTTGGTGTCTCAAATTCATGTGACATGTTGCTTGCTGAATTCTCTTATTTCTTTGGGTCTCGAATTCATGTGTTTCCCCAGCGGGTTGAGTTTCATATTACAGTTAAAGTGAGTGTTCAGTTCTGCAAGTTAGCACATATGTCTTCAGGTGCACATATGAGTTTTCATTTTTGAGATTTATTCCAGTTAAGCCCCTTATGCTTTGTCGTCGCAGCTCGTTCCACAGGTGCTTCAGAGTGCCGCAGCTGCTGCAATTCAAAAACTAAGTTAGGCCTGTGCTCCATGATACAATCTCTAGCAGTAAACTAAGCAAGCTGGCCTATGTGTTACTGGGACTAAGTATTCATATTTACTATCTCTGTGTTTCTTCTTGCCTCAGGAAAAACTACCGGATGAGCTTATAGCATGAGAAGTTGTTATAAATGATGCTGATCCATCTGTACAGCATAAGCTCATGAAACGGCAAACACAGGATGAGGTAAATCAGTTACAACCAAACAACCCTGATGTACTTGTTCTATTGAAAGTTTGCTGCTACATAGGTTATATTCGCTTTCTGTAGCCAGCATATGGAAAAATGTACTAAAAACATTTGAGGCAGTGGATCCCAACAACGGAACAGCAGCTATGCTCGAGGTAATCAACCTTACCGAATACTGGTCGTTCTGAATGCAAGGCCTCTTTGATAAATTGAGGGTAATGCCAATACCTATTTTTGTTTGTAGATTACAGGGAGGTTGTCCAAGCTAGAAAAGAAAGGATGGAGGCCAAGGCGAACAATCATTGTCTGCAGTTGGTATGCAGAAGAGTTTGCGCTGGTATGTTCTTGCTTGCATGCTCTCAGATGCTTTCTTATCCGCAAGTGTAAGCTCTAAAGCGTAGTAAAATCCAATACCTCGGATAGGGTCTACAGAATGGACCGAAGAGGACATGGATATGCTTTCTTCAAGAACTGTTGCTTGTCTGAACGTAGAGATGTCAATGTTTGGGCCTGGAAGTCTGATGCTCTGTGCAACCGCACAACTCGATGAATGAATCAAGGAAGCAAGCAGAATGGTATTTTAGCTCTGCATCTAAAGCCTTTATAAGCATAGAATTTAAACTCCATGAGCAGCACTGAGTACATATTAGAGACTTGTCTACATAGATTCCAAATTTATTTAATTATTTGACCCTTCCATATTTTTTCATGATTGAAGGTACCCGATGTTGATGATCCATCTCATACCTTGTATGACTACATGATTCGCTAGAATCCTCCGATGGGTATAGTGGTGGAATTGTCATATAATTTCGTTGTGGCACAAATGAGCGACCATGAGAGCTTCATTTGATTGAAACATATTGAAGTATTAAGCTCCTATTTTCAGATTGAAAGAGTGGCCGGTGCGGGAACAGACTTTGCAGCTTTGCCCAGCACATTGGAGTCCCTTCACTTGACATCTCTTATGGATTATGTAAGTGAAAACGCTCTTGGTGGCGTATAAGCCTGAAAATCTGTGCCCCCCTTTCTATAGCATTGTTCCGATTCATTTAAAAAAACAGAACAGTAGGCTAGCAAACCATATATTTACAGCTTGTCTTATTATTATTCCTCTAGCATCTGACATAAATATTGTTGCCCTGTCTACCACCCGCTGTACGATGATTTTGATTGGGGTTTGGAGACCCTTTGTTCCACGGACATGTAGCATGTACTGAGCGAGCTATCTTTTCAAATTCAGAAAGTTCACTATAGCCCTGACTAACCCATTTACTGGGTACTCATGCAGTGGTGAGTGTCTAGGGTCTGATTGCCTTGAGACTTGCGGACGATGAGATCATTCCCTTCAATTATGTCCCCTACGCGTCCGAACTGGAGGTATTTTATCTTCTGGCAACTGAGATATGTAACTTAGACGCGTAGGGGACAACTGAGTAATCCCCTGATTCAGTTTCATCAAGGAAACTGAAACAGAATCACGGTAGACTCGCTTCGTATTGATTGGTACACATGTTTTTTCATGAAATTATCATTAAGTGTGGTGTGTAGAAGTAGCTCCAACAATTACTTGACACATGGACTATCTGCTATCTTCATGCCAACAGATGTTGCAAGCACAAAAGTGGGGCCATAACATAAGGTAACGCATGCTGAAAGTCAAAGAGATCAATGACCGATTAACGATGGCAGAGCGAGCCTTCACCAACCAAGAGTGGCCCACGGGGAGACCATGGTCCAAACATATGATAAGCATCAGAGCTGCAGGCTTGTTGCATAGTAGACTTGTCTGAACTCCGAAGTTAGTCTGAAACTGACCACAATGATGGTTTTTCTCCTTGGGCAGATTTATGTGTCGTCGGAGCAGGACGACTGGTGGGGTGGGTACCAAAGCCTTCCCCGGCATCATCTCGGCCATCGCGAGCGCACAAAAGCTCAACACGTCGGAATATTGGCGGTTGTTGCAGCATGATATTTACATGGGTTCAAGGGCCTTATTTGTTATGGAATGGCATATTGTTATTCATGTGTATTATTGGCTTGCCAAATTATTGGCCTCCTATAGTATGATCAGATCAATATAAATAGTGTGGCTTCTATTCTTTTAACAGACTCATATGAAACTATTGTCCAGTGTATATTCTGGTTAGTGGTAACATCTACATGCCCCTAGTGGCTATTGATTAAAGCAGGGACTATAAAGTCCGTAGAAGCCTATCAGCGCACAGGAGTATCTCAAGAGGCGCGCCACGGGCACGCCCCTGCCCCTAGTGTATATTTATGTAGCGCGGGTTCAATTACTAAAAACGTAAGGTCTTTTTTGCAAAAATGCCGCGGCGGCAGTGAGGGGCAGAAATAATAGCCGCTTTATTATTAGGGAAATATATAGAGGTTTTCGACAAAGAATGTATTTTATTGACTCAAAAATGAAGCATCAAGAGGATACACAACAAAATGAGCACACACCCGGCCTTTTCATAACTAGGATGCACACAGCCAACACAACACACACAAAAACACTCCATTAATAGCAAAGTCATATAAGATCAAAGCTATATGTAGGCGAGAGAAAAAAAACATACCAATCAGATTCATGATCGGCAAACTACATCAATGACCATCTCCACACCAACTATCTCATGACACCACATGGACAACGAGATTCTTCAACAACAATGCCTTCAGGAAGGGGCGAACTCAAGTGCCGTCGTTACCGGACCGACCCCTAGGGCCAGAGTCTAGGTTTTCACCCTCAGGAATTAATCCGAGCATATCCGAGCAATGCCTTCAACAAGGTAACGATGTAAAAAAAAACATCGCCATTGCTAGGCATAACCAACCCGGGTCATGCCTAGGCTTTCACCTCGGAGCTCACGATGGGTGCTCAAATAATACCACCATCGAACATACTTAAGTGTTGTCGCCATCGCTTTTCCACAATCCCAGCAGTTATGCGATGCCATCGCCGCTGCACAACCATCCCTCGGCGTCAAGCCATTGTCCATAATTTGTATCTCACTGTCATAGTCAACCATCGGATCTGGAAAGATGAACTTTGCCAAAGATCTTCGATGACCGCCTTCGTGAAGCCGTAGGGATCAATACAACATAGTCTGTTTTCACCCCAACCTGGCCGATCTCATCTGGATCACCACCACCAAACCGTGGACTTTAGCGCCGCTCGCCGGCCACCGCTCACGCAGTAAGGCCAACATGTTGCCGCCGCGGTCCACCACCTAGTAGAGAGCCCGACGCGATTTGAAGGGTTCCCGGTCAGTATACCTGGCCATCTGTTGAGCCGGGCCGGGCTTCGGGCCGGGCCTACCAAAGCCCAGTGCAAAAAACCCAGGCTCGAGCCCGGCCCGGCCTAGCCGTCGGGCCTAAAAATCATGCCCAAGCCCGGCCCATCGCACTAAAAACCCGTCGGGCCTCTTCGTTAAAACACAAAAATGATGGGCCCGGGCCCGGCCCGGCTGTCGGGCTTGAAATCTAGGCCTGAGCCCGGCCCATGGACAAGGTCGTGCCGGACCAGGTCGGGCTTTTTTGGGCTGGGTCGGCTCAGGCTGACCGGGCCGGGCTGCCCATGGCCAGGTGTGCCGGTCAGTGCCAACGGACACGCCGGGAGGGTCCGTGGCCATTTGAGGGGATGAATTTGCCATTATCGCTTCAATCAACCCC
>LR738713.1:261473317-261608072 GCA_902687465.1 Secale cereale | reverse complement strand
GGGGGAGGGGCACCAGGGCTCCAGGCGCCCTGGCGGCGCGCCCCCCCCGGGCCGCGCCGGGGGGGCGCCTGGGCCCCCCGAGGATCCTCCGATGCCCCCCTTTGGCATATATTTAAAGCGTCTTCCGAAACCCTCGAAAGAGGAACTCTTTTCGCGATCCCATCTCTGTTCCGCCGCCGCCGCCGCTTCCAATATCGGGAGCACCAGGAGAACTCTTCCCGGCACCCTGCCGGAGGGGAGGATCACCACCGGGAGCTTCTCCACCACCATGGACGCCTCCCGGATGAGTTGTGAGTAGTCTCCCTTGGACCATGAGTCCATGACCAGTAGCTATGTGACGTTCTCCTCCCGTTCTTGTGCTTCACTAATTAGTCCTCGTGAGCTGCCCTACAAGATCGAGGCACATATGTAATCCTTATGCTGTTGCTATGATGAGTTTGCTGGGATCCGATGGATTATGAGATTATGTTCAGATTGTGTTTGAGTAATATATTTGATTCACCTCTTTTATGTTTATGTTCGTAAGTGACTCTTGCATGTTCTCCGTTGTTATTTATTGCTTTGGCCAAGTAGTAGGTAGTGACTCCAAGAGGGAACGTTATGCTTGATTGTGGGTTCATGCCCCTCGATGACTAGTTTGAGTGACAGAAACATGAGTCTAGGGGATGTGCTATTGCCACAAGGGGGAAAACAACGATGCTTGTGCCCGCGGGTGCAAGGATTGTTTACTTTACGCAAAGTTCTTTTAATGCAGTTGTCTGTTGCATTGAGTTTACACTATGGGTGGGACTCGCAACTTAATACCAACGAGATGTTCTGGATAGATATCTCAAGGTGGATGATTAGTAGTAGATATTGATGGATTTCGGTTTACTTACTTTGGCGTACCGCCCATGCTTTGAACCTCAACCTTTCTTGCAATGTAGTTAGCATTGGTTTGCCCACATTGTCCTGTCAATTGCCCAGCTGTAATTCGTTTACCTCACATAGCTGTTTTATCGTCTTTTGGGAGAGAGACATCACTAGTGAACATCATGAGACTCCGGTCCATATCACCATCATCGATCACATCCGCTATTTACTTTTCCGCTATTTACTTACTATTGCAATTATACCTATCACTTAATTCACTTGCGTTTGATCCTTTGTAAACTACAAGGCCGGAGGGATTGACAACCTCTCTGTACTCGTTGGGAGCAAAGTTATTTGTATCTGTGTGCAGGTCCACGTTGATTGCTAATATCCGGCGCCGTTAGCAGTTGACACCTTCTTGTTGAAACTGGGAGTCTCTGGGAAATTGATCCTTGGTATTACCAAGGGAAAACTTCTGCTACACTGCATCTCAAACCTTCCACTTGGGGTAACCAACGAGGGGTGAGAAGCCACCTAGCAAAGCAATTTCTAGCGCCGTTGCCGGGGACTCCACTCTTCAGGATAGGGGAGTTGCACGTTATCTTTTACCTTTGCTTTTAGTCTTGTTAGTTTACTTTTAAGTTTTGCTTTAGTACCTTTTTATCAAAAATCATAAAAATAGTTATCTTGCTTGCTTGCTACTATGGGTTCCACCAAAAACACTAGATGGGAGGAGTACACCCCTTCTTCCATCACACCAATCACCACTGTCGGGATCTACGAAAGTAATAAACCTTGTGATTATGTTAGTCTTGACGGAGGGTTATGCCCATGGCATGGTCTTCCCGGAAAAGAGTATGAGCCTCAGTTTAAAATTGCTCCAAACTTCCCCAAACTTGGGAAGACGTTCAAACTCTTATAATAGAGAGTGATTCAAACAAAGAGGATGACACTACAATTCTGACCAATAATGATAAAATTGATTTTGATAATTGTAGTATTTCAGAAGTTGTCACCTTTCTGCAAGGAATGGCCAAAGATCCCCACACTAGCACGCTTAATCTTGCCTTCACAGAGCATGTCACTAATGCTCTCATCAAAGCTAGGGAGGAGAAACTTAGAGTAGAAGCCTCCATACCTAGAAAGCTAGAAGATGGTTGGGATCCTATGATTAAAATTAAGATAAACAACTTCTCATGCTATGCTTTATGTGATATTGTAGCTAGTACTTCCATTATGCCCAAAAGACTATATGATATGCTTAAATTGAAACCTTTTGATTCTTGTTCTTTTGGTGTTCGTCTCGTTGATTCTTCCATAAAGAAACCTTTGGGGAGGATCGACGATGTTCTTATCGTTGTCAATGATAATTATGTTCCCGTTGATTTTACTATTATGGATATTAAATGTGATCCTTCTTGTCCAATTATTTTGGGACGTCCCTTTTTACGCACCGTTGGTGCTATCATTGACATGAAAGAGGGTAATATAAAATTTTAGTTTCCTCTCAAGAAAGGGATGGAACACTTCCCTCGAAAGAAGATCAAGTTACCTTTTGAGTCCGTTGTACGGGCTAGCTATTCTTTTACTCTTGATAAAACTTGATCTATATGCATTATGCCTAGCTTAAAGGCATAAAAGAAAGCGCTTTTGGGAGGCAGCCCAATGAATAAATTTATTTTGCTTTTGTTGTGTCTTGATGTTGTTTACTACTGTAGCATCATCATTGTATCTTTGCTTTTCATATTTGTGCCAAGTATAGCCTCTGATTGCTAGAAAGTTCAAAAGTTGTGAGGTGCTGTCCAGGAAACAGATTCTATCCTTGGATAAAAAAATTCGTATAAAATCACCAGATCATCTTTTTGGTCTGAATTGTTTCGACATCGTTCTCTATATAATTGTCTTTCGAGCGTCTGTTCTGAGGTTTTTGATTTGAGTTGCAGAAGTGCCCCGAACAAATCAATTACTACCTGCTGTTCTGTTTTTCACAGATTCTGTCCTATTTTGCTTTTCCTTCATTTTGCAAACCAAGAGCTTGCTTTTTCCTTGCAAAAACCTTTTGGCAATCTTGAGAAACAGTAGACCTTCAAGAATATCTTTATTTCCAGCAAGGTATAATTATTTTATTATGGGTACTAACCTCGCTAATCAGATTATGATGAGTTATGTATGAAGGGAGTTTTCAAGTGTGCGAGCGAAGATGATAAAAAGATTCAGGAGTGTCAAGCGCTCAAGCTTGGGGATGCCCCCATGCACCCCCAAGAAATATTCAAGAAGACTCAAGTGTCTAAGCTTGGGGATGCCCCCGTGCATCCCCTTCTTCATCAACATTATCAGTTCGTCTTTCGTTCCACTATATTTTAATCACTTCATGTGTTATGTGCTATGCTTGGAGCGTCTTGCTTTTAGTTTTCTTTAGTTTTTCATAACGAGTCGGAACTCAGCGTTCTTTATGTGGGAGAGAAACACGCTCCACTTTTACCTAGAACATAACATAGAATTTTCATGTCTATCTTTGCTGTGTGTGTTCTTCGTCTTTTAATAGCTACTATCATGCTCTGCTCTTAGTATTCATGCTTATCTTTTTAAAGAGCTTGTGTTTAGTTGGTTGCTTGAACTCTCTTTAATTATCATGCTTATCTTATTAAGAGAGTTTGCTTCCGTTGCATTGGTTAACATGTCTATGATAAAGATGCTACGTGCATAATGGCGCTTAGTAGTTCAGGTTTTCTTATGGTTAGCCTCAAATAGCTGGAGGGTTCCCAATGTGTTATTGGAGTACCAACATGATTTGTTTGCCAATGATGTGGTATGGTTTAGTAATATCTTCCCTCAAGAATTTATTTTAATTGACTTGGCATATGCTCACGCATATTTAAGACTGTAAAGAAAGTCCGTCAAGCCTTGATGATCTTTTATTTCTGAGTAGCGATATAACTTCCATGCCTGATTCAATGTTGCTTTGTCGCTCTGCATGATTATGACCGTCATTGCTCTCTTAGTTGGTCGCTCCCAGTCTTTTGCTAACCTCCACCTGTACTAAGCGGACTGACTGCTTGTGCATCCACATCCTTTTAAACCAGTTATGCCATATGAGTCCACCATACCTACCTATATGTGGTATTTCACCGCCACTCCAAGTAAATTTACATGTGCTACCTTTAAAACCTTCAGTTGCAATATATAGCTCATGGGAAAGTAGCTTAAAAACTATTGTGGTAAAGAATATGTTGCTTATGTATCTTATTTTCTTATAAGTTGCTTGCTGAGCGGTAACCATGTTTCTGGGGATGCCATCAACTGTTACACTTTTGTTGAATATCATGTGAGTTGCTATGCATGCTCGTCTTGTCTAACGTAAGGGTGATTTGCCATGAGTTGAATGGTTTGAGTATGCATATTGTTAGAGAAGAACATTGGGCCGCCAACCAAAGCCATGTATCATGGTGGAAGTTTTAGCTTGGACGTTAATCCTCAATCTCTTATGAGAATATGCTTAAGCATTTAAGAGGAGTCCATTATCTATTTTCTATGTTGTCCCGGTATGGATGTCCTCAAGTTGAGATCTATCAAAAACGAGAAATCAAATGCGATCTATCTCCTTGGACCTTTGTACAGGTGACATAGAGGTACCCCTTTGTGACACTTGGTTGAAACATATGTAATGCAATGACAATCCATGAAAATCCGAGCTAATTAGGACAAGGTGCGAGCACTATTGGTATTCGATGCATGAGGCTTGCAACTTATAAGATGTCTTATGCATAGCACATATGAAGTACTACTACCGTTGACAAAATTGTTTCTATGTTTTCAAAATAAAAAGCTCTAGCACATGAGTAATCCCTGCTTCCCTCTGCGAAGGGCCATTCTTTTACTTTTATGTTGAGTCTCCACCTTCTTTTAAAAGCATCAACTACTGAGAGCATGATTGTCATTCTGAGTGTAATGTGCATTGTCCCAAAGTAGCATTGTCTTTTGCATGATTGTGATATCGTTTATTTTGAAATCATTGTATCTAGTCATCACTTAAACCTTGAAGGTGCCCCTGCATTTATGTTTTGCTTCACTAAAGGGGGCAAGCTAGATATCACTTTATTATATTTGCACATCATGTTCATTGCAAATCTATTTGATATTTCAGTATCATCTTGTAAAACTTTCAATCCTTTGTGATTTTCTCATGAGGCAACTTAATTACTACAGATTCATTGTCTGAGTAAGCTTTTGTCATATGACTATGAAAAAGTCCTATATGGTTAATAGCATGTCACCACAGAAATTATTCTTGTTATCATTTACCTACTCGAGGACGAGCAGGAATTAAGCTTGGGGATGTTGATACGTCCAAAACGTATCTATAATTTCTGCTTGCTCCATGCCTCTTTTGGGTGATATTGCTATGATATTTATACACTTCCATACACTTTTGATCATATTTGGACTAACCTATAAACTCAGTGCACCCCAGTGCCAATTCTGTTTCGGCTGTTTTTGTATTTCAGGTTTTCACGTTACGAGAACTGCCAGGAAAAATCCAGAAAAATTATATAAAAAATCAGCGTTCCAGAACCTACCGTGCGCCCGAAGGACAGCCGGGGGGGGGGGGGCACCAGGGCTCCAGGCGCCCTGGCGGCGCGCCCCCCCTGGGCCGCGCCGGGGGGGCGCCTGGGCCTCCCGAGGCTCCTCCGATGCCCCCCTTTGGCATATATTTAAAGCGTCTCCCGAAACCCTCGAAAGAGGAACTCTTTTCGCGATCCCATCTCTGTTCCGCCGCCGCCGCTTCCAAGATCGGGAGCACCAGGAGAACTCTTCCCGGCACCCTGCCGGAGGGGAGGATCACCACCGGGAGCTTCTCCACCACCATGGACGCCTCCCGGATGAGTTGTGAGTAGTCTCCCTTGGACCATGAGTCCATGACCAGTAGCTATGTGATGTTCTCCTCCCGTTCTTGTGCTTCACTAATTAGTCCTCGTGAGCTGCCCTACATGATCGAGGCACATATGTAATCCTTATGCTGTTGCTATGATGAGTTTGCTGGGATCCGATGGATTATGAGATTATGTTCAGATTGTGTTTGAGTAATATATTTGATTCACCTCTTTTATGTTTATGTTTGTAAGTAATTCTTGCATGTTCTCCATTGTTATTTATTGCTTTGGCCAAGTAGTAGGTAGTGACTCCAAGAGGGAACGTTATGCTTGATTGTGGGTTCATGCCCCTCGATGACTAGTTTGAGTGACAGAAACATGAGTCTAGGGGATGTGCTGTTGCCACAAGGGGGAAAACAACGGTGCTTGTGCCCGCGGGTGCAAGGATTGTTTACTTTACGCAAAGTTCTTTTAATGCAGTTGTCTGTTGCATTGAGTTTACACTATGGGTGGGACTCGCAACTTAATACCAGCGAGATGTTCTGGATAGATATGTCAAGGTGGATGATTAGTAGTAGATATTGATGGATTTCGGTCTACTTACTTTGGCGTACCGCCCATGCTTTGAACCTCAACCTTTCTTGCAATGTAGTCAGCATTGGTTTGCGCACATGGTCCTGTCAATTGCCCAGCTGTAATTCGTTTACCTCACATAGCTGTTTTATCGTCTTTTGGGAGAGAGACATCACTAGTGAACATCATGAGACTCCGGTCCATATCACCATCATTGATCACATCCGCTATTTACTTTTCCGCTATTTACTTACTATTGCAATTACACCTATCACTATTATCACTTGCGTTTGATCCTTTGTAAACTACAAGGCCGGAGGGATTGACAACCTCTCTGTACTCGTTGGGAGCAAAGTTATTTGTATCTGTGTGCAGGTCCACGTTAATTGCTAATATCCGGCGCCGTTAGCAGTTGACACCTTCTTGTTGAAACTGGGAGTCTCTGGGAAATCGATCCTTGGTATTACCAAGGGAAAACTTCTGCTACACTGCATCTCAAACCTTCCACTTGGGGTAACCAACGAGGGGTGAGAAGCCACCTAGCACCTACTGGTTCGCCATCTCCTCTGAGTGGGTGAGGATGAACTTCGCCTCCGCCCGCTCCATGTTGAAGTCCGCCAACTGCTGCTTCGGCTGCTCCTCCTTTTGCTGCTCCGCCTCCTCCACCTCCATCGGAGCCATCTCCTTGTCGTCCTCTTCCCCCATCTCCTCCCCCGGCTCCGGCAAGTCCGGAGGCAACCCGACAACGATGTGGGCAGCGCGCGCGGCTTGCCTTGCCAGGATCTCTTGCTGGATCTCGTAGGGGCGCTCCGGCGTAAGCATGCTGTAGTAGGTGATCTTACTCCGGACAATGGCGGAGCGTCGGACCGTGGGTAGAACGTAGGAGCGGGGGAGGGGGGGGGAGGGGGAGGTGGATGGGCTCGGACGGCGCCGCAGAGAGGGGGAGGGGGATGGGTTAGGGTTGCGGGACGCCGGCCGGCTTAAATAGCCGGATTTGGTCTTGGGCGGCGAGCCTGAGTGGCACCACGTGGCATTCATACTGCGGTGACGGACACGGCATCCGTCAGACCGCCGGGTTTCCAAGTGTTTTCGTGTGGGACCCCGTTGTCAGACTGATGTGACAGGCGCGCCTGGGCGCCCCATATCGGCGCCATATTTGAGCTGGATATGGAGGTACCGGTCAGCTCGGGCGTTTGAGGACCGTTTGAGGGGCTGTCTGAATAAAAAAAAGCGTGACTGAACAATGACTGGGCGGCCCGTCCAGACATATAAAACGTGTTTGAAAGGTCCGGCTGTAGATGCTCTAAGTGGCACATCTTAAAAGAAACGAAAGAATCTCTTGAAGCACATTACACAAAGAGGAACAAGTTTCGAATGGAGCAAATACCTAGACGTCCGTCCGTTTGTCCTGGACGTCCATCCATCCTAGCCTAATAAGCGTCACGACTACGTCTCATCCGTACACATTAATTATCCCGCATATACGCCTTGACTACGGCAACCAATCCAGATCCCATCACAAAGGGCGTGTTTTGGTTGAGTGGGTAGCTTTACGCTACATCGCACAGAAGATCCAGGCTGAGTCTGGTCTGGCTGGGCTGATGCAAAAATAAAATGAGATGCATGTTTGGTGAACTATAGGGTATATGTGCACCTGCGATGCTGTATACAACAAATATTGTTTGGTTGACTACATTAGGACTTAATTCTATGGACAAAGAAAACAAGCAAACAAATCTGAACCTGCTGCCTCTTCTTCACGCATTAGACCTGCTGCTGCTCTTCGTGGATTAAAAACAAGTCGCACGCCGAGAACTCGTGCCGGACTTCAATCAATATTGTTGTAGCTCGTCATGGTGGCCATGGCAATTAAAGCACGTCGTGGTTGCCTTACCTGGTCGCGTCGTCCGCGCGAGCTTCAAGCGCTACTGTGCCAGTCCTCCATGACGATGGCGCGACGCCCAATGGTCCGGTCAAGCCATCTCCTGCTAAGAAGATGTCCGGCGGCCTGGATTGAGTGCGGACAGGCGGGCGGCGGGTGGTGTCGCAGCGGACGAGGAATCTCGGTCCGGGGATGGCGGCAGCGCGTTCGGTGTGTTTGGTAGCATGTATGAACCTAGCTTAGTTGTTCTCCTCTCATACATGCTAAGTGTAGACATGCTGAGTCCATGCAGTTGCTGTTGTTTGGCAGCGATGTATGGACTGAGACATGCTGAGCTGAGGCTTTGTTTGGTAGCCTGCATGTGTTTAGACATGCTGAACAATTTCGATTTCCGGATATTTTTTTGAATGGTGAACAAAATGGAAAAAGCATGAACAAAAATTTGAACATATTTTGAAATTTTAAACATTTTTTAAAATTTAAATATTTTTTGAAATTTCGATATTTTTTCAAAAAATGTAACAAATTAGAATTTTTTTTTTAAAAACAAACAAAATTTTGAATATTTATAAAAATTCAAACAAATTTTGATTTATTTAAAATTCCAAACATTTTTAAAATTTTCAGTTTTTTTGAAAGTCTGACCAATTTCTGAATATTTAAACATATTTGACATTATAACATTTTCAAAATTTTAAACAAATTTTGAAATTGTGAACTTTTTGAGGGTCAGGGCCAGCATAGGTGCCTCCATGCACCCTGTTTGGGGTGCATGAGATGGGCATGGGTGAGGGCCCTTTTATGCATGAGATGGGCATAGCCCAAGTGAGCCCATGCACCCTACCAAACAAGCAAAAGTGGGTCGGATTGGGAACTTTTAGCCTCATACACCCTCCATGCACCTTACCAAACACACCCTTCGTGTTCTCGATCTGATCTGGTTCAGTTGGGAGAGAGGAAGAGGAATAAGTGATGCGGGCGGTGGCAGTTTTGAAGTAATTTCAACAAACATTCGGGGGAATCCTATGTACCGTTTTGTTTAAGTGTGGACGCGGGTGCAGGCTCGGGGCTGGCTCGCGAAAACGTCTGATTCCTGCGTTTCCGCTCAGCCTGGCTGGGAGCCCTATTTTGATGAGTCGGGCCAGGCCATGTTAGACATGCAGTCCACCAAACATCTCAAAACTTGCACGACGCATGCGAATCAGGTGCTACCCAGGCAACCAAACACCCCCAAAACAATGCTTGGAGATACCGTGAGTGGGTGTGGACGAGCACGACAGTGGATTTTCGCTTGTAATAGAGACAAAATTGTACGAAAATAAACAAGTGACATGGTTTCATACGCGCCCACATGAGTAGTAAATTCAAAGAAAATACTAAAAATAAAGAAAAAAATCTGAAATTTTGGGATATCAAACTTGGTCGACCATTCTACACGCGTATGAAATTTCGTGAAGGAATGACATTGGAATATTCTACAGTGAGACCTCTTTTTTGGGAAAAGGAGGATGACCCCTGGCCTCTGAATCAATTGATGACATATTATTAAGTAGAGCGTAACGAGGTCTTAAGGTCAAAGAAGCTCATATCTTGTGCAAAAGTCTAGAAATAAATAAATTTGTAAAGCGCCACATCCGACGATAAAGTGATACATCCGGCGATAAAAAAACATGCTACGATGCCTACACACATAGCCTATTATTAGCTCGCCATTCAAATCGGCCGAAGATAGCCCGTGCCACCGTCTCCCAGCGGTTGCACCCAATAGCCAAAAGCTCCCCAAAGTCCGCATGAGTGAGTAAGGACCACCTACGGATCCAAGTTGTAACTCTGTATATAACTTGCAAAAAATTAATGAATTTTATTTCATTAAAAATCATATCACTCCTAGTGTTTCATATAGCCCAGAATAGTGCACATATCCCTATCCGAATATGTCTAGCTATGTGTATGTTCACTCCATTAAGCCATGATATAGGGTGGAACCCTAATCAGCGGATCTTTCACGTTTGGAGGTTGGCACACGATGAACACGGGGAAAACACGGAGAAAGATGGGGAAAACACAAGAGAGAACACTCAAATCAACACGGAAGCAATCACACAAGTGCTAGATTCGCGATACAAGGTCGAGATACATGATCCAAAGTCAACAACGGTGATACAGATAGTCTTCTCCCGGAGGAGGTCTTGGAATCCCGTGGGATCTTCCCGTTAGGGGTCTTGAATCCAGAGGTGGATCTTCTCCGTAGAGGCGCACCGGTCTCGTGGGAGAAATCCACACAAGTGTCAAATGAGCTAAAACCACAGCTAACCCTAAACGGAAAGAGGAGAGGAGCATATATAGTCTACGGGGCGAATGGGTACATGGGCCTCGGCCCAGGGGCTGCACGCAGGCAGATCAGGGGCCGGATGTCCGGGCTGCGGCCCGGATGTCCGGGGCTTCATGGGTCGCCGGATGTCCGAGGCGGGGACCCGGATGTCCGGGCGGGAGAGGACGCGCCTCGGGTGCTCTCTGGACAGAGGCGCCGGATTTCCGGGCGCGGGGCCGGATGTCCGGGCCGTGCCTGGCCGGATGTCCGGGCCCTGGCCGGATGTCCGGGCCCTGTAGCCTCGGCTGCTGTTGGCCTTCTGTAGGTGAATGCCCAGGGGCCGGATGTCCGGGCCAGGGGGCCGGATGTCCGGGTCCTGGAGCTCTCTTCTGCCCTTCTCGATGCATCAGCTCGTCCGTGGCCTTGGGGACTTGTCCATCTTCAAGCTCTTCTCCGAAGTGGTCTCCTTCACACCTGAGCACACAAAGCACACTCGCTTGAGGTAGCAACCATGTCTCGCAAGATTCATAAGGGAGTTGGGCTAGGAGTGACGTCACCTCGGTCTCAAAAGCTCTAGCACGAGCACGTGTCATCGGTCCTTGAGGCACTTGAGGGGGTGAAGGAGGGTCCATGGTGATGGCCCTAGGATACACCGTATCATCTCCCCTCCCTTGGGAAAGATCCGACCTCGGATCGAAATCTTCATCACCATGGAAAGGAGAGAGGTCCTTGATGTTGAAAGTATCGCTCACGGAGTACTTGTCCCGTGGGAAGCTTGGACTTGCGCTCGAGTGGGAAGCGGTCCTTGCGAAGGTGAAGCCAAACAAGATCTCCCGGTTGGAACACCATCGGTGTCTTGTTGACGTTGAGCTTGGTGGCGCGACGGTGGACTTGTCGCTCGATCATCGCCCTTGTGTCTTCGTGCACCTTCTTGAGATAAGTTGCCCTTGCACTTGCGTCCATGTTCGTGCGCTCTTGGAGAGGAAGCGGTAGGATGTCCAAAGGTGACAACGGGTTGAAGCCGTAGACGATCTCGAAGGGGGACTTGCCGGTTGTGGAGTGTCTTGCGCGGTTGTAGGCGAACTCGGCGATTGGTAAGCAATGCTCCCATTCCCGGATGTTCCTCTTGATCAACACACGAAGAAGAGTGGATAGCGTGCGGTTCGTCACCTCCGTCTGGCCGTCCGTTTGTGGATGGTACGCCGAAGAAAATAGAAGCTTGATTCCGAGCTTGGCACATAGTGTTTTCCAAAAGTAACTCAGGAACTTGACGTCCCGGTCGGAGACGATCGTTTTGGGCACGCCGTGTAGACGAATTATCTCCCTACAAAAGAGAGTTGCAACATGTGAAGCATCGTCGATCTTGTTACAAGGAATGAAATGAGCCATTTTGGAGAACCTATCTACCACGACAAGCACGGAATCTTTGCCATTTTGAGTCCTAGGCAAGCCAAGTATGAAATCCATGCTTATGTCTTCCCATGGGTGATATGGAGTAGGAAGAGGCATATGAAGACCATAAGATTGCGCTTTGGACTTAGCTTTGCGGCATGTAGAACAACGGTTGGTGAAGCGTGAAACGTCACGAAGCATCTTGGGCCAAAAATAGTTCTTAGAGAGTGTAGCAAACGTCTTGTCTCGTCCAAAGTGTCCCATGAGTCCTCCTCCATGTGATTCCTGCAAAAGGAGCAAACGAAGCGAAGACTCGGGAATGCAAAGTTTGTTAGCTCTCATAAGATATCCATCTTTGATGTAGTAATGCTCCCAAGAAGTGTGAGTCAAGCATTTCGCATAGGCATTTGCAAAGAAAGGATCATGCTCATATAAATCTTTAATATGCTCAAAGCCAATCACATTCAACTCAAGTTGTGTTACAAGCATGCATTTGCGGGAAAGCGCGTCCGCCACAACATTTTCTTTGCCCTTGATGTATTTGATGACATAGGGAAAAGACTCAATGAACTCACTCCATTTAGCATGACGCTTGTTCAACTTAGTTTGACCTTTGAGATACTTGAGTGTCTCATGGTCCGTATGAAGAATGAATTCATGAGGTCTAAGATAGTGTTCCCAAACACGTAGAACTCTCACCAAGGCAGAAAGCTCTTTATCATAGATAGGATAGTTAAGTTGCGCTCCCGATAGCTTCTCGCTAAAGTACGCAATTGGGCGCTTTTCTTGCATTAGCACGCCACCTATGCCGGTACCACTAGCATCACAATGAATCTCAAACGGTTTGTCAAAGTTTGGTAGTGCTAGAAGCGGTGCGTGCGTGAGCAAGCTCTTAAGCTCATTGAACGCGGTGTCTTGCGAAGGACCCCAAATAAAGGGTGCGTTCTTCGTGCTCAAAGCGTGTAGAGGCATAGCAATGGTGCTAAAGTCCTTCACGAAACGTCGATAGAAACCGGCTAGACCAAGGAAACTACGCACTTGCATAAGATTCTTTGGTTGAGGCCAAGTTTTAATTGCTTCAATTTTAGTTTCATCAACGTGAACACCTTGAGAAGACACGACAAATCCTAGAAAGACAACCTTGTCAACGCCAAAAGTGCATTTTTCCATATTAGCATACAATTGTTGTTTGCGAAGTGCTTGCAAAACTAGTTGTACATGGTCAACATGTTCTTCAAGCGACTTGCTAAACACAAGAATGTCATCAAAGTAAACCACGACAAAGACACCTATGTAGGGTCTAAGAACAAAATGCATAAGACGCACAAAAGTGCCGGGTGCTTCCGATAAGCCCATTGGCATGACAAGCCACTCATATAACCCAAACTTGGTTTTGAAAGCAGTTTTCCACTCATCACCCTCTTGAATGCGAATTTGGTAGTAACCACTTTTAAGATCAATTTTTGAAAAGATGGTGGCACCACAAAGTTCATCAAGCATGTCATCTAAGCGAGGAATAGGGTGACGATATCTAACGGTTATGGCATTTATCGGGCGACAATCGGAACACATGCGAAAAGTTCCGTCTTTCTTAGGCACGAGAATAACGGGAACGGCACAAGGGCTTAGACTTTCACGTACATGACCCTTGTCGATGAGATTTTGCACTTGCCGTTGTATCTCCTTTGTTTCCTCGGGGTTGACGCGGTACGGAGCTTTGTTTGGAAGTGGAGCACCGGGTACGAGGTCGATGCGGTGTTCTATCCCTCGAAGTGGAGGTAGACCCGGTGGTAGCTCATCCGGAAAGACGTCCGAGAATTCCTGCAACAATTTAGACAACACTAAAGGTGGAGGTGGTGAAGTGTTAGTAGGTTTGGCTTCCCCTTTGCATAGGAGCACAAAGTGGAAGACGCTCGATGGGTTCTCACACACTTCTCTCATCTCTCGTTTGGTAGCAAATAGCACTAGTTGCTTCTTGTCGCTCATCGTGGAGTCGCTCATATTTGGCTTGTGGCTCTCGCTCTCTTTTTGGTGGCTCGCTCTCTCACCATTCTCTCCACGATGGGTGGTAGGTAAAAGCTTGTCGGCGGCAACTTGACTTGGGGACATTGGCCGAAGCACGAATTCCTTGCCCTTCATCTTGAAATGATAGTGATTCGTCCGTCCATTGTGTGTGACTCCACGATCATATTGCCATGGGTATCACATCACACTCAAGGGTGTCCTCGTAGGCGCCAATCTTGAAAGAGACTTGCACGGTGTGCTCGACTCGAAGAATTCCGGCGTCGTTGAGCCATTGGACCTTGTAGGGGTGCGGATGCTTCGTCTTGACCAAATGAAGCTTGTCGCATAGCTCTTCACTTGCCAAGTTGTGGCAACTTCCGCCATCGATGATAACCTTGACGGAGCGTCCATTGATGCCGGCCTTCGTATGAAAAATATGACATCGTTGGTTGTCATCTTGTTGATGTTGGAGTGTCAAGACTTTGGAGACAACAAGGTTGGGGCTTGAGTCATTGTCGCAAAATACTTGATTGTCTTCTTCTTCATTGACTTGGCGATGCATAGCGACATGCTCAAGTGCTTCCATCTCATCATCGCTCATGGAGTCATAAGATCCGTCGTCGTTGATGATCATGGTGCGAACGGTCTTGCACTCAAATGACTTGTGGCCTCGTCCTTGGCACTTGAAGCATTTGATGGAGCTCGTCTTGTTATTGTCTTCGGTAGGAGTTGTAGTAGAGGAAGCTCTTGGCTTGAAGTTGTTGGTAGAAGGTGGACGACTCGATGTAGTCGCATTCTTGTAGCTTGGCTTGTCTCCGAAGTTTGTAGGAGGCTTGGAAGGGGTAGGAGGAGTAGCCGAAGTCGTTGAAGCTTGGTTGTAGGAGCCGAAGTTCTTGGAGGTGAACTTTGAGTACTTGTAGTCTTCTTGAACTTGTCGCTCCGCTTTGGTTGCTTGATGTACTAGCTCGAGGAGATTGTTGTATGGTTGGAAGTCCGCAATCTTCTTGATGGGATAGTTGAGTCCATTCAAGAATCGCGCCATAGTTTGCTCATCATCTTCCGTGATGTTCGCTCGTATCATGGCAATCTCCATCTCCTTGTAGTACTCTTCAACGGACTTGGTACCTTGCTTGAGGAGTTGTAGCTTCTTGAACAAGTCACGGTTGTAGTGTGTAGGCACGAAGCGTGCTCTCATCACTTCCTTCATTTGAGCCCAAGTGGTGATAGGAGGTTCGCCTTTGGCTTCTCTTCTCTCTATGATTTGCTCCCACCAAATGAGAACATAGTCTTGGAACTCAAGTGATGCCATGGCGATCTTCTTCTCTTCATCGAAGTTGTGAAGGCGAAAGATCTTGTCAACTTTCAATGCCCATGAGAGGTAGTCTTCGGGATCGATGCTTCCGGAGAACTTAGGCATGGTGAACTTGAGCTTGCCATAGCGATGCTCGTCATTGTTTCCTTGCCTATTGGGAGGATGATCTCGATGTTGGCGGTTTGCCATATCATGTTGCTCTTGAGGGTGTAGACGGTCTTGTTGGAGTTGATGTTCTTGTCGGTATTGTTGCTCTTGTCGCGCTTGAGGAGGAGCTTCTTCTTGCATTCTTGCTTGATGGCGCCTTTCTTGCATCTCATCGCGAAGGAAATCCTCTTCTTGACGATTGTGACGAGTGCGGGCTACCACATTGCGATGTGCATCTTGTAGAGCACGTTGCGCCTCCATAGCTTGAGCTTCTCGACGTTGTTGTGCTTGACGGTTAGCCTCGGCATCTTGTTCGTCTTGATATTGGCGAGCTCGCTCTTGTTGTTGTTGGCGTAGACGTTGCCGTTCTTGTGCTTGCTCAAGTGTAGCTTGGTTTTGACGACGTCGATTTTCTTGTTCGTCGAATAGTTCTTGAGAACTCTTGTCATGTAGAGGTTGCCGATGTTCATGTCGAGCTTGACTTGCGGCTTGACGAAGAGTGTTTGACGTAGGTGTACTTGAGTCTTGCGTTGAGTCGGTATGTCGACTTGAGCGGCTTCGTCGATGAGATGATGTTGAGGAAGAACGTCGGTTGATGATCAATGTCCGGAGCTCATTGTATTGAGTAGACATGTTTGTGTTGATGAGGTCGATTTGCTCCTTAGTGCTTTGTTGGAATTGTCGCGCGTCCTCGGCAACTTGACCAATGTACTCTCGCATAGCTTCACTCTCTTGATGTAGAGCTCGTTGGACACCGAATAGATGTAGTTTGGTGACGTAGTTGTTCGCTTCTTGAGGATCGTCGAAGATCGGGTTGGTAGATGAACTTGGCCTATCCATCATCACAAGCAAGTATGTGAGTGGGAGAAAGGAGAAGACAATATCAATGTACCTTAACCGAGGTTGAAAATGGATCAATGATCACTCAACAATGTAACCCAGAAATAGCACTATTGGTATCACTTCGTGTCGATTCTCACACCTACACAAGTAAAGCTTTGAGAGGAGCTTGGTTAGGATGTGGCACAAATTCAATGCAATCGTCAAAATGACTCAAAGATGTTGAAAATGGTTCACAAATTTGCTCATGCAACAAGTAGATCACTAGCAAAGAGTAGCACACGGAACACACGCACGGATAGATAAATGTGGCTGTGCAACCAAGGATGAGCGAAAAATGTGGAAAACCACGGAAAATGCTCGTGTTGCACAACGCTAGAGAGACGCTAACCGATTGCTTAATAGGCGGATACGCACTTGTGCACGACCTATATGGGCAAAACGTAACGACTATCTATCACAAGTATGCTATGAGTGTATGATGTGCCGATGCTTGAGCACAAGATGATGTTGCTATGTATGATCTCTTTGGATGCAAGGCGTATGATGCTATTGTTTCTTTGCTTGGATTGTCTCTTTTGCTTCAAAGCTTTTGAGCTCTTTCGTTGGGCACATATGTATGCTTCTCGTATCAAGGTAGCTATTGTGTATGCGGAGCACTCTTGTGGCACAAGGAGATATGCAATATACCAAGATGATGTGGTATGCAATATATATATGAGTATCACTAATGTGCACAAGTGTCGTGGCCCGGCAATACTCAAATGGCTAGTCTCAATGGGAAAGCTACGCAAAGATGGTTCATAGGGTGACAATGCAATTGCAAGATAGAATGATCGAAGTGTCGTCGATGTTACCGTCCTTGCCGAAGTTGAGCGGTGGTGTTGTCGAAGTCTTGCCGTCCCAAGGTAGCCTAAACATCCAAGGAAACGGTGAAACCAAAACTCAAGTATCCACGGCAAATGGAGACAAATTTTCCAAACTCGAAGCGGTGAAGCGATGGTGGTTGTTGCGGAAGATTGGTGGAGGTTTGCGGAAGAGTGGGTGGATCACCGAACGCAAAGGGGGGAATGATTGCTAGGAGGGAAGTGTAGTGGGGGAAAATGGCTGCGGGAGGCCGGATGTCCGGGCCAGGGGCCGGATGTCCGGGCCGGGCCGGATGTCCGGGGCACGAGCCGGATGTCCGGGGTGCCCGAGCCAGCAAGAACACGTTGCAAAAGGGGGTTGCGGGGCAAAAATTGGGTGGATTTTTCGGATGAAATTTGGGGAAAAATGGAGGAAAAGCTAGATCCACACGTGGCACAGCAAATCCATGGAACAAATTCAACAAAATCTTGCCAAATCAACAGATCACAGAAAATTTTTGGGGCTCTTTTTGTGGGGCAATTTTCGAAATTAGGAAGAACACGACAAAAACAGGCTATAAAACAAAGTGTGGGGCTCCAAAATCGTGAGAAACCTTTGCTCTAGATACCATAATGATGTAGGGTGGAACCCTAATCAGAGGATCTTTCACGTTTGGAGGTTGGCACACGATGAACACGGGGAAAACACGGAGAAAGATGGGGAAAACACAAGAGAGAACACTCAAATCAACACGGAAGCAATCACACAAGTGCTAGATTCGCGATACAAGGTCGAGATACATGATCCAAAGTCAACAACGGTGATACAGATAGTCTTCTCCCGGAGGAGGTCTTGGAATCCCGTGGGATCTTCCCGTTAGGGGTCTTGAATCCAGAGGTGGATCTTCTCCGTAGAGGCGCACCGGTCTCGTGGGAGAAATCCACACAAGTGTCAAATGAGCTAAAACCACAGCTAACCCTAAACGGAAAGAGGAGAGGAGTATATATAGTCTACGGGGCGAATGGGTACATGGGCCTCGGCCCAGGGGCTGCACGCAGGCAGATCAGGGGCCGGATGTCCGGGCTACGGCCCGGATGTCCGGGGCTTCATGGGTCGCCGGATGTCCGGGGCGGGGGGGCCCGGATGTCCGGGCGGGGGTGGACGCGCCTCGGGTGCTCTCTGGACAGAGGCGCCGGATTTCCGGGCGCGGGGCCGGATGTCCGGGCCGTGCCTGGCCGGATGTCCGGGCCCTGGCCGGATGTCCGGGCCCTGTAGCCTCGGCTGCTGTTGGCCTTCTGTAGGTGAATGCCCAGGGGCCGGATGTCCGGGCCAGGGGGCCGGATGTCCGGGTCCTGGAGCTCTCTTCTGCCCTTCTCGATGCATCAGCTCGTCCGTGGCCTTGGGGACTTGTCCATCTTCAAGCTCTTCTCCGAAGTGGTCTCCTTCACACCTGAGCACACAAAGCACACTCGCTTGAGGTAGCAACCATGTCTCGCAAGATTCATAAGGGAGTTGGGCTAGGAGTGACGTCACCTCGGTCTCAAAAGCTCTAGCACGAGCACGTGTCATCGGTCCTTGAGGCACTTGAGGGGGTGAAGGAGGGTCCATGGTGATGGCCCTAGGATACACCGTATCAAGCCACGTCCCATATAACGTGTTTGGGATATCCGAATATGTTTAGTTATGTGTATGGTCACTCCATTAAGCCACGTTCCAAATAACGTGTTTATACTCGCTGGGGATGTACATTAAAATCTATACGAACTGATCGCCATAATAATTTTACAAGTGAACATTCGAGAAAGAGGTATTTAATTGATTAATTTTGATCACACAAAAAACACCTAGAGTTACCAACCCAGTTTCTATTCACCAAGTTATCTTTGGTCAAAATGACTCCTTGTGGATGAACCACATAAAGATTTTAATGCGAAGCGGAACTTTAATCTTCCATATGCGCAAATATTTCGACAATGGACCGGAATCAATTAAGTCCAAATACATGGATTTGACTGAGAAGATTCCATTCGTGGTTAACTTTCAGCTAATTGTATCTACTTGGTCTGTAAGTTGAACATCCATCAATCTACGGACCAGTTGCAACCAAGCATTTCAATGTTCCCCTATGAGGGATCTCCTAAATTGGATACTTAGTGGTACCGAGTTTAATACTGTGGCGACATAATTATCCTTACGTTGCACAATATTATGATGAGGACATCAATACATTTGTCACACCCACAACCCCTACAACAATACATACTGGACCAATTACTAGAGCTCGCGCACGCCAATTTAATTACCAGGTACTTTCGTTTCTTGGTAATGATTCTAATGGTCATGAGAATATGATGCTGCCTAAATTGGATACATTTGTCTTGCTTACAAATGAAGGTCCTAGCTTGGACAAGACGGGTGAACATTGGAGTAAGATCAAGCATGGAGATGATGGCATGCGCAAGGGGAACAAGAACATAGTTACAAGTGATGATTTCAGGACTTTGAAGCCACCATAATGAGTGCATGAAGCCTTGGACGAAATATACAAGATGCCTCTTCATAAATTTCATCCAGAGACTATTATAGGTGCTGCGTCACCTTATTATTTGGCCAGGCCCATGTAATTTCGAAATAGTAAAGTATAGGCTGTTTTTAGAGTCCGTATGTGTGGGGAAAACAGAGTTAGGATTGGTTTCGGACCCCTTCTCCAAGGGGCCACGAAATTCCCCCTCTCTTTCTCCATATATACAGCCCTTAGGGCATCGTTTAGACTTTGGGTTTTGTTTAGATTAAAGTTCGCCATAGCTGCAACTTCGCGTACTTTGTTTGTGTTCAACGACCAGACAAAGATGTCACAGAATCCCACCTTGATCAACAAAGCTTTCCTCTTATATTTGCAATATCCAGATTGTAATCTTAGTTTCTTGTTTGTTCTTCGTTTGCTTGTAGGAAATAGACCCTCGTGATAAGGTTGATCGTGCTCCTAAGGAAATATGCCCTAGAGGCAATAATAAAGTTGTTATTTATGTTTCCTTATATATCATGATAAATGTCTTTTATTCATCCTAGAATTGTATTAACTGGAAACTTGATACTCGTGTGAATACATAGACAAAACATATTGTCCCTAGTATGCCTCTACTAGACTAGCCCGTTAATCAAAGATGGTTGTGTTTCCTAACCATAGGCATGTGTTGTCATTTGATCAACATGATCACACCATTAGGAGAATGATGTGATGGACAAGACCCATCCGTTAGCTTTGCACTATGATCGTTTAAGTTTTATTGCTATTGCTTTCATCATGACTTATACATGTTCCTCTAACTATGAGATTATGCAACTCCCGAATACCGGAGGAACACCTTATGTGCTATCAAACGTCACAACGTAACCGGGTGATTATAAATATGCTCTACATGTGTTTCCGAAGTGTTTGTGGTGTTGGCATAGATCAAGATTAGGATTTGTCACTCTGAGTGTCGGAGAGGTATCTCTGGGCCCTCTCGGTAATACACATCATAATAAGCCTTCCAAGCAAAGGACTAAGGAGTTAGTCACGAGATGGTGTTTTACGGAACGAGTAAAGAGACTTGCCAGTAACGAGATTGAACTAGATATAATGATACCGACGATCGAATCTCGGGCAAGTAAACATATCGATGACAAAGGGAACAACGTATGTTGTTATGCGGTTTGACCGATAAAGATCTTCATGGAATATGTAGGAGCCAATATGAGCATCCAAGTTCCGCTATTAGTTATTGACCGGAGATGTGTCTTGGTCATGTCTACATAGTTCTCGAACCTATAGGGTCCGCACGCTTAACGTTTGATGACGATTAGTATTATGAGTTTATGTGTTTTGATGTACTGAAGGTTGTTTGGAGTCCCGGATGAGATTACGAACATGACGGGGAGTCTCTAAATGGTCGAGACATAAAGATTAATATATTGGAAGGTTATATTCGGACACCAGAATGGTTCCGAGGTGTATCGGGTATATTCCGGAGTACCGGGGGGTTACCGGAACCCCCCAGGGAGGTTATTGGGCCTCATGGGCCTAGTGGTGGAAGAGAGGAGGCCGGCCAAGGTGTGGCACGCGCCCCTCCTAGCCCAAACTGAATTGGACTAGGGCTAGGGGGCCGTCCCCATTTTCCTTCTCTTCTTCCTCTCCTTCCTTCTTCTTCTACTAGGACTAGGAAAGGGTGGAACCTACTCCTACTAGGAGTAGGATTCCACCCCTTGGGCGCGCCCCTTGTGGCCGGCCATCCTCATCCCTCCCTCCTTTATATACGTGGGCAGGGGGCACCTCATAGACACACAAGTTGATTTCTTAACCGTGTGCGGTGCCCCCCTCCATAGTTACACACCTCGGTCATATTGTCGTAGTGCTTAAGTGAAGCCCTGCGTCGGTAACTTCATCATTGCCTTCACCACGCCATCATGTTGACGAAAGTCTCCCTCGGCCTCAACTGGATCAAGGGTACGAGGGATGTCACCGATCTGAATGCGTGCAGATCGCGGAGGTGTCATGCGTTCGGCACTTGATCGGTTGGATCGCAAAGACGTTCGACTACATCAACCGCGTTACTAAACGCTTCCACTTTCGGTCTACGAGGGTACGTGGACACACTGTCCCCGCTCGTTGCTATGCTTCTCCAAGATAGATCTTGCGTGGTTGTATTTTTTTTAAATACTACATTCCCCAAAGTGGCCTCATGAGCCAGGTCTATGCGTAGATGATATGCATGAGTAGAACACAAAGAGTTGTGGGCGATAATAGTCATACTGCTTACCAGCATGTCATACTTTGATTCAGCGGTATTGTTGGATGAAGCGGCCCGGACCGACATTACATGACCGCGTTCATGAAACTGGTTCTACCAACGTGCTTTGCACATAGGTGGCTGGTGGGTGTCAGTTTCTCCAACTTTAGTTGAATCGAGTGTGACTATGCCCGATCCTTGTTGAAGGTTAAAGCAACACACTTGACGAAAAATCGTTGTGGTTTTGATGCGTAGGTAAGAACGGTTCTTGCTAAGCCCGTAGCAGCCACGTAAAACTTGGAACAACAAAGTAGAGGGCGTCTAACTTGTTTTTGCAGGGCATGTTGTGGTGTTATATGGTCAAGACGTGACGAGTTATACGATATTGTATGAGATGATCATGCTTTGTAAATTATCGACAACCGGCAGGAGCCTTACGGTTGCCTCTTAATTGTATGAATTGCGAAAGCCATGTAATTGCTTTACTTTATCACTATGAGTTAGCGATAGTAGTAGTAGCAATAGTTGGCGAGACGACCATGATGCTACGATGAAGATCATGGTGTCAAGCTGGTGACGATGGAGATCATGACGATACTTTGGAGATGGAGATCAAAAGCACAAGATGATGATGGCCATATGATGTGTACTACACGCTTCTATTCCTGTAGACAGTGTTGGGCCTCCAAGAGCAAAGGTTTGTAGGACAGCAGCAAATTTCCCTTAAGTGAGTAACCCAAGGTTTATCGAACTCAGGGAAGTGGAGGTTGAACATACCCCTTTCAAGCAACCCTGCAATCAAGATACAAGAAGTCTCTTGTGTCCCCAACACACCTAATACATTTGTCAGATGTATAGGTGCACTAGTTCGGCGAAGAGATGGTAAAATATGGATGATAGGAGTGGCAAAGCAAAGTAATATAAATCTGTAATAAAAAGTGCAGCAAGCAAACAATTGGTAAACGTGAGCACAAATGGTATTGCAATGGTGGAAACAAGGCCTAGACTTCATACTTTCACTAGTGGCAACTCCCAACAACATTGACATAGTCTAATCACATGATATTTCCCATAAAACATGCAATGGAGACGCACTCGGAGGTCATTCCTTTGTGGTCAAGAGAGGACGAGAATTATGTAGGGCTACAAAAGCACACCTCAAAGTTCGTAGTTCTCAATCTATGGATTTCCCAATGTCACCGCGGCCATCCAAAGAGAGTACCACAATCACCACAACATATCTCCAGGATAGTCAATGACAAGCAGCAAGAGACTCTCAATCTTCAATCAACACACAAAAGAGGAAATCACTCATGAAAATATTCTTCTAATCCATGTCCAACAGACCGCTGTCACCTTGGTCTCGGGGATTATACTAGATAAAGACAAGTGAGTACATCAATTCAATACATAGAGGAACGGGAAATATCATGGGATCACCCTAGATTAACATAGCCTATGATCACAACGAAGATCACATCATGGGAGAGAGAGATAACCACATAGCTACACGTACATGCCCTCAGCCCCGGAGAAGACTACTCACACATGGCCATGGTGAGCAAGAGATTGATGGTGGTGTTGACGGAGAGGTGCAGCCCGGAGAGGAGGAGGCGGCCGACGGCAGCCGTGGCGGCGGCGGCAGCCCTCCGGGGCGGCGGCGGCCCTCGGGGCGGCGGCGGCCCTAGGGGGCAACGGCTCCTTGGCCCCCCCTTCTTCCTTGTGGATGGTGCTGCAATGGTGCTGGTCCTCCCCTCCAAGACGGCGGCTTGGGAGGAGGAAAATTCGTGGCCCTTGGTGACCTAGGTTTCCTCTCTTTATATAGACTCTCGGATTCCCGTCATCAGATTTTGGGCTTCAGTAAAACGGGCTTTTCTCGGCCGTACAGACTCCGATTTGGACGAATTATATATCCAGAAGCATCCCCTCGAAATTCCCCACAACTTTTGCAACTAGGCTTTTTCCGTTTGACGTCGTCTTCGGGCCAGAACGTGACCATCTTCTAAAAACGTTCTCAGACAGATTTCAGGAAAGTCAGAGTCCTACTCCAATACGACTCCTTTTGCGTTTTTGTCATTTTCCAAGTAATTCCTACACAATAAAGTGTAAAACAAGAACATTGTGCACTTTTGCAACCATTAGTAAGTTAGTCCAATAAATGCCTAAAAAGATAGAAAACTTTGATATAAACATGAGACAATGATGCAAAACAAGCATGTCACAAGCAAAAATTATGGATACGTTTGGGACGTATCAACATCCCCAAGCTTAATTCCTACTCGTCCTCGAGTAGGTAGAATGATAACATAGATAATTTTTGAGGTGACATGCTACTAACACAATCTTGATCAAGTAATATAGTAAAGCACATGGACTGAAATAAAGTGAACCAAAACAATTGTCTATAGTTGAAAGCAAGTAAACAATGAATAACCAAGTGATCATCTAAGTAAATTCTTTTCATGAATAGTACAATTGAAGACATGAAACTATAAAGTTAAGCACAACTGTTAGCCCCAAAGGAGTTCTCTCATCAAAAGCATTCTAGTTAACACAAAAGGAAGATAAAGTTTCAGCAATGCTTTCCACTTTTCAACATTTTATCTCATGGATAAGTTCAATGCACAAGGATTATATATAACTAAGCAAAAAATTTGAACATAATCAACTTGAACCCAGGGTTAACACTAGATGCTTGCTTATGGTGGAGGAAGAAGATTAGAACATAGGAAAACTGACTCAACATTTAAAAGTAAAAGATAGGCCCTTCGCAGAGGGAAGCAGGGATTACTCATGTGCTAGAGCTTTTTATTTTTGAAAATATAGAGATATAAAAGCAATTTTGAGAGATGTATGCTTATGTCAATGAATGGTAATAAACAATGCACTACTACTCATGCCAAACAGAACTTAAGAGCGGCTCCCATAGAGGAATGATAACACTCCCCTTTCTCCTTTGTTTATCACTAGCCAAAGTTTGTCTGATTTCTCAGGTATGATGTGTGAAGGAGGTTTTTGATATTGATATTGATGACATGTAAAGTGGGCTGGGCATACCCTTTTGCCAGCTCTTTTTGCAAAATTAAGGACATGCACATTATTCATGCACGTCAGGGGTCGTTCTGTCCAACACAAGTAATAATGAACTATCTACCACTTCCTCATGAGCTAAAACAGAGACACAAATAAGGATAAATTTTGAAGGTTTTAAAGGTAGCACATGAGCAATTTACTTGGAATGGCTATTAAATACCATGCATAGGTAGGTATGGTGGACACATATGGCAGAATTTTGGCTATGGAATTTGGATTCACGAGCAGCATTCCCGCTCAGTACAGAATTTTTGGTTTAGCAAGTTTTTAGCAAGCACATGTTAACCGGTACAAGAGAATTATAACATCCTTTCAGCATAATTATAAGACTTCTACACTGTCTTCCTTGTCAACCATCTTACTTCTAAAAAGAGAACAAGAACTTTAAAACTACCAATGGTGAAAAACTAAACAATTGCAAACTTCAAAGGTATTTCTTCACTAATAAGACTTTATTAAATGATCTACATGTTTTGGCATAACTACTTAATTTCTCAAAACAATTGATAGGGATCAAGTTACTCAATGATCTTCAAAACTATGCAAGCTTTTTATTCTTTGCACCACGGCCACACTTGGCATTCTTCAGATCCAACATATTATTTAGCAATTCAAATCAATCAACTCTCCAAATAGATATAAGTGAAGCAAGAGAGTACTTTCTATAAAAGAACTAATAGCTCTGAACATGATATGAAAGAAAAACAAGAGCTAGAAGCATATAACAAGGTAGCTAAAACACTCAAAAAGATATAAGTGAAGAACATGAGTGTTTCATGAAAAAGCAGAGCGTGTCTCTCTCCCAAACAAGAATGATCAGATGCAACTTATTTATGACCAGCAAGCAAAGCTAAAGAAAACAAAAAAGGAAACTAAGAGCAAGACGCTCCAAGCATAGCACATAACACATGAAGTGATAATTATAGTGGAACGAAAGACGAACTAATAATTTTTGATGGAGAAGGGGATGCATGGGGGCATCCCCAAGCTTAGACGCTTGAGTCTTCTTGAATATTTCTTGGGGGTGCACGGGGGCATCCCCAAGCTTGAGCGTTTGACACTCCTTAATCTTCTTTTATCATCTTCCCTCGCACACTTGAAAACTCCCTTCATACATAACTCATCATAATCTGATTAGAGAGGTTAGTTCCCACAATAAAATAATTTTTCTCTACTGGAAACAAAGATATTCTTGAAGAGCTACTGTTTCTCAAGATTTCCAAAAGGTTTTTGCAAAGAAAAAGCAAGCTCAAGGTTTGCAAAACGAAGAAAAGGCAAAACATGACAGAATCTGTGAAAAACAGACCAGCAGGTAGTAAATAATTTTTTCGGGGCACTTTTGCAACTCAAATCAAAAAACTCAGAACAGACGCTCGAAAGCCAATTGTATAGAGCACGTTGTCAGAAAAATTCAGATCAAAAAGATGATCTGGTGATTTTATTCGAATTTTTCTGTCCAAGGATAGAATCTGTTTTTTGGACAACACGTCACAACTTTTGAACTTTCTTGCAATCGGAGGCTAAACTTGGCACAAAGCTGAAAAGAAAAGATACAATGATGTTGCTACAGTAGTAACAAACATCAAGACCACTAAAAACTGAAAGAACAAACTGAAAGCAACGATAACAAGGGTTGTCTCCCTAGAGCTCTTTCTTTATAGCCATAAAGATAGGCTTAAGACTTTAATGATGCTCTCGTAGGAATAAGAGTTGAAGAACAAAAGAGAGCATCAAGAAGCAAATACCAAACACATTTAAGCCTAACATGCTTCCTATGCATAGGAATATTGCAATAGAATAATTCATTGAAGCACAAAGCAATAAGCATAGGAAGACAAAACAAGTGCAGCTTCAAAACCTTCAACATAAAAAGAGGGAACTTGATATTATTAAGATATTTAGAACCATGTCTCCCTCTCTCATTATAAATTTCAGTGGCATCATGGATGAACTCAACAATATAACTATCACATAAGGCATTATTTCTATGATCCAAAAGCATAAAAGTATCATTACTCTTCATATAAGCAAAATCTTTCTTATTAGGAATAGTGAGAGTAAGACTATCATAACCATCATGGTAATCATCGTATTTAGGAGGCATATCATAATCATAATAAATTTTATCCTCAATAGTAGGTGGACTGAAAATATCATATTCATCATTGTAATCATCATATATAGGAAGCAAAGTATCATCAAAGTAAATTTTCTCTTCAAAAGTTGGGGGACTAAAAAATATCATGTTCATCAAACGTGTCATCCCCAAGCTTAGAGCTTTCCATGTCATTAGCAATATTGATATTAAAAAAAACATACTAATAACATCACCACCATCATGATTGTTATGCAAATAATAAAGTTCCAAAGGTTTTTAATTTTCTCTTCAAACACATCATGTCCAAGTTCAAGGTAGAGCTTATAAAGCTCTCTCATATTTTTGTTGTTTTCCATTAAGCAAAACTAGTGAAAAAAAAGAAACAAAAAGATTTAATTGCAAGATCTAGAGAAGGTACCTTCACTTACCTCACTTCCCCGGCAACGGCGACAGAAATAGCTTGATGTCTACTACACGCTTCTATTCCTGTAGACAGTGTTGGGCCTCCAAGAGCAGAGGTTTGTAGGACAGCAGCAAATTTCCCTTAAGTGAGTAACCCAAGGTTTATCGAACTTAGGGAAGTGGAGGTTGAACGTACCCCTTTCAAGCAACCCTGCAATCAAGATACAAGAAGTCTCTTGTGTCCCCAACACACCTAATACACTTGTCAGATGTATAGGTGCACTAGTTCGGCGAAGAGATGGTAAAATATGGATGATAGGAGTGGCAAAGCAAAGTAATATAAATCCATAATAAAAAGTGCAGCAAGCAAACAAGTGGTAAACATGAGCACAAATGGTATTGCAATGGTGGAAACAAGGCCTAGGCTTCATACTTTCACTAGTGGCAACTCCCAACAACATTGACATAGTCTAATCACATGATATTTCCCATAAAACATGCAATGGAGACACACTTGGAGGTCATTCCTTTGTGGTCAAGAGAGGACGAGAATTATGTAGGGCTACAAAAGCACACCTCAAAGTTCGTAGTTCTCAATCTATGGATTTCCCAATGTCACCGCGGCCATCCAAAGAGAGTACCACAATCACCACAACATATCTCCAGGATAGACAAAGACAAGCACCAAGAGACTCTCAATCTTCAATCAACACACAAAAGAGGAAATCACTCATGAAAATATTCTTCTAATCCATGTCCAATAGACCGCTGTCACCTTGGTCTCGGGGATTATACTAGATAAAGACAAGTGAGTACATCAATTCAATACATAGAGGAAGGGGAAATATCATGGGATCACCCTAGATTAACATAGCCTATGATCACAACGAAGATCACATCATGGGAGAGAGATAACCACATAGCTACACGTACAAGCCCTCAGCCCCGGAGAAGACTACTCACACATGGCCATGGTGAGCAAGAGATTGATGGTGGTGTTGACGGAGAGGTGCAGCCCGGAGAGGAGGAGGCGGCCGACGGCAGCCGTGGCGGCGATGGCAGCCCTCCGGGGCGGCGGCGGCCCTCGGGGCGGCGGCGGCCCTAGGGGGCAGCGTCTCCTTGGCCCCCCTTCTTCCTTGTGGATGGTGCTGCAATGGTGCTAGTCCTCCCCTCCAAGACGGCGGCTTGGGAGGAGGAAAATTCGTGGCCCTTGGTGACCTAGGTTTCCTCTCTTTATATAGACTCTCGGATTCCCGTCATCAGATTTTGGGCTTCAGTAAAACGGGCTTTTCTCGGCCGTCCGGACTCCGATTTGGACGAATTTTATATCCTAGAAGGATCCTCTCGAAATTCCCCACAACTTTCGCAACTAGGCTTTTTCCGTTTGACGTCGTCTTCGGGCCGGAACGTGACCATCTTCTAAAAACGTTTTCAGACAGATTTCAGGAAAGCCAGAGTCCTACTCCAATACGACTCCTTTTGTGTTTTTGTCAATTTCAAAGTAATTCCTACACAATAAAGTGTAAAACAAGAACATTGTGCACTTTTGCAACCATTAGTAAGTTAGTCCAATAAATGCCTAAAAAGATAGAAAACTTTGATATAAACACGAGGCAATGATGTAAAACAAGCATGTCACAAGCAAAAATTATGGATACGTTTGGGACGTATCACCATATCATGTCACATATTTTATTTGCATGTGATGTTTATCTTATTGTGCTTCTTATTTTGCTTAGTATGGCGGTAGCATTATAAGATGATCCCTTACAAAATTTCAAGGTACAAGTGTTCTCCCTGAGTATGTACCATTGCGACAGTTCGTCGTGCCGAGACACCACGTGATGATCGAGTGTGATAAGCTCTACGTTCAAATACAACGGGTGTAAGACAGTTTTACACATGCAGAATACTCGGGTTAAACTTGACGAGCGTAGCATGGACAGGCATGACCTCGGAATACTAGAGACCGAAAGGTCGAGCGTGAATCATATAGTAGATATGATCAACATAAGATGTTCACCATTGAAAACTACTCCGTCTCACATGATGATCGGACATGGTTTAGTTGATTTGGATCATGTGACCATTTAGATGACTAGAGGGATGTCTATCTAAGTGGGAGTTCTTTAGTAATATGATTAGTTGAACTTTAATTTATCATGAACTTAGTCCTGATAGTTTTTTTCATATCTATGTTGTTGTAGATCAATGGCCCGTGCAACCGTTCCCTTGAATTTCAATGCATTCCTAGAGAAAGCTAAGTTGAAATATGATGGTAGCAACTGTTGGGGAACGTAGTATTTTCAAAATTTTCCTACGATCACGCAAGATCTATCTACTAGATGCATAGCAACGAGGGGGAGAGTGTGTCTACGTACCCTCGTAGACCGGAAGCGGAAGCGTCAAGTGACGCGGTTGATGTAGTCAAACTTCTTCGCGATCCAACCGATCAAGCACCGAACGTACGGCACCTCCGCGTTCAGCACACGTTCAGCTTGATGACATCCCACAAGCTCTTGATCCAGTTGAGCTTCACGGGAGAGTTTCGCCAGCACGACGGCGTGGTGACGGATATGATGTATCTACCGGCGCAGGACTTCGCCTAAGCACTGCGACGGTATGACCGAGGTGTGTTTCTGTGGAGGGGGGCACCGCACACGGCTAGAACAATTCAACTTGTATGTCCTAGGGTGCCCCCTGCCCCCGTATATAAAGGAGCAAGGGAGAGGCCGGCCCTAGAGGGGGCACGCCAAGCGTGGGGAGTCCTACTAGGACTCCCAAGTCCTAGTAGGATTCCCCTTTCCTTTCCGGAGTAGGAGAGAAGGAAAGAGGGGGAGAGGGAGAAGGAAAAGGGGGCTGCACCCCTTGTCCAATTCGGACCAGAAGGGGGGGTGCACGCCTCCTTCCTTTTGGCCTCTCTCCTCTATTCCCGTAACTCCCCGGTACTCCGAAAATACCCGAATCACTCGGAACCTTTCCGATGTCCGAATATAGTCGTCCAATATATCGATTTTTACGTCTCGACCATTTTGAGACTCCTCGTCATGTCCCCGATCTCATCCGGGACTCCGAACTCCTTCGGTACATCAAAACTCATAAACTCATAATAAAACTATCATCGAAACCTTAAGCGTGCGGACCCTAGGGGTTCGAGAACTATGTAGACATGACCGAGACACGTCTCCGGTCAATAACCAATAGCGGAACCTGGATGCTCATATTGGCTCCCACATATTCTACGAAGATCTTTATCGGTCAAACCACATAACAACATACATTGTTCCCTTTGTCATCGGTATGTTACATGCCCGAGATTCGATCATCGGTATCTCAATACCTAGTTCAATCTCGTTACCAACAAGTCTCTTTACTCGTTCCGTAATACATTATCCCGCAACTAACTCATTAGCTGCAATGCTTGCAAGGCTTATAGTGATGTGCATTACCGAGTGGGCCCAGAGATACCTCTCCGACAATCGGAGTGACAAATCCTAATCTCGAAATACGCCAACCCAACAAGTACCTTCGGAGACACCTGTAGAGTACCTTTATAATCACCCAGTTACGTTGTGACGTTTGGTAGCACACAAAGTGTTCCTCCGGTATTCGGGAGTTGCATAATCTCATAGTCTTAGGAACATGTATAAGTCATGAAGAAAGCAATAGCAGTAAAACTTAAACGATCATAGTGCTAAGCTAACGGATGGGTCTTGTCCATCAGATCATTCTCCTAATGATGTGACCCCGTTGATCAAATGACAACTCATGTCTATGGCTAGGAAACATAACCATCTTTGATCAATGAGCTAGTCTAGTAGAGGCATACTAGGGACACTCTGTTTTGTCTATGTATTCACACATGTATTAAGTTTCCAGTTAATACAATTCTAGCATGAATAATAAACATTTATCATGATATAAGGAAATAAATAATAACTTTATTATTGCCTCTAGGGCATATTTCCTTCAGTCTCCCACTTGCACTAGAGTCAATAATCTAGTTCACATCGCCATGTGATTTAACACCGATAGTTCACATCGTCATGTGATTAACACCCAAAGGGTTTACTAGAGTCAATAATCTAGTTCACATCGCTATGTGATTAACACCCAAAGAGTACTAAGGTGTGATCATGTTTTGCTTTGTGAGAGAAGTTCAGTCAACGGGTCTGTCACATTCAGATCCGTATGTATTTCGCAAATGTCTATGTGTCTACAATGCTCTGCATGGAGCTACTCTAGCTAATTGCTCCCACTTTCAATACGCATCCAGATTGATACTTAGAGTCATCTGGATTTAGTGTCAAAGCTTGCATCGGCATAACCCTTTACGACGAACTCTTTATCACCTCCATAATCGAGAAACATTTCCTTAGTCATCCAGTTACTAAGGATAATTTTGACCGCTGTACAGTGATCTACTCCTGGATCACTATTGTACCCCCTTGACAAACTCATGGCAAGGTACACAACATGTTTGGTACACAGCATGGCATACTTTATAGAACCTATGGCTGAGGCATAGGGAATGACTTTCATTCTCTCTATATTTTTCTGCCGTGGTCTGGCTTTGAGTCTTTACTCAACTTCACACCTTACAAGTCAGGCAAGAACTCCTTCTTTGACTGATCCATTTTGAACTACTTCAAAATCTTATCAAGGTATGTACTCATCGAAAGTCTTATCAAGCGTCTTGATCTATCTCTATAGATCTTGATGCCCAATATGTAAGCAGCTTCACCAAGGTCTTTCTTTGAAAAACTCCTTTCAAACACTCCTTTATGCTTTCCAGAAAATTCTACATCATTTCCGATCGACAATATGTCATTCACATATACTTATCAGAAAGGTTGTAGTGCTCCCACTCACTTCTTGTAAATACAGGCTTCACCGCAAGTCTGTATAAATCTATATGCTTTGATCAACTTATCAAAGCGTATATTCCAACTCCGAGATGCTTGCACCAGTCCATAGATGGATCGCTGGAGCTTGCACATTTTGTTAGCACCTTTAGGATTGACAAAACCTTCTAGTTGCATCATATACAAGTCTTCTTTAATAAATCCATTAAAGAATGCAGTTTTGTTATCCATTTGCCAGATTTCATAAAATGCGGCAATTGCTAAGATGATTCGAATAGACTTAAGCATCGCTACGGGTGAGAAAGTCTCATCGTAGTCAACTCCTTGAACTTGTTGAAAAACTTTCGCAACAAGTCGAGCTTTGTAAACAGTAACATTACCATCAGCGTCAGTCTTCCTCTTGAAGATCCATTTATTTTTGATGGCTTGCCGATCATCGGGCAAGTCAACCAAAGTCCACACTTTGTTCTCATACATGGATCCCATCTCAGATTTCATGGCCTCAAGCCATTTTGCGGAATCTGGGCTCATCATCGCTTCCTCATAGTTCGTAGGTTCATAATGGTCCAGTAACATGACTTCCAGAACCGGGTTGCCGTACCACTCTGGTGCGGAACGTACTCTGGTTGATCTATGAAGTTCAGTAGTAACTTGATCCGAAGTTTCATGATCATCATCATTAGCTTCCTCACTAATTGGTGTAGGAATCACTGGAACCAGTTTCTGTGATGTACTACTATCCAATTCGGGAGTAGGTACAATTACCTCATCAAGTTCCACTTTCCTCCCACTCACTTCTTTCGAGAGAAACTCCTTCTCTAGAAAGGATCCACTCTTAGCAACAAAGACCTTGCCTTCGGATCTGTGATAGAAGGTGTACCCAACAGTTTCTTTTGGGTATCCTATGAAGATTTACTTCTCCGATTTGGGTTCGAGCTTATCATGTTGAAACTTTTTCACATAAGCATCGCAGTCCCAAACTTAAAGAAATGACAGCTTAGGTTTCTCGTCAAACCACAATTCATACGGTGTCATCTCCACGGATTTAGATGGTGCCCTATTTAACGTGAATGTATCTGTCTCTAATGCATAACCCCAAAAGCGATAGTGGTAGATCGGTAAGAGACATCATCGATCGCACCATATCTAATAAAGTACGGTTATGACGTTCGGACTCACCATTACACTATGGTGTTCCAGGTGGCGTGAGTAGTGAAACTATTTCACATTGTTTTTACTGAAGGCCAAACTCGCTAACTCAAATATTTTACCTCTACGATCATATCGTAGAAACTCTTATTTTCTTGTTACGATGATTCTCCACTTCACTCTGAAATTCTTTGAACTTTTCAAATGTTTTAGACTTGTGCTTCATTAAGTAGATATACCCATATCTGATCAAATCATCAGTGAAGGTCAGAAAATAATGATACCCGCCGCGAGCTTCAACACTCATTGGTCCACATACATCTGTATGTATGATCTCCAACAAATCTGTTGCTCGCTCCATTGTTCCGGAGAACGGAGTTTTAGTCATCTTGCCCATGAGGCATGGTTCGCAAGCACCAAGTGATTCATAATCAAGTGATTCCAAAAGTCCATCACTATGGAGTTTCTTCATGCGCTTTACACCATTATGACCTAAACAGCAGTGCCACAAATAAGTTGCACTATCATTATTAACCTTGCATCTTTTGGCTTCAATATTATGAATATGTGTATCACCACGATCGAGATCCAACAAACTATTTTCATTGGGTGTATGACCATCGAAGGTTTTATTCATGTAAACAGAATAACAATTATTCTATGACTTTAAATGAATAACCGTATTGCAACAAATATGATCAAATCATATTCATACTCAACGCAAATGCCAAATAACATTTATTTAGGTTTTACACTAATCCCGAAAGTATAGGGAGTGTGCGATGATGATCATATCAATCTTGGAACCACTTCCAACACACATCGTCACTTCACCTTTAACTAGTCTCTGTTCATTCTGCAATTCTCGTTTCGAGTTACTAATTTTAGCAACTGAACCGGTATCAAATACCAGGGGTTGCTATGAACACTAGTAAAGTACACATCAATAATCTGTATATCAAAATATACCTTTGTTCACTTTGCCATCCTTCTTATCCGCCAAGTATCTAGGGCAGTTCCACTTCCAGTGACCATTTCCTTTGCAGTAGAAGCACTTAGTTTCAGGCTTGAGTTTTAGCTTTGGGTTTCTTCACGGGAGTGACAACTTGCTTGTCATTCTTCTTGAAGTTCCCCTTCTATCCCTTTGCCCTTTACTTGAAACAAGTGGTCTTGTTAACCATCAACACTTGATGCTTTTTCATGATTTCTACCTTCGCCGACTTCAGCATTGCGAAGAGCTCGGGAATTCCTTTCGTCATCCCTTGCATATTATAGTTCATCACGAAGTTCTACTAACTTGGTGATAGTGACTAGAGAACTTTGTCAATTACTATCTTATCTGGAAGATTAACTCCCACTTGATTCAAGTAATTGTAGTACCCAAACAATCTAAGCACATGCTCACTGGTTGAGCTATTCTCCTCCATCTTGTAGGCAAAGTACTGTCAGAAGTCTTATACCTCTCGACACGGGCATGAGTATGAAATACTAATTTCAACTCTTGGAACATCTTATATGCTCCGTGGCGTTCAAAACATTTTTGAAGTCCCGGTTCTAAGCCGTAAAGCATGGTGCACTTAAACTATCAAGTAGTCATCATACCGAGCTTTTGTCAAAATGTTCATAACGTCTACATCTGCTCCTGCAATAGGTCTGTCACCTAGCGGTGCATCAAGGACATAATTCTCTGTGCAGCAATGAGGATAATCCTTAGATCACGGAACAATTCTGCATCATTGCTACTAACATCTTTCAACTTAGTTTTCTCTAGGAACATATAAAAAATAAACAGAGAGCAACATCGCGAGCTATTGATCTACAACATAGATATGCTAATACTACCAGGACTAAGTTCATGATAAATTAAAGTTCAATTTAATCATATTACTTAAGAACTCCCACTTAGATAGACATCCCTCTAGTCATCTAAATGATCACGTGATCCAAATCAACTAAACCATGTCCGATCATCATGTGAGATGGAGTAGTTTCAATGGTGAACATCTTATGTTGATCATATCTACTATATGATTCACGCTCGACCTTTCGGTCTCCAGTGTTCCGAGGCCATATCTGCATATGCTAGGCTCGTCAAGTTTAACCCGAGTATTCTGCGTGTGCAAAACTGGCTTACACCCGTTGTATTTGAACGTAGAGCTTATCACACCCGATCATCACGTGGTGTCTCGGCACGACGAACTTTCGCAACGGTGCATACTCAGGGAGAACACTTATACCTTGAAATTTAGTAAGGGATCATCTTATAATGCTACCGTTGAACTAAGCAAAATAAGATAAACATCACATGCAATCAAAATATGTGACATGATATGGCCATCATCATCTTGTGCTTTTGATCTCCATCTCCAAAGCACCGTCATGATCACCTTCGTCACCGGCGCGACACCTTGATCTCCATCGTAGCATCGTTGTCGTCTCGCCAACTATTGCTTCTACGACTATCGCCACCGCTTAGTGATAAAGTAAAGCAATTACATGGCGATTGCATTTCATAAAATAAAGCGACAACCATATGGCTCCTGCCAGTTGCCGATAACTTTACAAAACATGATCATTTCATACAAAACCGTATAACTCATCATGTCTTGACCATATCACATCACAACATGCCCTGCAAAAACAAGTTAGACGTCCTCTACTTTGTTGTTGCAAGTATTACGTGGCTGCTACGGGCTTAGCAAGAACCGTTCTTACCTATGCATACAAAACCACAACGATATTTCATCAAGTATGTGTTGTTTTAACCTTCATAAGGACCGGGCGTAGCCACACTTGATTCAACTAAAGTTGGAGAAACTGACACCCGCGAGCCACCTGTGTGCAAAGCACGTCGGTAGAACCAGTCTCGCGTAAGCGTACGCGTAATGTCGGTCCGGGCCGCTTCATCCAACAATACCGCCGAATCAAAGTATGACATGCTGGTAAGCAGTATGACTAGTATCGTCCACAACTCACTTGTGTTCTACTCGTGAATATCATCTACGCATAGACCTGGCTCTAATACCACTGTTGGGGAACGTAGTATTTTCAAAATTTTCCTACGATCACGCAAGATCTATCTACTAGATGCATAGCAACGAGGGGGAGAGTGTGTCTACGTACCCTCGTAGACCGGAAGCGGAAGCGTCAAGTGACGTGGTTGATGTAGTCGAACTTCTTCGCGATCCAACCGATCAAGCACCGAACGTACGGCACCTCCGCGTTCAGCACACGTTTAGCTTGATGACGTCCCACAAGCTCTTGATCCAATTGAGCTTCACGGGAGAGTTTCGCCAGCACGACGGCGTGGTGACGGATATGATGTGTCTACCGGCGCAGGACTTCGCCTAAGCACTACGACGGTATGACCGAGGTGTGTTTCTGTGGAGGGGGCACCGCACACGGCTAGAACAATTCAACTTGTATGTGCTAGGGTGCCCCCTGCCCCCGTATATAAAGGAGCAAGGGAGAGGCCAGCCCTAGAGGGGGCGCGCCAAGTGTGGGGAGTCCTACTAGGACTCCCAAGTCCTAGTAGGATTCCCCTTTCCTTTCCGGAGTAGGAGAGAAGGAAAGAGGGGGAGAGGGAGAAGGAAAAGGGGGCTGCACCCCTTGTCCAATTCGGACCAGAAGGGGGGTGCACGCCTCCTTCCTTTTGGCCTCTCTCCTCTATTCCTGTAACTCCCCGGTACTCCGAAAATACCCGAATCACTCGGAACCTTTCCGATGTCCGAATATAGTCGTCCAATATATCGATTTTTACGTCTCGACCATTTTGAGACTCCTCGTCATGTCCCCGATCTCATCTGGGACTCCGAACTCCTTCGGTACATCAAAACTCATAAACTCATAATAAAACTATCATCGAAACCTTAAGCGTGCGGACCCTACGGGTTCGAGAACTATGTAGACATGACCGAGACACGTCTCCGGTCAATAACCAATAGCGGAACCTGGATGCTCATATTGGCTCCCACATATTCTACGAAGATCTTTATCGGTCAAACCGCATAACAACATACATTGTTCCCTTTGTCATCGGTATGTTACATGCCCGAGATTCGATCGTCGGTATCTCAATACCTAGTTCAATCTCGTTACCAACAAGTCTCTTTACTCGTTCCGTAATACATCATCCCGCAACTAACTCATTAGCTGCAATGCTTGCAAGGCTTATAGTGATGTGCATTACCGAGTGGGCCCAGAGATACCTCTCCGACAATCGGAGTGACAAATCCTAATCTCGAAATACGCCAACCCAACAAGTACCTTCGGAGACACCTGTAGAGTACCTTTATAATTACCCAGTTACGTTGTGACGTTTGGTAGCACACAAAGTGTTCCTCCGGTATTCGGGAGTTGCATAATCTCATAGTCATAGGAACATGTATAAGTCATGAAGAAAGCAATAGCAGTAAAACTTAAACGATCATAGTGCTAAGCTAACGGATGGGTCTTGTCCATCAGATCATTCTCCTAATGATGTGACCCCGTTGATCAAATGACAACTCATGTCTATGGCTAGGAAACATAACCATCTTTGATCAATGAGCTAGTCTAGTAGAGGCATACTAGGGACACTCTGTTTTGTCTATGTATTCACACATGTATTAAGTTTCCAGTTAATACAATTCTAGCATGAATAATAAACATTTAGCATGATATAAGGAAATAATTAATAACTTTATTATTGCCTCTAGGGCATATTTTCTTCAGCAACTACACGGACTGGGTCCGTTACTTGAGGATTATCCTCATTGCTGCACAGAAGAATTATGTCCTTGAAGCACCGCTAGGTGACAAGCCCCCTCCTACAAATGTAGACGCTTTGAACGTCTGGCAGACGCGGTCTGGGGACTACTCGATAGTCAGTGTGCCATGCTTTACGGCTTAGAATCGGGACTTCAAATACGTTTTGAACGTCATGGAGCATATGAGATGTTCTAAGAGTTGAAGTTAATATTTCGAGCAAATGCTCGAATTGAGAGATATGAAGTCTCCAATAAGTTCTATAGCTGCAAGATGGAGGAGAAAAGTTCTATCAGTTAACACATACTGAGAATGTCTTGGTACTACAATCACATTACTCAACTTGGATGCAAAGTTGATGAAGATAGTGTTATTGATAGAGTTCTTCAATCACTGCCACCAAGCTATAAAGGCTTCATGATGAACTATAATATGCAAGGGATGCCGAAGACAATTCCTGAGATCTTCGCTATGCTCAAAGCTGCGGAGGTAAAAATCAAAAAGGAGCATCAAGTGTTGATGGTTAACAAGACCACTAGTTTCAAGAAAAAGGGCAAGGGAAAGAAGGAGAACTTCAAGGAGAATAGCAAGACAGTTGCTACTCCCGCGAAGAAACCCAAGTCTGGAGCGAAGCCTGAAACAGAGTGCTTCTATTGCAAGGGGACTGGACACTAGAAGCGGAACTGCCCCTAGTATTTGGTGGATAAGAAGGATGGCAAAGTGAACAAAGCTATATTTGATATACATGTTATTGATGTGTAGCTTACTACTGCTCGTAGTAGCACATGAGTATTTGATATTGGTTTGGTTGCTAATATTTGTAACTCGAAACATGGGCTATGGATTAAACGAAGATTAGCTAAGGACGAGGTGACGATGCGCGTGGGAAATGGTTCCAAAGTCGACGTGATCGCCGTCGGCACACTACCTCTACATCTACCATCGGGATTAGTTTTAGATCTAAATAATTGTTATTTGGTGCCAACGTTGAGCATGAACATTATATCTGGATCTTGTTTGTTGCGAGATGGTTATTCATTTAAATCAGAGAATAATGGTTGTTCTATTTATATGAGTAATATCTTTTATGGTCATGCACCCTTGATGAGTGGTCTATTTTTGTCGAATCTCGATCGTAGTGATACACATATTCATAATATTGAAGCCAAAAGATGCAAAGATGATAATGATAGTGCAACTTATTTGTGGCACTGTCATTTAGGTCATATTGGTGTAAAGTGCATGAAGAAACTCCATGCTGATGGACTTTTGGAATCACTGGATTATGAATCACTTGGTGCTTGCAAACCATGCCTCATGCGAAAAACTCCAATCTCCGGAACAATGGAGCAAGCAACTGACTTATTGGAAATCATACATACTGATGTATGTGGTCCAATGAGTGTTGAGGCTCGCGGCGGGTATCATTATTTTCTGAACTTCATAGATGATTTGAGAAGATATGCGTATATCTACTTGATGAAACACACGTCTGAAACATTTGAAAAGTTCAAAGAATATCAGAGTGAAGTAGAGAATCATCGTAACAAGAAAATAAAGTTTCTATGATCTGATCGCGGAGGTGAATATTTGAGTTATGAGTTTGGTCTTCATTTGAAACAATGTGGAATAGTTTCACAACTCACGCCACCTGGAACACCACAGCATAATGGAGTGTCCGAACGTCGTAACCGTACTTTATTAGATATGGTGCGATCTACGATGTCTTTACCGATTTACCTCTATCGTTTTGAGGTTATGCTTTAGATACAGCTGCATTCACGTTAAATAGGGCACCATCTAAATCCATTGAGACGACGCCTTATGAACTATGGTTTGGCAACAAACCCAAGTTGTCATTTTCTTAAAGTTTGGGGCTGTGATGTGCTACTTCTCGAGCTTGTGTTGTATTCCCTGGAAGAGGAAAGGGTGATGCGGCATAGTAGCATAAGTAATACCCTCAGTTTTTGAGAACCAAGGTATCAATCCAGTAGGAGACCACGCGCAAGTCCCTCACACCTGCACAAACAAATAAGAACTTTGCAGCCAACGCGATAAGGGGTTGTCAATCACTTCACGGTCACTTACGAGAGTGAGATCTAATATATATGATAGGATAGTATTTTTTGGTATTTTTGGTATAAGAACAGAAAGTATAGAAAGTAAATAAGCAACAGCAACAGAAATTGAAGGGAAAGTAATATGATAAAGATAGATCCGGGGGCCATAGGTTTCACTAGTGGCTTCTCTCATGATAGCAGAATTATAGAGTGGGTGAACAAATTACTGTCGAGCAATTGATAGAAAAGCGCATAGTTATGAGAATATCTAGGCATGATCATTATATATAGGCATCACGTCTGTAACAAGCAGATCGAAACGATTCTTCATCTACTACTATTAATCCACGCATCGACCGCTATCCAGCATGCATCTAGAGTATTAAGTTCATAAGAACAGAGTAACGCGTTAAGCAACATGACATGATGTAGAGGGATAAACTCAAGCAATATGATATAAACCTCATCTTTTTTATCCTCGATGGCAACAATACAATACGTGCCTTGCTGCCCCTGCTGTCACTGGGAAAGGACACCGCAAGATTGAACACAAAGCCAAGCACTTCTCCCATTGCAAGAACTATAGATCTAGTAGATCAAACCAAACCAATAATTCGAATAGACTTGCAAGGATATTATAATCATACATAAAAGATTTCAGAAAAGAATCAAATATTGTTCATAGATAATCTTGATCATAAACCCACAATTCATCGGATTCGACAAACACACCGCAAAAAGATTACATCGAATAGATCTCCTCGAAGATCGAGGAGAATTTTGTATTGAGATCCAAAGAGAGAGAAGAAGCCATCTAGATAATAACTATGGACCCGAAGGTCTGTGGTAAACTACTCACAACTCATTGGTAAGGCTATGGTGTTGATGTAGAAGCACTCCGTGATCGATCCCCCCTCCGGCGGAGCTCCGGAACAGGCCCCAAGATGGGATCTCACGGGAACAGAAGGTTGCGGCGATGGAATTAGGGTTTTTTTGTTGCCTTGATGTTTTCAGGGTACATGGATATATATAGGAGGAAGGAGGGCATCAGAGGAGCCAGAGAGGTCCCACGAGGGTGGGGGCGCGCCTACCCCCCTGGGCGCGCCCTGGACCCTCGTGGCCGCCTCTCTTGTTCCCTCGCGTGTACTCCAAGTCTTCTGGGTAGATACGGTTCCAAAAATAACTCTCCTGAAGGTTTCATTCCATTTGGACTCCGTTTGGTATCCCTTTCCTGCGAAACACTGAAATAGGCAAAAACAGAAATTTGCACTGGGCCTTGGGTTAGTAGGTTAGTCCCAAAAATAATATAAAAGTGTATAATAAAGCCCATTAAACATCCAAAATAGAATATATAATAGCATGGAACAATCAAAAATTATAGATACGTTGGAGATGTATCAAGCATCCCCAAGCTTAATTCCTGCTCGTCCTCGAGTAGGTAAATGATAAAAACAGAATTTTTGATGTGGAATGCTAACCAACATAATTCTCAATGTAATTCCTTTATTGTGGCATGAATGTTCAGATCCGAAAGATTCAAGACAAAAGTTTATATTGACATAAGAATAATAATACTTCAAGCATACTAACAAAGTATCATGTCTTCTCAAAATAACATGACCAAATAAAGTTATCCCTACAAAATCATATAGTCTGGCTATGCTCCCTCTTCATCACACAAAATATTTAAAACATGCACAACCCCGGTTTCAGCCAAGCAATTGTTTCATACTCAAATTTTTTCAAACCTTTCAACTTTCACGCAATACATGAGCGTGGGCCATGGATATAGCACTATATGTGGAATAGAGTAGTGGTTGTGGAGAAGACAAAAAGGAGGAAGATAGTCTCACATCAACTAGGCGTATCAATGGGCTATGGAGATGCCCATCAATAGATATCAATGTGAGTGAGTAGGGATTGCCATGCAATGGATGCACTAGAGCTATAAGTGTATGAAAGCTCATCAAAAGGAACAAAGTGGTGTGCATCCAACTTGCTTGCTCATGAAGACCTAGGGCATTTGAGGAAGCCCATCGTTGGAATATACAAGCCAAGTTCTATAATGAAAATTCCCACTGGTATATGAAAGTGACATAACAAGAGACTCTCTATCATGAAGATCATGGTGCTACTTTGAAGCACATGTGTGGAAAAGGATAGTAGCATTGCCCCTTCTCTCTTTTCTCTCATTTTTTGGAGGGGCTTTCCTCTTTTTTTTATTTAGCCCCTCTCTATTTTTTTGGGCCATCTCTTTATTTTTATTTGGCCTTTCCTCACATGGGACAATGCTCTAATAATGAATATCATCACACTTTTATTGACTTACAATGTCAGGCCCAAGATGCGATTCTATCCCGATCACGTGACACTTACGTGATTGGGGCACAACCGCATTTCGGGCGCTTAGCAAGATGGATATCATTACATCATACCATTACATACATACATACATGGGGGATACAACAATACATACAAGTCACATGAATACAACAACATCAATACAAGACATCCGACTACGGATGCAAACATGAAAAGCACAACGACATCCATCTGCTATCCCAGACTGCCGACCCGGAAGCTAACCTAAGACTGAAGAAGAAGAAGAAGAAGAAAGAACTCCAACACAACGACAACGCTCTCACGTCAAGTCATCGGAAACCTGCACCTGCAACTATTGTTGTAGTATTTGTGAGCCACGAGGACTCAGCAATCCCATAACCATGGGTAACAAGACTAGCAAAGCTTATTGGGTAGGAAGAGGTAAAGTGGTGAGGTTGCAGCAGCGGCTAAGCATAATATGGTGGCTAACTTACGAGTACAAGAATAAGAGGAGCATCTACGCAAATGGTCGCAAACTAGTAATGATCGCTAAAGATCCTGAACTACCTATGAGTCAAACATAACCCCATCGTGTTCTCTTCTCAAAGTGAAAAGAGACAGTCACGGTTACTCACGCAGTTGTGTGTTTTATCTCGGATCCTCTGACAAGTTTTCTACAATTGGACATTAACAAATTCCAATCTGCCACATAACCGTGGGCACGGCTTTCGAAAGATCATAACCCTGCAGGGGTGTCCCAACTTAGCCCATCACAAGCTCTCACAATCAGCAGAAGTAATAATAATATTATTACCCCTTATCTTAGGGACAATCCGATCAGGCTCGGAATCCCGGTGCACAAGACATTTCGACAATGGTAAAACAAGTCCAACAAGACCTCCCGGTGTGTCGACACCCTGATAGTAGCCGCGCGTATGTCGTCTCAGGCCACGATCGGATGGGCGATGCTACAGGTTATACCAGATACCTCGGGTTTCCCCAAGGCGGCCCTGCAGGACCCCCGTTTGGGACCAACACCATCAGCACTGCCCCCCCTGCTATGTAGAAGAATACTCGGGGACGCGACCCCCTATGCAATTTTAATTAATTAATTAAGTTATTATTATTAGGCAAATTAAAACCAATGTTGGGCCTTGCTGGAGGAGTTTTATTCAAAGACGAAGTGTCAAGGGGTCCCCATATACCCAACCGTGTAAGGAACGCAAAATCAAGGAACATAATGCCGGTTTATCGGCGCCTAAGGTGGCATGAGTGGAACAAAACACCGAGCAAAAGGCCAAGCCTTCCACTCATGCCCAGTATATAGGTGTGTTAATAATAACAATAGATATTGTGATATTCCAACAACAAGTTCCAACAAGGAACGATCTTCATCTTCACCTGCAACTAACAACGCTATAAGAGGGGAGCAAGCGGGTAACATAGCCAAACAACGGTTTGCTGGGGAGGTGTCAAAGGTTAGAGGTTTCATGGCACCAAGGAGAGGGGCTGACAATAATGATGGGTAGCGCGACATGTAACGGTAGCATCGAGACAACTAAGCATGGCAATGATAGTAAAGGTATCCAAGGGTACGGTCATCTTGCCTGAGATCCCGCAAGGAAGAAGAACGGGTCCATGCAGAAGACGAAGAAGAAGCCTTGAAGACGAACCACGTGAAGACGAACGAATCCTCACGATCGCAACGAGAAAAGAACTAGCGAGAAGAAAGCACACAACAAGGTAAACACACAACACAAGAACACGACAAGATGCTCGAACAGGTATGATGCAAGACAAGTCTATATATGATGCAATACATGGCAAGGGATGAAGCACACAAGAACAACACCAAACCACAAGTTTAAATGAGGCCAGAATCAACATATAACAAATCCGGTAAACCCTCATATGCGTAGGTTGAAATTAGTCCAGATCTGAACAAACCTTAATTTAAAGTTGTTAAACAGCAATTTAACATGCACCATGATGATCTGCACGAAATTCTAGTCAAGTTACATATCAAGTTTGTTTAATTCGGAGCTACGGCCTAGAAGATATGAGCAAAACAAGACAAACATGGCAACGGTGCAAGATGCACCCAAACATCAAGCAAACTCACTCCAAACATGAAAACAATATGTTATAATGAGTCTATATGCAAAATCACACAAGTTTCATATAGAGCACACCCAAAACGGAGCAAAGATACGAGCAAAACAAGTTATAACAACAAGCTGAAGTTAACAGCCACATAGCAACTTTGGAGCAAGGTAAAAATAAGCTACAACACCCAAACAAGGTAACAAGAAGCATGGATGTGAATTAGACATGTTACTTAACAAGTATGAACTTAGAACACACCCAAAAGCTTGGTGGAACACAATTAACCAAGCATGGCAAGTTGCAATAAAATTATCCAGACTTAGTCAAAATCTGGGAAGGCAAAAACATCATCACGATGCTGCATTCGGAGGCACAAAACAATAAGCATATCAACTCTAATAAGAACATAAAGAGCATGGACATGAAGTAGACATATCATACAACAAACAACTCCATTGGAGCATCTCCATAGGAGGCATGGATCAATAACAACAAGCTCCACCAAATGGAACGTGCTGATAAAATCCTGACAGGTATAATTTATAGCAACTTGAGAGCAAGAAATAAATAAGCTACAACAGGTCATATGATCAAGTAAGGGCATGAATGCATAGACAATAACATGGACAACAAGACATGATCATTGGCCACTGCAAAACAAGCATGGATTTGAGTGGGGTATCAAGCAAACATAGCATCGGGTTATAACAGATTCCAGACTTAGCAGTTTTTTCACTAAGTATAAAACAGTAACAACAACATGGGAAGCTTACAAGCTTGTTTAAGTCAACACAAGGCATATCATGTAAAGAGGTTTGCACGACAGCAAAGACCATATTATTGTGCTTCTAAAACATCTAGACATGTGGCATGAAGACAAACACATCAATAGCAATGACCAAGTGAAATCAGCATCTCATAACAAGTTTCAACATTTAACAACCACATGCACTTTTGCAACAGAGATTAACATGGCAATATAGACTCAAACAAGCATGCTACAACAACCATCATGAAGAGCACAACCCAATGAACATTTTGACATATCATATGCTCCATTTGGATAAACATGCACAAAGTTATCATATCTCAAACATGGCATAAAATTAACAAGTAACAATAGTTTATAACAAGTAGCACTCTTGCAACAGAGATTAGGGCATCTAGATGAAGTCAAACAAGCATGGCACAATGGAATAAAGTGTAGAGCATGTCACCACGATCATTTTGACATATCATACACTCAAATTGGATCTATGCACAAAAACTTACAACCACCTGAACATGCAACGAAAAATACTGATCTCTGGGACTTAGCCATATCACACAGTTTTAAAACGAGTGCATGATAGAAAATGTCGCCCGGGGCGAGGGATAGGGGGAGGCTCACCATGGGATATCGCTGGGCCGGGGCGGCTCTAGCCCACGAGGCTGGGGCGCGGGGCTGAGCCTGGAGCAGTTCGGGCCGAGCGGGGAAGAGGAGGCCCGCTCGAGCCATCGCGCTGGTGCGGCCCGGAAGCAGGGCGTCGCCCTTCGTCCTCCCCGACCAGGAGGCCGAGCGAAGTGGCGGCGGCCGCCGTTGCTCCGGCGAGGAGAGGCCAGGAATGACCGGCACACGGCAGGGAGGGGGTAGAGGCGGCTAGATCCAGCGGCGGGCGGCGGGGATCCAGCCGGATTCGGCGGCGGCGGGGTAGACACGAGGATCGGCGGCGAGGTAGACAGAGGCCGGCGGCGGGAGCACCTGGGGTCGCCGGCGGTGACTCCGGTGGCCGGCGAGGTGAGGCACCAGGGCCGGAGGAGCGGGACTATGGAGGGCAGTGGGCGCGCTCGGCGCACGGCGGCGGCGGATGGGCTCGCGCGGGCCCGATTCGGGCCCCGCGGGCCGCGACGAAGTGGGCACGGGGAAGGACGGGTGGCACCCTGTGATTGGCTAGGGGCGGCGGCGGTGCTGACGTGGCGCCCCGGGATTGGCCGGGCGACGTGTCCGGCTGGACATGTCCGGCGCGGATGGACATGTGCGGCGGCGCGAGAGGGAGGAGGCTAGGGTTCATCCGCGAAAAAGGAGAGGGAGGCACATATTTGTAGGTAGAGGGAGCTAGGAGTGTCCAAATGACGAGCCGTTCGCGGCCACACAATCGTGATCAAACGGCCAAGAGCATGGAGAGGTTAGAATGGGCTTGGTGGGCTGTGAGAAAGGGGTGCTGGGCCAAAATAGAAAAGGCTTCCGGCGGTTAACGCGGTTAACCGTTGGGCTATCAAACGAGCTGCGAACGCGACGGAACTTGATAGGCGGTCTACCTATGCTATAATAAGACCACACGCCCAGTTTCAACCCATTCCGAGAACATTTTCCGGCCACTTATAAAATAAATGTTTGGAGGCACCGCAGGCGCGTGCAAGTGTGTCTGGGCTCAGAACGGACAACGGAGAGGACGAGGGAACTCGGACGGATGCAAGTTTTGAAAATATGATGATGCAAGCACACGATGACATGGCAAGATGCAACATGCAAGTGTAGCGACCAGACCTCAAACAGTCTGATCTCTGTGCATCAGTGTCATCCCTGGATCAGTAATGCTGACACGCACAGTACTTGAAGGATTTATAACAGAGTAGCAATCACACACTTATTACATCGATAGTCCAACGATGAATTTATTACAAATAATATGGCTAAAGGCCATCTAACACGATAACAGCGGAAGACTTGGAAGATAAGTGAGTCTATCAACTCCAGCGGCATCACTGAGTATAGAACCACGACCTAAAAGGCATCTTACTCGTCGTCTGAAAAGTCTGCAACATGAAACGTTGCAACCCGAAAACGGGTCAGCACATGGAATATGCTGGCAAGGTAACACAAGAGAATGCAATGAAAGTAAAACTATACTATATGCAATATTTGGCTGGTGGAAATCTCTATGGTTAATTTTTGCGTAAAGCCAATTTTTCCCTACTTCAAAGGAATAGCTTTTAATTAACTATCATGGTAGTTGAAACATCGTTGATAAGATAGACATCCTCTCAACCCCAATTAAAATAATCATTAAACCCAACAATATTAAATTAGAGTAACATGATGAGATGCACATGAAAATCCAAGTACTAGATACTCAAGACGTCCATAACCGGGGACACGGCTAATCATGATCAGTTTGTACACTCTGCAGAGGTTTGTGCACTTTTCCACCAGACTCGATCGCCTCCATTTGGTTTCTCGCACTGCATGGTGTTTGAGGATGACCGAGACATAGTCTTTCAGAAGCGCTAGCACCTTATGATCGGGCGGACCGTACTAACCTACATCCCCTACATCTGCTAGTCCACCACTGTAAGAGTTCGCACGACTTACTCATACTATGCTAGAGCCCATAATAGCATTGTGGCTGCACATGGAAGTTTCTAGTATGAATAATCTCATGATCCCTTTGAGCCTGGGTGGCGGTCCAAAAAAAAACAGGCAATCACTGGAATACCCAGATGCCTCAATCCACCCAGATGTGTATTAATGTTGCCACCTTAAGTTGAACTATTAATTAACAAACTCACATCTGCCATGGCTTTCACTCACCCAATCCACGTCTACGAGCGTAGCATGTCCTAACAGCAAACGTAGAAGTAACTCCCAAGGGTTTGAATGTAATGTAGGTAATAGGTACTACCTCAAACTACTTCCCAATCCCACAAGTTAATTGTTCCTACTCATGCAATGTGTGAGGGTTGGACTAATGCAATAAAAACTGGGTAATTGGAAAGCATGATCAAAGTGTTACTTGCCTTGCTGATGATCCGCAAAACCTAGAGATTCAAAGTAGCAAGCGGCGCACTCCGGGTACTCTATCGCAATCAAACAAGCACACAATAAGTACTTAACTAATGCACGGGTAAAACTCAAATACTAGATCTACCCAGAAAGTTTAACTTAAGAACTCCGGTGATACGGAGTATCCCATGATCATCCCCATGTTCACACCTCAACTACACACAATTGGACACAAGGTTCACTCGCTCCTCTCTGAACCTCCACTTTCTACATGTGAGACATGCCTACTACCTCAAATATATGTGCTATGCATGTTCAGGAACACCCAAGGGGACCATGGAGAACCCAAGGATCAAGGCCAAGTGCGCGTGGAAGAGAAGGAAGAAGGACCAGCATCTACAGGCCCCGGACATCCGGCCCCCAAGCCCGGACATCCGGCGCCCCTTCACAGAAGCTAGCACCGCAAGCCCGGACATCCGGCCCCATGCCCCGGACATCCGGCTCCACTCGAAGCCCCGGACATCCGGCCCCTTCGCCGGAAATCCGGCCCCTCATCACAGAAGGCAACCGAAGCCGGCCACGCTCAGCCCGGACATCCGGCCAGAGGCCCGGACATCCGGCTCCTCGCGAGCCGCCGGACATCCGGCCCCCGGCCCGGACATCCGGCGCCTGCCTGCGCGCAGAGACGGGCCTGAGGCCCATGTATCCCTCTCCCACTTACCCCTTCGTGGACCTAGACTATATATACTCCTCCCCCTCCTCCATTTGAGGGTTAGCTGAGGGATAGCTCATTTGATACTATCTAGTGGTTCATCTCCTTGTGAGTGACTGCGGCCCCTCCACGGAGAAGATCCACTACGGATTCAGGACCTCCTTCATCGGAGAAGATCCCCAGGGATATCAAGACCTCCTCACGGAGAAGAACCGGTTACCCTTTGTATCGTCCCTTGTTGATCATGGATCTTGTATCTCTTTGTGTTTCGAGGATCTAGCATATGTGTGACTTGTTCTTGTTGGTTTGAGTGATTCTCTCGTGTTTCCCCTCGTGTTCCCTCTCGTGTTCTTCGTGTTCATCGTGGGATCCACTCCATTTCGTGAAAGATCTGCTGATTAGGGTTCCACCCTGTATCATATGGTATCATGAGCCAAGGTTTCTCACGAATTTGGAGCCTCCCCACCGTTTTCTAGCCTTGTTTTGTTGTGTTCTTCCCCAAATTCGAAAATTCCCCACCAAAAATAGCCCCAAAATTTTTTGTGATCTGTTGGTTTGATGAAGTTTTGTTGATTTTGATCCATGGATTTGCTTGGTTTCAAGTGGATCTAGCATTTCCCCAAGTTTCCCCATCTTTCCTCCACAAAATCCGTCAAATTTTGCCCCCAAAATCATCAAATTCCGCCCACAAACGAGTTTGGAAGTCCCGATTCAGATCTGGAATCGTCGGGCCGGACATCCGGGCCATAGGCCGGACATCCGGGCCATCGGGCCGGACATCCGGGTCCCCGGCCGGACATCCGGCTCCTGGAGGGCAAAATCCCGCGCGGTTCTGGACATCAGGCCCCGGAAATCCGGCCCCGGCCCCGGATGTCCGACCCCTGGGAATTTCAGACTTTTTCGTTTCACCGTTTTGTCCATAACTAATGCATCCGAACTCCGATTTCGACGTTCTTGAGCTCGTTTTGAAGCTCTTGACATCCCCCATAACACAAAAATACCACCATAATCATTTGACTCCATCATATTTTGTGGATTTTGGCATCTTTGCCTAGGGCTTCCACCATATCATCCGCATAACCACCACCGACTTCCGCAACCTAATCATTTTGTCCCCCATAGCATTTGTGGTTGCTTGAGTAGTGATTTGAGTCTCCTAAGGTGTTTAGGCTACTTAGGGACCATTGCTTCTTCATCAACCACCACCACCACTTCCGCATAACCTTGTCCACCATACATAGCCAACCCAACTTAACCAAATTTTTGTTCGAGCTTGTTTGAGTTGTGGCTTGTGTCTCCTAAGGTGTTTCGGCTACTTAGGGACCGTGACTTCAACTCCGACATCGTGTATAGCCCATCATTCCACTTCCGCAACCACCACGGCATTGCCGCTACCACCATTTGATATTTGTCCTTGAGATTTTGAGTTGTGGTTTTTCTGTTTCCTAAGGTGTTTCGGCTAATTAGGAACGGTTCTACATCAAGAGCACCACCTCTCATCATCGACACGGACGGTAACTTCGACGACATCATTGTATATTCCCTTGCAATTGCATTGTTAACCCCTAGACCATTTTTGCGTCACCTACCTATCGAGACTAGCCATTTGAGTATTGCCGGCAACGTGACTTGTGCACATTAGTGATCATCGATCCGCCTTCCATTGCATACATACCATATCACCGAGGTGCATATCTTGGTATCATCTCTTGTGACACAAGGTTGTCATCGCATATACTCAATTGCTATCTTGGTTCGTGAAGTTTTGTATGAGAAAAGAGCTCAAAAGAGAAAGAGCCAAACAAGCTTTTAAGCATAAAGAAAAAGATACGCAAAGAGCTTTTAAGCAAGAACCATAGCATCATACTACATTAAGATTGTCATACTCGATCATTTTGGATCATACCACCGGAATACCATACAAATAGCATACATGGGATAGAAGTCGTTGCATTTTGCTTAGTAGGTTGTGCACAAGTTCGTATCCGCCTATTGTGCAATCGCGCTAGCGTCTCTCTAGTGTTGTGCAACACGAGCATTTTCGTGGATTCCACATTTTGGCTCATTCCTTGGTTCCACGACCCCATCTATCTATCCGTGTGTGTGTTTCCGTGTGCCACCCATCTTGCTATTGGTCTACTTGTTGCATTTGCAAATTTGTGAATCTTTTTCAACATTATTGAGTCTTGCTAACATTTTGCATCAAATTTTTGTGCCACTATCCTCACCAAGCTCCACCATAAGCTTTACTTGTGTAGGTGTGAGAAACCGACAAGAATTGGTACCAATTGTGCTATTTCCTTGTTCCACATTTGAGTGATCATTGATCCATCTTCAACATCGGTCAAGGTACATTTGGTCTAGTTCTTCTCTTTCTCCCACTCATACTTGCTAGCGTCTTGTGATGGATAGGCAAGGCATTTCATCTCCGGTCTTCGACATCGACGGCGCGAACAAGGACATCCACGAGAAAACCATCGGACTACAACGAGAAATGCAAGCGTGCTTGGGCAACATCGCCATCGAACAACGACACTTCGCGACAAGGACAATGGCTTCCTTCGACGACATGTGCGACTCCTTCAACAAACAAATGGCGGAGCTCCGACACTTGGTGGTCGATTACAAGTCTTCTTCCCCTTCGTCATCCTCTCGGCGGCGACGTTCAAGTCACAAGTCTTCGGAGCGCAAACATGATGCAAGTGCAAGTCTTCCACGGCCACACCTCCATGGCGACCATCGACATCGTCATGAAGGGCAAGTCACCTCCAAGCATCATGTGCACGACGACGACGAACGACATCTACCAAGAGCTCAAGCACGACAACGACATCATCATCATGAAGATGCTCGACAAGCGCATATCTACAAGTCCGAAGAAGCTCTACATCACGCCAAGGCCAAGCTTCAAGAGCATAAGAGAAGACCGCGAGACAAGCACACCCAAGACGGAGCTACGGCTACAACCACCACTTCGGCATCTTCGCCAAGTGCTATCAAGGCATCTTCGCCTTCGGACGTACGGCATCTTCACCTACTTCCCATGAGTTCGCCTACATCGACATCTCCAACTACAAGGCGAGCACCTACGAGCGAGGGTGACACTTCCATCTTCGGAAGCTCCCCACATCAAGACGGCGACAAGACGGTCGATCAAGGGCCATCCCCTTCGACTACGGCATTCACCTTTGGAGGCGTTATGGATGAGCCGGCGAAAGGAGTTGAGTTTGGCGACGTTTGCACCTACATCTCTCCGACACCCACATATGATGAGATGCCCCAATTTCCATGTGAGGAGAGCCACCACCACATGAGTGACATGAGTGACTCCACCATATGTGACATTGAGTGCATTTCCTATGAGAGGATGAGTGTGACCACCACTAGCCCCACACATGAGAGCATGCCACACATCCTATGTGAGGTTGAGAGCCATTTGAGTGACTCCACCAACCATACGAGTGAGAGCATCCACGAGGGAGTGAGTGAGCCACAACACTTAGTGAGTGAGGTAGTTGATAGGGCATGTGAGGCCACTATGATTTCTAACGACTTAACCTCTACTCCGAGTGTGTTTTCATTGGTGCTAGGTCTCCTACAAGAGGACATGCCTACCCTCGACGAGTCCATCCCTCCAATGGACAACCCGATGGCCATGGTGGAAGAAGATGCACCACCCACATGGTTCCATCATGATGAAGATGAGAACGAGTGGATCTTCAACACCTCACCTACAATACATGAGCGATGCTCCAAAGGTAACATAGGTGATGGTGCTTCTTTCCTCCCACTTGTGGACTATATCACCAATGATTACTTGCATGATGTTGATTCACCTATGACCATGCTTCATGCTAGTGCAACTTCCTCATGTCTTGACTTACCTATTTATGATGAATACGATGATGAGCATGTTGAGTTGCCTAGTTGTGATGCTATGCTTCATAGGATATCATGTGAAAATTTGTTTGGTCACATCATGTTTGATAATCCTTTGAGCTTGTCATATGCTATGAGTGAGATCTCACATATTGTATCATTGCAATCTCAACATAGTAACTATGCATGCCCCATTAAAGTAAATCCTATTTGCACTTGTGGCATAGATGACAAGATGATGGTCATTGGCTTTTGTTTTTCATGCGATGATATTGCCATGCTCCCTTTACATAATTTGCGCAATTCATCTACTATGCCATGAACACATTGTTCCAAATATGCTTTGCTTTGGATGTTGTCAATATTCTCCATGTGATGTTTCCATTGATGCTCATGAGGAGACCCCCATAGTTTCCTCATACATACTAGGAGATTTTGATGCATTCCATACCTTGCATGATTACCATGATTGTGTGCACCATATGCATTCCATGAATCACAATGATATTTCTCGTGATGCATCACACAACTTGAGTCTCCATTATGCCATACATAACAACAAACCTCTCATGATGGATGACATGTTTCTATACCACGCATCTCATTTATTTGAGCATTGGATATTATGTGCTAACCAACACTTACACGTGCGCATCATGATGGATGATGTGTACATATACCACGCACATACAATTTTTCCTTTGCCTTTGTCTTGTGTAGGTACTTTTGCAAACTCGTCAACCTCACAATCCCATGAGTTGACGAAAAGAGCTCTTGAGAGCAACGACGATTTGGGATTCCGTGGAATCTCCTTACCACCATTCTCTTCGCGCAAACACTACGCGCATGTCTTTTACTTGGCTCTCACACGACTATGGGCTATTTGTCACTTGTCACATTATGCCCATACTATCGTGTTCATTTTGCATGTTATGCCTCTTGCTATGATTTTGCCATGCAATTGTGACCCTTGCTTGCAATTACAAATGATAAACCATTATGATACTCCTATGTGTATTTGCATGCTTGGTGGAGACACTAGTAGCTATTGCCATGATTTCTTTGTGCCCCATGCTATTGTTGATTCTTGTGTTGAGAGAGTCATGATATCCCATTGCTATTTCCATATGGCCTCTCATCAACACATTGATGCTATTTTGCTCATATCTTGCTTTCATGCTTGTGCTATGCCTTGTGCATCATGTATTCTCACTATTTGCACACATGCCATGATTGCCATGATTACTTCTAGTATGTTGCATCTTTGCACTACTAGCTTGCTTGACTTGATCACTATGCTTGTTTGCTATGTTGCATCACCCATGTTCCTCTCTTACTTGCTTTCTTGGGTTGATGACATATATGTTCATGCCACTCACATGATATATATTGATCATTGTCACTTGGCTCCAATAGTTGCTTCTCTCATATTCACTTATAGTGAGTGCAACCGTGCGATGCTTGTTGATATTGGAGACTTTGACACCCTTCTTGTGATGCATACTTGCTTGATTGAGCCTATTGCACTTGGTTGTTCTCGCATCTTATGCCTACATACCATGCACCACACCCTTGTACTTTCTTATGATAAGAATGATGCAAGCACTTGTTGGGTATTTTCTCGCACGAATGCTAGGTTTTGCATTCACGCTAACCTCATTTGTTTTTCCGAGTGTTTGTCATGTTCTTTCATTTTGAAGGATTCACAAGGCGGTGTCGTCATGCAACAACTTGGTCATGCGAAGGCATACATGATGTGCAACACCAACATTCGCGAGAATCTCCTAAAGGTGAACTCATTCCTTTTGAGCCATCCTCACATACGCATATTGGATGGGTCATTCTTTCATTGTTGTCTTCTTCTTCTTGTCTACATGATAGATCTATTGGAGAGAGGACCTACATTGGAGATGGACCTTCAAGATGAGGAGCGCTCGGACTTATTGGATGCACCTTCGTACCTTCACTCATGCCACGACATCGAGCATTGGTATGTCAAAACCCCTTTGACACATTGCACCAAAAACTTCATATTTGTTGATTGTGGGCTCACATGCCATGCTCCATGGACATATCATTCCCATAACAAATTTGCATCTTGCCCATGGATTGACTCACATTATGATTGCCTTGTTGCATTTTGTATCCCCATGTCATCCATGATATATGAGCTTGTGCATTTCCTTAGCAAATTTGTTGTGATCTTTCTTGATGGCATATTCATACATCATGATCATATTGTCCTCCATCAATTGCATGACAACATACACATATTGAGCATCCATTGCCATGTTCATGCTCTAGATAAACCATCACACTATGACATCATTTTGCACAATGGTTGCATTGATCACATTCACAACACCTTTGTGTGCACCACAAATGCATTTGATCACATGAATGCTTTACATATCATACTATATCATCTTGTTAAGCTTCATGTACATCGTCACACGGACTCATTCTTACATGATGGACACTTTGTGTGTGCTAACCATTGTATTTCCAAGTGTCCTTTGTGTTTGCTCATTTTGCATGTACCACATACCGGCGACACCTTGGAGTACTTGGATTGCAACATGCCCTCAACTTCGTCCAACTACAAGTCCGTTTACGACTACCGTTTCCATGGTGATGAGGTTTTTGATCCGAGGTCGGATCTTTCCCAAGGGAGGGGAGATGATACGGAGTATCCCATGATCATCCCCATGTTCACTCGACGAGGCCTCAACTACACACAATTGGACACAAGGTTCACTCGCTCCTCTCTGAACCTCCACTTTCTACATGTGAGACATGCCTACTACCTCAAATATATGTGCTATGCATGTTCAGGAACACCCAAGGGGACCATGGAGAACCCAAGGACCAAGGCCAAGTGCGCGTGGAAGAGAAGGAAGAAGGACCAGCATCTACAGGCCCCGGACATCCGGCCCCCAAGCCCGGACATCCGGCGCCCCTTCACAGAAGCTAGCACCGCAAGCCCGGACATCCGGCCCCATGCCCCGGACATCCGGCTCCACTCGAAGCCCCGGACATCCGGCCCCTTCGCCGGAAATCCGGCCCCTCATCACAGAAGGCAACCGAAGCCGGCCACGCTCAGCCCGGACATTCGGCCAGAGGCCCGGACATCCGGCTCCTCGCGAGCCGCCAGACATCCGGCCCCCGGCCCGGACATCCGGCGCCTGCCTGCGCGCAGAGACGGGCCTGAGGCCCATGTATCCCTCTCCCACTTACCCCTTCGTGGACCTAGACTATATATACTCCTCCCCCTCCTCCATTTGAGGGTTAGCTTAGTGATAGCTCATTTGATACCTAGAGCTTTGCTCATCTAGTGGTTCATCTCCTTGTGAGTGACTGCGGCCCCTCCACGGAGAAGATCCACTACGGATTCAGGACCTCCTTCATCGGAGAAGATCCCCAGGGATATCAAGACCTCCTCACGGAGAAGAACCGGTTACCCTTTGTATCGTCCCTTGTTGATCATGGATCTTGTATCTCTTTGTGTTTCGAGGATCTAGCATATGTGTGACTTGTTCTTGTTGGTTTGAGTGATTCTCTCGTGTTTCCCCTCGTGTTCCCTCTCGTGTTCTTCGTGTTCATCGTGGGATCCACTCCATTTCGTGAAAGATCTGCTGATTAGGGTTCCACCCTGTATCATCCGGTTTGCAAAAAGAATCAACTCGAAAGAAGCAACGAAACTCAAACTGCAAAAGAAACGAGCTCCGGTTTACTAGTTGGCCTAAAGTCAATTTTTACAGTAGCCAAAATCTTGTTCCAGTTGATTAAACGTAAAGAGGGCTTCGAGACGAAGATCTGGGATTTTGAATCACCTGATTCCGACTCTCGAGCGAAAAGAAAAACGAAAAACAAGATCACGGCAGAAATCGCGATCGGAATAACCGCGGATAAATACCCCGAAAAAGAAAAACGGACGAACAGGCTAACGAACAAACGTTCGCTTTCTGCGGCTAATTAATGAAAGTTGTTCATTAAAACGAACGTACGGACGAACGTCCGCTAAATAACTAAACCGACGAAAAAAACCGAACTGATCTATCTAAATAAATAAAACAGATCTAGGGTTTCCTAAAAAAAACCGATCGGTCTTTTGGAGAAAACCGATGGCGGCGGCAGTTGCTACCTCCGGCGGCTCCGGCGGCGGGGCGGCGACGGCGCGGCGCGGGGTGCGGGCGGCGGCGCGGGGTGCGGCGCGGCGGCGGCGGCGGCTGGCGGCGGCGGCGGCTGGCGACGGCGGCAGCACTGGCGGCGGGGCGGCGACGCGGCTAGGGTTAGGGCAGGGGCGGCGCTGGGCTGGGGGGCGAAACGGGCCGGGGCGCTGGCTTATAAAGCCCAAAGTCCTACTCCTATACGAATCCTAAGTCGGTTTACTTTTTTTTTCTAATAGAGTCCCGACGGAGATAAACTAACGAAAGAAATACCAAACGGACTCCAAAATTCCCGAAATAAATTTTCACCGTCCTCTAATAATAATTAGGACAAAGTGAACATTTTCCAGGACCTAAATACAATTTTAAAAAACGCGCATTTTTCCTATGCAAATAAATCCGCATATAAATCCAGAAAAATACCAAAAGTGATTTTAACATTTTTCCTCCAATATTTCTGTTATTTTGGAGAAGTCATATTATCTCCGCTCATATTTGGTATTTAGAAATATTTTTAGGAGAGAAAAATAATTAGAATCACACTGTCCTCGTACCGGTATTCGAGCGAACTCAAATACGAAAATGGTAAAATTCCCAACTCTCTCCGTAGGTCCTTGAGTTGCTTAGAATTTCGAGGAACGCCACAAACAAAATGCAGAAAGCATGCAATGCAAGTATGATCTATGTATAACATTCCAAATTGAAAATTTGGGATGTTACAAACCTACCCCCCTTAGAATGAATCTCGCCCTCGAGATTCGACTTGGCTAGAGAACAGGTGTGGGTGGTCCTTGCGTAGATCATCTTCTCGTTCCCAGGTGGCTTCTTCCTCGGTGTGGTGACTCCACTGAAGTTTGCAAAACTTGATAACCTTACTGTGAGTAACTCTGCTCGAAAATTCGAGAATCTTAACAGGCTTCTCCTCGTAGGTCAGATCACTGTCCAACTGAATTGCTTCCAGGGGTACTGTGTCTCTAAGCGGTATATCGGCCATCTCCGCATGGCACTTCTTAAGCCGCGAAACGTGAAACACGTCGTGCACTCCTGACAATCCTTCGGGCAATTCCAACTTGTAGGCAACCTCTCCCATGCGTTCCAAAACACGGTAAGGTCCCACAAATCTCGTGGCTAACTTCCCTTTAACTCCGAAACGTTTAACTCCTCGCAAAGGCGATACTCTCAAGTATGCTCTGTCTCCGATCTCATAAGCTATCTCCTTGCGCTTCGAGTCTGCATAACTCTTCTGCCTGGACTGAGCTACTTTCAGTCTATCTTGGATCAACTTTACCTTCTCCTCAGACTCTTTGATTAAGTCTGGTCCAAACAACTGTCGGTCTCCAACTTCGTCCCACGACAACGGTGTTCGGCATCTCCTTCCATACAATGCCTCGAAAGGGGCCATCTTCAAACTGGCTTGGTAACTGTTGTTGTATGAGAACTCCGCGTAGGGCAAATTGTCATCCCAGCTAGATCCATAATCTAATGCACAGGCTCTTAGCATATCCTCCAAAATCTGATTTACTCTCTCCGTCTGTCCATCTGTCTGCGAATGAAATGCTGTGCTAAACTCTAGCCTAGTACCCAAAGTTTCATGTAACTGATTCAGAACTTTGAGGTAAACTGGGTTCCTCTATCTGATACAACGCTCCTCGGAACTCCATGTAGACATACAATTTGGGTCATTAGGCACATAGATTCGATCCTCAAACCATAGGGTGTCGTGTTCATCCTCACGAAAACCTTTAGCTTTTCCTTCGCTCATCCTCTCCTTTATAGCGACAACCTCCTTGTCAGCTTTCTGAGCTTCTCTAATTTTATCCATCAGGGTAGACTGGATTTCTAGTGTTGCTACATAGCCTCTCGGAACTATCTCCAACCGTAGTTCTCGTAGGTCCTCGACTAACTCCTTTGGAAATTCTTCCATCATTAGGGTATCGACATGGCTCTTGCGGCTTAGCGCATCGGCTACTACGTTAGCCTTTCCGGGATGATAATGCAATCTCATGTCATAATCCTTAATGAGTTCCAGCCATCTCCTTTGCCTAAGATTCAACTCCTTCTGAGTGAATATATACTTCAAACTCTTGTGATCCGTATATACTTCACAATGGTTTCCAATGAGAAAATGTCTCCACGTCTTCAATGCATGCACTACGGCTGCTAACTCCAAATCGTGGGTGGCATAGTTCATCTCATGAGGTTTCAGTTGTCGTGAAGCATACGAAACAACTCTTCCTTCCTGCATAAGAACTGCTCCAAGTCCTCGACGTGAAGCGTCGCAGTACACCTCATAATCCTTATGTTGATCTGGCAGAATCAACACCGGGGATGAGACCAACCTTTTCTAATTCCTGGAAAATAGTCTCACATTCTTCTGTCCAACTGAACTTGGTGTCCTTCTTTAACAACTCCGTCATTGGCTTTGCAATCTTCGAGAAATTCTCGATGAATCTCCTGTAGTATCCTGCGAGTCCAAGAAAACTCCGGATCTCTCCAACTGTTGTTGGGGCTTCCCAATTGGTCACAGTGTCCACCTTAGTGGGCTCTACTGCTATTCCTTCTCTAGATATAACATGTCCAAGGAATCCGACTTCCTTCAACCAAAACTCACATTTGCTAAACTTGGCATATAACTGATGTTCTCTGAGCTTCTCCAATACCAAACACAAATGCTCTACATGCTCCTCTTCATCCTTCGAGAAGATCAATATATCATCTATGAACACTACGACGAACTTATCCAAATACTCCATAAACACTTTGTTCATCAGGTTCATAAAGTATGCCGGTGCGTTTGTCAGACCAAACGACATAACGGTATACTCGTACAACCCATACCTGGTGGTAAAGGCCGTCTTAGGTATATCCTGCTCTCGGATCTTCAATTGATGGTACCCTGATCGTAGATCGATCTTGGAAAATACCTTAGCTCCTTGTAATCTATCGAACAGATCATTGATCATCGGCAATGGGTACTTATTCTTGATCGTTACTTCATTCAATCCTCGGTAATCAACAACCATTCTTAACGATCCATCCTTCTTCTCCACTAGAAGTACTGGCGAACCCCAAGGCGAAGAACTTGGGCGTATGAATCCTTTATCTAGTAACTCCTTAATCTGCTTCTTAATTTCCTCCAAATCCTTTGCGGGAATCCTATATGGTCTCTTAGAAATTGGCCCGGTGCCTGGCAAAAGTTCAATCAAAAACTCTATATCTCTATCCGGTGGCATGCCAGGTAACTCCTCTGGAAACACATCCGGATAATCCTTCACTACTGGCACTTCCTCCTGAACAACTCCTGACAAGGAATTTAACCTACTCCTCTTTGACTCATGCCGAGATACATACTTGATCCTTCTTCCTTCCGGCGTAGTAAGCAAAATGGTCTTGCTGGCACATTCAATATTCCCTTCATACTTAGATAACCAATCCATGCCTAATATCACATCCAGTCCTTGAGATTCCAATACTATTAGGTCTGAAGGGAATATGTAATTACCAATCCTTAGGGGCAACTGATCACACCATGCCTTAGCCATATACTCCGCTCCTGGTGAGGTTGCTAACATGGGCGATCTAAGGGCTTGGGTCCGCAGCTTATACTTATCCACGAATCCCCTTGAAATATATGAATGCGATGCACCAGTATCGAAAAGAACGAGTGCAGTAAAGGACTTAACTAAGAACTTACCTATAACCGCATCTGGTTGCTCCTCTACCTCCTCCACAGTCACGTGGTTCACTTGTCCTTTGTTAAACGGGTTGGGCTTCTTCCCGGCGCTTCCATTGTCGTTCCCATTCTTAACTTCTGGGCATTCATTGGCATAATGTCCATTCTTCCCGCACTTGTAACAAGTGACATGGCTGAAATCCCTCTTGGTGGGTGTGGACGGTGTAGGGCGGTTCTGGTTTCCGTTGGCTCCATTCCCATTTCCACTGCCATTCTTGGTGCCATTGTGATTGTGCGAGCTACCTCCTCCATGGGTATCCTGAAACTGTCCTACCGCTTTAGGGGTAAAACGGGGCTTCTGCTGAGCTCCAGAATTATACTTTCCTTGCCCATACTTCCTCTTGCGACTCTCAATCTGTTGATGCTTCCTTTCAATCATTAGGGCGCGGTCAACCAACTCCTGGTAGTTATTGAAAGTTGCCACCATCAACTGTACACTCATCTCATCATTCAGCCCTTCCATGAATCTCTCTTGCTTCTTGGCATCTGTAACCACATCATCTGGGGCATAACGAGATATGGTACTAAACTCATCCACGTACTGAGCCACAGTACGATTTCCTTGGTGCAAATTGCGAAACTCCTGCTTCTTCATACTCATGGCTCCAGGTGAGACATGGGCGGAACGAAAAGCTGGCTGAAACTGATCCCAGGTCACATTGGCTACGGGGTAAGTGGCTGTGTAATTCTCCCACCTTGTTGCGGCTGGTCCAGGCAACTGGTGTGCGGAAAATTGCACCTTCTCAGCATCCGAGCAATTGGCGGTGGTCAAATCCCTTCCAATCTTGCGTAGCCAGTCATCAGCCACTATTGGTTCGATGCTGCTAGAAAACACGGGTGGTTGCAACCTTAAGAAACGTGTCAGGTTGTCCACGGGTGGTGGTGGTGGAGGGTTGTTGTTGTTGTTGTTGTTGTTGTTGTTGTTCTGGTTGTTCTGGACAAGAAGTTGCATCAGGGTGTTCTGCTGCTGGATCAACTGGGTGAGCTCAGGGGAAAAATCGAATTCACGTCTTGGAGGCATCTGATGGGTGTAAAGGGAAGAGATTAGAATAGAAAAGAGGTCTAAGGGAAAATCACAACCCATATGCACATGAGACAAACACACAATCATATCACACCAATCAATTTCAAACAAGGTCTTACAATCTAACGATTGTTACAAAGGTGCTCTAAATCTAACATATGGAGGTAAACTACTAGTCACAGGGTGGTCATCTAAAAATATTGATCGGCAGAGGATTCCATAATATCTGCTCCAGCTTCATCTTCATAGTCTTCATCCTCTCTATCCTCAGCTTCCGAATCCGTGTCATCTATGATGATATAGTCCTCCGGTGGTATCTCCTTGGGTTCTTCTTCCTCGTCTTCTTCTCCCATGAGTATCTCTAACTTTTGGGTCAAATCATCATTCTTCTCCACAAGTATCTTCATCTCCTCCTCATATCCGTCGCGTGTAGACTTGAGTTCTTCATCTAGCTCCAAATTCCTATTTAGGGCTTTCTTCAAATCTATCATCCCTGCACACATCTGGTGCTCCTGGCGACGAATGTGGTGGTTCAACTCCTGGATGAATGCTGCAATGGATCTATCCTTCCGGGTGTTGATCATATCCCAATTCTCATCTCGGCGTCCACAAATCTGGTAGATAGTGTCCTTTAGCTCCTGCTTGTAGACTTCTCCAATCCTTCCCATAGCAATGTGGGCTGCCATACTCCTTCCTAGGCTCCATGTAGGTGCATTAAAGGAAAATGCTATGAGTGAGGCGACGGGTGCAAACGTCCTTCCTGGAACTTGAGCTTGAATCAACCAACGCTCCTCCTCAGGTAGAGTGGCATTGTAGGTTCCGGTGAAACTTGGTAATCCAATATTGAGATATCTTGTGACTTCCTTTAGGTGTCGTCCAAATGGCGTGTCATCATCCGGTTGCATGAACTTGTGCTTTGCTTTCACCATCCTAAAGAGTAAAAAAGATGAGGAGTCAGGAATGAGAAGATTGAATAGTGCTCTAGGGCTTGTCTTAGTGGTCGTGTCCTACAGTCAGCGTGTGCTCTGATACCATCTTGTAGCGACCAGACCTCAAACAGTCTGATCTCTGTGCATCAGTGTCATCCCTGGATCAGTAATGCTGACACGCACAATACTTGAAGGATTTATAACAGAGTAGCAATCACACACTTATTACATCAATAGTCCAACGATGAATTTATTACAAATAATATGGCTGAAGGCCATCTAACACGATAACAGCGGAAGGCTTGGAAGATAAGTGAGTCCATCAACTCCAGCGGCATCACTGAGTATAGAACCACGACCTAAAAGGCATCTTACTCGTCGTCTGAAAAGTCTGCAACATGAAACGTTGCAGCCCAAAAACGGGTCAGCACATGGAATATGCTGGCAAGGTAACACAAGAGAATGCAATGAAAGTAAAAGTATACTATATGCAATATTTGGCTGGTGGAAAGCTCTATGGTTAAGTTTTTGCGTAAAGCCAATTTTTCCCTACTTCAAAGGAATAGATTTTAATTAACTATCATGGTAGTTGAAACATCATTGAGAAGATAGGCATCCTCTCAACCCCAATTAAAATAATCATTAAACCCAACAATATTAAATTAGAGTAACATGATGAGATGCACATGAAAATCCAAGTACTAGATACTCAAGATGTCCATAATCGGGGACACGGCTAATCATGATCAGTTTGTACACTCTGCAGAGGTTTGTGCACTTTTCCCACAAGACTCGATCGCCTCCGTTTGGTTTCTCGCACTACATGGTGTTTGAGAAACGGATGACCGAGACATAGTCTTTCAGAAGCACTAGCACCTTACGATCGGGCGGACCGTACCAACCTACATCCCCTACATCTGCTAGTCCATCATTGTAAGAGTTTGCACGACTTACTCATACTATGCTAGAGCCCATAATAGCATTGTGGCTGCACACGGAAGTTTCTAGTATGAATAATCTCATGATCCCTTTGAGCCTGGGTGGCGGTCCAAAAGAAAAACAGGCAATCACTGGAATACCCAGATGCCTCGATCCACCCAGATGTGTATTAATGTTGCCACCTTAAGTTGAACCATTAATTAACAAACTCACATCTGTCATGGCTTTCACTCACCCAATCCACGTCTACGAGCATAGCATGTCCTAACATCAAACGTAGAAGTAACTCCCAAGGGTTTGAATGTAATGCAGGTAATAGGTACTACCTCAAACTACTTCCCAATCCCACAAGTTAATTGTTCCTACTCATGAAATGTGTGAGGGTTGGACTAATGCAATAAAAACTGGGTAATTGGAAAGCATGATCAAAGTGTTACTTGCCTTGCTGATGATCCGCAAAACCTAGAGATTCAAAGTAGCAAGCGGCGCACTCCGAGTACTCTATCACAATCAAACAAGCACACAATAAGTACTTAAATAATGCACGGCTAAAACTCAAATAAGAGATCTACCTAGAAAGTTCAAGTTAAGAACTCCGGTTTGCAAAAAGAATCAACTCGAAAGAAGCAACGAAACTCAAACTGCAAAAGAAACGAGCTCCGGTTTACTAGTTGGCCTAAAGTAAATTTTTGCAGTAGCCAAAATCTTGTTCCAGTTGATTAAACGTAAAGAGGGCTTCGAGACGAAGATTTGGGATTTTGAATCACCTGATTCCGACTCTCGAGCGAAAAGAAAAACGAAAAACAAGATCAGGGCAGAAATCGCGATCGGAATAACCACGGATAAATACCCCGAAAAAGAAAAATGGACGAACAGGCTAACGAACGAACGTTCGCTGTCTACGGCTAATTAACGAAAGCCGTTCGTTAAAACGAACGTACGGACGAACGTTCGCTAAATAACTAAATCGACGAAAAAAAACTCGAACCGATCTATCAAAATAAATAAAACAGATCTAGGGTTTCCTAAAAAAAACCGATTGGTCTTTTGGAGAAAACCGATCGCGGTGGCGGTTGCTACCCCCGGCGACGGCGGCGAAGTCCGGCGGCTCCGGCGGCCGGGCGGCGACGGCGCGGCGCGGTGCGGGCGGCGGCAGCGGCAGAGGGCGGCGGCGCGGGGTGCGGGCGGAGGCAGCGGCGGAGGGCGGCGGCGAGGGGTGCGGCGTGGCGGCGGCGGCGGGGCAGCGGCGCGGCTAGGGTTAGGGCAGGGACGGCGCTGGGCTAGGGGGGCGAAATGGGCCGGGGCGCTGGCTTATAAAGCCCAAAGTCCTACTCCTATACGAATCCTAAGTCGGTTTACTTTTTTTTTCTAATAGAGTCCCGGCGCAGAAAAACTAACGAAAGAAATACCAAACGGACTCCAAAATTTCCGAAATAAATTTTCACCGTCCTCTAATAATATTTAGGACAAAGTGAACATTTTTCCCGGACCAAAATGCAATTTTGAAAAACGCGCATTTTTCCTATGCAAATAAATCCGCAAATAAATCCAGAAAAATACCAAAAGTGATTTTAACATTTTTCCTCCAATATTTCTGTTATTTTGGAGAAGTCATATTATCTCCGCTCATATTTGGTATTTAGAAATATTTTTAGGAGAGAAAAATAATTAGAATCACACTGTCCTCGTATCGGTATTCGAGCGAACTCAAATACGAAAACGGTAAAATTCCCAACTCTCTCCGTAGGTCCTTGAGTTGCTTAGAATTTCGAGGAACGCCACAAACAAAATGCAGAAAGCATGCAATGCAAGTATGATCTATGTATAATATTCCAAATTGAAAATTTGGGATGTTACAGCAAGCATATGACATGGCAACGGCGACGAATGACTGGCTGACACCTGGCGCATCGGTCTCGGGGTGTCACATACAACTCAAAGATTACAACTCGAAGCTAGAACAAAATATGACTCTATGTGAATGATGATGAAGCATGTCATATGAATGGAATGGTGGAAAGTTGCATGGCAATATATCACGGAATGGCTATGGAAATGCCATGATAGGTAGGTATGGTGGCTGTTCTGAGGAAGGTATATGGTGGGTGTATGGTACCGGCGAAAGTTGTGCGGTACAAGAGAGACTAGCAATGGTGAAAGGGTGAGAGTGCGTATAATCCATGGACTCAACATTAGTCATAAAGAACTCATATACTTATTGCGAAAATCTATAAGTTATCAAAACAAAGCACTCAACGCATACTCCTAGAGGAAGGGTTGGTAGGAGTTAACCATCGCGCGATCCCGACCTCCACACAAAGGATGACACTCAATAAATAAATCATGCTCCAACTTCGTCACATAACGGTTCACCATACGTGCATGCTACGGGAATCACTAACTTTAACACAAGTGTTTCTCAAATTCACAATTACTCCACTAGCATCACTCTAATATCACCATCCTCATATCTCCAAACAATCATCAAGTATCAAACTTCTCCTATCATTCAATGCACTTGTATGAAAGTTTTTACTATACTCATCTTGGATGCCTATCATATTTGGACTAGTTTTATAACCAAAGCACATTACCATGCTGTTCTAAAAGACTCTCAAAAAGATATAAGTGAAGCATGAGAGATCAATAATTTCTACAAAATAAAACCACCACCGTGCTCTAAAAAATATAAGTGAAGCACTAGAGCAAAACTATCTAGCTCAAAAGATATAAGTGAAGCACATAGAGTATTCTAATAAATTCTAAATCATATTTATCTATCTCAAAAGCTGTGTCTAGAAAGGATGATTGTGGAACACTAAAAAGCAAATACTCAAATCATACACGGCGCTCCAAGCAAAACACATATCATGTGGTGAATAAAAATATAGCCCCGAGTAAAGTTACCGATAGATGAAGACGAAAGAGGGGGTGCCTTCCCGGGGCATCCCCAAGCTTAGGCTTTTGGTTGTCCTTGAATTTTACCTTGGGGTGCCTTGGGCATCCCGAAGCTTAGGCTCTTGCCACTCTTTGTTCCATAGTCCATCAAAGCCATACTCAAAACTTGAAGACTTCACAACACAAAACTTAGCCAAAAATCTCGTGAGCTTCGTTAGTACAAGAAAACAAACCACCACTCAAAGGTACTAAAATGAACTCATTCTTTGTTTATATTGGTGTTAAAGCTACTGTAGTACGACTTCTCTATGATTCATACCCCCGATACTACGCATAGATTCATCAAAACAAGCAAACAACACACGAAAAACAGAATGTGTCAAAAACAGAACAGTCTGTAGTAATCTGTATCTTTCGAATACTTCTGTAACTATTTTTTTTTGAAATAAATTGGTAAATGTGAGGAATTTGTCTATTAATAATATGCGAAAGTATTCAACTAAAAAGAACTCTCCAGTAAAAAATTACAGCCAATCTCGTGAGCGTTGAAGTTTTTGTTTTTTATAGCATGATCACATAAAATTCACACAAGTCTTCCCAAAGGTTCTACTTGGCACAAACACTAAATAAAACACAAAACCACATCTAAACACAAGCTAGATGCAATATTTATTCCTAAACATAAGCAAAAACAAAGAAAATAAAATTGGGTTGCCTCCCAACAAGCGCTATCGTTTAACGCCCCTAGCTAGGCACGATACAAGAATAGATCTAGGTATTGCCATCTTTGGTAGGCAATTCTTCGATTAAGCACATATAATTCTGAGGAACTTCTTTATTCCTAATGATAATCAAAATTCTAGGCAAGAAATCAAGAAATTCATTTGTAGCAAATGGTTCCTTTGCGAAAGTGAGAAAGTTGGGATGAACACTTATGGATTTGAGATCCACAATTTCCTTACTAGATGATTCACCCTTATTTTTAAGAACATACATAAACTTGGCCAATTTATTGGTAGAGGGATTCGAAGTAATTTTCACAGCAGAAAGAGCAGACCCTACATTAGTGATTATATCCTCAAGTTTATCGATTCTAGTGGAATCTTGATCTATTCTCTCTTTAACTATATGTTCTTTTTCTTTAATTTTTTTTTAGAATAACTCCTACCTTGGATCCATACTGGGTAATTTGGTTGTGGATCTTTTTATCCAAACTCTCAACCAACTCTACAATACCAACTTTGTATTCAGTAATTTCAAGCCTTTGCATAATATGTTCCAAAGTTAAAACAGTTCCATTAACCAGAAGAGTTGGTGGGCCAAACAATTTTGTCATAGCATTATAAGAATCAAAAGTATGGCTACCCAAGAAATTCCCTCCGGTAATTGTATCAAGAATATATCTATTCCACAGAGTGATGCCAACATAGAAATTGCGAAGAAGTACGGAAGTGGGAAGCTTCCTAGTAGATCTATTTTGAGCGTTGCAAATTCTATACCAGGCATCTTTTAAATTTTCTTCCTCCCTTTGTTTAAAATTAAGAACCTCACTCTCGGGAGTATTGATAATGATAGGCATGCTAGCCATGACGGCAAGGCAAAGCGATAAAACACACGGAAAAAGAAGGGCGAATAAACGGGAAGGGTGAAGTGGGGGAGAGGAAAGCGAGAGGAAAATAATGTAGTGCGAAGGATAAGGGTTTGTGATAGGTACTTGTATATGACTTTTGCGTAGATCTCCCCAACAACGGTGCCAGAAATTCTTCTTGCTACTTCTCGAGCTTGCGTTGTATTCCCTCGAAGAGGAAAGGGTGATGCAGCACAGTATCGTAAGTATTTCCCTTAGTTTTTGAGAACCAAGGTATCAATTCAGTAGGAGACCACGCGCGAGTCCCTCGCACCTGCACAAACAAATAAGAACTTCACAGCCAACGCGATAAGGGGTCGTCAATACCTTCACGGTCACTTACGAGAGTGAGATCTGATAGATATGATAGGATAGTATTTTTGGTATAAGAATAGAAAGTAAAGAAAGTAAATAAGCAACGACAACATAAATTGAAGGGACAGTAATATGATAAAGATAGACCCGGGAGCCATAGGTTTCACTAGTGACTTCTCTCATGATAGCAGAATTCTATGGTGGGTGAACAAATTACTATCGAGCAATTGATAGAAAAGCGCATAGTTATGAGAATAACTAGGCATGATCATTATTTATAGGCATCACGCCCGTAACAAGTAGACCGAAACGATTCTGCATCTACTACTATTACTCCACACATCGACTGCTATCCATCATGCATCTAGAGTATTAAGTTCATAAGAACAGAGTAACGCCTTAAGCAAGATGACATGATGTAGAGGGATAAACTCAAGCAATATGATATAAGCCCCATCTTTTTATCCTCGATGGCAACAATACAATACGTGCCTTGCTGCCCCTCCTATCACTGGGAATGGACACCGCAAGATTGAACCCAAAGCCAAGCACTTCTCGCATTGCAAGAACTATAGATCTAGTAGGCCAAACCAAACCAATAATTCGAAGAGACTTGTAAGGATATTATAATCATACATAAAAGATTTCAGAAAAGAATCAAATATTTTTCATAGATAATCTTGATCATAAACCCAGAATTCATCGAATCTCGACAAACACACCGCAAAAAGATTACATCGAATAGATCTCCTCGAAGATCGAGGAGAACTTTGTATTGAGATCCAAAGAGAGAGAAGAAACCATCTAGCTAGTAACTATGGACCCGAAGGTCTGTGGTAAACTACTCACAACTGATTGGCAAGGCTATGGTGTTGATGTAGAAGCACTCCATGATCGATCCCCCCTCCAGCGGAGCTCCGGAGCAGGCCCCAAGATGGGATCTCAAGGGAACAGAAGGTTGCGACGGTGGAATTAGTTTTTTTTTCTGTTGCCTCGCTATTTTCAGGGTACGTGGATATATATAGGAGGAAGGAGGGCATCGGGGGAGCCAGAGAATGCCCACGAGGGTGGGGGCGTGCCTGCCCCCCTGGGCGCGCCCTGGACCCTCGTGGCCGCCTCTCTCGTTGTTGGGGAACGTAGTATTTCAAAAAAAATTCCTACGATCACGCAATATCTATCTACTAGATGCATAGCAACGTGAGGGGAGAGTGTGTCCACGTACCCTCGTAGACCGGGAGCGGAAGCGTCTAGTGACGCGGTTGATGTAGTCGAACTTTCTTCGCGATCCAACCGATCAAGCACCGAACGTACGGAGCCTCCATGTTCAGCACACGTTTAGTTTGATGACGTCCCACGGGCTCTTGATCCAGTAGAACTTCGCGACAGAGTTTCGTTAGCACGACGGCGTGGTGACGGAGATGATGATACTACCGATGCAGGGCTTCGCCTAAGCACTGGAACGATATGACCGAGGTGTGTTCTTGTGGAGGGGTCACCGCACACGGTTGGGAGAGATCAACTTGATCAACTTGTGTGTCTTTGGGGTGCCCACCACCCCCGTATATAAAAGAGTGGAGGAGGGGAGGGCCGGCCCTCTCTATGGCGCGCCCTAGGGGAGTCCTACTCCCACCGGGAGTAGGATTCCCCCTTTGCTAGTAGAACTAGGAGCCCTTCCAAGTAGTAGGAGTAGAAGAGAAGGAAAGGGAAAAGAGAAGAGAAGGAAGGTGGGGGCGCTGCCCCTCCCCCTAGTCCAGTTCGGACTAAGCCTTTGGAGGGCGTGCAGCCTCCTCTCTCTCTTTCCCCTAAAGCCCAATAAGGCCCATATACTCCCCGGCGAATACCCGTAACTCTCCGGTACTTCGAAAAATACCCAAATCACTCAGAACCTTTCCGATATCCGAATATAGTCATCCAATATATCGATCTTTACGTCTCGGACATTTCGAGACTCCTAGTCATGTCCATGATCTCATCCGGGACTCCAAACTACCTTCGGTACATCAAAACTCATAATACAAATCGTCATCGAACGTTTAAGCGTGCGGACCCTATGGGTTCGAGGACTATGTAGACATGACCGAGACTCATCTCCGGTTAATAACCAATAGCGGAACCTGGATGCTCATATTGGCTCCTACATATTCTACGAAGATCTTTATCGGTCAAACCGCATAACAACATACGTTGTTCCCTTTGTCATCGGTATGTTACTTGCCCGAGATTCGATCATCGGTATCTCAATACCTAGTTCAATCTCATTACCGGCAAGTATCTTTACTCGTTCCGTAATACATCATCTCGTGACTAACTCATTAGTCATTTGCTTGCAAGGGTTATTATGATGTGTATTACCGAGAGGGCCCAGAGATACCTCTCCGACACTCGAGTGACAAATCCTATTATTGATCTATGGCAACACCACGAACACCTTTGGATACACCTGTAGAGCATCTTTATAATCACCCAGTTATGTTGTGACGTTTGATAGCACACAAGGTGTTCCTCCGGTATTCAGGAGTTTTATAATCTCATAGTCATAGGAAGATGTATAAGTCATGAAGAAAGCAATAGCAGTAAAACTAAACGATCATAGTGCTAAGCTAACTGATGGGTCTTGTCCATCACATCATTCCCCTAATGATGTGATCCTATTGATCAAATGACAACTGATGTCTATGGCTAGGAAACACAACCTTCTTTGATCAATGAGCTAGTCTAGTAGAGGCATACTAGGGACACTCTGTTTTGTCTATGTATTCACACATGTACTACATTTCCGGTTAATACAATTATAGCATGAATAATAAACATTTATCATGATATAAGGGAATAAATAATAACTTTATTATTGCCTCTAGGGCATATTTCCTTCAGTCTCCCACTTGCACTAGAGTCAATAATCTAGTTCACATTGCCATGTGATTTAATACTGATAGTTCACATCATTATGTGAATAACACCCATAGTTCACGTCGCCATGTGTCTCTATGTGATTAACACCCAAGAGTAATAAGGTGTGATCATGTTTTGCTTGTGAGAGAAGTCTAGTCAACGGGTCTGTCACATTCAGATCCGTATGTATTTTGCAAATTTCTATGTCTACAATGCTCTACGTGGAGCTACTCTAGCTAATTGCTCCCACTTCCAATATGCATCCAGATTGATACTTAGAGTCATCTGGATTAGTGTAAATCTTGCATCGGTGTAACCTTTTACGACGAACTCTATATCACCTCCATAATCGAGAAACATTTCCTTAGTCATCCAGTAACTAAGGATAATTTTGACCGCTGTCCAGTGATCTACTCCTGGATCACTTTTGTACGTCCTTGCCAAACTCATGGTAAGGTACACAACATGTTTGGTACACAGCATGGCATACTTTATAGAACCTATGGCTGAGGCATAGGGAATGACTTTCATTCTTTCTCTATCTTCTGCCGAGGTCGGGTTTTTGAGTCTTACTCAACTTCATACCTTATAACTCAGGCAAGAACTCCTTCTCTGACTGATCCATTTTGAACTACTTCAAAAACTTGTCAAGGTATGTACTCATTGAAAAAACTTATCAAGCGTCTCGATCTATCTCTATAGATCTTGATGCTCAATACGTAAGCAGCTTCACCGAGGTCTTTCTTTGAAAAAACTCCTTTCAAACACTCCTTTATGCTTTCCAGAAAATTCTACATCATTTCCGATCGACAATATGTCATTCACATATACTTATCAGAAAGGATGTAGTGTTCCCATACATCGATCCCATCTCAGATTTCATGGCCTCAAGCCATTTTGCGGAATCTAAGCTCATCATCACTTCCTCATCAAAGCGTATATTCCATATACAACTCCTCTTTGTATATGGAATACAGGCTTCACCACAAGTCTGTATAAAACCATATGCTTTGATCACCTCATCAAAGCGTATATTCCAACTCCGAGATGCTTGCACGAGTCCATAGATGGATCGCTGGAGCTTGCATACTTTGTTAGCACCTTTAGGGTCGACAAAACCTTCTGGTTGCATCATATACAACTCCTCTTTGAGATATCTATTCAGGAATGCAGTTTTGACATCCATTTGCCAGATTTCATAATCATAAAATGCGGCAATTGCTAACATGATTCGGACAGACTTAAGCATCGCTACGGGTGAGAAAATCTCATCGTAGTCAACTCCTTGAACTTGTCGAAAACCTTTCGCAACAAGTCGAGCTTTGTAGAAAGTAACATTACCGTCGGCCTCGGTCTTCCTCTTAAAGATCCATTTATTTTCAATTGCTTGCCAATCATCGGGCAAGTCAACCAAAGTCCACACTTTGTTCTCATACATCGATCCCATCTCAGATTTCATGGCCTCAAGCCATTTTGCGGAATCTAAGCTCATCATCACTTCCTCATAGTTCGTAGGTTCATCATGGTCTAATAACATGACTTCCAGAACTTGGGTTGCCGTACCACTCTGGTGCGGAACGTACTCTGGTTGATCTACGAAGTTCAGCAGTAACTTGATCCGAAGTTTCATGAACATCATTAGCTTCCTCACTAATTGGTGTAGGAATCACTGGAACTAGTTTCTGTGATGTACTAATTTCCAATTTCGGAGAAGGTACAATTACCTCATCAAGTTCCACTTTCCTCCCACTCACTTCTTTCGAGAGAAACTCCTTCTCTAGAAAGGATCCAATCTTAGCAGCGAATATCTTGCCTTCGGCTCTGTGATAGAAGGTGTACCCAATAGTCTCCTTTGGGTATCCTATGAAGACACATTTCTACGACTAGGGTTCGAGCTTATCAGGTTGAAGCTTTTTCACATAAGCATCGCAGCCCTAAACTTTAAGAAACAACAACTTTGGTTTCTTGCCAAACCATAGTTCATAAGGCGTCACCTCAACAGATTTAGATGGTGCCCTATTTAACCCGAATGCAGCTGTCTCTAATGCATAACCCAAAACGATAGTGGTAAATCGGTAAGAGACATCATAGATCGCACCATATCTAATAAAGTGCGGTTACGACGTTCGGACATACCATTATGCTGTGGTGTTCCGGGTGGCGTGAGTTGTGAAACTATTCCACATTGTTTCAAATGAAGACCAAACTCGTAACTTAAATATTCGCCTCCACGCTCAGATTGTAGAAACTTTATTTTCTTGTTACGATGATTCTCTACTTCACTCTGAAATTCTTTGAACTTTTCAAATGTTTCAGACTTGTGTTTCATCAAGTAGATATAACCATATCCGCTCAAATCATCAGTGAAGGTCAGAATAACGATACCCGCCGCGAGCCTCAACACTCATCAGTCCACATACATCAGTATGTATGATTTCCAACAAATTTGTTGCTCGCTCCATTGTTCCGGAGAACAGAGCTTTAGTCATCTTGCCCATAAGGCATGGTTCGCAAGCACCAAGTGATTCATAATCAAGTGATTCCAAAAGTCCATCACTATGGAGTTTCTTCATGCGCTTTACACCAATATGACCTAAACGACAGTGCAAAAAATAAGTTGCACTACCATTATTAACCTAGCATCTTTTGGCTTCAATATTATGAATATGTGTATCACTATGATCGAGATCCAACAAACTATTTTTGTTGGGTGTATGACCATTGAAGGCTTTATTCATGTAAACAAAATAACGGTTATTCTATGACTTTAAATGAATAACCGTATTGCAACAAACATGATCAAATCATATTCATTCTCAACGCAAAGGCCAAATAACATTTATTTAGGTTCTACACTAATCCCGAAAGTATAAGGAGTGTGCGACGATGATCATATCAATCTTGGAACCACTTCCAACACACATCGTCACTTCACCTTTAACTAGTCTCTGTTCATTCTGCAACTCTTGTTTCGAGTTACTAATTTTAGCAACTGAACCGGTTTCAAATACCCAATGGTTGCTATGAACACTAGTAAAGTACACATCAATAATCTATATATCAAATATACCTTTGTTCACTTTGCCATCCTTATTATCCACCAAGTATCTAGGGCAGTTCCACTTCCAGTGATCATTTCCTTTGCAGTAGAAGCACTTAGTTTCAGGCTTGAGTTTAGCTTTGGGTTTCTTCACGGGAGTGACAACTTGCTTGTCATTATTCTTGAAGTTCCCTTTCTATCCCTTTGCCCTTTACTTGAAACAAGTGGTCTTGTTAACCATCAACACTTGATGCTCTTTCTTGATTTCTACCTTCGCCAATTTCAGCATCGCGAAGAGCTCGGGAATTACTTTTGTCATCCCTTGCATATTATAGTTCATCACTAAGTTCTACTAACTTGGTGATAGTGACTAGAGAACTTTGTCAATTACTATCTTATCTGGTAGATTAACTCCCACTTGATTCAAGAAATTGTAGTACCCAGACAATCTGACCACATGCTCACTGGTTGAGCTATTCTCCTCCATCTTTTGGGCAATGTACTGTCAGAGGTCTTATACCTCTTGACACGGGTATGAGTATGAAATACTAATTTCAACTCCTGGAACATCTCATATGCTCCGTGGCGTTCAAAACATTTATGAAGTCCCGGTTCTAAGCCATAAAGCATGGTGCACTAAACTATCAAGTAGTCATCATACCGAGCTTTTGTCAAAACGTTCATAATGTCTGCATCTTCTCCTGCAATAGGTCTATCACCTAGCGGTGCATCAAGGACATAATTCTTCTATTCAGCAATGAGGAAAATCCTCAGATCACGGAACAAGTCCGCATCATTGCTACTAACATCTTTCAACTTACTTTTCTCTAGGAACATATAAAAAAAGGGAGCTAGATCGCGAGCTATTGATCTACAACATAGATATGCTAATACTACCAGGACTAAGTTCATGATAAATTAAAGTTCAATTAATCAAATTACTTAAGAACTCCCACTTAGATAGACATCTCTCTAATCATCTAAGTGATCACGTGATCCATATCAACTAAACCATGTCCGATCATCACGTGAGATGGAGTAGCTTTCAATGGTGAACATCTTATGTTGATCATATCTACTATATGATTCATGCTCGACCTTTCGGTCTCCAGTGTTCCGAGGCCATATCTGCATATTCTAGACTCGTCAAGTTTAACCCGAGTATTCTGCGTTTGCAAAACTGGCTTACACCCGTTGTATGTGAACGTAGAGCTTATCACACCCGATCATTACGTGTTGTCTCGGCATGACGAACTTTCGCAACGGTGCATACTCAGGGAGAACACTTATACCTTGAAATTTAGTGAGACATCATCTTATAATGCTACCGTCGATCTAAGTAAAATAAGATGCATAAAAGATAAACATCACATGCAATCAATATAAGTGATATGATATGGCCATCATCATCTTGTGCCTTTGATCTCCATCTCCAAGGCACCGTCATGATCATCATCGTCACCGGCGCGACACCTTGATCTTCATCGTAGCATCGTTGTCGTCTCGCCAACTATTGCTTCCACGACTATCGCTACCGCTTAGTGATAAAGTAAAGCAATTACATGGCGATTGTATTTCATACAATAAAGAGACAACCATATGGCTCCTGCCAGATGCCGATAACTTTACAAAACATGATCATCTCATACAATAATGTATAACTCATCATGCCTTGACCATATCACATCACAGCATGCCGTGCAAAAACAAGTTAGACGTCCTCTACTTTGTTGTTGCAAGTTTTACGTGGCTGTTACGGGCTTAGCAAGAATCGTTCTTACCTACGCATACAAAACCACAACGATTTTTCGTCAAGTATGTGTTGTTTTAACCTTCACAAGGACCGGGCGTAGCCACACTCGATTCAACTAAAGTTGGAGAATCTGACACCCGCCAGCCACCTGTGTGCGAAGCATGTCGGTGGAACCAGTCTCGCGTAAGCATACGCGTAATGTCCGTCCGGGCCGCTTCATCCAACAATACGGCCGAATCAAAGTATGACATGCTGGTAAGCAGTATGACTAGTATCGTCCACAACTCACTTGTGTTCTACTCGTGCATATCATCTACGCATAGACCTTGATACGTGGACACACTCTCCACCCAGTTACGTTGTGATGTTTGATAGCACACAAGGTGTTCCTCTGGTATTCAGGAGTTGCATAATCTCATAGTCATAGGAACATGTATAAGTCATGAAGAAAGCAATAACAGTAAAACTAAACGGTCATAGTGCTAAGCTAACGGATGGGTCTTGTCCATCACATCATTCTCCTAATGATGTGATCCCGTTGATCAAATGACAACTCATGTCTATGGCTAGGAAACATAACCATCTTTGATCAATGAGCTAGTCTAGTAGAGGCATACTAGGGACACTCTGTTTTGTCTATGTATTCACAGATGTACTAAGTCTCCGGTTAATACAATTCTAGCATGAATACTAAACATTTATCATGATATAAGGAAATAAATAATAACTTTATTATTGCCTCTAGGGCATATTTCCATCACTCGTTCCCTCGCGTGTACTCCAAGTCTTCTGGGTAGATACGGTTCCAAAAATAACTCTCCCGAAGGTTTCATTCCGTTTGGACTCCGTTTGATATCCCTTTTCTGCGAAACACTGAAATAGGCAAAAATCAACAATTTGCACTGGGACTTGGGTTAGTAGGTTAGTGCCAAAAATAATATAAGAGTGTATTATAAATCCCATTAAATGTCCAAAACAGAATATATAATAGCATGGAACAATAAAAAATTATAGATACGTTGGAGACGTATCACAATGCTTATGTGAAAAACCTTCAATCTGATAAGCTCGAACCCAAGTCGGAGAAATGTGTCTTCATAGGATACCTAAAGGAAATTGTTGGGTACACCTTCTATTACAGATGCGAAGGCAAAATATTCGTTGCTAAGAATGGATCCTTTCTAGAGAAGGAGTTTCTCGCAAAAGAAGTGAGTGGGAGGAAAGTAGAACTTGATGAGGTAATTGTACCTTCTCCCGAATTGGAAATTAGTTCATCACAGAAATTAGTTCTAGTGATTCCTACACCAATTAGTGAGGAAGCTAATGATGAAGATCATGAAACTTCAGATCAAGTTACTACTGCACCTCGTAGGTCAACCAGAGTACGTTCCGTGCCGGAGTGGTACGATAACATTGTTCTGGAAGTCATGTTACTAGACCATGATGAACCTACAAACTCTGAGGAAGCGATGATGAGCCTAGATTCCGCAAACTGGCTTGAGGCCATGAAATCTGAGATGGGATCCATGTATGAGAACAAAGTGTGGACTTTGGTTGACTTGCCCGATGATCGGCAAGCAATTGAAAATAAATGGATCTTTAAGAGGAAGACCGAGGCCGACAGTAATGTTACTTTCTACAAAGCTCGACTTGTTGCGAAAGGTTTTCGACAAGTTCAAGGAGTTGACTACGATGAGATTTTCTCACCCATAGCGATGCTTAAGTCTGTCCGAATCATGTTAGCAATTGCCGCATTTTATGATTATGAAATCTCGCAAATGGATGTCAAAATTGCATTCCTTAATGGATATCTCAAAGAACAATATATGATGCAACCAGAAGGTTTTCGATCCTAAAGATTCTAACAAAGTGTGCAAGCTCCAGCGATCCATCTATGGACTGGTGCAAGCAACTCGGAGTTGGAATATATGCTTTAATGAGGTGATCAAAGCATATGGTTTTATACAGACTTTTGGAGAAGCCTGTATTTACAAGAAAGTTAGTGGGAGCTCTGTAGCATTTTTAATATTATATGTGGATGACATATTGTTGATTGCAAATGATATAGAGTTTTTGGATAGCATAAATAATACTTGAATAAGAATTTTTCAATGAAACACACCGGTGAAGCTGCTTATATGGTGGGCATCAAGATCTATAGAGATAGATCAAGACGCTTAATTGGACTTTCACAAAGCACATACCTTGATAACGTTTTGAAGAAGTTCAAAATGGATGAGTCAAAGAAAGGGTTCTGGCATGTGTTACAAGGTGTGAAGTTGAGTAAGACTCAATGCACGACCACTGCAGAAGATAGAGAGAAAATGAAAGTCATTCCCTATGCTTCAGCCATAGGTTCTATCATGTATGCAATGCTGTGTACCAGACCTGATGTGTTCCTTGCTATAAGTCTAGCAGGGAGATTGAACTAGGTATAATGATACCGACGATCGAATCTCGGGCAAGTAAACATACCGATGACAAAGGGAACAACGTATGTTGTTATGCGGTTTGACCGATAAAGATCTTCGTAGAATATGTAGGAGCCAATATGAGCATCCAGGTTCCGCTATTGGCTATTTATGGGAGATGTATCTTGGTCATGCCTACATAGTTCTCGAATCCGTAGGGTCCGCACGCTTAACGTTTGATGACGATCAGTATTACGAGTTTATGTGTTTTGATGTAACGAAGGTTGTTCGGAGTCCCGGATGAGATCACAGACATGACAAGGAGTCTCGAAATGGTCGAGACATAAATATTGATATATTGAAAGGTTATATTCGGACACCAGAATGGTTTCGAGGTGTATCGATATATTCTAGAGTATCGGGGGGTTACCGGAACCCGCCCGGGAGGTTATTGGGCCTCATGGGCCTAGTGGTGGAAGAGAGGAGGCAGGCCAAGGTGTGGCGCACGCCCCCCCTAGCCCAAACCGAATTGGACTAGGGCTAGGGGGCCGCCCCCCTTTCCTTCTCTTCTTCCTCCCCTTCCTTCTTCTCCTACTAGGACTAGGAAAGGGTGGAACCTACTCCTACTAGGAGTAGGATTCCACCCCTTGGGCATGCCCCTTGTGGCCGGCCCTCCTCCTCCCTCCTTCCTTTATATACGTGGTGAGGGGGCACCCCATAGACACACAAGTTGATTTCTTAGCCGTGTGCAGTGCCCCCCTCCACAGTTACACACATCTTGGTCATATTGTCGTACTGCTTAGGCGAAGCCCTGCGTCGGTAACTTAATCATCACCATCACCACACCGTCGTGCTGACGAAACTCTCCCTCGGCCTCAACTGGATCAAGAGTATGAGGCACGTCACCGAGATGAACGTGTGCAGATCGCGGAGGTGCCGTTCATTCGGTACTGGATCGGTTGGATCGCGAAGATGTTCGACTACATCAACCGCGTTACTAAACGCTTCCACTTTCGGTCTACGAGGGTAAGTGGACACACTCTCCTCGCTCGTTGCTATGATTCTCCCAGGTAGATCTTGTGTGATCGTAGGATTTTTTTTAAAAACACTACATTCCCCAACAGCTCCGGCATGGTCAGTAACCTCTCGGATTTGGTTTAGCGATTGCCAAGGCGCGACGTCCTCGCATGTTCGTAATTGGATAAGTCCACTCCACCGAAAACGATAGCCACCATCTCATCGAAAGATGGCACACCTTTGCCTCTATCATATTTGATAACCCACAAGTTTAGGGGATCGTAACAGTTTTCGAGGGTAATGTATTCAACCCAAATTAATTGATTCAACACAAGGGGAGCCAAAGAATATCCTCAAGTATTAGCAGCTGAGTTGTCAATTCAACCGCACCTGGAAAACTTAGTATCTGCAGCAAAGTAATTTAGTAGCAAGGTAATATGGAAGTAACGGTAACAGTGGCAAAGGTAGCGATAGTAGTTTTGTAGTGATTGTAACAGTAGCAATGGAAAAGTAAATAAGCAACAAGCAATATGTGAAAAGCTCGTAGGCATTGGATCGGTGATGGATAATTATGTCAGATGCGATTCCTCATGTAATAGTTATAACATAGGGTGACAAAGAACTAGCTCCAGTTCATCAATGTAATGTAGGCATGTATTCCGAATATAGTCATACATTCTTATGGGAAAGAACTTGCATGGCATCTTTTGTCCTACCCTCCCGTGGCAGCGTGGTCCTATTGGAAACTAAGGGATATTAAGGCCTCCTTTTAATAGAGTACCAGACCAAAGCATTAACACATAGTGAATATATGAACTCCTCAAACTATGGTCATCACCGGGAGTGGTCCCGACTATTGTCACTTCGGGGTTGCCGGATCATAACACATAGTAGGTGACTATTGACTTGCAAGATAGGATCAAGAACACACATATATTCATGAAAACATAATAGGTTCAGATATGAAATCATGGCACTCGGGCCCTAGTGACAAGCATTAAGCATAACAATGTCATAGCAACATCAATCTTAGAACATAGTGGATACTGGGGATCAAACCCTAACAAAACTAACTCGATTACATGGTAAATCTCATCCAACCCATCACCGTCCAGCAAGCCTACGATGGGATTACTCATGCACGGCAATGAGCATCATGGAATTGGTGATGGAGGAAGGTTGATGATGACGATGGCGACGATCTCCCCTCTCCGGAGCCCCGAACGGACTCCGGATCAGCCCTCCCGAGAGAGATTAGGGCTTGGCGGCGGCTCTGTATCGTAAAACGCGATAATTCCTTCTCTCTGATTTTTCTCCCCGAAAGTGAATATATGGAGTCGGGGAAGACGTCGGTGGAGCAACAGGGGGCCCACGAGGCAGGGGGCGCACCCAGGGGGGCGCCCCCACCCTCGTGGACACGGTATGGCCCCCCTGGTCTGGTTCTTTCTGCAGATATTTTTTATATATTCCAAAATAAATCTCCATTGAATTTCAAGTCATTCCGAGAACTTCTATTTCTGCACAGAAATAACACCATGGCAGTTCTGCTGAAAATAGCGTCAGTCCGGGCTAGTTCATTCAAATCATGCAAGTTAGAGTCCAAAACAAGGGCAAAAGTGTTTGGAAAAGTAGATACGTTGGAGACGTATCAATTTTATATAAGGAAGGGCATTGCAAAGCCAAAGGCATCTCCCCTAGAAATGTATCCTCCCAGAATCTAGTAGTGTACCATTATCAACTAGGAACTTCACCCGTTGGAAGAAAGTTACTTCTGTCTTCATTAACCCCTTCCAAAAGAGTGAGTCCGTTGGCCTAGCGTTAACCTGGGCCAAAATTTTAGAGTTTAGGTGTTTATTTCGCAAAATTTGGATCCACATACCCTCGATCTCAACAGATAGTCTGTATAGCCATTTGCTAAGCAGACATCTATTATTGACCTCTAAATTTTTGATCCCTAGTCCACCCTAGTCTTTTGGTCTACAAATGATATCCCATGTAGCCAATCAGTATTTCTTGTTGGGCTCAACACTTTGCCAAAAGAACTGGGATCTAGAGAAGTCTACTCTTTTCCGTACCCCTACCGGTACTTCAAAGAAAGATAAGAGGAACATTGGCAAACTCGTCAAAACCGAGTTTACAAAAACCAGCCGACCTTCGTACGACATTAGCTTGTCCTTCCAAAAGCTTAGTTTTTTCCAAATCTATCTTCTATACATCTCCATTCCTTGTTCGTTAAATGTCTATGATGAATTGGGATCCTTAGATAGCTAAATGGTAAGGAGCCCATTTCACACCCCGAAGAAATTTCTATAACTTTCTTGTTCTTTTTTGGCTCTCCCAACAGAACAATTCGCTTTTATTGAAGTTGAATTTTAGTCCAAATAGTCACTCGAAAAGACATACAACAAGCTTCATATTCCTAACTTTTTCAAGATCATGTTCCATGAAAATAATAGTATCATCCACGTATTGTAGAACATAGACCCCCCCCTCTACAAGGTGGGGGACAAGTCCTCCTACTTGGGCACTCTCTTTAGCCCGTCCAATAAGTATCGCCAACATATCTGCTACAATGTTAAACAACATAGGAGACATGGAGCCCCCCCTGTCGTAACCCCTTATGTGTCTGGAAATAATGACCTGTGTCATCATTAACTTTTATCCCGACGCTACCTTTTTGTATAAATGAATCCACCTGAGATCTCCAGGATTCATTGAACCCCTTCATACAAAAGGCTTGATGGAGGAAGGGCCATTTTACCTTATTGTACGCTTTTAAAAATCCACTTACACCATCTAGTTTCTTCATATGCATATCATGCAATGTTTCATGTAGGACCACAACCCCTTCCAGGATGTGTCGTCCTAGCATGAAAGCAGTTTGAGTTGGTTGCATAGCCAAATGAGTTGTCCATGTCAACCTGTTCATGCCAACCTTTGTAAAAATCTTAAAGCTTACATTGAGAAGACAGATCAGCGGAACTGCTCAATGCAAATAGCCTCTACCTTTTTGGCAAAACGTTATTGTTCCAAAATTCAGGTGAAACAGATTAAAGTGACCATCAAATAAATCATGGAACATAGGCATAAGATCTCCTTTTATGATATGCAAACATATTCAATAAAATTTCGCCGAGAACCCATCCGGCCCGGGCGCTTTATTATGCTTCATTTGCGTTATTGCGTCAAACACCTGTTTCTCTATGAAAAGAGCATACAACACCTCATTCTCTTCTACATTGAGTTGAGGTATGTCCCCGGTCGCACTCTCATATAGATATACAAAACTTTCTTCGGGTGCTCCGAGAAGTTTCTTATAATATCCGGGGATGTACAATTGTAAGTTCCCATGTCCTACAATTGTACCCTCATCTTGTTCAAGCTGAATTATCTTCTTCTTTATATGCTGCCCATTAGGTATCATGTGAAAGAACTTTGTATTGCCATCCCCTTGGATGATCTTAGAAACCTTTGCTCTAAGCGCCCATTTCATCTCCTCCTCTCTCATAAGGGCTTCTTCTTGGCCTCATTCTTAATATCTCGCTCGGACATATTAAGAAGGGTGGATTCCTCTTTCACATCAAGCTCATTAACAATTTGTGTCAGTCTTTCCTTTTCAAATTTATAAATACCACCTTGGTCTTTGGCCCAGCCTCTCAAGAACTAGCGCAAATGTTAATTTTGTTTTGCCAACTCTCTACATTAGAGGACCCACTAGACTCCCTGGCCCATTTTGTCGCAATGAGATCCATGAAGCCCACCAGTACAATCTGACCTTACTATTCATTCCAATAGTGTTTTCGAATATAGCACATATTTTTTCTTTTTGCCCAGAATGCCATGGGTGTCATTTCTTTGTGAGAATGGTCGACCATGTGTACTACTCCCTCCATTCCCAAGTATTTGTCTTTTTTAGAGATTTCAACAAGTGACTACATACGAAGCAAAATGTGTGAATTTACACTCTAAAATATGTCTATATACATCCGTATGTTGTAGTCAATGGCTAGAAAGACAAATATTTGGGAACAAAGGGAGTACACAAAAGATTTAGTTTTTTAAATATATTTTCTAGTAGTTTTTCTAATTTACTATTTATAATGGGTGCATGTGAAACCATGTCCTAAAAATTTATGTCCCAAATTTATACTACTAGTGTGAGTTATTACTTGAGTTGAAAGGGCGGGTGACACATAAGGTGTAATTGCTCTCGAAACCAATGTGGAGTTGTAGTAGTAAATGCGGGTTTTGTGAGTCAGAACTCGCAAAGTTTCTTAGGTAAGGACCTAATATTGCATTCATTAAGGATTGAAATGTTGCAGGAGCATTAGTTAGCCCAAATGGCATAATTATGTATTCAAAAAGGCCCATACGAGTAGCGAATGCAGTTTTGGATATATCCTCAGGGCCCAGCTAAATTTGATGATATCCACTTCACAGATCAATCTTTGAAAATAATTTTGCTCCTTTCTATTTATCCAAAGGTCTTATATCATTGGTATAGGGTACTTACTTTTGACTGTAATTTATATTGAGTTTCCTATAGTCAGTGCAAAGCCTCCAAGACCCGTCTTTCTTTTTCTCTAATAAAGTCAGAGAAGGGTATGGGCTACTGTTTGGTCTGCTGATCATGGATTTGAGAAGATCCATAATGATTTAATAATTTTATCCTCCGTTGTGAGTGCAATTGTGTGGTCACAAAACCTAATAGGTGGTAATGTAGAAGGTACACTGAATAACTGCTTCTAGCATACCAAATTGCAGTATGCATATCTCTTGGTTTTAAACACTCCAGGTGACTTAGAATAGAAGGAGATAGCCTTGACACAAAGATGTTCAAGTAGTAATGATGCGGAGCATCCCTACATCATCCCCATGGACTCTAGTACTACTCATCAAGCACGAAGGGAACCAATGACAAGAGCACAAGCATGTGCCATCGAAACCAAGGTTAAATCTTCCTCTTCGAGTTTCATTCGGGTTCACGAAATAGTTGGATTCTACCTCATATGGAAACTCTATGCACTCTTAGGTGCCAAGGGGAAGACTGTGAATAGGCGAGGACTGATAACCCACAAGCGTAGGGTATCAATTGTAGCCTCTTTCGATAAGTAAGAGTGTCGAACCCAACTAGGAGCTAAAGGTAGAACAAATATTCCCTCAAGTTCTATCGACCACCCATACAACTCTACGCACGCTTGACGTTTACTTTACCTAGAACAAGTTTGAAACTAGAAATACTTTCTAGTTGTTGCGGGATAGGTTTGGAAGAATATAAAGAGCACGTAAATATAAACTAGGGGCTGTTTAGGTAAAGATGCAATAAAGTTAATATAGCGAGTGTGGAAAAGTGGTGGTAGGAGTTGCGAAATTGCCCCTAAGCAATTGACTACGTTACTAGACCGATAGCAAGTTTTATGTGGGAGAGGCCACTGCTAGCCTATCATCCCTGACTTGGAATTCTATGCACTTATGATTGGAACTATTAGCAAGCATCCGCAACTACTAACGTTCATTAAGGTAAAACCCAACCATAGCATTCAAATATGTTGGTCCCCCTTCAATCCCGTATGCATCAATTTCTGTGCTAGGTTGAAGCTTTTGTCACTCTTGCCCTCCAATACGTACTCCTATCAACATACAACTAACCCTATGGTGTGATCCACGCGCGCGCTCATATGATGCGCACCAAAGGACAGCAACATGACACCAAGCAATTTAAATCAATCATAGCAATTCACCAATCGCCGATAGGACAACGAAAATCTACTCAGACATCATAGGATGGCAACACATCATTGGATAATAATAGGAAGCATAAATCACCATGTTCAAGTAGAGGGTACAGCAGGTTGCGGGAGAGTGGACCACTGTAGATAGATGGGGGAATGTGATGGAGATGTTAGTGAAGATGACAGAGGTGTTGGTGTAGATCGCCGTCACACAATGATGGCCCCGGTTGCACTCCGGCGCCACCGGAAGCGAGGGGGAGAGAGCCCCCCTTACTCTTCTTCTTCCTTGACCTTCTCCCTAGATGGGAGAAGGGTTTCCCCTCTGGTCCATGGCCTCCATGGCGGCGGAGGGGCGAGAGCCCGTCCCAGATTGGATCTGTCTCTCTATCTCTCTCTATTTCTGCGTTCCCAGATTATGCCATTTCACCGTTTCTTATATTCTCGAAGAGCCGTAACTCCGATTGGGCTGAATTTTTGACACGATTTTTATCCGGATATTAACTTTCCTACGCGAAAAAGGGCACCAACCGCCTTACGGGGTGGCCACGAGGGCCCAGGGCGCGCCCCTCACCCTCGTGGGCCACTCAGGCATCGTCTCACATTGATTCCACTTCCCAAAATTCACATATATTCCAAAAAAAATCTCCGTCTGTTTTTATCCAGTTTGGTCTCCGTTTGATATGGATATTCTACAAAACAAAAAAACATGCAACAAACAGGAACTAGCACTGGGCACTGGATCAATATTTTAGTCCCAAAAATAGTATAAAAAGTTGCCAAAAGTATATGAAAGTTGTAGAATATTGGCATGGAACAATAAAAAATTATAGATACGACGGAGACGTATCAACATCCCGAAGCTTAATTCCTGCTCGTCCTTGAGTAGGTAAATGATAAAAAAGTTAATAATTGATGTGGAATGCTACCTAGCATAATATTGATCATGTAATCTAATCATGGCATGAATATTAAGACACGAGTGATTCAAATAAATAGTCTATCATTTGACATAAAATAATTTAATACTCGGTCATCCCAACAAACAATCAAGTCTTTCAAAATATCAATGCTAAAGAACATTATCCCTACAAAATCGTATAGTCTTTTATGCTCCCTTTTCTTAACACAAGGTACCCCTCATGCCCATCTCGGTGTCAGCCAATCAATTGTTTTCATACTTTACTTTTTCGAACCTTTTCAACTCTTCACGCAATACATGAGTGTGAGCCATGGACATAGCACTATGGGTGGGATAGAAGGTGGTAGTAGACAAAAGTAGGGAGAAAGTCTCACATCGAGTAGGCAAATCAATGGACTATGGAGATGTCCATCAATTGATATCAATGTGAGTGAGTAGGGATTGCCATGTAACGGATGCACTAGAGCTATAAGTGTATGAAAGCTCAAAAGAAAACTAGTGGGTGTGCATCAACTTGCTTGCTCATGAAGACCTAGGGCATTTGAGGAAGCCCATCGTTGGAATATACAAGCCAAGTTCTATAATGAAAATTCCCACTAGTATATGGAAGTGACAACATAGGAGACTCTCTATCATGAAGATCATGGTGCTACTTTGAAGCACAAGTGTGGAAAAAAGATAGTAGCATTGTCCCCCTGTTTTTTTTCAAGGGACAATGCTCTAATAATGATGATCATCACACTTTTATTTACTTACAACTCTATATTACAACTCGATACTAGAACAAAGTATGACTCTATATGAATGCCTCCGGCGGTGTACCGGGATGTGCAATGATCTAGCGTAGCAATGACATCAAACAACGGACAAGCCATGAAAACATCATGCTAGCTATCTTATGATCATGCAAGGCAATATGACAATGATGGTGCGTGTCATAATAAACGGAACGGTGGAGTCACATGGCAATATATCTCGGAATGGCTATGGAATGCCATAATAGGTAGGTATGGTGGCTGTTTTGAGGAAGGGTATAAGGTGGTTTGATGCACCGGCGAAAATTGCGCGGCACTAGAGTGGCTAGCAAGGTGGAAGGGTGAGAGTGCGTATAATCCATGGACTCAACATTAGTCATAAATAACTCACATACTTATTGCGAAAAATCTATTAACCCTCGAAGCAAAATACTACGACGCATGCTCCTAGGGGGGAGGTTGGTAGGAGACCATACGTGCATGCTTTGGGAATCACAAACCTTAACACCAATATTTTTACTAAGCCACAATCATTCACTAGTACCTCCCACATATTAGCATCTATATATTGCAAAACTATTACAAGGAATTAAACATATCATATTCAACGATCTACAAGTTTATGTAGGATTTTATGACTAACCATGTGAATGACCAATTCTTGTCAACTCTCTAAATAGATATAAGTGAAGAGAGATTTAATTCTTTCTACCAAATAAATGCCCACGCTCTAACAAATATAAGTGAAGCAAAAGAGCATTCTACAAATGGCGGTTTTCTATGTGAGGAGAAACAGGCAATCCAAACTTAAAAAGATATAAGTGAAGGACATGAAGCATTCTATAAAGCCATACTCAAAAGATATAAGTGAAGTGCAAAGAGCATTCTATAAATCAACCAAGGACTATCTCATACCAGCATGGTGCTTTTATTAAAATAAAATAAAAAAACACACGACACTCCAAGAGTTTATGCATATCATGTGAATGAAACGAATCCAAAAACATACCGATACTTGTTGAAGAAAGATGGGATGCCTTCCAGGGCATCCCCAAGCTTAGACGCTTGAGTCTCCTTGAATATTTAGTTGGGGTGCCTTGGGCATCCCCAACTTGAGCTCTTGCCTCTCCTCCTTCTTATCACATCGAGACCTCCTCGAGCTTCGAACACTTCATCCACACAAAACTTAACCGGACTTTTAGTGGCGGGGTTAGTGCATATGATCAATGAAATCCCATCATGTACTGCTCTAACATTCTTTCATAATTATGAACAACTTTACCCACTGTATGCTATCACAATTCTATGGCCCAAGTCAAGGAGGCTTCAACAAGAATTCAAACATATGCAAATAATGAAGCTATAACAGCAATATGTGAAGACATGACAGTCTGTAGTAATCTGAACATTAACCATACTTCTGTAACCCTAAAACTTATGGCAAAATTAGAAAAAATCAACAATTTTTGTAGCAATACTTTGCAAAAACTTTCAGATCCTTTCGACGATCCAGTAAAAAACGTAAAATCATGCACTACAGCCAAAGTTTCTGTTTTTGCACCGCACAAACCAACAAGCAGTTTAATCATCCTAAATGAAACTCTTGGCACATTATTTTTATAATACAATGGAATTGTACAAGGGGATAATTATTTTTGTTGAAAAGTTTCTGTAATTCAAGATTTGTAAAGTTTCCATGGGAATGAACAAACTTCAAGGAGCTCCCCCATTTCAACGGTGCTCGGCCTTCTTACTTTCACTTTTCTTTTTGAAAAAGTTTTAGGTTCCCCTCTTTATTTTTTTGTTTTTAAACTTTATAAAAGCACACAACAGAAATAAATGACTCTCTAAAACTTCCGGGTTGTCTCCCTGGCAGCGCTTTCTTTAAAGCCATTAAGCTAGGCATATAGTGCTCAAGTAATGGATCCACCCAGATCCCAAGGTATATCAAAGCCAATTTTAATTAACAATGATTTGGCATTTAGTAGTGAGCACAAAGTGATATATGTCATGAAAAAATGAAGTCTAACTCTCTTCCTATGCATAGGCATGTCATACAAGAACAATTCATGCACATCAAGTAAAGGCCAATGCATAGTATAAGCAGTTTCTTGCAATTTGATCGTGTTGGAAACATAAAGAGGCGGAGATGTAGTTCCTCTCTCATAATAATTGCAAGTAGGAGCAGCAAGCACATGCATATTCTATTCATCAAAATCATCATGTGTAATGAAAAAAGGCAACCCATCAATATAATCCTAAATAAGTGCAAACTTCTCCAATATAGTGTAGTTTGGAGAATTCAAAAACATAATATGACTATCATGTGTGGGTGCAATAGCAACTATCTCATGTTTAACATAAGGAACTATAGCAAGTTCATCTCCATAAGCATAATTCATATTGGCATCTTGGCCACATGCATAGCAAGCATCATCAAAAAGGGATATTTCAAAAGAATCAACGAGATTGTAACAATCATCATAGCATTCATCCTTCGGTAAGCACGAAGGGAAATTAAACAATGTTTGGGATAAAGAGTTACTCTCATTAGAAGGTGGGCATGGGTGACGACCCGCTCTTCCTCCTTTTATTCTTTGCTCTCCTCCTCATCTTTTTCATCTAATGAGCTCACAATGTCATTAATTTCTTCTTCCATGGACTCCTGTAAAATATTAGTCTCTTCTTGGACAGCGGACGAGTCCTCAATATATGGTTTAACATAGGCATTAGAAGCATAATTATCATAACAATATTTAAATATGGCAACATTTTGAGATTTGTAAAGAGTAGCATCATACTTTTCAATCAAAGAACCAATTTCATAAGCACCCTTAAAAGCAACAAATTCTTCAATTTGTTGAACATCATAGTAACTATAAACACCCTTAGCATACGAAGATACGATTCCATTATCACTAAACTCACATTGGTAGGGAAGGTGTTTCTTAGGGTCTTCAGAACAACAAGTAAAATTATATATTTCACATAAATTCCAAGAATAGCATTGCAAACGATGAATTTGATCCAGTAAAAGTTTCCCTTCTTGAGATAAGCGGTGTCACACATAACATGCATGCTCATCTAAATATTTGCCCTCAACTAAGCTAGTTGGGGTTTCAGCACGAGCACAAAGGGATTGAAGATGATCCAAGTAAAAAGCTTCCGGAGGGAGATAGATTTTGAGTAGTTCTTCAACCATTGGTTCAGCAGGTACCACTATTTTTTTTTTGGTATTTTGCATTTCCTACCCATAACTAAAGATAGAAAACAACTTAGAACAACAAATAAAATCTACTTAGTGATAAAGCAAACAAGCACACACGAGAATATTTAGCCCACGCTATTGCTCCCCGGCAACGGCGCCAGAAAAAGGTCTTGATAACCCACAATTGTAGGGGATCAGCTGTAGCCTCTTTCGATAAGTAAGAGTGTCGAACCCAACAGGGAGCTAAAGGTAGAACAAATATTCCCTCAAGTTCTATCGACCACCGATACAACTCTACACACGCTTGATGTTTACTTTACCTCGAACAAGTATGAAACTAGAAGTACTTTGTAGTTGTTGCGGGATAGGTTTGGAAGAATATAAAGAGCACGTAAATATAAACTAGGGGCTGTTTAGGTAAAGAAGCAATAAAGTTAATATAGCGAGTGTGGAAAAGTGGTGGTAGGAGTTGCGAAATTGCCCCTAAGCAATTGACTACGTTACTAGACCGATAGCAAGTTTTATGTGGGAGAGGCCACTTCTAGCATGTTATCCCTGACTTGGAATTCTATGCACTTATGATTGGAACTATTAGCAAGCATCCGCAACTAATAACGTTCATTAAGGTAAAACCCAACCATAGCATTAAGATATATTGGTCCCCCTTCAATCGCGTATGCATCAATTTCTACGCTGGGTTGAAGCTTCTGTCACTCTTGCCCTCCAATACGTAGTCCTATCAACATACAACTAACCCTATGGTGTGATCCACGCGCGCGCTCATATGATGGGCACCAAAGGACAGGAACATAACCACAAGCAATTTAAATCAATCATACCAATTCACCAATCACCGATAGGACAACGAAAATCTACTGAAACATCATAGGATGGAAACACATCATTGGATAATAATATGAAGCACAAAGGACCATGTTCAAATAGAGGGCACAACGGGTTGCGGGAGAGTGGACCACTGTAGATAGATGGGGGAAGGTGATGGAGATGTTGGTGAAGATAACGGAGGTGTTGGTGTAGGTCGTCGTCACACGATGATGGCCCGGTGGCACTCCGGCGCCACCGGAAGCGAGGGGGAGAGAGCCCCCTCCTTCTTCTTCTTCCTTGACCTTCTCCCTAGATGGGAGAAGGGTTTCCCCTATGGTCCATGGCCTCCATGGCAGTGGAGGGGCGAGAGACCGTCCGAGATTGGATATGTCTCTCTGTCTCTCTCTGTTTCTGCGTTCCTAGATTCTGCCCTTTCACCGTTTCATATATTCCCGGAGATCCGTAACTCTGATTGGGCTGAAATTTTTGACACGATTTTTATCAGGATATTAGATTTCTTGCACGAAAGAAGGGCACCAACCGCCTTATGGGGTGGCCATGAGGGCCCAGGGCGCGCCTACTCCCCTGGGGCGCACCCCTCACCTTCGTGGGCCACTCGGGCATCGTCTCACGTTGATTCCACTTCCCAAAATTCACATATATTCCAAAAAAAATTCCGTTTGATATGGATATTCTGCAAAACAAAAAACATGCAACAAACAGGAACTGGCACTGGGCACTGGATCAATATGTTAGTCCCAAAAATAGTATAAAAAGTTGCCAAAAGTATATGAAAGTTGTATAATATTGGCATGGAACAATCAAAAATTATAGATAAGATGGAGACGTATCAAGGACGGAGACGCAAGCGCACATGGTAGAAGAGAAAGAAGAAGGACGGCCTAAGCGGAAAGAAAAGGAGGCCCCGGACCACCCCGGGTGCTCGGCCCTTCCCTACAACCGGATGGAGCACCTGGCCGCCCCTGGTGCCCGACCTCCACCTAGACTTTGGCCTCCGCCGCCCCGTGTGCCCGGGCCCCCAGATCCCTGGTGCCCGACCTCCCTCCTATCGTGGCCTCGGCCACCCCCGGGTGCCTGATGGGTCGGGTGCCCTCCCCTCGTCACCTGGGCGCTGCTCCTCACCACAGGTGCCCGGGCCGTCAACCCCCGGCTGCCCGGCCACCTACAGCCGCCCCCTGACCGGTCCGGGTACTCGACCTTTGGCCGCGGGTGCCCAACCATCCCTCTCCACATCCCCTCTGGGTGCCCGAACCCCTTTACCCCGGGTGCCTGGTGTCACGCCCAAGATGTGATTCTATCCCAATCACGTGCAAACCTCGTGATTGGGGCACAACCGCATTTTGGGTGCTTAGCAAGATGGATATCATTACATCGTACCATTACATAAATAGATGGGGATACATACAAGTCATACAATTTCCACATGAATGCAACACATTATACTACACAAGACATCCGACTACAGATGAAAACATGAAAAGCATAAGGACATCCATCCTGCTATCCCAGGCTGTCGACCAGGAACTGATGAGGACATGACTACCTTGGATAAGACCAAAAATATTGCATACATGTATATTTGTGAGGTGATTTCTAATGCAAACTATGCAACAATTTATTTTTGTTCTGGATAACATAAATAAATTGTTGCATAGTTTGCATTAGAAATCACCTCACAAATATACATGTATGAAGGAGTTCTTGCCGTTTTAAGTCAGGTATGTCTATGCAGTCCGAATCTGGACGCAGAACGTGAGAGACTTGGACTCTATCTTCTCTTGGCCCAAAAGTGACGTGAGAGAACTTTTTGAACAGCCCCTAAACTTCTCTTTTTCCCTTATCTTCATATGTGAATTGTACAAATGTCCCATGCACCTGGAATTTGACATGGCACAAAAGTCTGTGAAGTATTTTTGTTCTGGATAACATAAATAAATTGTTGCATAGTTTGCATTAGAAATCACCTCACAAATATACATGTATGCAATATTTTTGGTATTATCCAAGGTAGTCATGTCCTCATCAGGAACCTAACCCAAGACTGATGAAGAAGAAGAAGAAAGAACTCCACACAAGTAAACATCGCTCTCATGTCAAGTCAGCGGAAACCTGCACCTGCAACTGTTGTTGTAGTATCTGTGAGCCACGAGGACTCAGCAATCCCATAACCATGGGTATCAAGACTAGCAAAACTTAATGGGTAAGGAAGGGATAATGGTGAGGTTGCAGCAGTGGCTTAGCATTATATGGTGGCTAACTTACAAGTATAAGAATAAGATGAGCATCTACGCAAACGGTCGCAAGCTAGTAATGATCGCTAAGTGATCCTGAACTACCTACGAGTCAAACATAACCCCACCGTGTTCTCTTCTCAAAGTGAAAAGAGACGGTCACGGTTACTCACGCGGTTGGTGTAATGCCCAGGATGGGACTATACCTCCTACATGTCGAGGCACAACTTAAAGGTATAAGCCCATTCTGGAATGATCTCAAGTTTGGTATCTTTGCACGACTCATGTAAAAGAGGGATTAAATTGCAAACGGAGATAGTTGGCTTACACTCGCCACTTCACACAATACAGTACATAAGCCAAAACATCATTCAAAACATCACAACCCGACTACGGGCGAAGATCCAAAAGAAAGAAACCAAAACATAAAGCCACAGGTCCGAATCGCCCCTAGTAGAAACCACTACTGATCGTCGAAGACGTCACAAGCATACGGCCACTCTCTTCATCGAGCTCCCACTGAAGAACTTGAACCAGCTCCTGCATCATCTCGGCTGAACCTGCATCTGGTGTTGTAGTATCTGTGAGCCACGAGGACTCAGCAATCCCATAACCATGGGTATCAAGACTAGCAAAGCTTTATGGGTAGGAAGAGGTAAAGTGGTGAGGTTGCAGCAGCGGCTAAGCATAATATGGTGGCTAGCTTACGAGTACAAGAATAAGATGAGCATCTACGCAAACGGTCGCAACTAGTAGTGATCGCTAGAGATCCTGATGCGGAGCATCCCATGATCATCCCCATGTTCACTTCGACAAGACCTCAACTACACACAATTGGACACAAGGTTCACTCGCTCCTCTCCGAACCTCCACTATCTACATGTGAGACATGGCTACTACCTCAAATATATGTGCTATGCATGACCAGGAACCAAGAGGGAGGCCATGGAACAGCTAGGAGCATTGGACAAGACGGCGAGGACAACAAGTACAAGGATCAAGAGAAGCTGCTGGAAAAGCTACAGGCTCCGGACGTCCGGCCTCTACCGGACGACCGGCGACTCCCAGGCGACCGGACGACCGGAGGCCACCGGACGTCCGTAACTTCGACGACAGAAGGAAAATAGCGGAAGTCCGAAGACTTCCGGACGTCCGGACCCTCGCGAGCCACCGGACGTCTGGTAGTCGTCGGACGTCCGCTACATGCTGTCTGCGCATAGTTATCGGGCCAGAGGCCCATGTATCTCTCTCCCACTTACCCCTTCGTGGCCCTAGACTATATATACTCCTCCACCTCCTCCTAGTGAGGGTTAGCTTAGTGATAGCTCATTTGATACCTAGAGCTTTGCTCATCTAGTGGTTCATCTCCTCGAGAGTGACTGCGGCACCTCTTCGGAGAAGATCCACACGGATTCAAGACCTCCTTCACGGAGAAGATCCCGCGGGATACCCCAAGACCTCCTCACGGAGAAGAACTGGTTGCCCTTTGTATCGTCCCTTGTTGATCATGGATCTTGTATCTCTTTGTGTTCCGAGGATCTAGCATATGTGTGACTAGTTCTTGTTGGTTTGAGTGTTTCTCTCGTGTTCCCTCTCGTCTTCTTCGTGTTCTTCATGGGATCCACTCCATTTCATGAAAGATCGGCCATCTAGGGTTCCACCCTACATCGTTATGGTATCAGAGCCATGGTTTCTCACGAAATTGGAGCCCCCCACCTAGTTTAGGATCATTATGGTATCAAGAGCCACGGTTTCTCACGAATTTGGAGCCCCCTCCACCGTTTTCTAGCTTGTTTTTGTTGTGTTCTTCCCCAATTTCGAAAATTCCCCACCAAAAATAGCCCCAATTTTTTTTGTGATCTGTTGGTTTGATGAAGTTTTGTTGATTTTGATCCATGTATTTGCTTGGTTTCAAGTGGATCTAGCACTTCCCCAAGTTTCCCCATCTTTCATCCACGAAATCTCATCAATTTTGACCCCAAAATCATCAAATTACGCCCAAAATCGCGTCCCGGATCTCAAATCTCGCGTTGACCCCGACCCACCGGACGACCGGCGTTTTACTGGACGTCCGGACCCTCACGAAGCACCGGACGTCCGGAACTCACCGGACGACCGGAACCACATATACAGCAGAAAATACCGGATTTCCGGTCTTTTCCGGACGTCCGGTACACCCAGATTTGGACTTCGGCTGATTTTTGTTTTGGTCATAACTAATTCATACGAACTCCGATTTGGACGTTCTTGAGCTCGTTTTGAAGCTCTTGACATTCCCCATACCAGAAAAATACTACCATCATCATTTGACTCCATCAAATTTTGTCAAATTTGGCAAGTTTGTATAGGCCCTCCACCATATCATCCGCATAGCCACCATACACTTCCGCAACCTAACCCATTTTGTCCCCCATAGCATTTGTGGTTGCTTGAGTAGTGATTTGAGTCTCCTAAGGTGTTTAGGCTACTTAGGGACAATTGCTTCTTCATCGATCCACTTTTCCATTGCATATATATACCATATCATATTGGTTCATATCATCCGTTGTGTCACAAGATTGTTCCCGCATATACACAATTGCTATCTTGGTTTGTGCATCGTGGCCATATACAAAAAAAAAGAAGAATAAGCTTTTAAGCAAAAAGAGAAAGACAAAGAAGCTTGTAAGCAAGAGCCATAGCATCGCATCATATGATATCATATCCGATCATTTTGGATCGTACCACCAGAATACCATACATATAGCATACTTGGGATAGAAGTCCTTGCATTTTGCTTAGTAGGTTGTGCACAAGTTCGTATCCGCCTATTGTGCAATCGCGCTAGCGTCTCTCTAGTGTTGTGCAACACGAGCATTTTCGTGGATTCCACATTTTGGCTCATTCCTTGGTTGCACGACCCCATCTATCTATCCGTGTGTGTGTTTCCGTGTGCCACCCATATTGCTATTGGTCTACTTGTTTCACTTGCGGATTTGTGAATCTTTTTCAACATTATTGACTCTTGCTAACATTTTGCATCAAAGTTTTGTGCCACTATCCTCACCGAGCTCCACCATAAGCTTTACTTGTGTAGGTGTGAGAAACCGACAAGAATTGGTACCAATTGTGCTATTTCCTTGTTCCACATTTGAGTGATCATTGATCCACTTCAACATCGGTCAAGGTATATTTGGTATAGTTCTTCTCTTTCTCCCACTCATACTTGCTAGCATCTTGTGATGGATAGGAAAGGCAATTCATCTCCGTCTTCGACATCGACGGCGCGAACAAGGACATCCACGCGAAAACCATCGGACTACAACGAGAAATGCAAGAGTGCTTGGGCAACATCGCCATCGAACTACGACACTTCGAGACAAGGACAATGGCTTCCTTCGACGACATGTGCGACTCCTTCAACAAACAAATGGCAGAGCTCCGACACTTGGTGGTCGATTACAAGACTTCTTCCCCTTCGTCATCCTCTCGGCGGCGACGTTCAAGTCACAAGTCTTCGGAGCGCAAACATGATGCAAGTGCAAGTCTTCCACGTCCACACCGCCATGGCGATTCAAGAGAACATAAGAAGACCGCGAGACAAGCATACCCAAGACGGAGCTACGGCTACAACCACCACTTCGGCATCTTTGCCAAGTGTTATCAAGGCATCTTCGCCTTTGGATGTACGGCATCTTCGCCTACTTCCCATGAGTTCGCCTACATCGACGTCTTCATCATCAAGGCGATCATCTACGAGCGATGGCGACAAGACGGTCGAGCATGGGCCATCCCCTTCGACCAAGGCGACGAGCATGAACCTATTCGACACCATGAAGACGGCATCCATATTGGACTACTACTCCGAGTCAAGCTACGCGAGCAAGCATGAGACCTTCTCTTTGACCTCGGAGGAGCGTGATGATTTTTCACATCCCACGACATTCATCTTTGGAGGCATTACGGATGAGGAAGTTGAGCATGGAGACTATTGCACCTACACCTCTTCGACATCCACATATGACGAGATGCCCCAATTTCCATGTGAGGAGAGCCACCACCACATGAGTGACATGAGTGACTCCACCATATGTGACATTGAGTGCATTTCCTATGAGAGGATGAGTGTGACCACCACTAGCCCCACACATGAGAGCATGCCACACATACTATGTGAGGTTGAGAGCCATTTGAGTGACTCCACCAACTATACGAGTGAGAGCATCCACGAGGGAGTGAGTGAGCCACACCACTTAGTGAGTGAGGTAGTTGAGAGGGCATTTGAGGCCACTATGATTTCTAACGACTTAACCTCTACTCCGAGTGTGTTTTCTTTGGTGCTAGGTCTCCTACATGACGACATGCCTACCCTCGACGAGTCCATCCCTCCAATGAACAACCCGATGGCCATGGTGGAAGAAGATGCACCACCCACATGGTTCCATCAAGATGAAGATGAGAACGATTGGATCTTGAACCCCTCACCTACAACTCATGAGCGACGCTCCAAAGGTAAAATAGGTGATGGTGCTTCTCTCGCCCCACTAGTGGACTATATTGACAATGATTGCTTGCATGATGTTGACACACCTATTGACATGCTTCATGCTAGTGCGACTTCCTCATGTCTTGACTTACCTATTTATGATGAATATGATGATGAGCATGTTGAGTTGCCTAGTTGTGATGCTATGCTCCATAGGATATCATGTGAAAATTCTTTTGGTCACATCATGTTTGACAACCCTTTAAATTTGTCATATGCTATGAGTGAGATCTCACATATTGCATCATTTCAATCTCAACATAGTAACTATGCATGCACCATTAAAGTGAATCCTATTTGCACTTGTGGCATAGATGACAAGATGATGGTCATTGGAATGTGTTCCTCTTGCGATGATATTGCCATGCTTCCTTTACATGATTTGCGCAATTCATCTAATATACCATGCCATGATCACATTGCTCCGGATATGCATTGTTTTGGATGCTATCAATATTCTCCATGTGATGTTTCCATGAATGATAATGAGGAGACCCCCATAGTTTCCTCATACATACTAGGAGATCTTGATGCATGCCATACCTTGTATGATTACCATGATTGTGTGCACCATATGCATTGCATGAATCACAATGATATTTCTCGTGATGCATTACACAACTTGAGTCTCCATTATGCTATACATAACAACAAACCTCTCATGATGGATGACATGTTTCTATATCACACATCTCATTTATTTGAGCATTGGCTATTTTGTGCTAACCAACACATGCACGTGCGCATCATGATGGATGATGTGTACATATACCACACACACACAATTTTTCCTTTGTCTTTGTTTTGTGTAGGTACTCATGAACATTTGTCAACCTCACAATCCCATGAGTTGACAAAACGAGCTCTCGAGAGCAACGATGACTTGGGATTCCGTGGATTGTCCTTACCACCATTCTCTTCGCGCAACCACTACGCGCATCTCTTTTACTTGGCTCTCACACAGCTATGGGCTCTTTGCCACTTGTCACATTATGCCCATACTATCGTGTTCACTTTGCATGTTATGCCTCTTGCTATGACTTTTCCATGCAATTGTGACCCTTGCTTGCATTTACTCATGATTCACCATTATGATAATCCTATGTGTATTTGCATGCTTGGTGGAGATACTCGTAGCTACTACCATGATTTCTTTGTGCCCCACGCTATTGATGCTTGTTGTGTTGGGAGAGTCATGATGCCCTATTGCTATTTACACATGGCCTCTCGCCAACACATTGATGATATTTTGCTCATATCTTGCTTTCATGTTTGTGCTATGCCATGTGCATCACGTATGCTCACTATTTGCACACATGACATGCTTGCCATGATTACCTCTAGTACGTTGCATCTTCGCACTACTAGCTTGTTTGACTTGATCGCTAAGATTGCTTGCTATGTTGCATCACCCATGTTCCACTCTTACTTGCTTTCTTGGGTTGATGACATATATGTTCATGCCATTCACATCATTCGCATTGATCATTGTCACTTGTCTCCATTAGTTACATCTCTCATATTCCCTTGTATTGAGTGCAACCATGCTATGCCTATTGATATTGGAGACTTTGACACCTTTCTTGTGATGCATACTTGCTTGATTGAGCCTATTGCATTTGGTTGTTCTCGCATCTTATGCCTACATACCATGCACCACACCCTTGTACTTTCTTATGATAAGAATGATGCAAGCACTTGTTGGGTATTTTCCCACACGAATGCTAGGTTTTGCATTACGGCTAACCTCATTTGTTTTTCCGAGTGTTTGTCATGTTCTTTCATTTTGAAGGATTCACAAGGCGGTACCATCACAAGGCATCTTTGGCATGTGAAGGCATACACGTTGCGCGACACCAACATCTTCGAGAAATTCCTAAAGGTGAATTCCTTCTTTGTGAGCCATCCTCACTTATGCATATTGGATGGGCCATACTTTCATTGTTGTTTCCTTCTTGTTGTCTACATGATACATCTACGGGATGGAGGACCGACATTGAAGATGGACCCTTTGGATGCACCTTCAGAACTACACTTAGGCCACGACATTGAGCACTGGTATATCACCACTCCTTCGGCACATTGCACCAAAACCTCCATATTTGCTGATTGTTTGCCCACATGCCATGCTCCATGGACAAATCATACCCATGACAAATTTGCATCTTATGCATGGATTGACTCACATTATGATTGCCTTGTTGCATCTTGTATTCCCATGTCATCCATGATATATGAGCTTGTGCATTTCCTTAGCAAATTTGTTGTGATCTTTCTTGATGGCATATTCATACACCATGATCATCTTGTCCTCCATCAATTGCATGATAACATACAAATATTGAGCAACCATTGCCATGTTCATGCTATTGATAAACCATCACACTATGACATCCTTTTGCATAATGGTTGCATTGATCACATTCACAACACCTTTGTGTGCACCACAAATGCATTTGATCACATGAATGCTTTACATCTCATACTATATCATCTTGCTAAGCTTCATGTACCTTGTCACACGGACTCATTCTTACATGATGGACACTTTGTGTGCGCTAACCATTGTATTTCCAAGTGTACTTTGTGCTTGCTCAATTTGCATGTACCACATACCGGAGACACCTTGGAGTACTTGGATTGCGACATGACCTCAACTTCGTCCAACTACAAGTCCATTCACGACTACCATTTCCATGGTGATGAGGTTTTTGATCCGAGGTCGGATCTTTCCCAAGGGAGGGGAGATGATGCAGAGCATCCCATGATCATCCCCATGTTCACTTCGATAAGACCTCAACTACACACAATTGGACACAAGGTTCACTCACTCCTCTCCGAACCTCCACTTTCTACATGTGAGACATGGCTACTACCTCAAATATATGTGCTATGCATGACCAGGAACCAAGAGGGAGGCCATGGAACAACTAGGAGCATTGGACAAGACAGCGAGGACACCAAGTACAAGGATCAAGAGAAGCTGCTGGAAAAGCTACAGGCTCCGGCCGTCTGCCCTCTACCGGACGACCGACGACTCCCATGCGACCGGATGACCGGAGGCCACGGGACGTCCGTAACTTCAACGACAGAAGGAAAATAGCGGAAGTTCGAAGACTTCCGGACGTCCGGACCCTCGCGAGCCACCGGACGTCTGGTAGCCGTCGGACGTCCGCTACATGCTGTCTGCGCACAGTTATCGGGCCAGAGGCCCATGTATCCCTCTCCACCTCCTCCTAGTGAGGGTTAGCTTAGTGATAGCTCATTTGATACCTAGAGCTTTGCTCATCTAGTGGTTCATCTCCTCGAGACTGACTGCGGCACCTCTTCGGAGAAGATCCACACGGATTCAAGACCTCCTTCACGGAGAAGATCCCGCGGGATACCCCAAGACCTCCTCACAGAGAAGAACCGGTTGCCCTTTGTATCGTCCCTTGTTGATCATGGATCTTGTATCTCTTTGTGTTCCGAGGATCTAGCATATGTGTGACTTGTTCTTGTTGGTTTGAGTGTTTCTCTCGCGTTTCCCCTCGTGTTCCCTCTCGTGTTCTTCATGGGATCCCCTCCATTTCATGGAAGAGCGGCCATCTAGGGTTCCACCCTACATCAGATCCTGAACTACATACGAATCAAACATAACCCCACCGTGTTCTCTTCTCAAAGTGAAAAGAGACAGTCACGGTTACTCACACAATTGTGTGTTTTACTTCAGATCATCTGTCAAGTTTTCTACAACCGGACATTAACAAATTCCAATCTGCCACATAACCGCGGGCACGGCTTTCGAAAGATCATAACCCTGCAGGGGTGTCCCAACTTAGCCCATCACAAGCTCTCACGATTAGCTGAAGCGATAAATATAATATCATCACTCCTTATCTTAGGGAAATCCGATCAGGCTCGGCATCCCGGTGCACAAGACATTTCGACAATGGTAAAACAAGTCCAGCAAGACCTCCCGGCGTGCCGACACCCTGATAGTAGCCGCGCGTATCTCGTCTCAGGCCACAACCGGATGGGCGATGTTACAGGTAAAACCAAACCTCGAGTTTCCCCGTGGTGGCCCCGCAGGACCCCCGTTTGGGACCAACACCATCAGCACTGGCCCCCCTGCTATGTAGACAAGAATCTCCAAGGAGCGTCCCCCTTATGCAATTTAATTAATTAATTAAGTTATTATGAGGCAAAATAAAACCAATGTTGGGCCTTGCTGGAGGAGTTTTATTCAAAGTCGAAGTGTCAAGGGGTCCCCATCCACCCATCGTGTAAGGAACGCAAAATCAAGGAACATAGTGCCAGTTTATCGGCGCCTAAGGTGGCATGAGTGGAACAAAACACCGAGCAAAAGGCCAAGCCTTCCACCCATGCCCAGTATATAGGTGTATTAATAATAATTATAGATATTGTGATATACCAACAACAAGTTCCCTCCTGGAACGAACTTCATCTTCACCTGCAACTAACAACGCTATAAGAGGGGCTGAGCAAGCGGGTAACATAGCCAAACAGTGGTTTTGCTAGGAAGGTGTCAAAGGTTAGAGGTTTCATGGCAACAAGGAGAGGGCTGACAATAAAAGATGGGTAGCGCGACATGTAACGATAGCATCGAGACAACTAAGCATGGCAATGGTAGTAAAGGTATCCAAGGGTATGATCATCTTGCCTGGAATCCCGCAAGGGAGAAGAACGGATCCATGAAGTAGACAGAGCAACATAGTCGAGCGAATCCTCACAACTCCGGAACGAAACCGAAGCTAACAAGAGAAGCAACCGGAAAGAAGCAAACAACACGGTAAACACACATAGCATAAACATGGAATACGATGCACATCCAAGTATGATGCATGTCCGGTTTAATTATGCATGGCATGGCAAAGTGCACAAACAACACTACAAGTTAAGTGGAGCTCAATATGCAACGAGTTGCATATTGACGAAAAACCATATTTTATTTATTTAGTTGACTCTCGTTTATTTACAAGACAAGATTAAATGTTTATTTTAGCATGGCAAGAGGTGAAGCAAGAACAAACTATCTATTTAGGCATTTTAAATGAGGCCGGAAATAACAACAACAATTCCGGGAAACCCCATATGTAAGTTTAGCAATTTTAAGCAAACAACAATTCACACATATAATGTTGTTAACATGATGCGGATGACATGATCAAGTTTTATGCAATTTATTAAAAGATGACAAGAAGAGATATGAAGCATTTGTCACCGTGGTGGAAAGAAAGGGTGCCACGGCAATGATCCGAAAGTGATGCATCGGCAACATCTCGGTTCCGGTAACTCGTTGAGAGTCCGGGCAAAAGAAAGATGGCGTGAGCGTGTCGAACAAGATGAAAAGGTGGGGTGATCCCGTCACCGGGTTCCCACGGGTCGGCGACGAGGCAACCGAGGAGCATGACAAAAGATGATACGGGCCCGGAGCACACATGGGAAACATTTCATACAACACATGCATTCCACGGGTCATCGACTCGGGTTTATACCTTCGGAACATTCGTTTCGGGGCGGTTCGAGGTCGTCGAGGGACGTAGTGGAAGTAGTGGTACTCGCGGCTCATCGTTGAAGTAGTCGTTCACAAGTCAAAAGGAAGTAGTCGTCGCGACGGTAGTGGTACACATTCGGCGACGGTAGTTGTTCACGTTCGTAGAGGTACACATTCCGTAGATGTTCGTGTCGCGAGAAGAGGTACTTGGCGCATCCGGTAGTCGTGGTACTTGTCGCGGTATCGGACGTCCTTGGGGCGACGGTAGTCGAACTTGGAGGGGGGTAACGGTAGTCGTTCACGATCGTCTTGTCATTTGGCGCCATCTTGGTCTTGGCAACGGTAGTGGTACACGGCGCCGGTAGTCGTACTCGGTCCTCGGGGCACCGGAGAGGAACTTGACGAAAAACTGCAACTAAGGAACTTGGTGCTGCTCCCTGGAAGAGGAACATGGCAGGACCGAAGCACACAAAAGAAAAACCACGCTCGAGCTTCACGGAGGCAGCAGCAAGGAGACGATGGACAAGTGTCCGGCTTCGGCCTTGGCGTGAAGCAGGTCAGGCGGAGCTCCACGAGGCCGAGGAGGAAGTCGCGGCGCTGGCTGCGCGGCTTGAGGACGGGGAGGACGGGGCGTGCCGCTGCGGTGCTTGGCGCGGAGAGCTGCTCATGGCCGCGGGCTGCTCGAGGGGGCTCTGGACGAGGCAACCGAGCACCCGGCCTGGAGGGGCGCGCTGGAGGCGACCGGAGGGGCGCCTTGGGCCTGGTGCGGTGGGGTGGCTCGTGGGGCTCCATGGCGGAAAACAGGGGCGTCGGCTGCGCCTGGCCGAGGCAGGGACCTGGGCGCACGGAGGAAGGCAGGAGAGCAGGGCCTGATCCGACCGGAATCGGGACGAATGCGAGCTCTGGCGATGGGACTTGGCGTCGGGACCTGCGTGAGGATACAGGGCGGCATCGATGCGAGATCGATGGGAGGAGAGGCTCGATGCGGGAGGAAAGGGGCGAGGGGAGAGATCGGGACGATGGGTTGGGGTCGAGCGAGAGGCTCGTGTGCGAGCGTGTGAAGGAGCGGCGGCGGGTAGGAACGAGAGGGGGAGATGGGGATCGGGGTTTGAGAGGGAGACGGGGTCGCTAGGTTAGGCCGCCGGTCGGGCCAGGAGTTGGGCCAGGAGGGATGGGCCGGCAGTGGCTGGATAGGGAACAAGCCTGCTGGGCTCTCTTCCTTCTTTTTAACTGCTGTTGTTTTCCAAAAAAAAACAGAAAACAACAAAGAAGAAAGAAAAGGAAGGAGGTGTTAGGAATAGGATTAGGGCATAGGGTAAAATTCCCTGGACTCACAAAAATGTAAGGAATTAAATAAAATTGTTGGAGGTTTTTTTGGAAGAACCTCGATAAATGAGAAAAGAAATATAGGGAAGGTTTTTGACGGTGAAACTTGAATTAAGAGGCATGGGAATATTTGCAAGTGTGTTGCGGTTAATTCCAAACAATGGAACATTTGTAATATAGCTCCCTAAATATTGAGAGGCTTTTATATGTTATAAATAGAAGTCATCCTTCCCTCGATTTAAATGGACTGAAGGTCCACACAATTTATTTAAGTTGAGATGCAAAGAAATATGACATGATGGCATGATGACATGATGCAAAGCAAAAATAAATAAAGCAAGCACAAAAGAAACACACGGGAGAAACCGAAACATCTGGAATCTTCTGGAATCTTCTGGGACGTCGGTCTTCGGGCGTCACAACTCTCCCACACTAACAGAGGATCTCGACCCGAGATCCTAGAGATGGCACCGGATAAAAACGGGAGAGGAAGAGGTAAAACAAAGTTGCTTCTTCGACAAACGAGTGAAACCATGAACCTTGAGAGGTTAAACAAGTTGAAAGAAGAATACAACAGAGATGAACGAAGTTAGGAGCACTCCGGTAAAAGGAGGAACAAGGAACATAACGAGAACCTTGTAGGTTGGAAGACATTAAACAAGAGCTTACAAACCAAAAGAATATGAAACTGCAACGGTATAGCCAAGGAATAAGAATGACATAATTTGGACAGCACTCCGTCCGAAAATGGAAGGAATTAACATGAACTAGCCAAGTTGGGATGATCTTGATGAAAACAACAACACACAGCCTCCGGAACATTGAAAGAATGGCACAAGGGGTAAGAAGGATTCAGACAGCACTCCGGAGTAAAGAGAGGGCAAACTTGGTAAGATGAGGGAACTTGAATGAAGAATACAACACTCCGGTTAAATAGATAAACAAGGAAAAGAACATGATCTTGACAAAACGAGATTATGGGACAAAGAGTGCAATATCACAATGCCTCCGGAATGAAAGAATAGAATATAGATCAACGAAAGAAATGAATGGAGAAGAAAAATGACAACTTCTCCCACAAATGAATTGGGAAAAATCCTCCTTACAAAAAAGGGCTGAACGGAGTTGTTGAAAATAATCAACAGCAAAAGAATAAGCTTGATGTGGGCTTATGGAAAACATCTCAAAATTATACGTTGATAACCAGCCACTGACGAAAACATTTGATTGGATTGAGATAAACAAGGAGACGATAAACTTATTTCACCGGAATGATAAATGAAGAACTTGGGTCATTTATAAGCACCAAAATTAGCAACAATCCTTAGGGAAAGCTTTTAGGTGAATTATAACCCAAGATAACTCCAACGAAATAATTAAAGGGTTGAAAAGATCTCCTGAACAAGGAAAATGATGGTTTTAAATATCTCATACTTGATAACTCGTGAATCATAAAACATGAAGGAATTGTCAAGAATGACATAACACCATCTGAAAAGATAAGGTAGAACGAATTGCAATTGGAATGCAAGATGAAGAATGCTTGAGCTCCAAGAAGAATCTTGATGAAGACTTCGAGAATGAAATAAATCTTGATGAACCACCATGAGAACTCCGGTAATGAAAGCATGAGAAGTGAAAGATGAAAAGAATAAGATTCAAGGCCTGCGATGAATTAGATGTAGCTTTGGAATGATATAATTTAATAACTTGGAGCTCCGGAAAACAAGATGAACAACTTAGGACCGAGAATATGATACGATGAACAAGCTCCGAAGGAAGGGATAAATCACTTCGGGGAAATAAGGATAAGATTTACTGTATGCTTATCCTTCATCAAATTAAATTGATGACAAGCAACGGATTGGCATACTACTTATTCTCGTTGCAAAGAATTAAAGAGAGGTCTAGCACAACCTTGGGTAATCTTCACCGAACCACCGGTAGGATTGTGAAAAGAACGAGTGAATAATATGATAACAAGGAAGAGTAAACTTGAATGAACCACCGAAAGAATATGGAGACGAACGAAGAGGCATCAATGAAGAATATTTGGAGGACAAAGTTGAAAACTGAGAACGAAGAAATCTTCTGAAATGATGGCCTTCGGAGGATCACAAAGAAAAGAATTTATGAAATGCTTCGGACGGTTATAATAAGAATTCCCCACAATCTGAACAATAATGAGGATGGCATGAAGCTAGAACCACGAATCTTCAAGAGAAGGGCCAAGATTTAAGAGAAACTCTTCTCCGGTCTTCAAATGTTGAGAGTGAAGACGAGAAATGCCATGAAGAATTTCGAGATACTCCGGACGAATGACAAGAGGAAGGTGGAGCAAAAGATGGAAATAATTGAAAACAAGCTTGGAGAAGGCATGTGACTGATGGAAATCATACTTACGTCACACTTTGAAAAGAATTTTAGAATAACTCCGGAAAAATTAGGAGAGTCAGGTAAGATCCTGGGAAAAGACCTGTGGGTTAGGGCCCACTCAAAGAAATCACCGTTGAAAAAGATTGCTTAATAGATTTTTGCACCGGTTGAATTAAATGGCTTGAAGCTCAGAATAGTTTGAACGGATTAAGAATGGAATTATGAACCTTCAGCACTCCGGATATGAATAGCAAGAGGAGAAAGAATAATTGGTGCACCGGAATAAGAAAGCATTGTGAAATGAGGAAAAGGATAAGATCAACACCGAAATCTTGAATTACATCCACCGGCAGAATTTGAGAACAAAAGAATGATGAACTTGAAGCTCTTGAGCATCTTCACGATAAATCACCGGATAAGAACATTGAAGGAAATGAATGAAGAAATATCACATGAATAAAATGGATACTTCATTTAGAATTTCTGGCTCCATAAAGAAAAGGGAGGGAGGGTGGGCAAAAACAAAGACAACTTGGGATGAATGAAATAGACAAATCGTCAGATTTCTCAACGGCGTCCGTATGGAATAACTTGAAGAGAAGGCACACCGGTTGAAAAGGATTAACATGACAATCTTGACGATCAAGAAGGATTAGCACTCCCATAGAAATATGAGAATACCGATTAGGAAGGTATGGAATCAACATTTGACATCGAAGCAACTCGAATACCAGAATCAAAACAAAAACAAAGGATAGATATGTTGCAACAAAATCTTCACAATATCATCCGAGCAAAGAATTGAACGAATGAATTCCGCAGGTACATCAACTTGTCGAGAAGCCACTTGGGAGAACAAAAGGTAAATAAAACAAGAAGGAGCAGAAGAACAAATACAAGAAAGAAGCTTCATTCGACATATTCGTGCTGAAAGCTTATGGAACATGTTACAAAAGGGTTTTGCAATCCCCGGATCAGCATAGCCAAGGACCCTTTAAGATGCAACTCCCGATCGGAACAAGTCCATAAAACCACTTCACTCAATGTAGAACCCCGAACTTCATATCGTGCATTCGTTGGAAGAATGCCTAGAACTACTGGATGAACCCACCTATTAATTTCCGAAAGTTTCCAGTTATGCAATCAGGTGTTGGGGATACAGGGGAAGCATCGTGCACTCAACTCTAATCCTACATCCAGTTGTATCCATCCTTCAACACATAACCAGTTATTTCCGGAAACCGTTTACCTCGGACCTTCGAAACGCATCCACTATACAAGCTATGGCAATACTCCCGAACTACCTCCCCAGTACTGGGTGATGTCGGGGTTATCTTGCCACTAACCGCATAAGAGAGTTTTCGATGTCGGCCGTCTTAAGTATTCCAGAACTGATGCGATATATTTGTGACGACAACACCTCGGAGCTCAACTCCCCGGGACACTGCCACAACCCCTAATGACAAGAGGCATCGAGAACAATGTTCTCGTCACAAAGACATCGGAACAATCCAAACAATACTCGCGTGATCCTAAAAAAAATTTGGTGAATTTTTGAGAATAGAAGAGACAAAAGTAAACGTCAGGAGTCCTCACCAGAGTGAAAAGAGATGAGGAGCAAACAGAAATCCTACTCTCCGATATAAATATAGGACTCAAAACATTTTCAGTGTGTGCCTAGACTCAACCGTCAACGATTCGATCAATCAGTGGGGGCTTCTAGGTCGGAGAAGGATCTGAATACCAACTTGTAATGCCCAGGATGGTACTATACCTCCTACGTGTCGAGGCACGACTAAAAGGTATAAGCCCATTCTGGAATGATCTCAAGTTTGGTATATTTGCACGACTCATGTAAAAGAGGGATTAAATTGCAAAAGGAGATAGTTGGCTTACACTCGCCACTTCACACAATACAGTACATAAGCCAAAACATCACAACCCGACTACGGGCGAAGATCCAAAAGAAAGATACCAAAACATAAAGCCACTGTTCCGAATCGCCCCTAGTAGAAACCACTACTGATCGTCGAAGACGTCACAAGCATACGGCCACTCTCTTCATCGAGCTCCCAGTGAAGAACTTGAACCATCTCCTGCATCATCTCGGCTAAACCTGCATCTGGTGTTGTAGTATCTGTGAGCCACGAGGACTCGGCAATCCCATAACCATGGGTATCAAGACTAGCAAAGCTTTATGGGTAGGAAGAGGTAAAGTGGTGAGGTTGCAGCAGCGGCTAAGCATAATATGGTGGCTAGCTTACAAGTACAAGAATAAGATGAGCATCTACACAAACGGTTGCAACTAGTAGTGATCGCTAGAGATCCTGAACTACATACGAATCAAACATAACCCCACCGTGTTCTCTTCTCAAAGTGAAAAGAGACAGTCACGGTTACTCACACCGTTGTGTGTTTTATCTCGGATCATCTGTCAAGTTTTCTACAACCGGACATTAACAAATTCCAATCTGCCACATAACCGCGGGCACGGCTTTCGAAAGATCATAACCCTGCAGGGGTGTCCCAACTTAGCCCATCACAAGCTCTCACGATTAGCTGAAGCGATAAATATAATATCATCACTCCTTATCTTAGGGAAATCCGATCAGGCTCGGCATCCCGGTGCACAAGACATTTCGACAATGGTAAAACAAGTCCAGCAAGACCTCCCAGCGTGCCGACACCCTGATAGTAGCCGCGCGTATCTCGTCTCAGGCCACAACCGGATGGGCGATGCTACAGGTAAAACCAAACCTCGAGTTTCCCCGTGGTGGCCCCGCAGGACCCCCGTTTGGGACCAACACCATCAGCACTGGCCCCCCTGCTATGTAGAAAAGAATCTCCAAGGAGCGTCCCCCTTATGCAATTTAATTAATTAATTAAGTTATTATGAGGCAAAATAAAACCAATGTTGGGCCTTGCTGGAGGAGTTTTATTCAAAGTCGAAGTGTCAAGGGGTCCCCATCCACCCATCGTGTAAGGAACGCAAAATCAAGGAACATAATGCCGGTATATCGGCGCCTAAGGTGGCATGAGTGGAACAAAACACCGAGCAAAAGGCCAAGCCTTCCAGCCATGCCCAGTATATAGGTGTGTTAATAATAATTATAGATATTGCGATATACCAACAACAAGTTCCCTCCTGGAACGAACTTCATCTTCACCTGCAACTAACAACGCTATAAGAGGGGCTGAGCAAGCGGGTAACATAGCCAAACAGTGGTTTTGCTAGGAAGGTGTCAAAGGTTAGAGGTTTCATGGCAACAAGGAGAGGGCTGACAATAAAAGATGGGTAGCGCGACATGTAACGATAGCATCGAGACAACTAAGCATGGCAATGGTAGTAAAGGTATCCAAGGGTATGATCATCTTGCCTGGAATCCCGCAAGGGAGAAGAACAGATCCATGAAGTAGACGGAGCAACATAGTCAAGCGAATCCTCACAACTCCGGAATGAAACCGAAGCTAACAAGAGAAGCAACCCGAAAGAAGCAAACAACATGGTAAACACACATAGCATAAACATGGAATACGATGCACATCCAAGTACGATGCATGTCCGGTTTAATTATGCATGGCATGGCAAAGTGCACAAACAACACTACAAGTTAAGTGGAGCTCAATATGCAACGAGTTGCATATTGACGAAAAACCATATTTTATTTATTTAGTTGACTCTCGTTTATTTACAAGACAAGATTAAATGTTTATTTTAGCATGGCAAGAGGTGAAGCAAGAGCAAACTATCTATTTAGGCATTTTAAATGAGGCCGGAAATAACAACAACAATTCCGGGAAACCCCATATGTAAGTTTAGCAATTTTAAGCAAACAACAATTCACACATATAATGTTGTTAACATGATGCGGATGACATGATCAAGTTTTATGCAATTTATTAAAAGATGACAAGAAGAGATATGAAGCATTTGTCACCATGGTGGAAAGAAAGGGTGCCACGACAATGATCCGAAAGTGATGCATCGGCAACATCTCGGTTCCGGTAACTCGTTGAGAGTCCGGGCAAAAGAAAGATGGCGTGAGCGTGTCGTACAAGATGAAAAGGTGGGGTGATCCCGTCACCGGGTTCCCACGGGTCGGCGACGAGGCAACCGAGGAGCATGACAAAAGATGATAAGGGCTCGGAGCACACATGGGAAACATTTCATACAACACATGCATTCCACGGGTCATCGACTCGGGGTTATATCTTCGGAACATTCGTTTCGGGGCAGTTCGAGGTCGTCGAGGGACGTAGTGGAAGTAGTGGTACTCGCGGCTCATCGTTGAAGTAGTCGTTCACAAGTCGAAAGGAAGTAGTCGTCGCGACGGTAGTGGTACACATTCGGCGACGGTAGTTGTTCATGTTCGTAGAGGTACACATTCCGTAGATGTTCGTGTCGCAAGAAGAGGTACTTGGCGCATCCGGTAGTCGTGGTACTTGTCGCGGCATCGGACGTCCTCGGGGCGACGGTAGTCGAACTTGGAGGGGGGTAACGGTAGTCGTTCACGATCGTCTTGTCATTTGGCGCCATCTTGGTCTTGGCAACGGTAGTGGTACACGGCGCCGGTAGTCGTACTCGGTCCTCGGGGCGCCGGAGAGGAACTTGACGAAAAACTGCAACTAAGGAACTTGGTGCTGCTCCCTGGAAGAGGAACATGGCAGGACCGCAGCACACAAAAGAAAAACCACGCTCGAGCTTCACGGAGGCAGCAGCAAGGAGACGATGGACAAGTGTACGGCTTCGGCCTTGGCGTGAAGCAGGTCAGGCAGAGCTCCACGAGGCCGAGGAGGAAGTCGCGGCGCTGGCTGCGCGGCTTGAGGACGGGGAGGACGGGGCGCGCCGCTGCGGTGCTTGGCGCGGAGAGCTGCTCGTGGCCGCGGGCTGCTCGAGGGGGCTCTGGACGAGGCAACCGAGCACCCGGCCTGGAGGGGCGCGCTGGAGGCGACCGGAGGGGCGCCTTGGGCCTGGTGCGGTGGGGCGGCTCGCGGGGCTCCATGGCGGAAAACAGGGGCGTCGGCTGCGCCTGGCCGAGGCAGGGGCCTGGGCGCATGGAGGAAGGCAGGAGAGCAGGGCCTGATCCGACCGGAATCGGGACGAATGCGAGCTTTGGCGATGGGACTTGGCGCCGGGACCTGCGTGAGGATACAGGGCAGCGTCGGCGCGAGATCGATGGGAGGAGAGGCTCGATGCGGGAGGAAAGGGGCGAGGGGAGAGATCGGGACGATGGGTTGGGGTCGAGCGAGAGGCTCGTGTGTGAGCGTGTGAAGGAGCGGCGGCGGGTAGGAACGAGAGGGGGAGATGGGGATCGGGGTTCGAGAGGGAGACGGGGTCGCTAGGTTAGGCCGCCGGTCGGGCCAGGAGTTGGGCCAGGAGGGATGGGCCGGCGGTGGCTGGATAGGGAACAAGCCTGCTGGGCTCTCTTCCTTTTTTTTAACTGCTGTTGTTTTCCAAAAAAAAAAACAGAAAACAACAAAGAAGAAAGAAAAGGAAGGAGGTGTTAGGAATAGGATTAGGGCATAGGGTAAAATTCCCTGGACTCACAAAAATGTAAGGAATTAAATAAAATTGTAGGAGGGTTTTTTGGAAGAACCTTGATAAACGAGAAAAGAAATACAGGGAAGGTTTTTGACGGTGAAACTTGAATTAAGAGGCATGGGAATATTTGCAAGTGTGTTGCGGTTAATTCCAAACAATGGAACATTTGTAATATAGCTCCCTAAATATTGAGAGGCTTTTATATGTTATAAAGAGAAGTCATCCTTCCCTCGATTTAAATGGACCGAAGGTCCACACAATTTATTTAAGTTGAGATGCAAAGAAATATGACATGATGGCATGATGACATGATGCAAAGCAAAAATAAATGAAGCAAGCACAAAAGAAACACACGGGAGAAACCGAAACATCTGGAATCTTCTGGAATCTTCTAGGATGTCGGTCTTCGGGCGTCACAGTTGGTGTATTTTATATCGAATCCTCTGTCAAGTTTTCTACAACCGGACATTAACAAATTCCAATCTGCCACATAACCGCGGGCACAGCTTTCGAAAGATCATAACCCTGCAGGGGTGTCACAACTTAGCCCATCACAAGATCTCACGATCAACGGAGTAACAACTCCAAAAATTGGGAAGGCCCAAGTGTTCTCGGAATCCCGTGCTCAAGATATTTCGACAATAGTAAAACTAATCCAGTTAGACCACCCGATGTGCCGACAAATCCTGATAGGAGTCGCATGTACCTCGTTCTCGGGGCACACCGGATGGGCAAGACGTCGGGTTGGCTGAGACCCTGGCTGCCCAGGGGCGCCGGGCATCACCCAGTTGGGACCAACACTCAGAGATCACTGGCCCAGGGGTTGGTTAAGAATCCACGGGGTCCGGAAAGTCCCTATGCAAGTTTTGTAGTTATTAGGAAAATGGAAAACCAAGGTTGGGCCTCGCTAGAAAAGCTTTAAATAAAGAAAATTACTAAGGGGCTCCCATAACCCCAACCGTGTTAGGAACACAAAAACTCAAGGAACATAACACTGGTTTATCGGTTCCTAAGGTGGCATGAGTGGAACAAAACACCGATCAAAAGGCCAAGCCTTCCACCCATTGCCAAGTATATAGGTGCATTAATTTAAATAGAGATATTGTGATATTCCAAAATCCAAGATCCGACATGGAGCAAGCTTCATCATCACCTGCAACTAGCAACACTATAAGAGGGGCTGAGCAAGCGGTGACATAGCCAAACAATGGTTTGCTGGGATGGTGTCAAAGGTTAGAGGTTTCATGGCAACAATGAGAGGCTGACGACAATAGGTAGGCAGCCCGACATATAACGATAGCATCGCGACAACTAGCATGGCAATGATAGTAATGAGATCCAAAGTGACTGTCATCTTGCCTGAGATGCCACTAGGAAGAAGATCGAGTCCATGAAGAAGACAAAGAAGAAGCCACGAAGACGAACCAAGCGTAGTCGAACGAATCCTCACGATCGCAACGAAACAAGCACTAACAAGAAGAAGCAAGCAACACGATAAATACCCAACACATAACAAGACATAATGCTCAACCAAGTACTCCCTCCGTTCCTAAATGTAAGTCTTTTTAGACATTCAAATGGAATACAACATACAGATGTATGTAGACATATATTAGAGTGTAGATTCACTCATTTTGCTCCGTATGTAGTCACTTGGTGGAATCTCTAGATTGACTTATATTTGGGAATGGAGGGAGTATGATGTATGACAAGGCTACATGATGCAAATCATGGCAAGAGATGAAGCATGCAAGAACATCACACAAAGCAAGTTTAAATGAGGCCGGAAACAACATATAACAATTCCGGTAAGTCCTCATATGCAAATTTAGAAATTGGTCCAGATTTGAACAAACCTTAAGTTCAAGTTGTTAAACAGCAAGTTAACATGCACCATGATGATCTACTCAAAATTCTAGTCAAGTTACATATAAAGTTCATTTAATTCGGAGCTACGGCCTAGAAGATATGAGCAAAACAAGTCAAGCATGGCAAAGATGCAAGATGCATTCAAACATCATGCAACCACACTCCAAACATGTATACAACATGATATGATACATGTACTTGCAAAAACAAGCAATTTTCATAGAGGACATGATCAAAACTGAGCAATGGTTCAATACATACACACGAAACAAGATATAACAACAATATGTCCCGAAAATAGCAACTATGCACTTTGCAATCATCAAAACACCATGGTACAGGAACATTTCATGGCTTCAAAGGGCATGGCAAGCATGTACATGTCAAGCACTACAAACATGATCACTAAGCTACTACCAAATACCACTAGAACATGTTCAAAACATCATGACAAGATTGCAAATGATAACATTTTCACAGACTTAGTGAAATAAACTAAACATGGCAGCAACAATGACAAGTAGGCATGTTTGCAAGCTTGTGCAACTCATTCCAAATCATATCATGGCATGTGAATATAACCAACAGCAAGAAGACATGTTTATGCAGCTACTCATGTCAAGAACATGGTCGTAGGATGCATAGAACACTAGATATTCACATGGAAAAACTGAACTTATTGATAACAGGCTGACAGAAACATTTTATAGCAATTTGAGAGCATGAAAGAGACAAGCTACAACAACCTATAATTTCGAACAAGGACATGGATGGATAGAGCATAACATGGACTTCAAGACATGTTAATTGGACATTCCAAAACATGCATGGATTTGAATATAGCATCAACCAAACATGGCATCATGATATAACAGTTTCAGACTTTGCAGTTTTCAACAAGTCTCAGAAATCAGCAAACAGCGAGTAGACCACTTTGCAAGCTTGTTCCACTCACCACAAGTAATAACATGAAAAGTGGATTGCTCCACAGCAAAGATGACATGATTATGCTCCTAACACACGTTGACATGGTGCTCAAAAAAAAATTACACAAAAATATATGAAAAAGACAAATCAGCAAGTTATATTAAGTTTCAGTACTTAACAACAACTAGCACTTTTTTAATAGAGATTAACATGGCGAGATGCAACCAACATGTATGCAAATGCAACCATCATGTAGAGCACAGAGAGACGAACATTTTCACATATTATTCACTCAAAACGGTTCCTCGAGCACAAAGTTACACCGCTCACAAAATATCATCGTGATACTGTTTTTCAGGGACTTAGCTGAAAAAATGACTAAGTCTGGGATGTGCGCGGGATTACTGCGCAGCGCGTGGGCGGAGGATAAGCGTCTGCTCACCTCGGGCTAGCAGAGGCTGGGCCGGCCTTGGCTCCACTGGGCCTTGGACGCGTTGGGCCGGCGGCTGGGCCTCGCGATCTGGGCTTGGCATGCGGGACCACGAGGCCGAGCGGCGCTGGGGAGGCCGATGCGGGCGTCTCGCACGCAGGGACGACGAAGTGGCCGCGACGGCGAGGAACTCCGGTGAGAGAGGGGTTGGTGACGGGTGCCGGAGGTCGGGAACAGGCGGATCCGGGCTTGGGGACCCCGGATCCGGCCGCGGCGGTGGTCGGCAGCGCTCGGTGCAGGCGGACGGGTCGCAGGCGGTGGCGGGTCGAGGTGGTTTGGAACGAGGCTCGCCGGAGGCCGAGGTAGGGAGGCGAGCTGCGGGGCCGATGGAGGAACAGGGCAGTGGGGATGGCCTAACTCCAGCGACTTAGGGCGGAGGTGCTCGTCGGCGTCGGGGCTCCGGTGGCCAGCCGACAGAGCGCGGCGGCAAGGGAGACCGGGCACCAGGCGATGGGGAGCGAGGCGCTCGGGCGCAAAACGCGCCCGTCGGGGCCCAGATCTGCCCCAGGTGGTCCGCAGTCGGGCTGATGCTGGCCACGGCAGTGGAAGCGGGGCATGAGCGATGTGGAGGCCGGAGGTTGGATGGAGGGGCGGAGCATGTGGCGGCGGCGTGCTGGTGGCGCCGGATCCGAAGGAGGTGGCGCTAAAAATGAGGATGAGGGAGGTGGGATTGCGGCTGGAGGTTAGGGGTAGGTTTAGGCTTCCAAAATTGGCATGTGGAAGTGTTTAAATAGGCAGGGGGCTAGGTTAGGGGTATTGGGGAGCCATTTTGGACCCTCCGATCTCGATCGGATGGTGCCGGTCGAGAGGGGGGCTAGGTGGGTGAGTGGGCTGGTTTAGTGGACTGTGTAGGAGGAGGTAGGCTTGGGGAGAGAAGAGAGAGAGAGAGGCCCGCGGGGATTTTCGGAGACCGTAAACGTCCAACGATGTAACCGGCAACGGTGCCGCTATATTTTAACAGTTGGGCTATCAAACGGACTCCGAATGCGACGAAATTTGGCACGCGGTCTGTCTATACTATAATAAGACAACATGCCAAATTTCAACCCATTCCGAGAACATTTTCCGGTCACTTATAAAAAAAGATTTTGGAGGTGCCGCGGGCGCGTGTGAGTGTGTCTGGGCTCCGAACGGACAACGGAAAGGACGAGGGAGGCTCGGCAACTACGGACGAATGCAAGTTTTGAAAACATGCAGATGCAATGCACATGATGACATGGCAAAGTGCAACACGCAAGCAGATGACATGGCAACGACTACGAATAACTGGAAGACACGTGTCACATCGGTCTCGGGGCGTCACAACACTCCCCCGCTAACAAGATATCTCGTCCCGAGATCTTAGGAACAAGACGGAAGGGAAAAAGGAAGAACAACATCCTTCTTGGACAAACGAGTGAAACAAAAGAATCACAAAAGGTTGAGCCACTTGAAAGGAAGAATGCAACGAAGATGAACGAGTTGAGAAGCTCTGGTTAAAATGAGGAAAGAAGGCATACGACGAGAACCAAGAGCTTAAGTGATAAGAGAGACATTGAAACCACTCCGGTTAAATAGAATAGTCAAGGAATAAGAACAAGAAAAATTTAGATAGCACTCTGGTTGAATATGAATGGAATGGAACAAGAACTTGAAAAGGTGAAATGATGCTCGACGAGAGCAACAACACAATGCCTCCAAAAGAATTTAAAGAGTGGGATGAAAAGAACGGATAAGAGAAGAACAATTTCCACCACGAATGAATTGAAAGAGAAACTTCAAAGAAATGCTTGAACGTAATTGTTGAAGAATCAACAACAACAAAAATAAGCTTCATGTGGGCTTATGAAAAACATCTCAAAGTTTGAGGTGAATTTCCGCCACCACCAAATGATTGAACAGCTGAGAAAACAAAGAAATGCAAAACTACACTTCAAAAGAATACGGAGAATTATTTGCATCTTGAGGTGCAAGAAGAATAATGCTTGCGCTGCTCCACAACAATTTGATGAAACTTGTAGAATGATTTGAATCGCGATGAACCACCATGAAGAACTCCGATAGAGAAAGGATGATGAAGGATGAAAAGAATAAGAATAGGTCCTTGTGATGATTTAGAGGGGGGGGGGTTTCCGACGAGATGGCCGAGGAAAACTTGAACTCTAGAAAAGAAAAGTTGAAAACACTTGGGATTAGAATTTTATTCCTCATGAACAAATTCCGAAGCAACGGATTAATCAACTTGATGAGAGAAGAATAAGATTAATGTTATGCTTATCCTTCATCAACTAAATTGATGAGAAGCAATGGATTTGCATATCACTTATCCGCATTGAAATTGATTAAAGAGGGATATAGCACAAAACTTGAGAAAGTCTTCATGAACCACCGGCGGGATTGGAAAGAACGAATGAATTGATGAGATAACAAAGGACAAAGAATCTGGAATGGACCACCGTAAAAATTGAAACCGAGTGACGAAGGAGAATAATCCACCATAAGGAATTGAAATTGAGTGAATACAAGAGAATGAATCGTCGGGAAGAATAAAGCACTTGGGGAATTTAGATACAAGAGAACGAACAGATCGTGAACTGATTAAAGAACACTTGAAAGAAGCACCGGAAGAATATAGGGACGAATGAAGAGACATCAATGAAGGGTTATCAGAACCACCGGGGAAGTAATGGGCCTTATTGTCCTTAGGGGAGAGAGAGGAAGGCAGCCAAGGGCTGGCCGCGCGTCCCCCATGGGCCTAGTCCGAATTGGACTAGGGGGAGGGGCAGCGCCCCCTCCTTCCTTCTCTTCTCCCTCCCTTCCTTCTTCTCCTAGTTGGACTTGGAAAGGGGGGTGTTCCTACTCCTACTAGGAGTAGGATTGCCCCCTTGGGCGCGCCCTATAGGGTCCGGCCGGCCTCCCCCTTCCTTCTTTTATATACGGGGGCAGGGGGCACCCTAGAACACACAAGTTAACAGTTGTTTTAGCCGCGTGAGGTGCCCCCTCCACAGATTCCACCACATGTCATATTGTCGTAGTGCTTAGGTGAAGCCCTGCGGGGATCACACCATCAACACCGTCGCCACACTTTCATGCCGACGGAACTCTCCCTCATCCTCAAATGGATCAAGAGCTTGAGGGATGTCATCGTGCTGAACGTTCAGTGCACGGAGGTGCCGTACATTCGGTACTTGGATCAGTTGGATCGTGAAGACATTCGCCTACAGCAACCACGTTACTATACGCTTCCGCTTTCAGTCTACGAGGGTACATGGACACACTCTCCCTGCTCGTTGCTATGCTTCTCCTATATAGACTAGCCTGATCATAGGATTTTTTTTGAAATACTACGTTCCCCAACAGTGGCATCATGAGCCAGGTCTATGTGTAGATGATATGCACGAGTAGAACACAAAGAGTTGTGGGCGATAATAGTCATACTGCTTACCAACATGTCATACTTTGATTCGGCGGTATTGTTGGATGAAGCGTCCCGGACCGACATTACATGACCGCGTTCATGAGACTGGTTCTACCGATGTGCTTTGCACATAGGTGGCTGGCGGGTGTCAGTTTCTCCAACTTTAGTCGAATCGAGTGTGACTACGCCCGGTCCTTGTTGAAGGTTAAAACAACACACTTGACGAAAAATCGTTGTGGTTTTGATGCGTAGGTACGAATGGTTCTTGCTAGATGCCCGTAGCAGCCACAAAAAACTTGCAACAACAAAATAGAGGACGTCTAACTTGTTTTGGCAGGGCATGTTGGGATGTGATATGGTCAAGACGTGATGAGTTATACGTTGTTGTATGAGATGATCATGTTTTTCAAATTATCGACAACCGGCAGGAGCCTTATGGTTGTCTCTTTATTGTATGAATTGTGAAAGCCACGTAATGGATTTACTTTATCACTATGAGTTAGCGATAGTAGTAGTAGCAATAGTTGGCGAGACGACCACGACACTACGATGAAGATCTTGGTGTCAAGCCGGTGACGATGGAGATCATGATGATGCTTTGGAGATAGTGATCAAAAGAACAAGATGATGATGGCTATATCATGTCACATATTTTGATTGCATGTGATGTTTATCTTATTATGTATCTTATTTTTCTTAGTACGATAGTAGCATTATAAGACGATCCCTTACAAAATTTCAAGGTACAAGTGTTCTCCCTAAGTATGCACCGCTACGGCAGTTCGTCGTGCCGAGACACCACGTGATGATCGGGTGTGATAAGCTCTATGTTCACATACAACGGGTGTAAGACAGTTTTTCACATGCAGAATACTCGGGTTAAACTAGACGAGCCTAGCATGTACAGACATGGCCTCGGAACACTAGAGACCGAAAGGTCGAGCGTGAATCATATAGTAGATATGTTCAACATAAGATGTTCACTATTGAAAACTACTCCATCTCACGTGATGATCGAACGTGGTTTAGTTGATATGGATCACGTGATCATTTAGATGACTTGAGGAATGTCTATCTAAGTGGGAGTTCTCAAGTAATATGATTAATTGAACTTTAATTTATCATGAAATTAGTCCTGATAGTATTTGCAAATTATGTTGTTGGTCAATAGCTCGCGTTATAGCTCCCCTATGTTTTTGATATGTCCCTAGAGAAAACTAAGTTGAAAGATGTTAGTAGCAATGATGCAGACTAGGTCCGTGATCTGAGGATTATCCTCATTACTGCATAGAAGTATTATGTCCTTGATGCACCGCTAGGTGACAAACCTATTGCAAGAGAAGATGCAGACGTTATGAAAATTTGACAAGCTCGGTATGATGACTACTTGATAGTTTAGTGCGCCATGCTTTACGGCTTATAACCGGGACTTCAAAAATGTTTTGAACGCCACGGAGCATATGAAATGCTCCAAGAGTTGAAAATAGTATTTCAGACTCATGCCCGTGTCGAGAGGTATGATACCTCTGACAAATACTTTGCCTACAAGATGGAGGAGAATAGCTCAACCAATGAGCATGTGCTCAGAATGTCCGAGTACTATAAATCGCTTGAATCAAGTGGGAGTTAATCTTCAGATAAGATAGTGATTGACAGAATTCTCTAGTCACTATCACCAAGTTACTGGAACTTCGTGATGCTGAAATCAACGAAGGTAGAAATCAAGAAAGAGCATCAACTGTTGATGGTTAACAAGAGCACTAGTTTCAAGAAAAAGGCAAGGGGAAGAAAGGGAACTTCGAGAACAATGGCAAGCAAGTTGTCGCTCCCGTGAAGAAATCCAAAGATGGACCTAAGCCTAAAACTGAGTGCTTCTACTACAAAGGAAATGGTAACTGGAAGCAGAAGTTGCCCAATATTTGGCGGATAAGAAGGATGGCAAAGTGAACAAAGGTATATCTGATATACATGTTATTCATGTGTACCTTACTAGTATTAATAGTAGCCCCTGGGTATTTGATACTAGTTCAGTTGCTAAGATTAGTAACTCGAAACAGGAGTTGTAGAATAAACAAAGACTAGTTGAGGGTGAGGTGACGATGTGTGTTGGAAGTGGTTCTAAAACTGATATGATCATCATCTCACACTCCCTATACTTTCAGGATTAGTGTTACACCTAAATAAACGTTATTTGGTGTTTGCGTTGAGCATGAACAAGATTGGATCGTGTTTACTGCAATACGATTATTCATTTAAGTGAGAGAATAATTGTTATTCTGTTTACATGAATAAAACCTTCTATGGTCATACACCCAAGGTAAATGGTTTATTGAATCTCGATCGTAGTAATACACATATTCATAATATTGAATCCAAAAGATGCAAAGTTGATAATAATAGTGCAACTTATTTGTGGCACTGCTGTTTAGGTCATATTGGTGTAAAGCGCATGAAGAAACTCCATGTTGATGGTCTTTTGGAATCACTTGATTATGAATCACTTGGTGCTTGCGTACCATGCCTCATGGGCAAGATGACTAAGACTCCGTTCTCCGGAACAATGGAGTGAGTGACTAACTTATTGGAAATCATACATACCGATGTATGCGATCCGATGAGTGTTGAGGCTCACGACGGGTATCGTTATTTTCTGACCTTCACACATGATTTGAGCAGATATGGGTATATCTACTTGATGAAGCACAAGTCTGAAACATTTGAAAAGTTCAAAGAATTTCAGAGTGAAGTAGAGAATCATCGTAACAAGAAAATAAAGTTTCTACAATCTGATCGCGGAGGCTAATATTTGAATTATGAGTTTGATCTTCATTTGAAACAATGTGGAATAGTTTCACAACTCACACCGCCTGGAACACCACAGCGTAATGGCGTGTCCGAACGTCATAACCTTACTTTATTAGATATGGTGCGGTCTATGATGTCTCTTACGTATTTACCACTATCGTTTTGGGGTTATGCTTTAGAGAGAGCTGCAATCACATTAAATAGGGCACCATCTAAATCCGTTGAGACGACACCTTATGAACAGTGGTTTGGCAAGAAACCCAAGTTGTCGTTTCTTAAAGTTTGGAGCTGCGATGCTTACGTGAAAAGGCTTCAACCTGATAAGCTCGAACCCAAGTCGGAGAAATGTGTCTTCATTGGATATGCAAAGCAAATTGTTGGGTACACCTTCTATCACAGATCCGAAGGCAAAATATTCGTTGCTAAGAATGGATCCCTTCTAGAGAAGGAGTTTCTCTCGAAAGAAGTGAGTGGGAGGAAAGTAGAACTTGATGAGGTAATTGTACCTTCTCCCGAATTGGAAAGTAGTTCATCATAGAAATTAGTTCCAGTGATTCCTACACCAATTAGTGAGGAAGCTAATGATGATGATCATGAAACTTCACATCAATTTACTACTGAACCTCGTAGGTCCACCAGAGTACGTTCCTCACTAGAGTGGTACGGTAACCCTGTTCTGGAAGTCATGTTACTAGACCATGATGAACCTACGAACTATGAGGAAGCGATGATGAGCCCAGGATAAATACTGAACGGGTACTGCAACAGTTCAAACAAACTTAGGTTGGGAATACTTTAGAGAAGGATGAGTACGCCAAATGAGCAGAGTTGTTACTACAATCGCAAGCAGAAGCATCAGATCTATGCTAGCCATCGGAGTCATGATGAAGAGTAAAGGAAGAACAACGAAGAACAACGCCCTAGCCGTGACGAGCTCGCGGGGGAAGCCCTAATGAGATCAAGATGAAAAGTAAGGAAATAACTTACCGGAGTTGTCGGGTGCGGAGGAGCGCCGACGAGGCTCTGGTCCAAACAGGTTGATACAGCGGCCTGAGTTGAAGAAGAGGGAAAGGTCGATGGCGGCGGCGGTGCCTAGGCACGGACGGGTGCGAGGAAGAAGAAGGAGCGAAGAGACGAGGAAAAAAAAGGAAATGACCCCTCGCCCTATTTATAAGCCGAAAGGTTAAATGGTAGGCGCGGGAATCAAGGAGCCTGAAAGGTGGATATGGGACGACATTGTCGCCTTGATCTTCGGAGATTTTAATAAATAAAGAATAAAATAGGTACATGTATTAAATGGACAGGTGACATCATGGCGATTCAACATAATCCGGGAAGGTGACGTCATGGCGGTTTACAAGATATCTGAAGCCATGGAGGACCAACTTTTCCAAGGTGTTGAAGATTGACATGAGCAGGTTCAAATCAATCTGGGGCCTAATGTCAGGGATATAACTATTAGGTATAAACCGCCGAGGAGGGGTCGGTTTATGCCCATAAGGATTTAGTTTTACTGAAGCCCAACAAAGCAGAGTATGGCGCGTTATTACAGAAGGTTAAAGACCCAGGGCCCAAAGGGTGTTAGGGCCCGTAAATGTGAACCGCCATACGGCGTGTGACTTGTATTGTAAGATAGGAAAGATAGAGACCGAGCCGGGCACGTCTATGAGCCGGCCTCGGGATTCTGTATACCGGACTGGGTGTCATCCTGTGTATATAAAGGGACGACCCAGCGATGGTTCAAGGACAGAGAACAACAACTCGAGACACAGGCAAAGCGGATTCGCTCCTTGGTCACCGAAACCCTAGAAATACCACACCAAACTAGACGTAGGCTTCTACCTTCATCGAAGGGGCCGAACTAGTATAAAATCCATTGCGTCCTTGTCCGCTTTAACCCCTGTAAGCTAACCCGTAGCGATGGATCCACGACTAAGTCATTTTGCTAGGACATCTGCCGTGACAAAACCACGACAGTTATCGCCCACCGTGGGGCTATCGGACGATGGTTTCAAGTTCTTGAAGGGCGGCTTTGAAGGACTCAAGGGCTACGCGGCGGGCCCGAGGACTAAGAGTCGTCGTGGCAAGATCTACATCGACGATGCAGGCCGGGGTCCCGTGGCCGATTCAATCGAGTACGGGTGCCGGGTCTGTGATGCCCCAAGACCGATGCGCCAGGTGTCAGCCAGTTATTCGTCGTCGTTGCCATGTCATTTGCTTGTGTGTTGCACTTTGTCATGTCATCATGTGCATTTCATCAGCATGTTTTCAAAACTTGCATTCGTTCGGGCTCCCCAGTTCTCTCCGTTGTTCGTTCTGAGTCCAGACACACTCGCACGCGCCCGCGGCACCTCCGAATATTTATTTTGTAAGTGGCAGGAAAATGTTCTCGGAATGAGTTGAAACTTGACGTGTGGTCTTATTATAGTGTAGACAGACTGCTTGTCAAAGTTCGTCGCATTCGGAGTTCGTTTGATAGCCCAACCGATAAACATATAGCGGCACTATAGCCGGATAAACGTCGGACGTTTCGGTGTTCCGAAACTGCCGCCGGGCCTCTCTCTCTCTTCTCTCGTCTCCGCCCGATGCCTTCTACACAGCCCACTTTTACCCCATCACGCGCGTCCGAAACCTGCCCGAACCCGATCCACTCTGTTGTTACCGATGGGTCCGGATCATCCCCAAACATCCCTAAAACATCTCCATTTTCTTATTTGGTCTCCTCTAGCATATTTTTTCTCGGACCGTCCGATTACGATCATAGGGTCCAAATAGCCCCAGCTTCGACCACCTTCCGTATATATACATCGGGCAACCCTAGTTTCTCGTCCTACTGTCCCATCCTCCTCGTTACCGCCGCCACCCACTGCCCTCGCACCTCGGGATCCATCCCGATCTACAGAGCCCCTTTCCTCGTTTTCCAAATCTAGCCAACCAGAGCACCTGCCCCCTCCTCCCTCCTCGAGCCTGAGGCCATGCCTCCTCTGCTCGATCTCCTCCGTAGCCGAGGTGCCCTTCGACCAGCGCACCTGAGCTCCTCCCGAACCAGAAAAGCCCACGGCCAGGGCTTGAGCCTCCTCGCTCTGCTTCGTCTGCTCACCGCGCCACTGTCCATCGCCCGAGGCCTCCTCCTCGAGCTCCCACAGGCCACATACCCCGCCATGGCCTCAAGGTCGTCGCTGCTGCCTGGAACCAGCCGTATCCGATGAACCTGGCCGGGATCTGCCTCCCCTCGTCTAGATCGACCGGTCTCCGCCATCCCCGACCTCCGCAGCCTCACGTGATGCCATTCTCCATCGCCGCAGGACACCGCCGCTTCCCTGAGCTCTCCCTCGAGGTTCCTTCGCCTCGCACCTCCTCTGCCCCGCCAAGTCCTGCGCCCTCCGTCCTTCGCCTCCGCGTCGGAGATCCCCATCACCAGGACCACTGCCGTCGACTTCTGCTTCGAGCAGCCAGCAGTTCAGACAGAGGAAGGCGCCTCTGCTTCGTCCGGTTCGGTCGAACGCTATGTCGACCGTCGCCCCGCGTTGACTTGGTCCAGCGCCAGCGGACAAGTCGACGAGCGCTGCCTCCAGCGCCTCCTGGGTCGCATCCCCGTGAGGCCCAACCTCCCTTGCGCCTTCCTGGGCCTCCTCCACCGACAAACCGAGGCCCAGCCCCAGCCCCCTCTGCATCGACTGGGCCGAAGCCCACTGGGTGAGGCCACACCGCAGCGCCTCCTCCCTGTGTTTTCCTGCTGATGGGCCGGCCAGTTTCGGCCTGACCATGTTTTTTTTTCAGTTCTGCGTTTTAGCTATTATTCCAGAGTGCAGCAGTTTTGCAGAAAAGCCCTCAAACTTCATGCATATAATAACTTCACAACTGTGCGTCATATGCAAAAACTTTATATATGAAAATTGCTTAGATTTTTGTGTTGATTAATAATATGCCACATTCAACCCTGTTTAAAACATTTAAGATGATGTTTGTTTAATTTTGCTCAAATGTTATGTTAAAATGGTTTAATTCATAACTTAATAACCGTAGCTCCAAATTTAATAAACTTTAAATGTAAATGGGGTAGAAAAATGTGTAGAATAACATGGTGCATTTACTTTTGCTGTTTAATAACTTTAAAATAAGTTTTAGGCAGAACAGTACCAAATTCAAATTATGCACATGGGTTTTTTCCGGAATTGTTGTTTGTTGTTTCAGGCCCCATTTAAATTGCCTAGATAGGTAGTTTACTTTTGCTTCACCTCTTGCCATGTTAAAAACATTTAATCTTGTCTTGTAAATAAACGAGAGTCAACTAAAGAAATATAATGTGGTGTTTTGTCAATATGCAACTCGTTGCATATTGAGCTCCACTTAAATTGTAGTGTTATTTGTGCACCTTGCCATGCCATGCATATTTAAACCGGACATGCATCATATTTGTTTGTGCATCATGCCATGGTTATGATATATGTGTTTACCGTGTTGTTTGCTTCTTTCCGGTATGCTTCTCTCGTTAGCTTCGGTTTTGTTCCGGAGTTGTGAGGATTTGTTCGACTACTTCATGGACTTGTTCTTCTTCCTTGCGGAATCCCAGGCAAGATGACCATCCCCTGGGATACCTTTACTATCATTGCCATGCTAGCTGTCTCGATGCTATCGTTATATGTCGCGCTACCCATCATTTATTGTCAGCCCATCTCCTTGTTGCCATGTAACCTCTAACCTTTGACACCGTCCCAGCAAACCGTTGTTTGGCTATGTTACCCGCTTGCTCAGCCCCTCTTATAGCGTTGCTAGTTGCAGGTGAAGATGAAGATTGTTCCATGTTGGAACTTGTTGTTGGAATTTCACAATATCTCTTAAATATATTAACACGCCTATATACTTGGCAATGGGTGGAAGGCTTGGCCTTTTGCTCGGTGTTTTGTTCCACTCATGCCACCTTAGGAGCCGATAAACCGGCGTTATGTTCCTTTATTTTGCGTTCCTTACACGGTTGGGTATATGGGGACCCCTTGACATTCGTCTTTGAATAAAACTCCTCCAGCAAGGCCCAACATTGGTTTTAATTTGCCTCATAATAACAACTTAATTAATTAATTAATTTGCATAGGGGGTCATGTCCCCGAGGATTCTTCTACATAATAGGGGGGGCCAGTGCTGATGGTGTTGGTCCCAAATAGAGCACTGTGCGGGACCGCCCCTTGGCAACTTGGTGTATCTTGCTCCTGTACGCTTCGCTCATCCGGACGCGGCCTGAGACGAGATATGCGCGGCTACTATTAGGGCGTCGACACGCCGGGAGGTCTTGCAGGACTTGTTTTACCATTGTCGAAATGTCTTGTGCACCGGGATTCCGAGTCTGATCGGGCTGTCCCTAAGATAAGGGGTAATATTATTATTACTTCTGCTGATCGTGAGAGCTTGTGATGGGCTAAGTTGGGACACCCCTGCAGGGTTATGATCTTTCGAAAGCCGTGCCCGTGGTTATGTGGCAGATTGGAATTTGTTAATGTCTGGTTGTAGAAAACTTTACAGAGGACCCGAGATAAAACACACAACGGTGTGAGTAACCGTGACCGTCTCTTTTCACTTTGAGAAGAGAACACGGTGGGGTTATGCTTGACTCGTAGGTAGTTCAGGATCTTTAGCGATCATTACTAGTTTGCGACCGCTTGCGTAGATGCTCCTCTTACTCTTGTACTCGTAAGGTTGCCACCATATATTGCTTAGCCGCTGCTGCAACCTCACCACTACCCTCTTTCATATCCATAAAGCTTTGCTAGTCTTGATACCCATGGTTATGGGATTGCTGAGTCCTCGTGGCTCATAGTTAAGACAACACCAGATGCAGGTACAACTAAGTACGACGCATGAGATGGATCAAAACTTCACTGGAAGTTCGATGAAGAGCGTGGCCGTATGTATGTGATGTATTTCGACGATCAGTAGTGGTTCCTACTAGGGGCGATCAGACCTTGTGTTTATGGTATCTTTCTCGTTTGGTTTTCGTTTGTAGTCGGACCCTGTGTTGTGGATGATGTATGTTATTGTATTCATTGTGTGACGTGGCGAGTGTAAGCAAACTATCTATTTTGCAATTTCATCCCTCTTTTACATGAGTCGTGCAAATATACGATACTTGAGATCATTCTAGTATGAGCTTATGCGTTTAAGTCGTGCCTCGACACGTAGGAGGTATAATTTCATACTAGGCATTACAAGTTGGTAATCAGAGCGTTCTCCGACCTAGGAGCCCCCACAGATTGATCGAATCGTTGACGGTTGAGTCTAGGCACACACTTGAATTTTTTTTGAGTCCTATATATATATCGGAGAGTAGGAATTCTTTTTACTCCTCATCCCTTTTCACTCTTGTGAGGACTCCTGACGATTACTTATCTCTTCTACTCTCAAAAATTCACTAATTGTTTTAGTATCACGCGAGTATTGTTTGGATTGTTCCGATATCTTTGTGATGAGAACATTGTTCTCGATGCCTCCTGTCATTTAGGGGTTGTGGTAGTGTCCCGGGGAGTTGAGCTCCGACGTGTTGTCGTCACAAATCTATCGCAACAGTTCTGGAATACTTAAGACGGCCGACATAAAAAACTCTTCTATGCGGTTAGTGGCAAGATAACCCCGACATCACCCAGTACTGGGGAGGTAGTTCGGGAGTATTGACTTAGCTTGTATAGCAGATGTGTTTCGAAGGTCTGAGGTAAACGGTTTCCGGAAGTAACTGGTTATGTGTTGAAGGATGGATACAACTGGATGTAGGATTAGAGTTGAGTGCGCGATGCTTCCCCTGTATCCCCAACACCTGATTGCACAACTGGAAAGTTTCGGAAATTAATAGGTGGGTTCTTCTAGTAGTTCGTAGGCATTCTTCCAACGAATGCATGATATGAAGTTCGGGGTTCTACATTGAGTGAAGTGGTTTTATGGGCGTTGTTCCGATCGGGAGTTGCATCTTAAAGGGTCCATGGCTATGCTGATCCGGGGATTGCAAAACCCTTTTGTAACACGTTCCATGAGCTTTCAGCGCAAACATGTGGAATGAAGCTTCTATCTTGTATTTGTTCTATCTGGTACTTGTTGATTTTATTTACCCTTTGTTCTCCCAAGTGGCTTCTCGACAAGTGTTGTACCATTAAGCTTATGAAATTCATTCGTTCAATTCTCTGTTCGAATGATATTGTGAAGATTATGTTGCAACATATCTATCCTTTGTTCTTGTTTTGATTCTGGTATTCGTGTTGCTTCAATGTCAAATGTTGATTCCATACCTTTCCTAATCGGTGTTCTCATATTTCTATGGGAGTGCTAATCCTTCTTGATCATCGAGATTGTTATGTTAAATTCTTTTCAACCGACGTGCTTCTCTTCAAGTTAACCTGATCATTTTAATATGTACAAGACCAATTCTTGTTTCTTTTTCTCAACGGTGTCTGTTTCATTCATCCCAAGTTGTCTTTGTTTTTCCCCACCCTCCAACCCTTCTTCTTCTCGGAGCCAGAAATTCTTAAATGAAATATCCATTTTATTAATGTGATGTTTCTTCATTTGTTTCATTCAACTTCATTATCCGGTGATTCTTGGGAAGATGCTTAGGAAACTTCAAGTTCATCATTCTTTTGTTCTCAAATTCTGCCGGTGGATGTAATTCAAGCTTGGTGTTGATCATATATGTTCATCTTGTTTCACATGTTTTCCGTGTTGGAATTTCTTATCCAAGGCTCTCTTATTTCTTCACATCTCTTTATTCATATCCGGAGTGTTCAAGATATCTCAGAGATTCGCGTTTCCACTCTTAATCCGTTCAAGCTATTTTGAGGATTGTCATCTTATTCAAGCCATTTAATTCAACCGGTGCAATATCTCTTAAGCAATCCTTTTCAATAGTGATTTCTTTTGAGTGGGCCCTAACCCACAGGTCTTTTTCCAGGATCTTACCAGACTCTTCTTTTTCCGGAGTATTCTGAAATTCTTTTCAAAGTGTGACGTAAGAATGATTTCCATCAGTCACATGCCTTCTCCAAGTTTGCTTTCAATTATTTTCATCTTTAGATCCACCTTCCATCTTTTTATTCTTCCTGAGTATCTTGCAATTCTTCAAGGTGTTTCTCCTTGTCATTCTCAATATTTGAAAATCGGAGAAGAGTTTCTCTTAAATCTTGGCCCGTTCTCTTGATGAGTTGTGGTTCTAGCTTCATGCCATCCTCATTATTGTTCCGATTGTGCGGAATTCTTTTTATACCCATCCGAAGCATTTCATGAATTCTTTCCATTGTGATCCTCCGAAGGCCATCATTCGAGAAGATTTCCTTGTTCTTAGTTTTCAACTTCGTCCTCCAAATATCCTTCATCGATGCCTCTCCGTTTGTCTCCATATTCTTCCGGTGCATCATTCAAGTATTCTTTAGTCTGCTCGTGGTCCATTCGTTCTTTTGTATCTAAGATTGCCTCACGTATCTTCGTTCATTTTCTAATTCTTCATGGTGGTTTGTTCTCTGTCATCACTCGGTTTCGATTTTTTTTACGGTGGTTCGTTCAACATTCATTTCCCTTTGTCATCATATCAATTAATTCGTTCTTTCTGAAATCAAACTGGTGATTCGTTGAATACTTTCTCAAGATTGTGCGAGATCTCTCTTTAATTCTTTCCAACGAGAATAAGTAGTATGCCAAATCCTTTGGTTGTCATCAATTTAAATTGGTGAAGGATAAGCATGACATAATTCTTATTCTTATTCCTTCAAGGTGATTTAATTCATTTGTTCGGAGTTTGTTCAGGATGAATAAATTCTAATCCCAAGTCCTTTCATCTTTTCTTTTCCGGAGTTCAAAGTTTCTCGGCCATCTCATCGGAACCTCCATCTAAATCACTGCAAGGCTTCGATCTTATTCTTTTCATCTTTCGCTTCTCATGCTTTCATTTTACCGGAGTTCTCATGGTGGTTCATCATGATTTAATTCATCCTCGAAGTCTTCATCAAGATTCTTGTTGGAGCTCAAGCATTCTTATTCTTGCATTCCGAAGTGCAATTATTTCTACCTTTTTCTGTTGAGGTGGTGTTATGTCATTCTTGACAATTTCCTTCATGTTTCATGATTCACAAGTTATCAAGAATGAAATATGTAAACCCATCATTTTCTTTGTCCAGGAGATCCTTTCAACCCCTTCAATTTCCTCGTTGGAGTTAACTTGGGGCATAATTCACATAAATCTTTTCCCTGAGGATTGTTGCTATTTATGGTGCTTATAAATGACCCAAGTTCTTCATTTATCCTCCCGGTGAAATAAGTTTTCCGTCTCCTTGTTGATATCAATCCAATCAATTGTTTCCGTTAGTGGCAGAATTTCACCTCAGGTTTTGAGATCCTCTCCATAAGCCCACATCAAGCCTATCTTTTGCTTGTTGATTCTTCCAACAACTCTATTCAATCCATCTTTGTAAGGATGCTCTTCAAATTCATTTGTGGGAGAAGTTGTCTTTTTCTTCTCCGTTCTTTTCTTTCCAACGATCTAGCATCTATTCTTTCATTCCGAAGGCATTGGGATGTTGCGCTCTTCGTCCTGTCATCTCATTTTTGTCAAGATCATGTTCTTTTCCTTGCTTATCTATTTATCCGGAGTGTTGTATTCTCCATTCAAATTAATGCATCTTATTAAGTTTTGCCTCCCTTTTCAACCGGAGTGTTGTCTGAAATCTTTCTTACCCCTTGTGCCATTCTTTCAATTGTTCCGGAGGCAGTGTGTTGTTGGTTTCATCAAGTATCATACCATATCCTCATGCTCATGTTAATTCCTTCCATTTTCAGACGGAGTGCTATCCAAATTCTGTCATTCTTATTCCTTGGCTATACCGTTGCAGTTTCATATTCTTTTGGTTCGTAAGCACTTGTTTCATGTCTTTCAACCTATAAGGTTCTCATAATTTTCCTTGTTCCTCCTTTTTACCGGAGTGCTCTTAACTTCATTCATCTCCGTTGTATTCTTTCCTTCAATTTGGCCAACCTCTCAAGGTTCGTGGTTTCACTCGTTGGTCAAAGAAGCAACTTGTTTTTACCTCTTCCTTTTCCATTTTATCCGGTGCCATCTCCAGGATCTCGGGTCGAGATCCTTTGTTAGTGTGGGAGAGTTGTGACGCCCCAAGACCGATGCGCCAGGTGTCAGCCAGTTATTCGTCGTCGTTGCCATGTCATTTGCTTGCGTGTTGCACTTTGTCATGTCATCATGTGCATTTCATCAGCATGTTTTCAAAACTTGCATTCGTTCGGGCTCCCCAGTTATCCCCGTTATCCGTTCTGAGTCCAGACACACTCGCACGCGCCCGCGGCACCTCCGAATATTTATTTTGTAAGTGGTGGTAAAATGTTCTCGGAATGAGTTGAAACTTGATGTGTGGTCTTATTATAGTATAGACAGATCGCCTGTCAAATTTTGTCGCATTCGGAGTTCGTTTGATAGCCCAACCGATAAACATATAGCGGCACTATAGCCGGATAAACGTCGGACGTTTCGGTGTTCCGAAACTGCCGCCGGGCCTCTCTCTCTCTTCTCTCGTCTCCGCCTGATGCCTTCTACACAGCCCACTTTTACCCCATCACGCGCGTCCGAAACATGCCCGAACCCGATCCACTCTGTCATTACCGATGGGTCCGGATCATCCCCAAACATCCCTAAAACATCTCCGTTTTCTTATTTGGTCTCCTCTAGCCTATTTTTTCTTGGACCGTCCGATTATGATCGTAGGGTCCAAATAGCCCCAGTTTCGACCACCTTCCGTATATATACACCGGGCAACCCTAGTCTCTCGTCCTACTGTCCCATCCTCCTCGTTGCCGCTGCCACCCACTGCCCTCGCACCTCGAGATCCATCCCGATCTACAGAGCCCCTTTCCTCGTTTTCCAAATCTAGCCAACCAGAGCACCTGCCCCCTCCTCCCTCCTCGAGCCTGAGGCCATGCCTCCTCTGCTCGATCTCCTCCGTAGCCGAGGTGCCCTTCGACCAGCGCACCTGAGCTCCTACCGAACCAGAGAAGCCCACGGCCAGGGCTTGAGCCTCCTCGCTCTGCTTCGTCTGCTCACCGCGCCACTCTCCATCGCCCTAGGCCTCCTCCTCGAGCTCCCACAGGCCACAGACCCCGCCATGGCCTCAAGGTCGCTGCTGCTGCCTGGAACCAGCCGGATTCGACGAACCTGGCCGGGATCCGCCTCCCCTCGTGTAGATCGACCGGTCGCCGTCATCCCCGACCTCCGCAGCCTCGCCTGATGCCGTTCTCTGTCGCCGTGGGACACTGCCGCTTCCCTGAGCTCTCCCTCGAGGTTCCTTCGCCTCGCACCTCCTCTGCCCCGCCAGGTCCTGCGCCCTCCGTCCTTCACCTCCGCGCCGGAGATCCCCATCGCCAGTACCACTGTCGTCGACTTCTGCTTCGAGCAGCCAGCAGTTCAGACAGAGGAAGGCAACTCTGCTTCGTCCGGTTCGGTCGAACGCTACGTCGACCGCCGCCCCGCCTTGACTTGGTACAGCGCCGGCGGAAAAGTCGACGAGCGCTGCCTCTAGCGCCTCCTGGGCCGCATCCCCGCGAGGCCCAACCTCCCTTGCGCCTTCCAGGGAATCATCCACCGACAAACCGAGGCCCAGCCCCAGCCCCCCTCTGCATCGACCGGGCCGAAGCCCACTGGGTGAGGCCACACCGCAGCGCCTCCTCCCTGTGTTTTCCTGCTGATGGGCCGGCCAGTTTCGGCCCGACCATGTTTTTTTCCAGTTCTGCGTTTTAGCTATTATTACAGAGAGCAGTAGTTTTGCAGAAAAGCCCTCACACTTCATGCATATAATAACTTCACAACTGTGCATCATATGCAAAAACTTTATATATGAAAATTGCTTAGATTTTTGTGTAGATTAATAATATGCCACTTTCACCCCTGTTTAAAATGTTTAAGATGATGTTTGTTTAATTTTGCTCAAATGTTATGTTAAAATGGTTTAATTCATAACTAAACAACCGTAGATCCAAATTTAATAAAATTTATATGTAAATAGGGTAGAAAAATGTGTAGAATAACATGGTGCATTTACTTTTGCTGTTTAGTAAGTTTAAAAAATGTTTTAGGCAGAACAGTACCAAATTCAAATTATGCACATGTTTTTTTTTCCGGAATTGTTGTTTGTTGTTTCCGGCCCCATTTAAATTGCCTAGATAGGTAGTTTACTTTTGCTTCACCTCTTGCCATGTTAAAAACATTTAATCTTGTCTTGTAAATAAACGAGAGTCAACTAAATAAATATAATGTGGTGTTTTGTCAATATGCAACTCGTTGCATATTGAGCTCCACTTAAATTGTAGTGTTGTTTGTGCACCTTGCCATGCCGTGCATATTTAAACCGGACATGCATCATATTTGTTTGTGCATCATGACATGGTTATGATATATGTGTTTACTGTGTTGTTTGCTTCTTTCCGGTATGCTTCTCTCGTTAGCTTCGGTTTTGTTCCGGAGTTGTGAGGATTTGTTCGACTACTTCATGTACTTGTTCTTCTTCCTTGCGGAATCCCAAGCAAGATGACCATCCCGTTGG
>LR738713.1:261439526-261473307 GCA_902687465.1 Secale cereale | reverse complement strand
TTTTTCCGGAATTGTTGTTTGTTGTTTCCGGCCCCATTTAAATTGCCTAGATAGGTAGTTTACTTTTGCTTCACCTCTTGCCATGTTAAAAACATTTAATCTTGTCTTGTAAATAAACGAGAGTCAACTAAATAAATATAATGTGGTGTTTTGTCAATATGCAACTCGTTGCATATTGAGCTCCACTTAAATTGTAGTGTTGTTTGTGCACCTTGCCATGCCGTGCATATTTAAACCGTACATGCATCATATTTGTTTGTGCATCATGACATGGTTATGATATATGTGTTTACTGTGTTGTTTGCTTCTTTCCGGTATGCTTCTCTCGTTAGCTTCGGTTTTGTTCCGGAGTTGTGAGGATTTGTTCGACTACTTCATGTACTTGTTCTTCTTCCTTGCGGAATCCCAAGCAAGATGACCATCCCGTTGGATACCTTTACTATCATTGCTATGCTAGCTATCTCGATGCTATCATTGTATGTCGCGCTACCCATCATTTATTGTCAGCCCCTCTCCTTGTTGCCATGTAACCTCTAACCTTTGACACCGTCCTAGCAAACCGTTGTTTGGCTATGTTACCCGCTTGCTTAGCCCCTCTTATAGCATTCCTAGTTGCAGGTGAAGATGAAGATTGTTCCATGTTGGAACTTGTTGTTGGAATATCACAATATCTCTTAAATATATTAACACACCTATATACTTGGCAATGGGTGGAAGGCTTGGCCTTTTGCTCGGTGTTTTGTTCCACTCATGCCACCTTAGGAGCCGATAAAGCGGCGTTATGTTCCTTGATTTTGCGTTCCTTACACGGTTGGGTATATGGGGACCCCTTGACAGTTCGTCTTCGAATAAAACTCCTCCAGCAAGGCCCAACATTGGTTTTAATTTGCCTCATAATAACAACTTAATTAATTAATTAATTTGCATAGGGGGTCATGTCCCCGAGGATTCTTCTACATAACAGGGGGGCCAGTGCTGATGGTGTTGGTCCCAAATAGAGCACTGTGCGGGACCGCCCCTTGGCAACTTGGGGTATCTGGCTCCTGTACGCTTCGCTCATCCGGACGTGGCCTGAGGCGAGATACGCGCGGCTACTATCAGGGTGTGAGCATGCCGGGAGGTCTTGCTGGACTTGTTTTACCATTGTCGAAATGTCTTGGGCACCGGGATTCCGAGTCTGATCGGGCTGTCCCTAAGATAAGGGGTAATATTATTATTACTTCTGCTGATCGTGAGAGCTTGTGATGGGCTAATTTGGGACACCCCTGCAGGGTTATGATCTTTCGAAAGTCGCGCCCGCGGTTATGTGGCAGATTGGAATTTGTTAATGTCCGGTTGTAGAAAACTTGACAGAGGATCCGAGATAAAACACACAACGGTGTGAGTAACCGTGACTGTCTCTTTTCACTTTGAGAAGAGAACACGGTGGGGTTATGCTTGACTCGTAGGTAGTTCAGGATCTTTAGCGATCATTACTAGTTTGCGACTGCTTGCTTAGATGCTCATCTTACTCTTGTACTCGTAAGGTAGCCACCATATATTGCTTAGCCGTTGCTACAACCTCACCACTACCCTTTTTCATATCCATAAAGCTTTGCTAGTCTTGATACCCATGGTTATGGGATTGCTGAGTCCTCGTGGCTCACAGTTACTACAACACCAGATGCAGGTACAAATGAGTACGACGCAGGAAATGGATCAGAACTTCACTGGAAGTTTGATGAAGAGCGTGGCCGTATGTATGTGACGTATTTCGATGATCAGTAGTGGTTCCTACTAGGGGCGATCAGACCTTGTGTTTATGGTATCTTTCTCGTTTGGTTTTCGTCCGTAGTCGGACCCTGTGTTGTGGATGATGTATGTTATTGTATTCATTGTGTGACGTGGCGAGTGTAAGCCAACTATCTCTGTTGCAATTTCATCCCTCTTTTACATGAGTCGTGCAAAGATACCATACTTGAGATCATTCTAGTATGAGCTTATGCCTTTAAGTCGTGCCTCGACACGTAGGAGGTATAATCTCATACTGGGCATTACAGGGTCCCCTTAGGTGGCATCCACGTCTTCATTGGCAAGATCGGCAAATCGGGCCTTGAGCCAAACATCTGCTCCAACATCGTCGAGTCGGCTCAGCGTGCGAGACCTACCCAGATTCGGCCCGCCATGAAGCGTGTCTTCATGGGAGCGGTTCACGGAGCGCAAGCTGAGGATGGATCAGAATCTGGCGATGAGTCATCCACTGGAGAGACAGAGTCTTTATATCTGTTGTAGGATGGCCGGACTGGGGGCTGTTCCGACGATGACAGTATTCCGGACACCCTTGATCCGCCGAGCCGGGTCGCAGTCTTCATGGCCGGATCACAATCTGTGCAACAATCTTCAACTGTGGCAGCGTTAACATCCGACCTGGCGGCGGCAGCAGCAGCTGGGGCAGGAGGCCCTGTAAAGCCGCCGGCTCAAGTTCTGTCCACTTTAGTTGACACCCTGACAGCGCTGCTTACGATGGAGGTCAGCCAGGCCGAGAAGGTACAACACGACGCGGAAGTTGCTAAGGTGAGGGGCCAAATAGATCAAGCTAAGTTGGACCTAGCTGCTGAGAATACTAGGATGATCGCGAGGCAGGCCGAGCTAGATGCTCAGGCTTATCGGCTCCTGTTGGATCAGACTACCTCAAATGACGTAATGAGGAGAAGGCGCTAGTCTCGCCTACCGCCGGTTTACGACGCAAGGAACCTCTTCAGTACGCGAGGAGCGGGAACCAACAATCAGCCGGGGGTAAACCGGGGAGAGGTGCCAGGCACGGGGGCGTCGGTCCAGCCACGGATCCAGCCCGTCAGGTCGTTCCATCACAGCATGCGCCGACGCCTCCTGGTCACTACTCCAACCCTTTGGATAACATAGTTGCGCCCGCTTCACGATTGGCAGCCCTTCCCATCAAAGGGGGGGGTCCCCTATAGCAGTGGAGGCGCGACGAGCTAGGGAGTTCCTGGAGACAGCTTTAACTCAACAGCAGGCTTATTCTCACAGCCGCGAGAGGATTCATCCCCCCCCCGCCTGAGCCGGAGTTACAGCAGGCATATGGATGAACCGACCGTGTTAAGTAGTGCACGGAATCGTAACCCGTCATGGAGGGATAACCCGGTGGGTGGAGGTACAAACGCCCAAGAGGTAGTGGATCAAGGCACACAGCGCCGAGAAGCCGAATTAGCAGCACAATATGAAGCCTGTCAACCTACGCCGGTTCGTCCATCTACCACTGTTGAGCTGGGGGTTACTTCCAGCTCCTTGGGAGTACCGTGTCTCACCCCCGCTTTACGCAATGTACGGCTGCCTAAGTACTTCAAAGGACCACGCAAGGTGCCCAATTATACTGCAGATTTATCCCCCGAAGCGTGGGTCGAAAGCTATGAGATGGCAATGGAGATGTTGGACGTGGAAAACGCGGCGTGTGCTAAATACTTCACCATGATGTTGGAGGGCACGGCTCGCACTTGGTTAAAAAGTTTACCGCCGAATTCCATCGAATCATGGGCCGAGTTACGTCGTCGGTTTATCAATAATTTCAAAGACACATGTAAGCAGCCCATGTCCATTGTGGACTTGGCCGCCTGTGTTCAAGGGGAGAATGAGTCGACAAGTCATTGGGTGCACCGAGTGTCAGAGATCCTGCATTCCTCAGATCACATCAATCCGGATACAACAGTTTTAACATTGGAAGGCAATTGCCGGTTTGAGCCTCTGAAGCTGAAGTTGGGATGGCTCAAACGTAATTGTGATGACATGGGGATGCTTATGGGCGCCCTGGTGAAGTATGCCGATTCAGATAGTAGCTAGTATCCAGAGTCTGACGACGAGAAGTCAGGGAAAGGAAAGAAGAATGGTAAAGCGTCGCGGTCTAATCCAGCGAATCAAGGATACAACGATAAGCATAAGGCAGATAGCAATTCAGATTTTGTGGCTAACACTAGTGCACAAGATGATGGCCAGCGTCACAAAGGTAGACCGCCCCCACGGGGCGGACGATCAAACATTAATCTTTAGCGCCAAATGAATTTGCCTTGCCCTAGGCACAATACGAAGGAAAAGCCGGCCACACACCTCTGGAAGGACTGCTTTATTACAAGGGAGTTCAAAAATCGGTTCCAATACTATCATGGATTGTCCGGCGGTTCAGGCCCTTGCCTCCACGGGCCGGGTTATCAAGGTGGTGGTTCCGGTCCAGGATTCCAAGGAAATCAGGGCGGTCACGGCAATCAGCACGGGCATAACTAGCAGAATAGCCAGGGTGGCTATAATCATCAGGGCAATCATCAGCAACAACAATCAGGCTATCAGAGCAACCTAAAACAGCTGAGTAGCGGGCAATACCACGTCTTCACCACTAGCTTGTACATGCGGGATCAAAAGGTGCATAAGAGGGCGGTACACTTGGTTGAACCGGCAGTACCTCGTTACCTACGCTGGTCGGAACAACCTTTAGTGTGGAGTCGTGAGGATCATCCGCCCCGGGTTAATAATCCGGGTCAGCTGGCTCTAGTGGTGGCACCGCTGGTTGGGGGTTACAAGTTCACTAATGTGCTCATGGACGGAGGAAGCAACATCAATATTCTGTATTATGAGACCTTTCGTCGCATGGGGTTGACAGACAAGAAGCTCAGACAGTCCAACACTGTTTTCCACGGCGTGGTACATGGTAAATCGGCATATCTGGTCAGTAAGATAGACCTGGAGGTCACTTTTGGAGATGAGCATGACTCAAGCTCGGAAACTTTGACATTTGAAGTGGTAAAGATCAAGAGCCCGTATCACGCCTTGTTCGGGCGGCCGGTTTATGCTAAGTTCATGGCGAGGCCTTGTTACGTTTATCTGCAGCTCAAGATGCCAGGTCATAAAGGAACTATTACGGTCCATGGGAGCCGTAAGATTGCTTTGGAGTGCGAGGAAGGTGATGCACCTTATGCTGAGGCGGTTTGTGCAACCGAGGAATTGAAATTTTACAAGGATAATGTTGATCCGGCAGACATGCCTCCGTTGAAGAAGCCGGCTACAGAGCATGATACGGCCCTGAAGTTCAAATCAGCTGATGAGACCAAGCAGGTTGACTTTGTTCCTGGCGATTCATCCAAGCAGTTTACCATCGGTGCTAACCTGGATCCAAAATAGGAAAGTGCGCTCATCGAGTTCATCCGTGAGAATCGGGACATCTTTGCATGGAAGCCTTCTGACATGCCAGGTGTACCGAGGGAACTCGCTGAGCACACTCTTAATGTTGATCCCAAGTTTAAACCGGTTAAACAGTTTCTCCGCCGCTTCAATGAAGAGAGGCACAAGGCTATTTGTGAAGAGGTAGCCCGGCTCTTGGAGGCAGGTTTTATAGTTGAGGTGTTTCATCTTGAGTGGTTGGCTAATCCGGTGCTGGTGCTAAAAAAGAATGGCACTTGGCGAATGTGTGTTGATTACACATATCTGAACAAGGCTTGCCCAGCTGATCCTTTTGCCCTCCCTCGTATTTATCAAATCATTGATGCTACGGCGGGTTGTGAACGTTTAAGCTTTTTGAATGCATATTTCGGTTATCATCAGATTAAGATGGCAGTTAAGGACTAGGAGAAAACAACTTTTATAACTCCATTTGGAGCCTTCTGCTATGTATCCATGCCCTTTGGGCTCAAGAGTGCTCAGGTGACATATCATCGTTGTGTGCAAAATTGTCTTCATAAGCAGATTGGGCGAAACGTTCATGCATACGTAGATGATATTGTGGTAAAATCCAGGAAGAAAGACACGCTGATAACTGACTTGAAGGAAACTTTTGATAATCTTCGTGTTTATAAGATGATGCTTAATCCCGCCAAGTGTGTTTTTGGTGTACCAGCAGGCAAGCTCCTGGGATTCCTGGTGTCAAACAGGGGGATTGAAGCTAATCCGGAGAAGATCAAGGCTATTACGTCCTTGGCTAAACCGGCGTTCTTCAGCGATGTCCAGCGATTGGCAGGCCGCATTGCGGCACTGAGCTGGTTTATGAGCCGTTTGGGAGAGAAGGCCATCCCGCTTTACGAGATGATGAAAAAGACAGATCTCTTTGTGTGGAGTGATGCTGCTGATGCTGCGTTCGAGGACTTAAAGAAGCAGCTGGCAGAGCCACCCATCCTTGCCACCCCAGTTGATAATGAGCCGTTGTTGTTATACGTGGCTGCTAACGCCCGAGCCGTAAGTGCTGCCATTGTAGTAGAGCGCAGGGAGGTGGGAAAGGAAATCTGGTTCAAAGGCCGGTTTACTATATCAGTGAGGTGCTCATTGAGTCGAAGCAGAGATACCCGCATTGGCAGAAATTGGTATATGGAGTCTTCATGGCAAACCGGAAGCTTAAGCAGTATTTTCAAGGCCATCCAATCACTGTGGTCAGTTCTGCCCCTCTAGGAGATATAATCCAAAACAGAGAAGCAACTGGCCGGGTTGCCAAGTGGGCCATTGAGCTTAGTCCTCACGGGCTAAAATATGTGCCTCGTACTGCAATCAAATCTCAAGCACTGGTGGATTTCATCAATGATTGGACTGAGTTGCAGCCACCGAAGGAGAAACCGGATCACACGTACTGGACTATTCACTTCGATGAATCCAGGCAATTGGAGGGCTCAGTGGCTGGAGTCCTATTAACTTCCCCACAAGGTGATAAGTTTTGTTATGTCCTCCATTTAATGTTCCCTTGTACTAACAATGCAGCCGAATTGTAATGCTCAGGATGGGACTATACCTCCTACGTGTTGAGGCACGACTTAAAGGTATAAGCCCATCCTAGAATGATCTCAAGTTTGGTATCTTTGCACGACTCATGTAAAAGAGGGATTAAAATGCAAAAGGAGATAGTTGGCTTACACTCGCCACTTCACACAATACATTACATAAGCAATCATCATTCAGAACATCACAACCCGACTACGGGTGAAGATCCAAAGAAAGATACCAAACAACATAAAGCCACAGGTCCGGATCGAATCCTAGTAGAAACCACTACTGAACATCGAAACGTCACAAACATACGGCCACACTTCATCGAGCTCCCGGTGAAGAACTGAACCAACTCCTGCAGCAAACTCGGCTGAACCTGCAACTGGTGTGGTGAAGTAACTGTGAGCCACAAAGGACTCAGCAATCCCGTTCCCGGGTAACAAGACTATTTAAGCCTTGGGTGAGGACAAGGCTGAAGAAAGAACGAGAGGTGAAGGAACAACAAGAGTCTGCAGCAGCAACTAGCACTAACTTACGTAAAAGAGAGCGAGAAGAGAAGGCGCATCGGTCGAGAGATGATCACGAAGTGATCCTAACTAAAGCCTGTCAAACATAACCCCACCGTGTTCAACTCCCGAATCCCTATTCGGAAAATGACAGTCACGGTACACACGCTGGTAGTGTATTAGAAACATTGTGTCAAGTTATCTACAACCGGAATTAACAAGCTCCCATCTGCCACATAACCGCGGGCACGGCTTTCGAAAGTTCAAACCCTGCAAGGGTGTTCCAACTTGGCCCATCACAAGCCCACGATCCGCGGAGTCGCAACTGCATAGTTGGGAAGACCCGAGTATTCTCGGAATCCCGTGCTCGAGTTAAACCGAACTAAGGTAAGGCTAATCCAGCAAATCCTCCCGGCGTGTCGACACCGTGATAGTAGCCGCGCGTATCTAAGTCTCAGGACACGACCGGATGGGTGAAGCTACGGGTTTTTACCAGACCTTGAGTTTCCTCGAGGTGGCCCCGCAGGCTCCCCGTTTCGGACCAACACTCATGTGGAGCACTGGCCCGGGGTTGTGGAATTAAAATAAAAGAGGGTTTGCAAGGCCCTTATGCAAGTTTTATTAGTTTGTTATTAGGCAAATAGTACCAATGTTGGGACTTGCTGGAAAAGACTTAGCACTTAGCGGTTTATCAAGGGGGTCCCATACACCCCAACCGTGTTAGGAACGCAAAATCAAGGAACATAACACCGGTTTATACGGTTCCTAACGGCATGAGTGGAACAAAACACCAAGCAAAAGGCTTAGCCTTCCACTCTTGCCAATATATAGATGATTTCATTATTTAAGCATTTTATATAGTGTGATATAACCCAACCAAACTTCAACATGAAGCAAGCATCTTCGATCTTCACCTGCAACTAGCAATGCTATAAGAAGGGCTGAGCGAAGCGTACTTAGCCAAGCAACGGTTTGCATAGGTAGGGTGGTTAAACATGGCAATTGGTTACAAGTAGGAGGCTGACAAGAAGATCATGGGCATCGAGGCAAAGCTAAAGATCAAGACTCTAGCAATAGGCAAAAATAGTAATGGTATCCGGGTTCGGTCATCTTGCCTGGGATTCCACAAGGGAGAAGAACGGATCCATGAAGAAGACGGAGCAACACAGACGAGCGAATCCTCACAACTCCGGAACGAAACCGAAGCTAACAAGAGAAGCAACCGGAAAGAAAGAAACAACACGGTAAACACACAAGCATAAACATGGCATACGATGCACAAACAAGTATGATGCATGTCCGATTTAATTATGCATGGCATGGCAAAGTGCACAAACAAATACTACAAGTTAAGTGGAGATCAATATGCAACGAGTTGCATATTGACGAAACACCACATGTTATTTATTTAGTTGACTCTTGTTGTTTACAAGACAAGGTTAAATGTTTTTAACATGGCAAGAGGTGAAGCATAATAAAACTACACTATTAAGACATTTTAAATGAGGCCGGAGAATAACAACAACATATCCGGAAAATCCTCATGAGCATGTTTAGTAATTATAAGCAAACAACAATTAAACATTTTAGTTATGTTAACATGATGCGGATGATATGAATAAGTTTTATGCAATTATTAAAAGGTTGACTTAAAAGAGATATAGATGATAAGGAGAATTAATCATCGTGGTGGAAAGAAAAGGTGCCACGACAACAATTCCGAAAATGACGCCATGGCAACATATCGGTTCCGGTAACTCGTTGAGAGTCCGGTGCAAAGGATAGATGGCGTGAGCGAGTCAAACGAGATGAAAGAGGTGGGACGATCCCGTTGCCGGGTTCCCACGAGTCGGTGACGAGGCAACCGAGGAACATGACAAACGGGACGAAACGGACACGGAGCACACACGGGAAACATTTCATACAACACAACAAGCATGCATCTCACGGGTCATCGACTCGAGGTTATACCTTCGAAACATGCGTTTCGGGACGGTTCGAGTTCGTAGTGGAAGTAGTCGTTCACGGGGTGTAGTGGAAGTAGGTGTTCCGTTCGGAGAGGAAGTAGACGTTCTCATTTCTTCACCGAAGGTAGTCGTTCTCGTAGCGGTAGTTGTACTCGGGCGACGGTAGTGGTACTCGCGGTCATCGAGCGACGGTAGTGGTACACGCCGTAGAGGGAAGTAGTTGTTCTCGTTCATCAGAGAGGAAGTAGTTGTACACGAGGTCGCCAACGAGTAGTCGTTCCGTTCGTAGAGGTACTTGAGGGTCTCGTTCGGTCGTCGTGGTACTTGTCGGTCATGTAGAGGTACTTGGCGTTTCCGGGCGTCGGTAGTCGTACTTGACGAAAAACCGTAGTTGTACTCGGGTCGTTGCGGTCTTTGGCGGTAGACGTTCTCGGTTCTCTGTTAAGGTTAACAACACAACACACAAAACAAAAACAAAAACTACAGCAGCACGGGACAGTCCACGGAGGCAAGGGCAGCAGCGGTCTTGGCGACGGAAGGAAGGAGCGAGGCCGCTCGCTACTGGCGCTGGAGGCAGCCAGGCGTGGTTCTTGCTGGAACGGAGGGACGCCATGTAGAAGCGGTAGGAGGAGGCAGCAGGGCGAGGCAACGTGGGAAGGGCGCAGCGTCGCAGCCTGCTCCTGGTAGGCGCTCGGGGTCGGAGGGGAGACCTCGGCGAGGCGAAGAAGGAGGCCGTCGGGCTCGGTGCGGCCGGCTCGCGGCGTGCGGGCGCTCTGGCCGCGGACGGAGGTCGAAGGAGGAGGCAGCAGGCGCTGCTGGAGGACGGGTCCGGCGCAGGCTGAAGAAGAGAGACCGTCGGGGCCTTGGTGCCTGGGCTCCTGGTGCGGGTCGGAGGAGATCCAGAGGGGGTCGGACACGGGCGCGGGAAGGAAGGGGCCGTCGGCCGTCGGGCGCCATGGCGCTGATGGAGGCAGAGGGCAAGGCGAAGGGGGCGTGCGAGAGTGAGGCAGAGGAGATCGAGAGGGAGCGGTCGGCTGGGAGCCTCGAGGGTGGAGCACAGGGATCGGGCGCTGCTCGAGGGACAGAGGGAGAGGGAATCGGGGAAGGAGAAAGGGGGGTGCGGGGCTCGATGGGAGAAACCGGCGGCGCAGGAGGGGATGAGGAACGAGCGAAGGGGTGCGAGCTAGGGTAGGGTTTCGGTGGGGTTTGGGCCAGGAGATGGGCCAGGGAGGCCGCAGGACCTCATGGCCCAGGAGGCTTGGGCCTGAAGGGACTAGGCTGCTCTGTTGTTTATATATCTCTTTTCTTTTGCAGAAAAAGAAATAGAGAGAGTCAAACAAGAAGAAAAGAAAGAGAAGAAGGAGGGGGTTTGAGCAAATCTAGCACAATGAATCATTATTTTTCTCGGGCTCATAAAAAGAGCACGGTCCGAGAAAAATAGAAAAGGCCAGATCGGAAAAATAATTCAAACATATTTGAATTTAATTCAAATAGTTTTGAACTAAGACTTGATGATTGAAGTGTCCAAAAATGTTCAAATTTTCGGAAGAACCTCGAAACAACGGAAAAGAATTATTTGCAAGGTTTGGAAGGAGAAGCTCGAAGTGAAAGCATGGGGAAATATTGCAAGTGTGTTGCGGGTAATTCCAAACAATGGAATATTTATTAATATAGCTCCATAATTATTAGGAGGCTTTTATATGTTATAAAGAGAAGTCACCTTCCCTCGATTTAAATGGACCGAGGGTCCACACGATTTATTTGGTTGGGATGCAAAAAATAAATATGACATGATGGCATGATGACATGATGCAATGCAAAAATAAATAACATAAGCTCAAAAGAAACACACGGCCAACCCGGAACGTCTGGAACTTCGGGAATCTTCTGGGACGTCGGTCTTCGGGCGTCACAACTCTCCCACACTAACAGAGGATCTCGACCCGAGATCCTAGAGATATCACCGGGTAAAAACGGAAGAGGAAGAGGTAAAACAAAGTTGCTTCTTTGACAGACGAGTGAAACCACGAACCTTGAGAGGTTAAACAATCTTGAAAGAAAGAATACAACGGAGATGAACGAATATGAAAATACCCCGGTAAAAGGAAGAACAAGGAACACAATGAGAACCTTGTAGGTTGAAAGACATGAAACAAGAGCTTACGAACCAAAAGAATATGAAACTGCAAGGGTATAGCCAAGGAATAAGAATGACAGAATTTGGACAGCACTCCGTCTGAAAATGGAAGGAATTGAAGATGAACTTGCCAAGTTGGGAAGATACTTGATGAAATGAACAACATATAGCTTCTGAAACAATTGAAAGAATGGCCCAAGGGGTAAGAAAGATTCAGACAGCACACCGGTATAAAGAGAGGCAAAACCTGATAAGATGAGAGAACTTGAATGAAGAATACAACACTCCGGTTAAATAGATAAACAAGGAAAAGAACATGATCTTGAAAAGAAAACAAGATGATGGTTTGAAGAGAGCAATCACAATGCCTCTGGAACGAAAGAATAGATGCAAGATCGTTGGAAAGAAAAGAACGGAGAAGAAAATGACAACTTCTCCCAAAATTGAATTTGAAAGAGCATCCTTACAAAGAAGGGTAGAACGGAGTTGTTGGAAAATCAACAACGAAACGAATAAGCTTGATGTGGGCTTATGGAAAACATCTCAAAATTAAGAGGTGACAACCAGCCACTAACAGATACGATTGATTGCATTGAGAACAACAAGGAGACGAAAAAACTTATCTCCCCGGAATGATAAATGAAGAAGTTGGGTCATTATAAGCACGATAATAGCCACAATCCTTAGGGAAAGCTTTTAGGTGAAATACAACCCAAGATAACTCCAACGAATAATTAAAGGGTTGAAAAGATCTCCTGAACAAAGAAAATGATGGTTTTATTTCATTCCTGACAACTCGTGAATCATAAAACATGAAGGAATTGACAAGAATGACATAACACCATCTGAAAAGAATAGGTAGAAATGATTAAACTTTAAAATGCAAGAAGAAGAATATTTGACCTCCTCCAACAAGAATCTTGATGAAGACTTGGAGGATGAATTAAAATATGATGAACCATCATGAAAACTCCGGTAATGAAAGCATGAGAAGTGGAAGATGAAAAGAATAAGATTCAAAGCCTGCGATGAATTAGATGGAGCTTTGAAATGATGTAATTGAAATCACTTGGAACTCCGGAAAAACAAGATGAAGAACTTAGAACCAAGGATATGATATGATGAACAAGCTCCAGACAAAGAATTAAATAAACTTGAAGGAATAAGAATAAGAATTATGTCATGCATCTCCTTCACCAATTTAAATTGATGACAACCAAAGGATTTGGCATACTACTTATTCTCATTGGAAAGAATTAAAGAGAGATCTCGCACAAGCTTGGGTAAATCTTCAACGAACCACCGGTAGGATTATGAAAAGAACAAATGAATTAAAACGATAACAATGGAAGGGTAATGTTGAAAGAACCACCGTAAGAATATGGAGACGAACGAAGAGGCATCAATAAAGAATATTTGGAGGACGAAGTAGCAACTGAGAACGAAGAAATCTTCTGAAATGATGGCCTTCGGAGGATCACAAAGAAAAGAATTCATGAAAAGCTTCGGATGGGTATAAAAATAATTCCTCACAATCGGAACAATAATGAGGATGGCAAGAAGCTAGAACCACGAATCTTGAGAAGACGGGTGAAGATTTAAGAGAAACACTTCTCCGATCTCCAAATGTTGAGAATGAAGACGAGAAATGCCATGAAGAATTGTTGAGCACTCCGGAATGAAGAATTAAAAAGGTTGAACCAACGATGGAAAAGAATTTGAAAGCGATCTTGGAGAAGGCATGTGACTGATGGGGATCATTCTTACGTCACACTTTGAAAAGAATTTGAGTATAACTCCAGAAAAATGAGAAGAGTCAGGTAAGATCCTGGGAAAAGACCTGTGGGTTAGGGCCCACTCAAAGAAATCACCGTTGAAAAAGATTGCTTAATAGATATTGCACCGGTTGAATTAAAAAGGCTTGAATAAGATAGCAATCTCAAAATAGCTTGAACTGATTAAGAATGGAATTATGAATCTTCTGATATATCTTCAACACTCCGGATATGAATAGCAAGAGGAGAATGATTAATTGGTGCACCGGAATAAGAAAGCATTGTGCAGTGAGGAAAAGGATAAGATCAACACCGAAATCTTGAATTACATCCACCGACAGAATTCGAGAACAAAAGAATGATGAACTTGAAGCTCTTGAGCATCTTCACGATAAATCACCGGATAAGAACATTAAAGGAAATGAATGAAGAAACATCACATGAATAAAATGGATACTTCATCTGAGATTTCTGGCTCCGAGAAGAAGAAGGGTGGGAGGGCGGGGAAAAACAAAGACAACTTGGGATGAACAAAATGGACACCGGTTGAAAAAGAATTTAACATGACCATCTTGATGATCAAGAAGAAATAGCACTCCCATAGAAATATGAGAACACCGATTAGGAAAGGTATGGAATCAACATTTGACATCGAAGCAACTCGAATACCAGAATCAAAACAAAAAACAAAGGATAGATATGCAACAGAATCTTCACAATATCATTCGAACAGAGGGTTGAACGAATGAATTCCGCAGGTACATCAACTGGTCGAGAAGCCACTTAGGAGAAGGAAAAAGGTAAATAAATAAAAAGGAACAAGGAACAGATAGAACAAATACAAGATAGAAGCTTCGTTCGACATCTTCGTGCTGAAAGCTCATGGAACGTGTTACAAAAGGGTTTTGTCATCCCCGGATCAGCATAGCCAAGGACCCTTTAAGATGCAACTCCCGATCAGAACAAGTCCATAAAACCACTTCACTCAATGTAGAACCCCGAACTTCATATCGTGCATCCGTTGGAAGAATGCCTAGAACTACTAGATGAACCCACCTATAGATTTCCGAAAGTTTCCAGTTATGCAATCAGGTGTTGGGGATACACGGGAAGCACCGCGCAATCAACTCTAACCTACATCCAGGTGTATCCATCCTTCAACAGATAACCAGTCTTTCTCGGAAACTGTGTACCTCGGACCTTCGAAAAGCATCCACTATAACAAGCTATGGCAATACTCTCGAACTACCTCCCCAGTACTGGGTGATGTCGGGGTTATCTTGCCACTGGCCGTATAGGGGAGATTTTCGATGTCGGCCGTCTTAAGTATTTAGTACTGTCGCGATATGCTTGTTACAATGATACCCCGAAGCTCAACTCCTCGGTAACAGGAGGCATCGGGAACAATATCCTTGTCACAAGAACATCGAAACAATCCCAGAATACTCGCGGGATCCTAAAAAAAAAATTTGGTGCAATTTTTAAAAGTAGAAGAGGCAAGAGTAATCGTCAGGAGTCCTCACCAGAGAGAAAAAGGATGAGAAGCAAAGAAATCCTACTCTCCGATATAAATATAGGACTCAAAACATTTTCAGTGTGTGCCTAGACTCAACCGTCAACGATTCGATCAATCAGAGGGGGCTTCTAGGTCGGAGAAGGCTCTGAATACCAACTTGTAATGCCCAGGATGGGACTATACCTCCTACGTGTCGAGGCACGACTTAAAGGTATAAGCCCATCCTAGAATGATCTCAAGTTTGGTATCTTTGCACGACTCATGTAAAAGAGGGATTAAAATGCAAAAGGAGATAGTTGGCTTACACTCGCCACTTCACACAATACATTACATAAGCAATCATCATTCAGAACATCACAACCCGACTACGGGTGAAGATCCAAAGAAAGATACCAAACAACATAAAGCCACAGGTCCGGATCGAATCCTAGTAGAAACCACTACTGAACATCGAAACGTCACAAACATACGGCCACACTTCATCGAGCTCCCGGTGAAGAACTGAACCAACTCCTGCAGCAAACTCGGCTGAACCTGCAACTGGTGTGGTGAAGTAACTGTGAGCCACAGAGGACTCAGCAATCCCGTTCCCGGGTAACAAGACTATTTAAGCCTTGGGTGAGGATAAGGCTGAAGAAAGAACGAGAGGTGAAGGAACAACAAGAGTCTGCAGCAGCAACTAGCACTAACTTACGTAAAAGAGAGCGAGAAGAGAAGGCGCATCGGTCGAGAGATGATCACGAAGTGATCCTAACTAAAGCCTGTCAAACATAACCCCACCGTGTTCAACTCCCGAATCCCTATTCAGAAAATGACAGTCACGGTACACACGCTGGTAGTGTATTAGAAACATTGTGTCAAGTTACCTACAACCGGAATTAACAAGCTCCCATCTGCCACATAACCGCGGGCACGGCTTTCAAAAGTTCAAACCCTGCAGGGGTGTTCCAACTTGGCCCATCACAAGCCCACGATCCGCGGAGTCGCAACTCCATAGTTGGGAAGACCCGAGTATTCTCGGAATCCCGTGCTCGAGTTAAACCGAACTAAGGTAAGGCTAATCCAGCAAATCCTCCCGGCGTGTCGACACCCTGATAGTAGCCGCGTGTATCTAAGTCTCAGGACACGACCGGATGGGTGAAGCTACGGGTTTTTACCAGACCTTGAGTTTCCTCGAGGTGGCCTCGCAGGCTCCCCGTTTCGGACCAACACTCATGTGGAGCACTGGCCCGGGGTTGTGGAATTAAAATAAAAGAGGGTTTGCAAGGCCCTTATGCAAGTTTTATTAGTTTGTTATTAGGCAAATAGTACCAATGTTGGGACTTGCTGGAAAAGACTTAGCACTTAGCGGTTTATCAAGGGGGTCCCATACACCCCAACCGTGTTAGGAACGCAAAATCAAGGAACATAACACCGGTTTATACGGTTCCTAACGGCATGAGTGGAACAAAACACCAAGCAAAAGGCTTAGCCTTCCACCCTTGCCAATATATAGATGATTTCATTATTTAAGCATTTTATATAGTGTGATAACCCAACCAAACTTCAACATGAAGCAAGCATCTTCGATCTTCACCTGCAACTAGCAATGCTATAAGAAGGGCTGAGCGAAGCGTACTTAGCCAAGCAACGGTTTGCATAGGTAGGGTGGTTAAACATGGCAATTGGTTACAAGTAGGAGGCTGACAAGAAGATCATGGGCATCGAGGCAAAGCTAAAGATCGAGACTCTAGCAATAGGCAAAAATAGTAATGGTATCCGGGTTCGGTCATCTTGCCTGGGATTCCACAAGGGAGAAGAACGGATCCATGAAGAAGACGGAGCAACACAGACGAGCGAATCCTCACAACTCCGGAACGAAACCGAAGCTAACAAGAGAAGCAACCGGAAAGAAAGAAACAACACGGTAAACACACAAGCATAAACATGGCATACGATGCACAAACAAGTATGATGCATGTCCGATTTAATTATGCATGGCATGGCAAAGTGCACAAACAAATACTACAAGTTAAGTGGAGATCAATATGCAACGAGTTGCATATTGACGAAACACCACATGTTATTTATTTAGTTGACTCTTGTTGTTTACAAGACAAGGTTAAATGTTTTTAACATGGCAAGAGGTGAAGCATAATAAAACTACACTATTAAGACATTTTAAATGAGGCCGGAGAATAACAACAACATATCCGGAAAATCCTCATGAGCATGTTTAGTAATTATAAGCAAACAACAATTAAACATTTTAGTGTTGTTAACATGACGCGGATGATATGAATAAGTTTTATGCAATTATTAAAAGGTTGACTTAAAAGAGATATAGATGATAAGGAGAATTAGTCATCGTGGTGGAAAGAAAAGGTGCCACGGCAACAATTCCGAAAATGACGCCACGGCAACATATCGGTTCCGGTAACTCGTTGAGAGTCCGGTGCAAAAGATAGATGGCGTGAGCGAGTCAAACGAGATGAAAGAGGTCGGACGATCCCGTTGCCGGGTTCCCACGAGTCGGTGACGAGGCAACCGAGGAACATGACAAACGGGACGAAACGGACACGGAGCACACACGGGAAACATTTCATACAACACAACAAGCATGCATCTCACGGGTCATCGACTCGAGGTTATACCTTCGAAACATGCGTTTCGGGACGGTTCGAGTTCGTAGTGGAAGTAGTCGTTCACGGGGTGTAGTGGAAGTAGGTGTTCCGTTCGGAGAGGAAGTAGACGTTCTCATTTCTTCACCGAAGGTAGTCGTTCTCGTAGCGGTAGTTGTACTCGGGCGACGGTAGTGGTACTCGCGGTCATCGAGCGATGGTAGTGGTACACGCCGTAGAGGGCAGTAGTTGTTCTCGTTCATCGGAGAGGAAGTAGTTGTACACGAGGTCGCCAACGAGTAGTCGTTCCGTTCGTAGAGGTACTTGAGGGTCTCGTTCGGTCGTCGTGGTACTTGTCGGTCATGTAGAGGTACTTGGCGTTTCCGGGCGTTGGTAGTCGTACTTGACGAAAAACCGTAGTTGTACTCGGGTCGTTGCGGTCTTTGGCGGTAGACGTTCTCGGTTCTCTGTTAAGGTTAACAACACAACACACAAAACAAAAACAAAAACTACAGCAGCACGGGACAGTCCACGGAGGCAAGGGCAGCAGCGGTCTTGGCGACGGAAGGAAGGAGCGAGGCCGCTCGCTGCTGGCGCTGGAGGCAGCCAGGCGCAGTTCTTGCTGGAACGGAGGGACGCCATGTAGAAGCGGTAGGAGGAGGCAGCAGGGCGAGGCAACGCGGGAAGGGCGCAGCGTCGCAGCCTGCTCCTGGTAGGCGCTCGGGGTCGGAGGGGAAACCTCGGCGAGGCGAAGAAGGAGGCCGTCGGGCTCGGTGCGGCCGGCTCGCGGCGTGCGGGCGCTCTGGCCGCGGACGGAGGTCGAAGGAGGAGGCAGCAGGCGCTGCTGGAGGACGGGTCCGACGCAGGCTGAAGAAGAGAGGCCGTCGGGGCCTTGGTGCCTGGGCTCCTGGTGCGGGTCGGAGGAGATCCAGAGGGGGTCGGACACGGGCGCGGGAAGGAAGGGGCCGTCGGTGGTCGGGCGCCATGGCGCTGATGGAGGCAGAGGGCGAGGCGAAGGGGGCGTGCGAGAGGGAGGCAGAGGAGATCGAGAGGGAGCGGTCGGCTGGGAGCCTCGAGGGTGGAGCGCAGGGATCGGGCGCTGCTCGAGGGACAGAGGGAGAGGGAATCGGGGAAGAAGAAAGGGGGGTGCGGGGCTCGATGGGAGAAACCGGCGGCGCAGGAGGGGATGAGGAACGAGCGAAGGGGTGCGAGCTAGGGTAGGGTTTCGGTGGGGTTTGGGCCAGGAGATGGGCCAGGGAGGCCGCAGGACCTCATGGCCCAAGAGGCTTGGGCCTGAAGGGACTAGGCTGCTCTGTTGTTTATATATCTCTTTTCTTTTGCAGAAAAAGAAATAGAGAGAGTCAAACAAGAAGAAAAGAAAGAGAAGAAGGAGGGGGTTTGAGCAAATCTAGCACAATGAATCATTATTTTTCTCGGGCTCATAAAAACGAGCACGGTCCGAGAAAAATAGAAAAGGCCAGATCGGAAAAATAATTCAAACATATTTGAATTTAATTCAAATAGTTTTGAACTAAGACTTGATGATTGAAGTGTCCAAAAATGTTCAAATTTTCGGAGGAACCTCGAAACAACGGAAAAGAATTATTTGCAAGGTTTGGAAGGAGAAGCTCGAAGTGAAAGCATGGGGAAATATTGCAAGTGTGTTGCGGGTAATTCCAAACAATGGAATATTTATTAATATAGCTCCATAATTATTAGGAGGCTTTTATATGTTATAAAGAGAAGTCACCTTCCCTCGATTTAAATGGACCGAGGGTCCACACGATTTATTTGGTTGGGATGCAAAAAATAAATATGACATGATGGCATGATGACATGATGCAATGCAAAAATAAATAACACAAGCTCAAAAGAAACACGCGGCCAACCCGGAACGTCTGGAACTTCGGGAATCTTCTGGGACGTAGGTCTTCGGGCGTCACACGAATATGAGGCTCTCCTCCATGGTCTTCGGATGGCGAAGGAGATGAATCTCAGCCGGGTTAAATGCTTCGGTGACTCAGACTTGGTGGCCTAACAAGTATCTGGAACTTGGGATTCCAAGGACCCGCTCATGGCGGCATATCATTGAGAGGTGGACGCTGTCGCTGGGCACTTCAAGGGTTATCAGGTGGACCATGTGGACCGGCGAAAGAATGAAGTGGCAACCGCATTAAGCCGTCTGGGCTCCCAGCGTAAACCAGTTCCACCTAATGTTTTCCTGGATGTATTGCACAATCCATTAGTGAAATTACTTTCAGAAGAAGATTTGGTTGTTCCTGATCCGGAGGCTCAATTGGTAGCGGCGCTTCACGCTATTCCGGATTGGACAGTCCCGTACCTGGCGTATATGAACTGTGGTGAGTTACCAGAGGATGAAGTCTTGGCTAGGGAGATAATCCGGCGGTCCAAATCGATGACTATTGTCAATGGAGAACTGCATCATTGGAGTGTATCCGGGGCGTTTCAACGTTGTGTGTCACCAGAGGAGGGCTGTGAGATTCTTCGAGAGATACATGAAGGAGATTGTGGTCACCATGCCGGTTCAAAATCTTTGGTAGCTAAAGCTTTTCGTCATGGGTTCTATTGGCTGACGGCTCATGCTGATGCAGAGGACCTGGTCAAAAAGTGTGATGCTTGCCAGAAGTTCTCACGGCGTGCTCATATACCGGCTCAAAAATTGAGGATGATTCCAATTACTTGGCTATTCGCGACTTGGGGGGCTAGACATGGTTGGGACCTTTAAGAGATCTCCTGATAAGAAGATCCACCTTCTGGTGGCGGTGGATAAGTTTACCAAGTGGGTCGAGGCGGAGCCAGTCAGCAAGTGTGATGCAGCGACGACGGTTCAATTCATCAAGAAGGTGATTTTCCGGTTTGGCTTTCCACACAGTGATAATGGTACCAATTTATCCAAGGGGGCTATGGAAGAATTTTGTCAACGATAGCACATCCGGCTTGACGTATCTTCAGTGGCTCACCCCTAGTCCAATGGTCAAGCTGAGAGAGCCAATCAAGAGATCTTGAGAGGCATCAAGCCCCGGCTCATGGTTCCTTTGTAGAGGATGCCAGGTTGTTGGGTGTAGGAATTACCCTCTGTGTTATGGAGCATCAGCACCACACCCAATAGGTCCACGGGTTACACGCCTTTTTTTCATGGTATATGGAGCTGAAGCGGTTCTCCCTAGTGACATCCGTCATGATTCGCCTTGGGTGGCGACTTACGTTGAAGTTGATAACAAAAAGGCGCGGCAAGACGCGTTGGACTGGCTGGATGAGGAGCGTGACATTGCAGCGGCTCGATCGGCCATTTATCAGCAGGATCTGCGTCGATACCATAGTCGCCGAGTTAAAACCAGAACGTTTCAAGAAGGCGATCTAGTGCTCCGGCTCATCCAAGACCAGACAGATATGCACAAGCTATCCCCGCCTTGGGAAGGACCCTTTGTGGTCAGCAAGAATCTACACAATGGGTCATACTAACTCATCGACGTTCGAGAACACAAGGACTCACCCACCACGGAGGAGGAGACCTGACGGCCGTGGAACATCGCTCATCTTTGGCCTTACTACACCTGAGCCATAGGCTCCGCTTTATGTACATATATTCGCAATGTATATATTATGATCAATATAATAAACCGGCATCCCCGTTAAAGCGGGGCATCTGCTGCTTTTTCCATAAGAGTTTGTCACATGGGGGCTTGTGTGTGTAAGACGGAGTTCCTATGGCCCTCTTAGACCGGCTATCAAGCCAATATCATCATTAGAGCACAGCTCTGGTTACTTTGGTAATCCGGCTATCAAGCCAACATGATGGTAAGGGGCAAAAGAGAGTTTGATGCATATCACAACTCAAACATAGGCACCCGATGAGCACATCTCACAATATTACTTGGGGGCTCCTATCGCACAACGACAAAGAGCTTTTAAGGCCCTTGTAATAGGCTATCAAGCCACGGCTTGGAAGCCTGGTGTATACACCTAAAACCCCGGGTCAACCTGCCTGCATCAAGTAAGTCACTCCGCCCAGGTAAACCTGGTACGTGATGAGGACATCACTAACAAGGTTACACCCACAGCTCCAACTGACACATATACAGGACCAATTACTAGAGCTCGCGCACGCCAATTAAATTACCAGGTACTTTCGTTTCTTGGTAATGAATCTAATGTTCATGAGAATATGATGCTTCCTAAATTGGATACATTTGTCTTGCTTACAAATGAAGGGCCTAGCTTGGACAAGAAGGATGAACCGTGGAGCAAGATCAAGCATGGAGATGATGGCATGCGCAAGGGGAACAAGAATGGAGTTTCAATTGATGATTTCAGGACTTTGAAGCCACCATAATGAGTGCGAGAAGCCTTGGACGAAATATACAAGATGCCACTTCATAAATTTCGTCCAGAGGCTATTATAAGTGCTGCGTCACCTTATTATTGGGCCAGGCCCATGTAATTTCGAAATACTTGAGTATAGGCTGTTTTTAGAGTCCGTATGTGTGGGGAAACAAGAGTTAGGGTTGGTTTCGGACCCCTCCACCAAGGGCCACGAAATTCCCCCCTCTTTCCCTCATATATACATCCCTTAGGGCGTCGTTTAGACTTTGGGTTTTGTTTAGATTAAAAGTTCGCCATAGCTGCAACTTCGCGTACTTCGTTTGTGTTCAACGACCAGACAAAGGCGTCACAGAACCCCACCTTGATCAATAAAGTTTTCCTCTTATATTCGCAATATCCAGATTGCAATCCTAGTTTCTTGCTTGTTCTTCGTTTGCCTGCAGGAAACAGACCTTCGTGGTCAGGTTGATCGTGCTCCGGCGTGGTCGATAACCTCTCGGAGTTGGTTTAGCGATTGCTAAGGCGCAACGTCCATGCACGTTCGTAGTCGGATCGTCAAAGTCGACTTCATCCAAACGATAGCCACTATCTCATCGAAAGACGGGACACCTTTGCCTCTATCAAGTGGTATCAGATTTCCAGGTTGCTCGGTGAGATTTTACAGTTTTTTGTAGATTAGATCAAGTCTGTTCTTCATACCTACAGTCCACGAAAAAGCCGAAAAAAATTTTAGGGTTAGTTCATCCCATCCGAACCAATCTGAGCCTTTGCATAATCTTTTCTGTATTTGCTTTGTTGAATTTGCGGTTGCATCGTCGTGTCAAGTTGCTGGTCTTAGCGTCTAGTCTTTTAGAGTTTCGAGTTCTGGTCATAAGTTGTCACGTCGCCGCCGCACCATATTCATCGCCGCTGCCATACCACCACTGCTGCCATATCCCACCACCGCCACCACATACCACCACCGCTGCCATAACCTACCACCGCTACCATATCCTACCACCATATATCCATCGCCAATCCGAGTTCTTTTCATATTAGGTTTGTTCTCGTGATCCATCTAGGTTTTGGATTTGCGTTTCCTTGCCTGCGTAGGTCTCGAAAAAAAAATGTCTGGAGACCCCCGGGCAGTTTTTAGGCCAAAATTTCGACAGGTGAAAATATTTTTTCCCTATCCTACTTTTGGGCTTTTCTGAGTCTTTTGAGACACGTGCCATCATACTGTTTTTTTACCGCACTTTTTCGTCGTCGCTGCCCTGATTCCGAAAAAAAAAATTTCGTGCCTATCATCTTAGTTTGACTTGGTAAGTGTTTTGAGACACTCGCCATTATAGTGATTTTCGGCAAAAAAAAAGCAGCGCAAAAAAAAGTGGCGAAAAAAAAATTCAGAGTGTGCTTTTCCCTTGATTACGTGCAGCGCCGTGATTTTGTTAGTGTTCTAGGCTCGCGTCTCTAGTACGGTCTAGCCTAGGACCAGCACAGTACCGTCGTTGAGCGTTTATTCACCTTTGCATCTCTGAATTGATTATTGTTGACCCTTTTTGCTACCATATTATAAGCCTTCCCAGCTCCACATACATCTACATCGTGCGTTTGACTCTCCCTGGTAATCGCTCTATCCAAGCTTTGAGAGTTTTGACTACATCGGTTGCCGATCACCACCTGCTGCTGGGTAAGAACTGGTAAGAATTTGAGATTTGCTTGACGGATTTGTGACACCCACCACCACCACCACTTGTTAGTAGTCTGTAGGATCATATTCTTGTGTGTTTCTATTGCTGCTAACCATGCCAGGATCACAAGTCGACGAGACTGACTGGGAGAACTTGACGAACAAGGAGCTTCATGATAAGTTTCAGGAAATGATGAGTGTACAGGTGCAGGATGTGCTAAACACATTGGATGAGGCCATGGAGAAGATAGATGCAATGGAGAAGACGTTTGAAACAAAGCTGGATAACAAGTTTGCTGAATTGCTTTCGCGTTTTCCACCACCACCGGCTGCTGCAGCTGTCCCACCTCAACAACAACAACAACAACAACAACAACAACAACAACAACAACGTCGCCTTCCGAATCAAGTGGGACGAGCACAGCGCGTTCCCCTTGAGACTGGTCAAGCTTCTGGTGCTGCTGTTGATGTTTCTGTAGCTCTTGCTGCTACTGCAGAGGTGGAGGATCATTACGAGGATGAGGTTGACCAGAATCAGAACCACGTGCAACAACCAGCACCACCACCACCAGGTCGTCCTCATGCATATCATCGCAACGGTAGGGCTGCACAACCACCTGAGGTACATGACCATCTTCCTAAACTGAAATTGAATATTCCACCATTTGAGGGTAGATATGTTCCTGATATATATCTTACTTGGGAGTTACAAACTGAACAACGTTTTACATGTTTAAACTATCCCGAGGAGAGACGTGTTCCTGCTGCTGTTTGTGCTTTCACTAGTTTTGCATGTGTTTGGTGGTCTGAACATTGTAGATTATATCCTACTCCAGCTACTTGGACTGCTTTGAAAACTGCTATGCGTACTCGTTGGGTTCCACCATATTATCAACGTGAATTACTTCAAAAACTGCAGCGCTTAAGACAAGGAAAAAATTCTGTAGAAGAATATTATCAGCAATTACAAACTAGCCTGATTAGATGTGGTATTGTTGAGGAGAATGAAGCTATGCTTGCACGTTTTATGGGTGGATTAAATAGAGAGATTCAGACCATTCTAGAGTATAAGGATTATACTAATATCACTCGTTTATTCCATCTTGCTTGTAAAGCTGAACGTGAAGTGCAGGATCGACAGGCATTGGCGCGGACTAACTTTTCTACAGGTCGACCTTCATCATGGACACCACGTGCATCCTCTACTTCCACACATTCTACTGCACCGACACCTCCATCAGCTGTTACCTCCAGCCGTGATACAAGGAAGCGGGCACAACCACCATTATCTGACAAGAGCACACCTATTGGGCCTGCACAGAGTTCTTCTTCTTCCATGGCATCAACAGGGCACACCAGTGATATTATTTGTCGTCGTTGTAAGGGAAGAGGACATTTTGCGAGAGATTGCAAATCTCAGCGTGTGATGATTGCTACTGAGGATGGTGGATATGAATCCGCTAGTGACTATGATGAGGAGACTTTGGCTCTTATTACACGTGAAGAACACGGCGGAGACGATTCTGATCATGAGACGCAATACATGGCTCCTGAAGATGCTGACAGGTATGAATGTTTAGTTGCTCAACGTGTTTTGAGTGTGCAGGTTACACAAGCTGAGCAAAATCAGAGGCATAATTTGTTCCATACAAAGGGAGTTGTGAAGGAACGTTCTGTTCGCGTGATCATAGATGGAGGGAGTTGCAACAACTTGGCTAGCATGGAGATGGTGGAGAAGCTATCTCTCACCACAAGACCACATCCACATCCTTACTACATCCAATGGTTCAACAACAGCGGCAAGGTTAAGGTAACACGTACTGTTCGTGTGCATTTTAGTATCTGATACGGTGTATCCTAGGGCCATCCCCATGGACCCTCCTTCACCCCCTCAAGTGCCTCAAGGACCGATGACACGTGCCCGTACTAGAGCTTTCGAGACCGAGGTGACGTCACTCCTAGCCCTACTTCCTTATGAATCTTGCGAGACATGGTTGCTACCTCAAGCGAGTGTGCTTTGTGTGCTCAGGTGTGAAGGAGACCGCTTCGGAGAAGAGCGTGAAGGTGAACAAGTCCCCAAGGCCACGTACGAACCGATGCATCAAGAAGGGCAGAAGGGAGCTCCAGGCCCCGGACATCCGGCGCCATGGCCCGGACATCCGGCACCTGGGCCATCATCTACAGAAGACCAGCAGCGACTGAAGCTACAGGGCCCGGACATCCGGCCAGGGCCCGGACATCCGGCCAAGCACGGCCCGGACATCCGGCCCCGGGCCCGGAAATCCGGCGCCTCTGTCCAGAGAGCACCCGAGACCAGGCCACTCCAGCCCGGACATCCGGCCCATGGCCCCGGACGTCCGGCGTCCCTCGAAGCCCCGGACATCCGGGCCACCGCCCGGACATCCGGCCCCTGATCTGCCTGCGTGCAGCCCCCTGGGCCGAGGCCCATGTACCCGTTCGCCCCGAAGACTATATATACTCCTCTCCTCTTTCCGTTTAGGGTTAGCTGTGGTTTTTAGCTCATTTGACACTTGTGTGGATTTCTCCCACGAGACCGGTGCGCCTCTACGGAGAAGATCCACCTCTGGATTCAAGACCCCTAACGGGAAGATCCCACGGGATTCCAAGACCTCCTCCGGGAGAAGACTATCTGTATCACCGTTGTTGACTTTGGATCATGTATCTCGACCTTGTATCGCGAATCTAGCACTTGTGTGATTGCTTCCGTGTTGATTTGAGTGTTCTCTCTTGTGTTTTCCCCATCTTTCTCCGTGTTTTCCCCGTGTTCATCGTGTGCCAACCTCCAAACGTGAAAGATCCGCTGATTAGGGTTCCACCCTATATCACTAACTTTTCTGCAGGACGACCTTCATCATGGACACCGCGTGCATCCTCTACTTCCTCACATTCTACTGCACCGACACCTCCATCAGCTGTTACCTCCAGCCATGATACAAGGAAGCAGGCACAACCACCATTATCTGCTAAGAGCACACCTATTGGGCCTGCACAGAGTTCTTCTTCTTCCATGGCATCAACAGGGCACACCAGTGATATTATTTGTCGTCGTTGTAAGGGAAGAGGACATTTTGCGAGAGATTGCAAATCTCAGCGTGTGATGATTGCTACTGAGGATGGTGGATATGAATCCGCTAGTGACTATGATGAGGAGACTTTGGCTCTTATTACACGTGAAGAACACGGCGGAGACGATTCTGATCATGAGACGCAATACATGGCTCCTGAAGATGCTGACAGGTATGAATGTTTAGTTGCTCAACGTGTTTTGAGTGTGCAGGTTACACAAGCTGAGCAAAATCAGAGGCATAATTTGTTCCATACAAAGGGAGGTGTGAAGGAACGTTCTGTTCGCGTGATCATAGATGGAGGGAGTTGCAACAACTTGGCTAGCATGGAGATGGTGGAGAAGCTATCTCTCACCACAAGACCACATCCACATCCTTACTACATCCAATGGTTCAACAACAGCGGCAAGGTTAAGGTAACACGTACTGTTCGTGTGCATTTTAGTATCTCTACATATGCTGATTATGTTGATTGTGATGTGGTACCTATGCAAGCATGTTCCTTATTACTTGGTAGACCATGGCAATTTGATAAAAATTCTGTACACCATGGTAGAAACAATCAGTATACTCTTGTTCATAAGGATAAAAATATTACTTTACTTCCTATGACTCCTGATTCCATTTTGAAAGATGATATTAATAGAGCTAATAAAGCAAAACAGGAGAAAAATAAGAGTGAAAATCAGATTGTGGCAAAAGAATTTGAGCAACAAATGAAGCCAAATAATAAACCATCTACTGTTGCTTCTGAAATTGAATTGAAAAGTGCATGTTTATTTGCCACCAAATCTGATATTGATGAGCTAGATTTTAGCAAATCTGTTTGCTATGCTGTTGTATGCAAAGAGGCATTATTTTCATTCGAGGACGTGCCTTCTTCTTTGCCTCCTGCTGTCACTAACATTTTGCAGGAGTTCGCCGACGTCTTTCCACAAGACGTGCCACCGGGATTACCACCTATTCGAGGGATTGAGCATCAGATTGACTTAATTCCCGGTGCATCGCTACCCAACCGCGCACCATACCGTACCAATCCAGAAGAGACAAAGGAGATTATGCGTCAAGTACATGAGCTACTCGACAAAGGTTATATACGCGAATCCCTTAGTCCTTGTGCTGTTCCTATTATTCTAGTGCCGAAAAAGGATGGTACATCACGTATGTGTGTTGATTGTAGAGCCATTAATAATATTACTATTCGTTATCGTCATCCTATTCCTAGGCTAGATGACATGCTTGATGAATTGAGTGGCTCTACAATATTCTCCAAAGTTGATTTGCGTGGTGGATACCATCAAATTCGTATGAAATTGGGAGATGAATGGAAAACATCATTTAAAACTAAGTTTGGATTATATGAGTGGTTAGTCATGCCTTTTGGGTTAACTAATGCACCTAGTACTTTCATGAGATTAATGAATGAAGTTTTACGTGCTTTCATTGGACGATTTGTGGTAGTATACTTTGATGATATATTGATTTTTAGCAGATCTTTGGAGGAACATTTGGAACATTTACGTGCTGTTTTTATTGCTCTACGTGATGCACGTTTATTTGGTAACCTTGGAAAGTGCACCTTTTGCACCGACCGAGTCTCTTTTCTTGGCTATGTTGTTACTCCACAGGGAATTGAGGTTGATAAAGCCAAGATTGAAGCTATTGAGAGTTGGCCGCAGCCCAAAACGGTCACACACGTGAGGAGTTTCCTTAGCCTCGCTGGATTCTATCGGCGTTTTGTGAGAGATTTCAGCACCATTGCTGCACCTCTCAATGAGCTTACAAAGAAGGATGTGCCTTTTGTTTGGGGTACAGCACAGGAAGAAGCATTCACGGTATTGAAAGATAAGTTGACACATGCTCCTTTACTCCAACTTCCTGATTTTAATAAGACTTTTGAGCTTGAATGTGATGCTAGTGGAATTGGGTTAGGAGGTGTGTTATTACAAGATGGTAAACCTGTTGCATATTTTTCTGAAAGATTGAGTGGGCCTAGTCTGAATTATTCTACTTATGATAAGGAATTATATGCTCTTGTTCGGACTTTGGAGACATGGCAACATTATTTATGGCCCAAAGAATGTTTTATACATTTTGATCATGAATCTTTAAAGCACATTAAAAGTCAAGCAAAACTGAACCGTAGACATGCTAAATGGGTTGAATTCATAGAGACTTTCCCTTATGTTATTAAACACAAGAAGGGAAAAGAAAATGTTATTGCTGATGCATTGTCTCGTCGTTATACTATGCTTTCACAACTTGACTTTAAAATATTTGGTTTGGAGACCATCAAAGATCAATATGTGCATGGTGCTGAATTTAAAGATGTATTGCAGAATTGTAAAAAAGGGAGAACATGGAACAAGTTCGTCGTTAGTGATGGATTTGTGTTTCGAGCTAACAAGCTATGCATTCCAGCTAGCTCTGTTCGTCTTTTGTTGTTGCAGGAGGCGCATGGAGGAGGATTAATGGGACACTTTGGCGTGAAGAAGACGGAGGACATACTTGGTACACATTTCTTTTGGCCAAAGATGCGACGGGATGTTGAGCGTTTTGTTGCTCGCTGCACTACATGTCAAAAAGCTAAGTCACGACTCAATCCTCATGGTTTATATATGCCTTTGCCTGTCCCTAGTGTTCCTTGGGAAGATATATCTATGGACTTTGTTTTGGGTTTACCTCGAACAAAGAAGGGGAGGGATAGCATATTTGTTGTCGTGGATAGGTTATCAAAGATGGCACACTTTATACCATGTCATAAAAGCGATGATGCTGCTAATGTTGCTGATTTGTTCTTTCGTGAAATTATTCGCTTGCATGGTGTGCCAAATACTATTGTTTCAGATCGTGATACTAAATTTCTTAGCCACTTTTGGAGATGTTTATGGGCTAAGTTGGGGACTAAACTGCTTTTTAGTACTACTTGTCACCCCCAAACTGATGGACAAACTGAAGTAGTCAATAGAACTTTGTCTACTATGCTTAGGGCTGTTTTGAAGAATAATAAGAAAATGTGGGAAGAATGCTTGCCTCATATTGAATTTGCTTATAATCGTTCGTTGCATTCTACTACTAAGATGTGCCCTTTTGAAATTGTCTATGGTTTCCTACCTCGTGCACCTATTGATTTGTTGCCTCTTCCATCTTCGGAGAAGGTTAATTTTGATGCTAAATAACGTGCTGAATTGATCTTAAAAATGCATGAGTTAACTAAGGAAAATATTGAGCGCATGAATGCTAAATATAAACTTGTTGGAGATAAGGGTAGAAAACGTGTTGTCTTTGCACCTGGAGATCTTGTTTGGTTACATTTGCGTAAGGATAGGTTTCCTAATTTGCGCAAGTCAAAGCTAATGCCACGTGCTGATGGTCCTTTCAAGGTGTTAGAGAAAATAAATGATAATGCATATAAACTTGAGCTGCCTGCAGATTTTGGGGTTAGTCCCACATTTAACATTGCAGATTTGAAGCCTTACTTGGGTGAGGAAGATGAGCTTCCGTCGAGGACGACTTCAATTCAAGAAGGGGAGGATGATGAGGACATCACTAACAAGGTTACACCCACAGCTCCAACTGACACATATACATGACCAATTACTAGAGCTCGCGCACGCCAATTAAATTACCAGGTACTTTCGTTTCTTGGTAATGAATCTAGTATTGGATACATTTGTCTTGCTTACAAATGAAGGGCCTAGCTTGGACAAGAAGGATGAACATTGGAGCAAGATCAAGCATGGAGATGATGGCGTGCGCAAGGGGAACAAGAATGGAGTTTCAATTGATGATTTCAGGACTTTGAAGCCACCATAATGAGTGCGGGAAGCCTTGGACGAAATATACAAGATGCCACTTCATAAATTTCGTCCAGAGGCTATTATAGGTGCTGCGTCACCTTATTATTGGGCCAGGCCCATGTAATTTCGAAATACTTGAGTATAGGCTGTTTTTAGAGTCCGTATGTGTGGGGAAACAAGAGTTAGGGTTGGTTTCGGACCCCTCCACCAAGGGCCACGAAATTCCCCCCTCTTTCCCTCATATATACAGCCCTTAGGGCGTCGTTTAGACTTTGGGTTTTGTTTAGATTAAAAGTTCGCCATAGCTGCAACTTCGCGTACTTCGTTTGTGTTCAACGACCAGACCAAGGCGTCACAGAACCCCACTTGATCAATAAAGCTTTCCTCTTATATTCGCAATATCCAGATTGCAATCTTAGTTTCTTGCTTGTTCTTCGTTTGCCTGCAGGAAACAGACCTTCGTGGTCAGGTTGATCGTGCTCCGGCGTGGTCAACAACCTCTCGGAGTTGGTTTGGCGATTGCTAAGGCGCGACGTCCTCGCACGTTCGTAGTCGGATCGTCAAAGTCGACTTCCTCCAAAACGATAGCCACCAACTCATCGAAAGACGGGACACCTTTGCCTCTATCAGCACTACATGTCAGAAAGCTAAGTCACGACTCAATCCTAATGGTTTATATATGCCTTTGCCTGTCCCTAGTGTTCCTTGGGAAGATATATCTATGGACTTTGTTTTGGGTTTACATCGAACAAAGAAGGGGAGGGATAGCATATTTGTTGTCGTGGATAGGTTCTCGAAGATGGCACACTTTATACCATGTCATAAAAGCGATGATGCTGCTAATGTTGCTGATTTGTTCTTTCGTGAAATTATTCGCTTGCATGGTGTGCCAAATACTATTGTTTCAGATCGTGATACTAAATTTCTTAGCCACTTTTGGAGATGTTTATGGGCTAAGTTGGGGACTAAACTGCTTTTTAGTACTACTTGTCACCCCCAAACTGATGGACAAACTGAAGTAGTCAACAGAACTTTGTCTACTATGCTTAGGGCTGTTTTGAAGAATAATAAGAAAATGTGGGAAGAATGCCTGCCTCATATTGAATTTGCTTATAATCGTTCGTTGCATTCTACTACTAAGATGTGCCCTTTTGAAATTGTCTATGGTTTCCTACCTCGTGCACCTATTGATTTGTTGCCTCTTCCATCTTCGGAGAAGGTTAATTTTGATGCTAAACAACGTGCTGAATTGATCTTAAAAATGCATGAGTTAACTAAGGAAAATATTGAGCGCATGAATGCTAAATATAAACTTGTTGAAGATAAGGGTAGAAAACGTGTTGTCTTTGCACCTGGAGATCTTGTTTGGTTACATTTGCGTAAGGATAGGTTTCCTAATTTGCGCAAGTCAAAGCTAATGCCACGTGCTGATGGTCCTTTCAAGGTGTTAGAGAAAATAAATGATAATGCATATAAACTTGAGCTGCCTGCAGATTTTGGGGTTAGTCCCACATTAAACATTGCAGATTTGAAGCCTTACTTGGGTGAGGAAGATGAGCTTCCGTCGAGGACGACTTCAATTCAAGAAGGGGAGGATGATGAGGACATCACTAACAAGGTTACACCCACAGCTCCAACTGACACATATACATGACCAATTACTAGAGCTCGCGCACGCCAATTAAATTACCAGGTACTTTCGTTTCTTGGTAATGAATCTAATGTTCATGAGAATATGATGCTTCCTAAATTGGATACATTTGTCTTGCTTACAAATGAAGGGCCTAGCTTGGACAAGAAGGATGAACCGTGGAGCAAGATCAAGCATGGAGATGATGGCATGCGCAAGGGGAACAAGAATGGAGTTTCAATTGATGATTTCAGGACTTTGAAGCCACCATAATGAGTGCGAGAAGCCTTGGACGAAATATACAAGATGCCACTTCATAAATTTCGTCCAGAGGCTATTATAAGTGCTGCGTCACCTTATTATTGGGCCAGGCCCATGTAATTTCGAAATACTTGAGTATAGGCTGTTTTTAGAGTCCGTATGTGCGGGGAAACAAGAGTTAGGGTTGGTTTCGGACCCCTCCACCAAGGGCCACGAAATTCCCCCCTCTTTCCCTCATATATACAGCCCTTAGGGCGTCGTTTAGACTTTGGGTTTTGTTTAGATTAAAAGTTCGCCATAGCTGCAACTTCGCGTACTTCGTTTGTGTTCAACGACCAGACAAAGGCGTCACAGAATCCCACCTTGATCAATAAAGTTTTCCTCTTATATTCGCAATATCCAGATTGCAATCCTAGTTTCTTGCTTGTTCTTCGTTTGCCTGTAGGAAACAGACCTTCGTGGTCAGGTTGATCGTGCTCCGGCGTGGTCGATAACCTCTCGGAGTTGGTTTAGCGATTGCTAAGGCACGACGTCCACGCACGTTCGTAGTCGGATCGTCAAAGTCGACTTCATCCAAACGATAGCCACTATCTCATCGAAAGACGGGACACCTTTGCCTCTATCAGTACGACCCATCGAACGACTGACAAGTCAATTTTATAACAGACCCCGAACTTGTCAACGTTAAAATGACGATTGGTTAAAGATTGAGGTCCATCTTAACAGGCTTTGTGAAATGGTTTAACTCAGCGGCCTGGCAGCCCATGAAAAGCCTCGAATTTGGAGCCTGGTAGCTCGTAAAAAGCCTCGACTACAAGTTTTTATTTCCTTTGCTTACCAAATTTTTACTTCTCAAAGAGATTGTTGATATTCATCCGGCATCTATTGATTTGGCCGAGGGGTTGTCTACAAGTCGCCACCGTTAATAAACCGGCATTCACATAACCTAGTCTGGTTTGATTACAAATCACCAGTATTATTTACAGCTAAGCCGGTGTTTATCACAACCCGCTATGGTTTCATCATGAACCGGCAAAATATTGCAGGAGTCATCAATACTCACAATTTGGGATCATCACCCTTACTGCAAAAGTTGGTTAAGCCAACGACACGATTTTATATCACAGGTATGATATGTGTTTCATATTTTAATACAGCTCAGGCTATAAACCTAGATCATGTATTTGGGCATTATGACCCGTCCGGCGATAAATCGCCAGGACCCTTTAAATTTTGTCTTATGCAGAAACAAGTTGAATAAAATTGTTCAGCGTCATAAGCAGAAATACTATGAAACTGTCGGATTGAGCAATGTTATGCAGAGGAAATATGCATGAAGACATAACCAAATGTTTCATCTACCCTGTTAAAAGGCATTTTACAGCCCAAAAGAATATTTGTTCCTTGCCAAGTATTGCGATATACTAAATGTTAAGTCGGCACTGGTTCATAGCTCCTCGTCAGCCCGGCTAGACGGTTGTGGGTCATCTTGCACCGTCTCTTCTTCGTTCTCATCCAGCAGCTGGAAGTCAGTGGTTGCCCAATTGATCTTTGTCAGAGCCTGGAAAACAGCTTCATCGTTTATGAGTTCAGACGTTTCAACATCAGGGGCATAGGTATGCTTACGGACGGGCGGGATGAGATCTTCCACTTCATAGATCGGAGTATTGACCCGACGATTGTCAGCATCGTAACCCGCCTGATAGCAGGATAGATTAGCTTCATCGGCTAATTTGCTGACCAAGGGCCGCATTTCTCTTG
>LR738713.1:261395660-261439516 GCA_902687465.1 Secale cereale | reverse complement strand
TCATCACCCTTACTGCAAAAGTTGGTTAAGCCAACGACACGATTTTATATCACAGGTATGATATGTGTTTCATATTTTAATACAGCTCAGGCTATAAACCTAGATCATGTATTTGGGCATTATGACCCGTCCGGCGATAAATCGCCAGGACCCTTTAAATTTTGTCTTATGCAGAAACAAGTTGAATAAAACTGTTCAGCGTCATAAGCAGAAATACTATGAAACTGTCGGATTGAGCAATGTTATGCAGAGGAAATATGCATGAAGACATAACCAAATGTTTCATCTACCCTGTTAAAAGGCATTTTACAGCCCAAAAGAATATTTGTTCCTTGCCAAGTATTGCGATATACTAAATGTTAAGTCGGCACTGGTTCATAGCTCCTCGTCAGCCCGGCTAGACGGTTGTGGGTCATCTTGCACCGTCTCTTCTTCGTTCTCATCCAGCAGCTGGAAGTCAGTGGTTGCCCAATTGATCTTTGTCAGAGCCTGGAAAATAGCTTCATCGTTTATGAGTTCAGACGTTTCAACATCAGGGGCATAGGTATGCTTACGGACGGGCGGGATGAGATCTTCCACTTCATAGATCGGAGTATTGACCCGACGATTGTCAGCATCGTAACCCGCCTGATAGCAGGATAGATTAGCTTCATCGGCTAATTTGCTGACCAAGGGCCGCATTTCTCTTGTCAAAGCCCGCAAATCTTCATTTGTGAACTCTGATCCGTCCTCTTTCATGCTTGGATAGCTGTTTATTACATCGGCCGGATCAAGATCAGGTACCCAAGCCTTTGCTCGTGTTAATGCAGTTAAAGCGCCTACCCTGGCAGCTGATTTCTTGAGTTCTCCAAACCAGGCGGGTAGCACTGATAACTTTTCCAACATCTCCTTGATCAATTTGGGGGCCGGTTTGTTATGAGAAGCAGCACAAATAACCCTTTGAGCGCCGGTATAAAGCTGCTCTATAAGAGTATAGGCAGCCTTCAACTTTTTCTGCATATCAGCACCAAGATGAGCAGTACATTTTCCTGCGTCAATGGAACTAGAGTTAAACCGGAAGATTGTAGAGACATCATATTCAGAATTATGATAAGAGTATTTACCAAAGATAGCAGTAGTCATGGCATTTATTTTCCGCTTTAAGCCAGATACTCTTCTGACACTAGATTGAGGGTGGCCTCTGCGTCAACTGCCCTTTTCTCCAAAGCGGCCTTTTCTGCCTCCCAATCCACTCGCTCCTTCTGAAAGTATTTTTTCAATTTCTCCATGTTTGCTAAAGCGACGGTCAGCTCATCCTTGATCTTGGAAGCGGCGGTTTGCTGGAATTTCAGGTTGTCTTGGAGTTCAGCCACTTGAGATTCTTTCTGGTTTATATCAGCCTGCAAAGATATGCACACATCATACATTGGTAAAGCATATTGGAAGTCCCAAGCACATAACAAGTTATACACTTGGCACTTGGGGGCTAATGCGTATTTGCAGTTATCAGGCATCTTTATTAAAGTCCCAAGCACATAACAAGTTATACACTTGGCACTTGGGGGCTAATGCGTTATTGTTCAAAGAGGGTTACAAAATAAAAGTCCCGGTTCATCCTGAAGTGATAAACCAGCCCTTGGGGTCTACGGTGGTGTTGAGACAAGCTATTGGGCTTAGGAAGGAATGAGATTGGAGGAAATTAAGCAGAAATTTACCTCATATCGTTCCTTCATAAGATTCACTAAACCGGCTTCATAATCACGGCTGGTATGCAGCCGGTTCAGATATCCGAAATGAAGGTCCTGGGCGCTGAGTTGAGCATAGCTTGACCAATTGGCATTCCATTTGCCTTTGTCTTTCCCAGAGACTTCTTCTTTAGCAGTATGTTTGGTTAAAGCAACGAGTTCACCAGGAGCAGTATATCCAAAACTAGTAATTTGGACATCTTCTATTGAAGCGGCAGCGGCTTTGACAGGGCTGGCCGGACTGGGCTAGTTGGATTATCGCCAAGGTCCATTGGTGCAGCTTCCTGTTCACTAAAGGTTTCATGATCTGGTGGAGGAGGTGTTGAGGAACGTAGTATTTTAAAATTTTCCTACGATCACGCAAGATCTATCTACCAGATGTATAGCAACGAGAGGGAAGAGTGTGTCTACGTACCCTCTTAGACCGGGAGCGGAAGCGTCAAATGACGCGGTTGATGTTGTCGAACTTCTTCGCGATCCAACCGATCAAGCACCGAACGTACGGCACCTCCGCGTTCAGCACACGTTCAGCTTGATGACGTCCCACGAGCTCTTGATCCAGTTGAGCTTCACGGGAGAGTTTCGTCAGCACGACGGCGTGGTGACGGATATGATGTGTTCACCGGCGCAGGGCTTCGCCTAAGCTCCGCGACGGTATGACCGAGGTGTGATTCTGTGGAGGGGGGCACCGCACACGGCTAAAACAATTCAACTTGTGTGTCTTTGGGTGCCCCCCTGCCCCCGTATATAAAGGAGCAAGGGAGGGAGGCCGGCCAACTCCTCCTGGTGCGGCTAGGGAAGGAGTCCTACTAGGAATAGGATTGCAATCCTATTCCTAGTAGGATTCACCAAAAGAAAGAAGAGGGAAAGGAATAGGAGAGGTGGCGCCCCCCCTAATCCTAGTCCAACTAGGAACCCTAGGTGGGGGCGCCGGCCAGCCCATTGGGGTGCCTCTCTCTTTCCCTTTAGGCCCACTATGGACCATCCCCTCTCGTAGGGGGTTCCGGTAACCCCCTCCGGCAATCCCGATAAATCCGAAACTTTTCCGGAACACTTCCGGTGTCCGAATATAGTCGTCCAATATATCAATCTTTATGTCTCGGACATTCCGAGACTCCTCGTCATGTCCGTGATCTCATCCGGGACTCCGAACTACCTTCGGTACATCAATACCCATAAACTCATAATATCGATTGTCATCAAACGTTAAGCGTGCGGACCCTACGGGTTCGAGAACTATGTAGACATGACCGAGACTCATCTCCGGTCAATAACCAATAGCGGAACCTAGATGTTCATATTGGCTCCTACATATTCTACGAAGATCTTTTATCGGTCAAACCGCATAACAACATACGTTGTTCCTTTTGTCAACGGTATGTTACTTGCCCGAGATTCGATCGTCGGTATCTCTATACCTAGTTCAATCTCGTTACCGGCAAGTCTCTTTACTCGTTCCGTATCACATCATCTCGTGACTAACTCATTAGTCTTTTTCTTTCAAGGCTTATTGTGATGTGTGTTACCGAGAGGGCCCGGAGATACATCTCCGACACTCGGAGTGACAAATCCTAATCTTGATCTATGCCAACACCACGAATACTTTCGGAGACACCTGTAGAGCATCTTTATGATCACCCAGTTACGTTGTGACGTTTGATAGCACACAAGGTGTACCTACGGTATTCGGGAGTTGCATAATCTCATAGTCATAGGAACATGTATAAGTCATGAAGAAAGCAATAGCAGAAAACTAAACGATCATAGTGCTATGCTAACGGATGGGTCTTGTCCATCACATCATTCTCCTAATGATGTGATCCCGTTGATCAAATGACAACTCATGTCTATGGCTAGGAAACATAACCATCTTTGATCAATGAGCTAGTCTAGTAGAGGCATACTAGGGACATACTGTTTTGTCTATGTATCCACACATGTACTAAGTTTCCGGTTAATACAATTCTAGCATGAATAAAAGACATTTATCATGATATAAGGAAATACAAATAACATCTTTATTATTGCCTCTAGGGCATATTTCCTTCAGTCTCCCACTTGAACTAGAGTCAATAATCTAGATTACAAAGTGATGATCCTCACACCCATGGAGTCTTGGTGCTGATCATGTTTTGCCCGTGGAAGAGGCTTAGTCAACGGGTCTGCAACATTCAGATCCGTATGTATTTTGCAAATCTCTATGTCCCCCTCCTTGACTAGATCGCGGATGGAATTGAAGCGTCTTTTGATGTGCTTTGTTCTCTTGTGAAACCTGGATTCCTTCGCCAAGGCTATGGCTCCGGTGTTGTCACAAAAGATTTTCATTGGACCCGATGCACTAGGTATTACACCTAGATCGGATATGAACTCCTTCATCCAGACTCCTTCATTCGCTACTTCCGAAGAAGCTATGTATTCCGCTTCACACGTAGATCCCGCCACGACGCTCTGCTTGGAACTGCACCAACTGACAGCTCCACCGTTTAATAAAAATACATATCCGGTTTGTGACTTTGAGTCATCCGGATCAGTGTCAAAGCTAGAATCGACGTAACCGTTTACGACGAGCTCTTTGTCACCTCCATACACGAGAAACATATCCTTTGTTCTTTTCAGATACTTCAGGATGTTTTTGACCGCTGTCCAGTGATCCACTCCTGGATTACTTTGGTACCTCCCTGCTAGACTTATAGCAAGGCACACATCAGGCCTGGTACACAGCATTGCATACATGATAGATCCTATGGCTGAGGCATAGGGAATGACTTTCATTTTCTCTCTATCTTCTGCAGTGGTCGGGCATTGAGTCTTACTCAACTTCACACCTTGTAATACAGGCAAGAACCCTTTCTTTGACTGATCCATTTTGAACTTCTTCAAAATCATATCAAGGTATGTGCTTTGTGAAAGTCCAATTAAGCGTCTTGATCTTTCTCTATAGATTTTGATGCCTAATATGTAAGCAGCTTCACCGAGGTCTTTCATTGAAAAACTTTTATTCAAGTATCCTTTTATGCTATCCAGAAATTCTATATCATTTCCAATCAATAATATGTCATCTACATATAATATTAGAAATGCTACAGAGCTCCCACTCACTTTCTTGTAAATACAGGCTTCTCCAAAAGTCTGTATAAAACCATATGCTTTGATCACCTCATCAAAGCGTATATTCCAACTCCGAGATGCTTGCACCAGTCCATAGATGGATCGCTGGAGTTTGCATACTTTGTTAGCACCTTTTGGATTGACAAAACCTTCTGGTTGCATCATATACAACTCTTCTTTGAGATATCCATTCAGGAATGCAGTTTTGACATCCATTTGCCAGATTTCATAATCATAAAATGCGGCAATTGCTAACATGATTCGGACAGACTTAAGCATCGCTACAGGTGAGAAAGTCTCATCGTAGTCAACTCCTTGAACTTGTCGAAAACCTTTCGCAACAAGTCGAGCTTTGTAAATAGTAACATTACCGTCTGCGTCGGTCTTCCTCTTGAAGATCCATTTATTTTCGATGGCCTGCCGATCATCGGGCAAGTCAACCAAAGTCCACACTTTGTTCTCATACATGGATCCCATCTCAGATTTCATGGCTTCAAGCCATTTTGCGGAATCTGGGCTCATCATCGCTTCCTCATAGTTCGTAGGTTCATCATGGTCTAGTAACATGATTTCCAGAACTGGGTTGCCGTACCATTCTGGTGCGGAACGTACTCTGGTTGATCTACGACGTTCAGCAGAAACTTGATCCGAAGTTTCATGATCATTATCATTAACTTCCTCACTGATTGGTGTAGGAATCACTGGAACAATTTTCTGTGATGTACTACTTTCCAATCCGGGAGAAGGTACAATTACCTCATCAAGTTCTACTTTCCTCCCACTCACTTCTTTCGAGAGAAACTCTTTTTCTAGAAAGGATCCATTCTTAGCAACGAATATCTTGCCTTCGGATCTGTGATAGAAGGTGTACCCAACAGTCTCTTTTGGGTATCCTATGAAGACACATTTCTCCGACTTGGGTTCGAGCTTATCAGGTTGAAGCTTTTTCACATAAGCATCGCAGCCCCAAACTTTAAGAAACGACAACTTTGGTTTCTTGCCAAACCATAGTTCATAAGGTGTCGTATCAACGGATTTAGATGGTGCCCTATTTAACGTGAATGCAGCTGTCTCTAAAGCATAACTCCAAAACGATAGTGGTAAATCGGTAAGAGACATCATAGATCGTACCATATCTAATAAAGTACGGTTACGACGTTCGGACACACCATTACGCTGTGGTGTTCCAGGTGGCGTGAGTTGTGAAACTATTCCACATTGTTTCAAATGAAGACCAAACTCGTAACTCAAATATTCTCCTCCACGATCAGATCGTAGAAACTTTATTTTCTTGTTACGATGATTCTCTACTTCACTCTGAAATTCTTTAAACTTTTCAAATGTTTCAGACTTGTGTTTCATTAAGTAGATATACCCATATCTGCTCAAATCATCAGTGAAGGTCAGAAAATAACGATACCCGCCGCGAGCTTCAACACTCATTGGACCACATACATCAGTATGTATGATTTCAAACAAATCTGTTGCTCGCTCCATAGTTCCGGAGAACGGAGTTTTAGTCATCTTGCCCATGAGGCATGGTTCGCAAGCACCAAGTGATTCATAATCAAGTGATTCCAAAAGTCCATCATTATGGAGTTTCTTCATGCGTTTTACACCAATATGACCTAAACGGCAGTGCCACAAATAAATTGCACTATCATTATTAACCTTGCATCTTTTGGTTTCAATATTATGAATATGTGTATCACTACAATCGAGATCCAATAAGAATAGACCACTCTTCAAGGGTGCATGACCATAAAAGATATTATTCATAAAAATAGAACAACCATTATTCTCTGATTTGAATGAATAACCGTCTCGCAATAAACAAGATCCAGATATAATGTTCATGCTTAACGCTGGCACCAAATAACAATTATTTAGGTCTAATACTAATTCCGAAGGTAGATGTAGAGGTAGCGTGCCGACGGCGATCACATCGACTTTGGAACCATTTCCCACGCGCATCGTCACCTCGTCCTTAGCCAATCTTCGTTTAATCCGTAGTCCCTGTTTCGAGTTACAAATATTAGCAACCGAACCGGTATCAAATACCCAGGTGCTACTACGAGCATTAGTAAGGTACACATCAATAACGTGTATATCACATATACCTTTGTTCACCTTGCCATCCTTCTTATCCGCCAAATACTTGGGGCAGTTCCGTTTCCAGTGTCCAGTCCCCTTGCAGTAGAAGCACTCAGTTTCAGGCTTGGCTCCAGATTTGGGTTTCTTCGTGGAAGTAGCAACTGTTTTGCTATTCTTTTTGAAGTTCCCCTTCTTTCCCTTGCCATTTTTCTTGAAACTAGTGGTCTTGTTAACCATCAACACTTGATGCTCCTTTTTGATTTCTACCTCCGCAGCTTTGAGCATGGCGAAGAGCTCGGGAATTGTCTTTTGCATCCCTTGCATATTATAGTTCATCACGAAGCCTTTATAGCTTGGTGGCAGTGATTGAAGAACTCTATCAATAACACTATCCTCGTCAACTTTGCAACCAAGTTGAGTCATATGATTGTAATACCCAGACATTCTGAGTAAGTGTTCACTGATAGAACTATTCTCCTCCATCTTGCAGCTGCAGAACTTATTGGAAATCTCATATTTCTCAATTCGGGCATTTGCTTGAAATATTAACTTCAACTCCTGGAACATCTCATATGGTCCATGACGTTCAAAACGTCGTTGAAGTCCCAGTTCTAAGCCGTAAAGCATGGCACACTGAACTATCGTGTAGTCATCAGACCGCGACTGCCAGACGTTCAAAGCGTCTACATTAGCAGGAGGGGGCTTGTCACCTAGCGGTGCTTCAAGGACATAATTCTTCTGTGCAGCAATGAGGATAATCCTCAGGTTACGGACCCAGTCCGTGTAATTGCTACCATCATCTTTCAACTTAGCTTTCTCTAGGAATGCATTAAAATTCAAAGGAACGGTAGCACGTGCCATTGATCTACAACAACATAGATATGCAAAAACTATCAGGACTAAGTTCATGATAATGTTAAAGTTTGATTTAATCATATTAAATTAAAGAACTCCCACTTAGATAGACATCCCTCTGGTCATCTAAATGATCACGTGATCCAAATCAACTAAACCATGTCCGATCATCACGTGAGATGGAGTAGTTTCAATGGTGAACATCTTATGTTGATCATATCTACTATATGATTCACGCTCGACCTTTCGGTCTCCAGTGTTCCGAGGCCATATCTGCATATGCTAGGCTCGTCAAGTTTAACCCGAGTATTCTGCGTGTGCAAAACTGGCTTACACCCGTTGTATTTGAACGTAGAGCTTATCACACCCGATCATCACGTGGTGTCTCGGCACGACGAACTTTCGCAACGGTGCATACTCAGGGAGAACACTTATACCTTGAAATTTAGTAAGGGATCATCTTATAATGCTACCGTCGTTCTAAGCAAAATAAGAAGCATAATAAGATAAACATCACATGCAATCAAAATATGTGACATGATATGGCCATCATCATCTTGTGCTTTTGATCTCCATCTTCAAAGCACCGTCATGATCACCTTTGTCACCGGCTTGACACCTTGATCTTCATCGTAGCATCGTTGTCGTCTCGCCAACTATTGCTTCTACGACTATCGCTACCGCTTAGTGATAAAGTAAAGCAATTACATGGCGATTGCATTTCATACAATAAAGCGACAACCATATGGCTCCTGTCAGTTGCCGATAACTTTACAAAACATGATCATCTCATACAAAACCGTATAACTCATCATGTCTTGACCATATCACATCACAACATGCCCTGCAAAAACAAGTTAGACGTCCTCTACTTTGTTGTTGCAAGTTTTTACGTGGCTGCTACGGGCTTAGCAAGAACCGTTCTTACCTACGCATACAAAACCAAAACGATGTTCGTCAAGTATGTGCTGTTTTAACCTTCACAAGGACCGGGCGTAGCCACACTTGATTCAGCTAAAGTGAGAGAGACAGACACCCGCCAGTCACCTTTAAGCAACGAGTGCTCGTAACGGTGAAACCAGTCTCGCGTAAGCGTACGCGTAATGTCGGTCCGGGCCGCTTCATCTCACAATACCGCCGAAGCAAAGTATGACATGCTGGTAAGCAGTATGACTAGTATTGCCCACAACTCATTGTGTTCTACTCGTGCATATCATCTACGCATAGACCTGGCTCATGATGCCACTGTTGGGGAACGTAGTATTTTAAAATTTTCCTATGATCACGCAAGATCTATCTACCAGATGTATAGCAACGAGAGGGAAGAGTGTGTCTACGTACCCTCGTAGACCGGGAGCGGAAGCGTCAAATGACGCGGTTGATGTTGTCGAACTTCTTCGCGATCCAACCGATCAAGCACCGAACGTACGGCACCTCCGCGTTCGGCACACGTTCAGCTTGATGACGTCCCACGAGCTCTTGATCCAGTTGAGCTTCACGGGAGAGTTTCGTCAGCACGACTGCGTGGTGACGGATATGATGTGTTCACCGGCGCAGGGCTTCGCCTAAGCTCCGCGACGGTATGACCGAGGTGTGATTCTGTGGAGGGGGGGCACCGCACACGGCTAAAACAATTCAACTTGTGTGTCTTTGGGTGCCCCCTGCCCCCGTATATAAAGGAGCAAGGGAGGAGGCCGGCCAACTCCTCCTGGTGCGGCTAGGGAAGGAGTCCTACTAGGAATAGGATTGCAATCCTATTCCTAGTAGGATTCACCAAAAGAAAGAAGAGGGAAAGGAATAGGAGAGGTGGCCCCCCCCCCAGTCCTAGTCCAACTAGGAACCCTAGGTGGGGGCGCCGGCCAGCCCTATGGGCTGCCTCTCTCTTTCCCTTTAGGCCCACTATGGACCATCCCCTCTCGTAGGGGGTTCCGGTAACCCCCTCCGGTAATCCCGATAAATCCGAAACTTTTCCGGAACACTTCCGGTGTCCGAATATAGTCGTCCAATATATCAATCTTTATGTCTCGGACATTCCGAGACTCCTCGTCATGTCCGTGATCTCATCCGGGACTCTGAACTACCTTCGGTACATCAATACCCATAAACTCATAATACCGATTGTCATCAAACGTTAAGCGTGCGGACCCTATGGGTTCGAGAACTATGTAGACATGACCGAGACTCATCTCCAGTCAATAACCAATAGCGGAACCTGGATGTTCATATTGGCTCCTACATATTCTACGAAGATCTTTTATCGGTCAAACCGCATAACAACATACGTTGTTCCTTTTGTCAACGGTATGTTACTTGCCCGAGATTCGATCGTCGGTATCTCTATACCTAGTTCAATCTCATTACCGGCAAGTCTCTTTACTCGTTCCGTATCACATCATCTCGTGACTAACTCATTAGTCTTTTGCTTGCAAGGCTTATTGTGATGTGTGTTACCGAGAGGGCCCAGAGATACCTCTCCGACACTCGGAGTGACAAATCCTAATCTTGATCTATGCCAACACCACGAATACTTTCGGAGACACCTGTAGAGCATCTTTATGATCACCCAGTTACGTTGTGACGTTTGATAGCACACAAGGTGTTCCTACAGTATTCGGGAGTTGCATAATCTCATAGTCATAGGAACATGTATAAGTCATGAAGAAAGCAATAGCAGAAAACTAAACGATCATAGTGCTATGCTAACGGATGGGTCTTGTCCATCACATCATTCTCCTAATGATGTGATCCCGTTGATCAAATGACAACTCATGTCTATGGCTAGGAAACATAACCATCTTTGATCAATGAGCTAGTCTAGTAGAGGCATACTAGGGACATACTGTTTTGTCTATGTATCCACACATGTACTAAGTTTCCGGTTAATACAATTCTAGCATGAATAAAAGACATTTATCATGATATAAGGAAATACAAATAACATCTTTATTATTGCCTCTAGGGCATATTTCCTTCAGGAGGATCATCATGCAAGACATCATCATTTTCTTCGGCTGGCTCGGGATTCTTTTCCGGTTCAGTGTTTGTATTATCACCTGCCGGTTTATTCAATTTAGCCTTCTTGCTAGGCTTTGGCTTACTGCGAAATTTAAAGATAAAGATAGTCAGTGGAGTAAAAGAAAATGATTCACAGGAAAATAAAAACTTACCCAGGAACAGTTTTGAGAGGAGGAAGCTGTGTAGCTGTTGACTTGCCAGATGACGAACGAGGAGTGTCCTGATAATTTGAATCAGACGGATTAAGAGGCTGGCGAATATGACCCGCTTTGGGATAAAGAACATCTAGAGTATACAAGACCTCTGATCGACGTCTCTGGGCTGGTGTCTGTGGTAACCGGTGGATTCGATAACTTGACCACTATGCCGTGTTGTGCGGCGAGCTTCATGTTGCCGTTTCTTCAAAATAAAGTTTGGTCCAAGTTAGCGAAAGGGTGAGAAAATTGTACTTTCCGGCTTGCTCGATGAATTTTCGGTGTTGGCAGAGGATCTGAACCGGAGGAAAGGGTAATTACCTCGACGTCATCAGCCTCGCTGCCTTCAGGGTTTTCCTGAGTACAATCATTATCAATAAGATGCAAGAAAAGGGAGCCTAGGGAGTTAAGTGATACCTTTGAGGCTGGTTCATCATCATCAAGATTGGATTCAGATGCTTGAGTGGTTTTCTTCTTAACAGTTTTCTTAACAGCCTTGGTTTTGAGGCGAGCTGCCTTTACTGGTTTATCCTGGGGTTTCCTCTTCCAAAACGGATCATTACCCTGATAAAGATTGTGAGGTCATTCAGAAAGGATACTAAAACAGATTGAAATAAAGCAAACAATATAAGAAGATTTACCGATGGCGGTTTATTGGACTCGCAGAAAGGGGCTAGCCCAGTTTTGCTGCACGCGTCCACCGATTCATTCAATATCTTCTAAACAGACTCACTGACTTCACTCTCTGATAGTTCAACTTCAGTATGGTGTAGAGGATCTTTGGGATTTCCGGTATATTTACACATCAAACTGGAACACTGGCTTACTGGTAGAATACTCCAAGAAATCCAACAGCGAACAAAGTCAGTGCCTGTCAAGCCGTTTGCGGTGAAGGCCCGGAGCTTTGAGAGCTGCAGTGCGTATTGGGCTCGCTCCTGGGCACTTAGCCATTGGGGGAAAGGATGATTATCGGGAAGACGATGAGGACGGTAACCCGACAGAGGATTTTCATCGGCTGGAGACGTGTCTAAACAATAAAACCAAGCCCGGTTCCAATCTTTAGGATGGCTGTGATGTTTGGCGTGAGGAAAGCTGACATCCTTCCTTTTTTGAATAGACATTCCGCCAAGTTCAGTATTGGGCCCGTCTGTAAATTCTGTGCGGCGGTTTAAGTGGAAGAAATCCCTGAATAGTTCAACTGAAGGTTCCTCTTGTAAATAAGCTTCACAGAATACTTGGAAATTGCAAATGTTGGACACTGAGTTTGGTCCAATATCTTGAGGATGGAGTTGGAAGCTATTGAGTACATCACGAAAGAATTTTGACCCGGGAGGGCTAAACCCTCGGGAAAAATGATCAACAAATACAATCACTTCTCCATCTTTGGGCTTCGGAGGGCACTCCAGACTAGGGACTCTCCAATGGATGACGTCTTTCTTGCCTAAAGTGCCAGATTCAACCCACCCGTTCAGTTCCTCCTCAGTAACCCGAGACGCAACCCAGTTGCAGGAAGTGAATTGCTTGGCTTGCTTTGCCATTTGAAAGGAAAAGGCTGAAATAATAGTAAAAGGGCCAGTTTATAATCTACGACTGGTGGGTATAGAGAAATATGCAGTAATAAACCGAAGTTAACACTCGAAGTATTACGAGGGCGACTGCGACGGCGGTTTAAGCGGGGCCTAATGATATCTACCGGTTTATGTTTTTTTTAGAGTTAAACCGCCGGTGAGAATATGAAAGGTGCAGATCTAAAGTTATGGGAAAATAAGTTTCGTAAATCAGCAGCAGAATTAAAGATCAATGACATATCAAAAAATTCACAAATATTCAGGATAAATACTGAACGGGTACTGCAGCAGTTCAAACAAACTTAGGTTGGGAATAATTTAGAGAAGGATGAGTACGCCAAATGAGCAGAGTTGTTACTACAATCGCAAGCAGAAGCATCAGATCTATGCTAGCCTTCGAAGTCATGATGAAGAGTAAAGGAGGAACAACGAAGAACAACGCCCTAGCCGTGACGAGCTCGCGGGAGAAACCCTAATGAGATATATATGAAAAGTTAGGAAAGAACTTACCGGAGTTGTCGGGTGCGGAGGCGCGCCGGTGAGGCTCTGGTCCAAACAAGTTGATGCAGTGGCCTGAGTTAAAGAAGAGGGAAAGGTCGACGGCGGCGGCGGTGCTTAGGCACGGACGGGCGCAAGGAAGAAGGAGCGAAGAGACGAGAGGGAAAAAGGAAATGACCCCTCGCCCTATTTATAAGCCGAAAGGTTAAACGGCAGGCGTGGGAATCAAGGAGCCTGAAAGGTGGATATGGGATGACACTGTCGCCTCGATCTTTTGAGATTTTAATAAATAAAGAATAAAACAGGTACATGTATTAAATGGACAGGTGACGTCTTGGCGTTTCAACATAATTCGGGAAGGTGGCATCATGGCAGTTTACAAGATATCTGAAGCCATGGAGGACCAACATTTCCAAGGTGTTGAAGATTGACATGAACAGGTTCAAATCAATCTAGGGCCTATTGTCAGGGATATAACTATTAGGTATAAACTGCCCAGGAGGGGCCGGTTTATGCCCATAAGGAATTACTTTTACTGAAGCCCAACAAAGCAGAGTATGGCATGTTATTACAAAAGGTTAAAGATCCGGGGCCCAAAGGGTGTTAGGGCCCGTAAATGTAAACCACCATACGGCGTGTGACTTGTATTGTAAGATAGGAAAGATGGAGACCGAGCCGGGCACGTTTATGAGCCGGCCTCGGGATTCCGTAAACCGGACCGGGCGTCATCCTGTGTATATAAAGGGATGCCCCGGCGACGGTTCAGGGACAGAGAACAACAACTCGAGACACAAGCAAAGCGGATTCGCTCCCTGGTCATCGAAACCCTAGCAATACCACACCAAACTAGACGTAGGCTTTTACCTTCATCGAAGGGGCCGAACTAGTATAAAATCCCTTGCGTCATTGTCCGCTTTAACCCCTTTAAGCTGACCCGCAGCGATGGCTCCACGACTAAGTCCTTTTGCTAGGACATCCGCCGTGACAAAACCACGACAGTAACCCTGTTCTGAAAGTCATGTTACTAGACCATGATGAACCTACGAACTATGAGGAAGCGATGATGAGCCCAGATTCCGCAAAATGGCTAGAGGCCATGAAATCTGAGATGGGATCCATGTATGAGAACAAAATTTGGACTTTGGTTGACTTGCCCGATGATCGGCAAGCCATTGAAAATAAATGGATGTTTAAGAGGAAGACTGACGCCGATGGTAATGTTACTATCTACAAAAATCAACTTGTTGCGAAAGGTTTTTCGACAAGTTCAAGGAGTTGGCTACGACGAGACTTTCTCACCTGTAGCGATGCGTAAGTCTGTCCGAATCATGTTAGCAATTGCCGCATTTTATGATTATGAAATCTGGCAAATGGATGTCAAAACTGCATTCCTTAATGGATATATCAAATAAGGGTTGTATTATATAATGCAATCAGAAGGATTTGTCGATCCTAAAGATGATAACAAAGTGTGCAAGATCCAGCGATCCATCTATGGACTGGTGCAAGCATCTCGGAGTTGGAATATACGCTTTGATAAGGTGATCAAAGCATATGGTTTATACAGACTTACGGTGAATCCTGTATTTACAAGAAAGTGAGTGGGAGCACTACACCATTTTTGATAAGTATATGTGAATGGCATATTGTTGATCAGAAATGATGTAGAATTTTCTGGGAAGCATAAAGGATTGTTTAAAAGGAGTTTTTCAATGAAAGACCTCGGTAAAGTTACTTACATATTGGGCACCAAGATCTATAGAGATAGATCATGACGCTTGATAAGACTTTTGATTAGTACATACCTTGATAAGATTTTGAAGTAGTTTCAAAATGGATCAGTCAAAGAAGGAGTTCTTGCCTGATTTGTAAGGTATGAAGTTGAGTAAGACTAATAACCCGACCACGGCAGAAGATAGAGAGAGAATCAAAGTCATTCCCTGTGCCTTAGCCATAGGTTCTATAAAGTATGCCATGCTATCTACTAGACCTATAGTGTACCTTGCCATGAGTTTGGCAAGGAGGTATGATAGCGATCCATGAATGGATCTCTGGACAACGGTCAAAATTTATCCTTAGTAACTGGAGGACTAAGGAAATGTTTCTCGATTTTAGAGGTTATAAAGAGTTTGTCGTAAAGAGTTACGCCGATGCAAGCTTTGACACTAATCCGGATGACTCTAAGTATCAATCTGGATGCGTATTGAAAGTGGGAGCAACTGGCTAGAGTAGCTCCATGCAGAGCATTGTAGACATAGAAATTTGGGAAATACATACGAATCTAAATGTAACAGACCCGCTCACTAAACTTCTCTCACAAAGCAAAACATGATCACACCTTAGTACTCGTTGAGTGTTAATCACATGGTGATGTGACTTAGATTATTGACTCTAGTAAACCCTTTGAATGTTGGTCACATGGTGATGTGAACTATGGGTGTTAATCACTTGACGATCTGAACTATCGGTGTTAAATCACATGGCGATGTCAACTAGATTATTGACTCTAGTGCAAGTGGGAGACTGAAGGAAATATGCCCTAGAGGCAATAATAAAGTTGTTATTTATATTTACTTATATCATGTTAACTGTTTATTATTCTTGTTAGAATTGTATTAACCAGAAACTTGATACATGTGTGAATACATAGACAAAACAGAGTATCCCTAGTATACCTCTACTAAACTAGCTTGTTAATCAAAGATGGTTGTGTTTCCTAACCATAGACATGTGTTGTCATTTGATCAATGGGATCACATCATTAGGAGAATGATGTGATGGAGAAGATCCATCCGTTAGCTTAGTGATACGTCTCCGTCGTATCTATAATTTTTGATTGTTCCATGCCAATATTATACAACTTTCATATACTTTTGGCAACTTTTTATACTATTTTTGAGACTAACATATTGATCCAGTGCCCAGTGTCAGTTCTTGTTTGTTGCATGTTTTTTGTTCGTAGAATATTCAAATCAAACGGAGTCCAAACGGGATAAAAATGGACGGAGATTTTTTGGAATATTTATGAATTTTGCGAAGAAGAATCAACGCGAGATGATGCCCGAGGGGGCCACGAGGCAGGGGGCGCGCTCCAGGGGGTCAGGAACGCCCTAGGCCCTCGTGGCCACCCCCTAAGGTGGTTGGTGCCCTTCTTTCGCACAAGAAATCTAATATCCGGATACAAATCGTGTCAAAAATTCAGCCCAATCGGAGTTACGGATCTTCGGGAATATAAGAAACGGTGAAAGGCCAGAATCTGGGAGCGCAGATACAGAGAGAGACAGAGAGACATATCCAATCTCGGAGGGGCTCTCACCCCTCCGCCGCCATGGAGGGCATGGACCAGAGGGGAAACCCTTCTCCCATCTAGGGAGAAGGTAAAGGAAGAAGAAGAAGGAGGGAGGCTCTCTTCCCCTCTCTCCCGGTGGCGCCGGAGTGCCACCGAGGCCATCATCGTGCGATGGCGATCTACACCAACACCTCCGTCATCTTCACCAACATCTTCATCACCTTCCCCCATCTAAGACCGCTCGGTCCAATCTCCCGCAACCCGATGTACCCTCTACTTGAACATGGTGCTTTATGCTTCATATTATTATCCAATGATGTGTTGCCATCCTATAATGTCTGAGTAGATTTTCGTTGTCCTCTCGGTAATTGGTGAATTGCTATGATTGGTTTAATTTGCTTGTGGTTATGTTGCTGTCATTTGGTGCCCATCATATGAGCGCGTGCGTGGATCACACCATTGGGTTAGTTGTATATTGATAGGACTATGTATTGGAGGGCAAGAGTGATAGAAGCTTCAACCTAGCATAGAAATTGATGCATACGGGATTGAAGGGGGACCAATATATGTTAATGCTATGGTTGGGTTTTACCTTAATGAACGTTAGTAGTTGCGGATGCTTGCTAATAGTTCCAATCATAACTCCATAGAATTCCAAGTCAGGGATGACATGCTAGCAGTGGCTTCTCCCACATAAAACTTGCTATCGGTCTAGTAACGTAGTCAATTTCTTAGGGACAATTTCGCAACTCCTACCACCACTTTTCCACACTCGCTATACTAACTTTATTGCTTCTTTACCTAAAACAGCCCCTAGTTTTTATTTACGTGCTCTTTATATTCTTGCAAACCTATCTCGTTACACCTACAAAGTACTTCTAGTTTCATACTTGTTCTAGGTAAAGCGAACGTCAAGTGTGCGTAGAGTTGTGTCGGTGGTCGATAGAACTTGATGGAATATTTGTTATACCTTTAGCTCCTCGTTGGGTTCGACACTCTTACTTATCGGAAGAGGCTACAATTGATCCCCTATACTTGTGGGTTATCAAGACTTTTTTCTGGTGGTGTTGCCGGGAAACAATAGCGTCGGTTGAATATTCTCGTGTGTGCTTTTTTGCTTTATCACTAAGTAGATTTTATTTGAAGTTATAAGTTGTTTTCTATCTTTAGTTATTGATTTGGAACACAAAATACCAAAAAAATTAGGTGTACTTGCTACTCATGTAGATGGGGAACCTCCTAAAACCCTCGATGCTCATTATGTGAAAGATATTATGTACTACTTTGATAATCCTAAGAAAACCCCATTCAACTATATAATGGGAGTAACATTGGATCAACGTGAATACTTTAGGGATTATCGAGACTCATAAAGGGAAATTGTTATGGGATCAAATTCATATGTTGCATTGGTATGCTCGTCAACTATGCTTGAGATATGATTATACTTGTTGCTCTAGGATGAAGGCTCCACACCTTCCATTTTCATGCAAATTTAATGATGATGAAACCTTAGCTTCTTATGATAATGGTATATATGATTATTATGGTGTGGAACAAATAGAAGAATTCGTTGCTTTTAAGGTGCTTATGAAATTGAATCTCTGTTTAAAAGGTATGAAGCTTTTGATGATGATGTTTATAGGCCTGAAAATTTTGCTCTGTTGAAATATTGCTATGAGAATTATGAATACAATGCCAATATTGATGCGTTTATAGAGAAGGTCTCCGCTGTCCAAGAAAAGACTAATATTTTGCAGGAAACTATGGAAGAAGGAATTGATGAAACTGTGAGCTCATTAGATGAAAAAGATGAGGAGGAGAGTGAAGAACAAAGGGAGGAAGAGCAGATTAGCTACCCGTGCCCACCTTCTAATGACAGTAACTCTTCAACTCATACATTGTTTAATTTCCCTTCGTGCTTAACGGAGGATCCTTCGTGCTTACCGGAGGATGATTGCTATGCTCCCTTTGATTCGTTTAAGATATCCCTTTTTGATGAAATTAATGCTTGCTATGCTTGTGGCCATGATGCCAATATGAATTATGCTTATGGATATGAACTTGCTATAGTTCCTTATGTTAAACATGAAATTGTTGCTATTGCACCCACACATGATAGTCCTATTATCTTTTTGAATCGTCCCGACTACACTATATCGGAGAAGTTTGCCTTTATTAAGGATTATATTGATGGGTTGCGTTTCACTACTAAACATGATGATTTTAATAGAAATAATATGCATGTGCTTGCTGCTCCTACTTGCAATTATTATGACAGAGGAACTACATCTCCGCCTCTCTATGTTTCCAATACAATAAAATTACAAGAAATTGTTTATGCTATGCATTGGCCTTTACTATGTGTGCATGAATTGTTCTTTTATGACATGCCGATGCATAGGAAGAGAGTTAGACTTCGTTGTTGCATGATATATGTTACTTTGTGCTCACTACTAAATCACAAATCATTGTTAATTAAAATTGGCTTTGATATACCTTGGGATCCGGGTGGATCCATTACTTGAGCACTATATGCCTAGCTTAATGGCTTTAAAGAAAGCGCTGCTTGGGAGACAACCTGGAAGTTTTAGAGAGTCATTTATTTCTGTTGTGTGCTTTTATAAAGTTTTAAAACAAAAAAAATAAAGAGGGGAACCTAAAACTTTTTCAAAAATAAAAGCGAAAGTGAGAAAGACGAGCATTGTTAAAGTGGGAGCTAGCCTTGAACTTTGTTCATGCCCATGGAAACTTTGTGAACCTTGATTACAGAAACTTATCAACAAAAATTATTATCCCCTTGTACAAATCCATTGTATCATAAAAATAATGTGCTAAAAGTTTCCTTTAGGATGATTAAACTGCTTATTGGTTTGTGCAGAGCAAAAACAGAAACTCTGGTTGTAGTGCACGATTTTACATTTTTTACTGGAACGTCAAAAGGATCTGAAACTTTTTGCACAGTCTTGCTATACAAATTTTTGATTTGCCCTAATTGTTCCAGAATTTTTAGAGTTACAGAAGTATGGTTAATGTTCAGATTACTACAGACTGTCCTGTTTTCATAGATTGCTGTTATAGCTTCATTATTTGCATATGTTTGAATTCTTGTTGAAGCCTCCTTGACTTAGGGCCATAGAATTGTTATAGCATACAGTGGGTAAAGTTTGTTAATAATTATACAATAATGTTAGAGCAGTACATGATGGGATTTCATTGATCATATGCACTAACCCCACTACTAAAAGTTCAGTTAAGTTTTGTGTGGATGAAGTGTTTGTTGGTGGGAACGACACCTATGGGATCACAAGAATCTCTACTACGGTTAGCGGGGCGCGGGGTAGAGAGAAGAGCGGATCAAACAGATAGCACACGGTTCGTTTATCCAGGTTCGGGCCGCGAGAATGCGTAAATCCCTACTCCTGCTTTGGTGGATTGTATATCTGTGTTCTTCAGCTAGCTATGGGGCGTGAGGAGCTCCAATAAGCCGAATCCTCCTCCTGGTCGCCTTGGGCCTCCTTTTATAGAAAAAGGGGTTGCCACAGTGGCACACAGGAGGTGGAAAGGGTACAGTGATGCGAGGTTATCCCTCGCATTACATGACAAGGCGCATTTAATGCGTCTTGCTTAGGTGTCCTTGCTTTATCGGGGATGGGGGAGAGATCTGTCTTGTCCGTCGCCGCCCCTTCTTGTGTCGACACGCGCCCTGGCCAGCGATGCCTGAGATGCCATGTAGGTAGGCAGGCAGCTGAGGTGGCACAATGGTGGGTCTTCTTCAAAGATCTGCATGTCGCCACGCAGGTGCCTGCCCAGCTAGTTGGGTCGGCAGCTGCATAAGGCGGTGGAAGTTTAGTCGGCGTGGGCCTGATGGTGGCCCTGCGGATGTCCTTGGCAAGGGCCTTGCCGGGGCCCCGGCAAGGGTCTTGCCGCGGCGCCTGCTGCCATCCCCGGCAAGGCGCCTGCCAGTCTTGTGATCTTCCTCGGCTAGAATCCCGACAAGGGTCGTCGCCTTCTTAGTGCGTATCTGATCTTGAATGTCTTCACAAAGATCTGCATGCCACTACGGGGATGTCTCCCGAATCTTTGCCCTATGGGGGCAGCGGACTCAAGGGTGATTTCCTCCGTAGGCGTGGGGCGAGTTGTCATGGCAAGGGTCTTGTCGGGCCTACTAAAACTGGCTCCCGGCAAGGATCTTGCCAGGGGAACCCGCTTCGTCCCTTCGCTCTTTGTGGTCTTGTCCTTGGTGTCGTTCTAGTTCTCTTGAGCTTCGGTCTTACCCTGGCTTACCTCCCTTGCCTTGCTTGGTGCGGCGGCGCCCGTGGCTCAGACTGCCCGTGCACAGTCATAGGGGTCAAAAAAGTGTACCCCCCTTTTTGTACACCGACAGGAGCCCCCGGGCCTGGGCCACACATAAGCGCGACGCGTTGTTGGGCTAGGCCCAGAACGGTGCGCGGGCAGGCAGGATGGTTTTTACCGCGGTAAGACTTTTCGCGCTGTGCTTTGCATGATTCGCGCGCGTGGCGCGGTGCGAAGGGGTGTGCGTGCCGTGGGTGGCATGCCTGGGGCGGTTCCCGCATGCATGAGTCACATCGTAGTAAAGAGGCGGCTTCGCGCCTTCCCCGTAAAAGCAGGGAGGCGTGTGGGCGCGGCTCATTTACTAAATGGAGTCGAGGCGCAGTCTTCAAGGCGTCCACTCCCCATGATCACGGGGTGGGGAGAGGTCGCCTCACTTGTCACCTCGGTTCTGCGCATTGGCCATGTGTCTCCCATGCGCTTGGGGTGGCGAATGGTGGAGGCGGGGAACCGGCCGTCGCTGGTTGGGGCAGCGGGTTGGTCCTGGTTCCCTGCGCTTCTTGTGTCTTGATTGGCCGAGCGGGGCGGCTGAGCCCCAACCCCGTTCCTTTATAAGGAGCGGGGAGGGGGGATGGCACCCCGTATTCTCCCATCCTCTTCCTTCTTCTGCTTCCGCTTCTTCCTTCCCCTTGCAATGGAGAAAGGGAATCCCGGTCCTTCGACGGTGGCGGCAAGGGTTGCTGCTCGACAACGCGTCCCTCCTCCTCCTGCACCTGTGGTGGTAGAGCTAGCCGCGAGGGGAAGGGGGAGAGGGCGAGGCCGTGGGCAAGTTTGGGGTAGAGGTCGCAGCGCTCAGGGAAGAGGAGGACGGGGCGGCGCGCCGGCCTCGCCCCCGCCAACGGCTCCTCCTCCGATGGAGGGCCACGTTGGGGACAATCCCCGTGAATTCTTAGTCAGGTTGCGCCGGCTGCCGCGCCGTCGCGTTCGCCTCCCGACTCCATTCGCGCGGGAGATGGAGCTGGATCCGCCGCAGTCATTGTGGCTGCGTATGAGGGGCTGCGGGATTAGCGGTATGCGGGTCCGCGTCGACTTCCCTGCTCCTCACGTGATGTATCTTCGTCGGGGGTGGAAGACGTTTGCTCGTATCCACAGCTTGGCAGATGGGCTCACTCTCCATTTTAAGTTGATGGAGGGTGGCCTTCTTTCCGTCAAGGTCTTCGGGCACTTCGGGACTCGTGCAAGGTGCTGCGTGGAGAGCTCTTCTGATGATGAAGATTCCTCCTCGAGCGAGAGTGACGAGGAGGACAGCGACAACGACGACGAGGGTGGTAGGCGGCAGGATGACGGGTCCGACTAGGTGTCGGGCGCCGTTCCATGCGGCACCGATGACCCCATCATCCGTCTCGCCGGCTCCTTGAACTTCTTGGAGCCGTCTTATTGGGTGGCTCATGTTGGGGGGCTGCGGAAGAGGAAGAGGGCGGGTGGCAAGACCGTCAAGTCGGAGTACGCGGGCACCGACACCTTCGACGCGTACTGACGTCCTGCCGCCTCATCTTCGAGCTCTGCTTCCGGCGACGCCATCACCATCCAGCCTTTGGGCGGCCACCGAGATGTTCTCTCGGTGTCTTCTACCACCCGTAGCTCGCCTAGGCGCTCCTTTTGCCCTTCTCGCCTCCTTGACCTGCCTCCTGAGGAGAGGGACAAGAAAGGGATTACGGGCTTCTTATCTCTTTTTAGTTTGTATGCCTTCGGGCGTCTGTTAAATTTAAAACTTGTAATCCCCTTGTTCATGTTTTTCATTCCCTATGGATTGTACCTGGGCGGGATGTTTTTTTAATGAAAAAGGGATGTTTGCCGGGTCATTTGTTCGCAGGTAGAACCCACAACAGGGAATAAATCCCTGATATCTCTAAGATAAACATTTTCTTGCCCGGCAACAGGCCTCGCCATCCCCCCACTTCGCTCGACCTTTCTCACGCCTTTGGCGGAGGCAGGGATGAAGTGGGTTTAGGCTCCTTGTTTTACCCTTTCACTGCCGCGACTACGACCAAACTCGGTCCCAGGAACGAGCCCTAGGGCCTAGAGTTAGGGGAGCATGGTAGCCTAAGGATAAAACGAGGTTTCACATACCCCAGTTCGTAAGGGAATGCATGATAAGGGATGGAAAACTTATCTGAATTTGCAGCTCCCGGGAACTTCGGTTTGCTGCGGGTGAATCTTTGCTCTTGTAGCCCCCGGCAATACTGGCTCGCCGGGGTCTGGATGCTGGTCTGTTCCTTTTTCTTTCCAAGTGGCTTGGCAAGGATAGCTATGTGTCCTGCGAACCAAAGAAGGCAAAAGGACAAAGAGACGCACACTCGACCTCTAAGCTAGGGGTTAGTCGCTGCTAAGCACACTCAACCCTAACCAGGGACGAGACTTGACCTAGCATGCATGCTATAACTTAGGGCGCCAGCGCTTCATTTATTTATGCTCAGGGTCTGCGCCTGGTTTTGTACAAAGGGTTACATGCCTTGTCGGCAAGGCTTGTACAAAAGGTGGCTTGCCAGGGGGCCCGGCAAGCCGTGCCTCACGGGTAAAACTTGCGAAGATGCTCAATGTTCCAGGAGTTGCTCACCGGAACGGCATTTTCGGTCTCCAGGCGGACCGCGCCAGGCCTGGTGACTCGTATTACCCGATAAGGGCCTTCCCACTTCGGCGTCAACTTTTTGGTATTCTTGGCCGATTGAACGCGCCGAAGAACAAGGTCGCCTTCCTCAAAGCTTCGGGCACGGACCTTGCGGCTATGGTAGCGGCGCAAGGCTTGCTGGTAGCGTGCTGCTCTCACAGCCGCCCGAAGACGATCTTCCTCAAGGAGCGTTGCGTCATCTTACCGCAGTTGCTCTTGCTCAAGCTCATCATAAGCGAGCACTCGAGGTGACCCGTATATGAGTTCAGTGGGGAGAACTGCTTCTTCCCCGTATACTAGGGCAAAGGGCGTCTGGCCGGTGGCTCGATTTGGCGTCATTCTGATCGACCAAAGAACCGTCGGCAACTCATCAATCCAGCGCCTTCCACTCTTGCGCAGCCTGTCAAAGGTCTTTGTCCATAAGCCTCGCAGTACTTCAGTGTTTGCTCTCTCAGCTTGACCATTGCTTCATGGGTGAGCAACGAAAGCGAAACTGACTTTGCTGCCGAGGTCTTGGGTATATTGCATGAAGGTGCGGCTTGTGAACTATGTGTCGTTGTCGGTGATGACCCTGTTGGGTACACCAAAACGGCACACTAGTCCCTTGAAGAATTTGAGGCTGACTGGGCTATGACCTTCCTCATTGCCTCCACCTCTGGCCACTTTGTGAACTTGTCGATTGCGACGTACAAGTACTCAAAGCCCCCGACAGTGCGGGGGAAAGGGCCCAGTATGTCGAGCCCCCAGACCGAGAAGGGCCAGGAGAGAGGAATGGTTTGAAGGGCTTGAGCTGGTTGATGAAGTTTCATTGAATGGAACTGACACGCTTCACACCTGGTGACCAGTGTCGTCGCATCCTGGAGGGCAGTGGGCCAGAAGAAGCCTTGCCGAAATGCCTTGCTGGCAAGGGCTCTTGACCCTATGTGGGATCCACATATGCCTCCATGTATCTCTGCCAACAGCCCTAGTCCTTCCTCTCGAGGGATACACTTCAATTTCACGCCATTCGGTCTCTTTCTGTACAGGACGTCATCGACGAACTGGTACATAGCAGATCGACGGGCTACTTTTTCCGTTTCTTCCTGCTCCTCAGGAAGTTCCCCAGTTTGGAGGAACCGGATGGTATGCTGTGCCCACGCTGGAGCCTGGGGCTCGACCGCAAGGACTAAAGGCATTTCCTCTGCTATAGGAGCGGCTGTCTCGACGGCAAGAGCTTGACGCTCCGCCGGAGCTAGCCGTCCCGTGGTGGGCTCAGTGTCCCCGGCAACATCCTTGCCGGCGCCTCCGGGGAGCTCGGTGGGAAAGTACTTGCCGGGCCCTGATTTCCTCCTCTTGTTTTGCTCTGTTGATGGATCAACGGATGGCTGAGAAAGCTGAAGTACAAAGGTACCTGGTTCCATAGGTAACTTGAGGGCAGCGCGCTTTGACAGGTAATCGGCGATGTCGTTCTCTGCTCGGGGAACGTGCTCCGCCTGTATACCATCAAAACGCTCTTCCAGCTTTCTCACTTCATCGACGTAGGCCTCCATCAATGGGCTCTGGTAATCTTTGTTGACTTGTTTGACGACAAGCTGCGAATCGCCCCTGACAATGAGTTTCTTGATTCTGAGGTCTGCCGCAATCCTAAGACCAGCAAGCAGCCCCTCATATTCAGCAGTATTGTTCGTTGATACCTTCCTGGGGAAGTGGATCTAGACCACGTACTTGAGGTGCTCTCCGGTGGGCGCGACAAGTAGTACGCCAGCCCCGGCGCCCTGTAAGGAGAAAGCTCCATCAAAGTACATGATCCAGTCGCAAGTCGCCTTTTTGCCGGGGAGAGCAGTTTCCTGGGCTTCTTCATCAGGCGTCGCAGTCCATTCTGCAACGAACTCCGCCAGGACTCGGCTTCGAATTGTCGAGGTACTTTCAAACTTGAGGCCAAAGCTGGACAACTTCAGTGCCCACTCTACAATTCTTCCCGTTGCATCTGGATTGTGCAATATCCGTTGCAGAGGGAGGCGAGTGACGACAGTGATCTCGTGTGCCAGGAAATAGTGACGCAGCTTCCTCGAGGCCATAAGAAGGCCGAAGAGCAATTTCTGCACACCGGAGTACCTTGATCTAGCCCCCTGCAAGAGGGAGCTAACGAAGTAGACCGGGTGCTGCATCATTTCCTTCCTTGGCGGCACTCCAACCGGCCGTGTCGTCTCTGCACCAACGGCATCAGGCTCTATCGCTCCTATCACCTCATCATCAATTTCTCTCTGCGCCACTAGTGCGGCGCTGACCACCTGGTTCGCTGCCGCCAGGTATAGCAGCAACGGTTCTTGTGGCCTAGGCGCAACTAGTACTGGCATGGAGGAAAGATACCTCTTCAAATCTTGCAATGCTGCTTCGGCTTCTCGCGTCCACTCCATTGGGCCCGCCTTTTTCAAAATCTTGAAAAATGGAAGGGCGCGCTCGACAGACTTGGAAATGAATCTACTCATGGCGGTAACGCAGCCAGCAAGCCGACGCACATCCTTGACCCGTTTGGGTGCTTCAATCTGTTCTATAGCCTTGATCTTGTCCGGATTGGCCTCTATCCCACGTTGTGACACAAAGAACCTGAGCAGCTTGCCGGACGGGACGACAAAGACGCACTTCTCAGGATTTAGCTTGAGATTGATCTTGCGTAGGTTTGCAAACGTCTCTTGTAGATCCGGTATGAGGGTTGCCCTCTTCTTGGTTTTGACCACTATATCATCCATATAAGCCTCCATGTTTCTATGGAGCTGGGGTTCAAAACCAATCTGGACTGCCCTTGCAAACGTTGAGCCAGCACTCTTCAACCCGAAAGGCATTGGTACGAAACAATATGTACCACATGGGGTGATGAATGATGTCTTCTCTTCGTCTTCTCTTGTCATGAAGATCTGGTGGCAGCCGGAGTAGGCATCGAGAAATGACAACAGGTCACACCTAGCCGTGGAGTCAACAATCTGGTCGATGCGCGGCAATGGGAAGGGGTCTTTGGGACAAGCCTTATTGATATCTGCGTAATCAATACACAGCCTCCACTTCCCATTTGCCTTGCGCACTACCACTAGATTGGCCAACCACGTTGGATGGAGCACTCCTCTTACCAAACCCGCTGCTTCCAGTTTCCGGATCGCCTCTGTGATGAACTCTCGTCGTTCCAAAGCTTGCTTCCTGACCTTCTGCTTGACGGGCCGCGCATGAGGACAAACAGCAAGGTGGTGCTCAATCACCTCCCTGGGAACGCCGGGGATGTCGGATGCTTGCCATGCAAACACATCGACATTTGCCCGCAGGAAGGTGACGAGCGCGTCTTCCTATTTGTCGTCAAGGGTGGAGCTTATGGTGAAAGCCCCTCCTGCGCCGTCCTCCTTGACAGAAACCTTCTTGGTTCCCGGCGGTGTGGCCCTAGACTTCTTGTTTCTGCCGGTGGAGCTCTCTTGCACGTCCTCGACAGGAGCACTACACTCTGAAGAGGTGCGCTTGCCGGAGTGGGTGTCCGAGGTCTCACCGGTCTTCTTCTTCTTCTTCCCTCCCGGGGCTCCAGTGGCAGGAGCAAGTGCCCTAGTGGCGGCAGCTGCTGCAACTGCTTGTTGGTAGAGTTGGTCAGCGCAAATCAGCGCATCTTCCTTATCGGATGGGATGGTGATGATCGTCACAGGCCCTGGCATCTTCAGGGTGTTGTAGGCGTAGTGTGACGCTGCCATGAACTTGGCCAGATGATGCGGAGCATCCAAAGGTCATCCCCATGGACCCTTCATCGCCTCACCAAGTGCCCAAAGGACCAGTGACTCGAGCCCGTGCAAGAGCTCTCGAGACTGAGGTGACTTCGCTCCTCTCTAGACATCTTTCCGATTCACATGAGACATGGCTTCTACCCTCATCAGGAACTCTGTGCATACTTAGGTACTTAGATGAAGGCCACGGGACAGCACTGCACAACGGTCAAGACGGCGATATCGACAAGTGGTCGGAACAAGAAGAAGGAAGGCTGAAGATGCTACAGGCATCGGACGTCCGGCCTACACCGGACGACCGGCGACTTCCAGGCACCGGACGACCGGCGTCCACCGGACGACCGGCGACTCCCAGACGACCGGACGACCGGAAGCCACCGGACGTCCGTGACATCGACCACAGAAGCTAAATAGCGGAAATCCGAGGATTACCGGACGTCCGGTCCCTCCAGAACCACCGGACGTCCGGTAACCAGCGGACGTCCGCCCCGACGCCGACATCTCATGTAATATATACTCGTTGACTTCCATCCTTTCGAGGTAGCTTTTGGATAGCTCATCATAGACCTTTGTGGTTCCTCTCCTACGAGACCGCGGCCTCTTCGGAGAAGATCCACGTCGGATTCAATGCCTCCACATCGGAGAAGATCCCAAGGGATACCCAAGACCTCCTCCGGGAGAAGACTATCTTTTGTATCACCGTTGTTGACTATGGATCATGTATCTTGATGTGTATCGTGAATCTAGCACTTGTGTGACCGTATTTGTGTTGATTTGAGTGTTTCCCCTCGTGTTTTCCTCCGTTTCCTCCTTGTGTTCTCCATGTTCATCGTGGGATAACCTCCTTTCGTGAAAGATCTGCTGACTAGGGTTCCACCCTACATCATCTTTGGTATCATGAGCATAGGTTGATCACGAATTTGGAGCCCCACACCCTGTTTTCTAGCTTGTTTTTGTTGTGTTCTTCCCAATTTCAAAATTCCCCACAAAAATAGCCCCAAAATGTTTTTTTGTGATCTGTTGATTTGGCAAGATTTTGTTGACTTTGTTCCATGGATTTGCTGTGCCACGAGTGGATCTAGCTTTTCCCCACCTTTTCACTTTTTTCCTCCACGAATTCGGGCAAGTTTGACCAAAGTGTCCACGGATCCATGAACTCCAGCCCAGACCTACCGGATGTCCGACGCTTACCGGACGTCCGGCCCCTCTCGAGACACCGGACATCCGCTAAACACGGGACGACCGGTACCCCACCTATAGAAACTATTACCGAATTTCCGGAACTTACCGGACGTCCGACCCCATCCGATCGACCGGACGACCGACACCTACTGGACGTCCGACGTACCCTGACGAAACTGAATCTTCTCAGTTTTGTTCCACCTTCCGCTACCACCTACCTTTCATCCCACCACCATTTTCGCAACCACCATCGCTTAACCGCTACGATTTGAAACATCTTGTCTCCCTTTGCCTTGGATACTTGAGTTGTGGTTTCACCGTTTCCTTGGATGTTTAGGCTACCTTGGAACGGCAAGACTTTGACAACACCACCGCTCAACTTCGGCAAGGACGGTAACATCGACGACACTTTGTTCATTCTACCTTGCAATTGCATTGTCACCCTATGAACCATCTTTGCGTAGCTTTCCCATTGAGACTATCCATTTGAGTATTGCTGGGCCACGACACTTGTGCACATTAGTGATAGTCATAGATATTGCATACCATATCATCATATCTCCGTGTGCCACAAGAGTGATCCGCATACACAATAGCTACCTTGATCCGAGAAGCATGCATAAGTATCCAAAGAAAGAGCTCACAAGCTTTTAAGCAAAAGAGCCAACCAAAGCTTATAAGCAAAAGGACAATAGCATCATACGTCTTGCATCAAAAGAGATCATATGACATAGCAATACCATCTTGTGCTCAAGCATCGGCACATCATACACTCATAGCATACTTGTGATAGATAGTCGTTACGTTTTGCCTCTTATAGGTCGTGCACAAGTGCGTATCCGCCTATTAAGCAATCGGCTAGCGTCTCTCTAGTGTTGTGCAACACGAGCATTTTCCGTTGATTCCACATTTTCGCTCCTCCTTGGTTGCACAACCATATTTATCTATCCGTGCGTGAGTTCCGTCTGCTACTTTGCTAGTGATCTACTTGTTGCATGAGCAAATTGTGAACCATTTTCAACATCTTTGAGTCACTTTGATGATTGCAATGAATTTGTGCCACATCCTAACCAAGCTCCTCTCAAAGCTTTACTTGTGTAGGTGTGAGAATCGACACGAAGTGGTACCAATAGTGCTATTTCCGGGTTACATTATTGAGTGATCATTGATCCATTTTCAACTTCGGTTAAGGTACATTTGGTATTGCCTTCTCCTTTCTTCCACTCACATACTTGCTTGTGATGATGGATAGGCCAAGTACATCTTCCAACCCGATCTTCGACGATCCTCAAGAAGCGAACAACTACGTCACCAAACTACATCTCTTCGGTGTCCAACGAGCTCTACATCAAGAAAGTGAAGCTATGCGCGAGTACATTGGACAAGTCGCCGAGGACGCGCGCCAATTTGAAGCAAGAACAAAAGAGCAATTCGACATCATCAACACCAACATGTCTACACAATTTGACGAGCTCCGAACTTTGATAGTCAACCGATGTTCTTCTTCCACATCTTCTCAAGGACGAAGCCGCTCAAGTCGACATTCCAACTCCACGCAAGACTCAAGTACCCCTACGTCCAACACTGTTCGTCAAGCCGCACGTCAAGCTCGACATGACAACCGGCAGCCACTTCATGAAAAGTGTTCACAAGAGCTATTCGACGAGCAAGAGAGTCGACATCGCCAAAACCAAGCTACACTTGAGCAAGCACAAGCACGGCAACGACTACGCCAACAACAACAAGAGAGATCACGTCAACACCAAGAAGAACAAGATGCCAAGGCTAATCGCCAAGCACAACAACGTCGAGAAGCTCAAGCTCTTGAGGCATAACGAGCATTACGTGATGCACATCGCAATGTGGCAGCCCGCACTCGACACACTCGTCAAGAAGAGGATTTCCTTCGCGATGAGATGCAAGAGAGGCGTCACCAAGCAAGAATGCAAGAAGAAGTTCCTCCTTAAGTGCGATAAGAGCATCAACCTCAACACGAACCACAAGCTCGACAAGCACACCATGATAATGGAAATCTACTTTATCAAGAGCAACATGAGATTATCAATCGTCCCAATCAAGAACGCCCTCGCAATAGGCAAGGAAACAATGAAGAGCATCGCTATGGCAAGCTCAAGTTCACCATGCCAAAGTTTTCCGAAAGCATTGATCCCGAAGACTATCTCTCATGGGCATTGAAGGTTGACAAGATCTTTCACCTTCATAATTTCAATGAAGAGAAGAAGATCGCAATGGCATCCCTTGAGTTCCAAGACTATGTTCTCATATGGTGGGAGCAAATCATAGAGAGAAGAGAAGCAAAAGGCGAACCTCCTATCACCACTTGGGCTCAAATGAAGGAAGTCATGAGAGCACGCTATGTGCCTACACACTACAACTGTGACTTGTTCAAGAAGCTACAACTCCTCAAGCAAGGTACCAAGTCCGTTGAAGAGTACTACAAGGAGATGGAGACTGCCATGATAAGAGCCAATATCACGGAAGATGAAGAGCAAACAATGGCGAGATTCTTGAATGGACTCAACTATCCTATCAAGAAGATTGCGGACTTTCAACCATACAACAATCTCCTCGAGCTAGTACATCAAGCAACCAAAGCGGAGCGACAAGTTCAAGAGGACTACAAGTACTCCAAGTTCAACTCCAAGAACTTCGGCTCCTATAACCAAGCTTCAACGACTTCGGCTACTCCTCCTACCTCTACCAAGACATCTACAACTTTCGGCGAAAAGTCAAGCTACAAGAATGCGACTACACCGAGTCGTACACCTTCTACGAACAACTTCAAGCCAAGAGCTTCCTCAACTACAACTCCAACCGAAGACAACTCCAAGACGAGTTCCATCAAATGCTTCAAGTGCCAAGGGCGAGGCCACAAGTCATTTGAGTGCAAGACCGTTCGCACCATGATCATCAATGATGACGGTTCTTATGATTCTATGAGCGACGATGAGATAGAATCACTTGAGCATGTAGCCATGCATCGCCAAGTGAATGAAGAAGAAGACCATCAAGTGTTTTACGACAGTGACTCAAGCCCCAATCTTGTAATATCCAACGCCTTCACACTCTAACACCAACAAGATGACGACCAACGATGTCACATTTTCCATACCAAGGCGAGCATCAATGGACGCTCCGTCAAGGTTATCATCGATGGAGGAAGTTGTCACAACTTGGCAAGCGAAGAGCTATGCGGCAAGCTTCAATTGGTCAAGACGAAGCATCCTCACCCCTACAAGGTCCAATGGCTCAACGATGCCGAAATTCTTCGAGTCGAGCACACCGTGCAAGTCTCTTTCAAGATAGGCGCCTACGAGGACACTCTTGAATGTGATGCGCTTCCCATGTCCGTGTGCCAACTTATTCTTGGATGTCCATGGCAATATGACCGTGGAGTCACACACAATGGACGGACCAATCACTATATCTTCAAGATGAAGGGCAAGGAATTCGTGCTCCGACCAATGTCTCCAAGTCAAGTAGCCGCCGACAAGCACTTACCTACCAACCATCGTAGAGAGAATGGTGAGAGAGTGAGCCACCAAAAGGAGAGTGAAAGCCACAAGCCAAATATGAGCGACTCCACGATGAGCGACAAGAAGCAACTAGTGCTATTTGCCACCAAAAGTGAGATGAGAGAAGTGTGTGAGAACCCATCGAGTGTCTTTCACCTTGTGCTTTTATGCAAAGGGGAAGCCAAACCTACTAACACTTCACCACCTCTACCTTTAGTGTTGTCTCAATTGTTGCAGGAATTCTTGGACGTCTTTCCCGATGAACTACCTCCGGGTCTACCTCCACTTCGCGGAATTGAACACCGCATCGACCTCATACCCGGCGCACCACTTCCAAACAAGGCTCCTTACCGCTTCAACCCCGAGAAAACAAAGGAGATACAACAGCAAGTACAACAACTCATCGACAAAGGTCATGTACGTGAAAGCTTAAGCCCTTGTGCCGTTCCGGTTATTCTGGTGCCTAAGAAAGATGGAAGTTTTCGCATGTGCTCCGATTGTCGACCCATAAATGCTATCACCGTCAGATACCGTTATCCTATCCCATGCTTAGACGACATGCTTGATGAATTATGTGGTGCCACCATCTTTTCAAAAATTGATCTTAAAAGTGGTTACTACCAAATTCTCATTCAAGAGGGTGATGAGTGGAAAATGGCTTTCAAAACCAAGTTTGGTTTATATGAGTGGCTTGTTATGCCAATGGGTTTATGGGAAGCACCCGGTTCATTTATGCGTCTTATGCATTTTTGTCTTCGACCCTACATAGGCGTCTTTGTAGTGGTTTACTTTGATGACATCCTCGTTTTTAGCAAGACGCTAGAGGACCATGTGACACACATCCGTATGGTTTTACAAACCCTTCGGAAAGAGCGCTTATATGCTAATATGGAGAAATGCACCTTTGGCGTTGACAAGGTCGTCTTCCTAGGATTTGTCATTTCTTCACAAGGTGTTCACGTTGATGAAACTAAAATTGAAGCAATTAAAACTTGGCCTCAACCAACGAATCTTATGCAAGTGCGTAGTTTCCTTGGTCTAGCCGGTTTCTACCGACGTTTTGTGAAGGACTTTAGCACTATTGCTATGCCTCTACACGCTTTGAGCAAGAAGAACACACCTTTCATTTGGGGTCCTTCGCAAGACACCACGTTCAATGAGCTTAAAAGCTTTCTTACCCACGCACCACTTCTAGCCCTACCAAACTTTGATAAACCTTTTGAGATCCATTGTGATGCTAGTGGTACCGGCATAGGTGGCGTGCTCATGCAAGAAAAGCGCCCAATTGCGTACTTTAGCGAGAAGCTATCCGGAGCGCAACTTAACTACCCCATTTATGACAAAGAGCTTTATGCCTTGGTGAGAGTTTTACGTGTTTGGGAACATTATCTTAGACCTCATGAATTCATTCTTCATACGGACAATGAGACTCTCAAGTATCTCCAAGGTCAAACTAAGTTGAACAAGCGTCATGCTAAATGGAGTGAGTTAATTGAGTCTTTTCCCTATGTCATCAAATACATCAAGGGCAAAGAAAATGTTGTGGCGGACACGCTTTCCCGCAAATGCATGCTTGTAACATAAATTGAGTTGAATGTGATTGGCTTTGAGAACATAAAAGATTTATATGAGCATGATCCTTTCTTTGCAAATGCTTATGCTAAGTGCTTGACTCACACTTCTTGGGAACATTACTACATCAAGGATGGATATCTTATGAGAGCTAACAAACTTTGCATTCCCGAGTCTTCACTTCGTTTGCTTCTTTTGCAGGAATCTCATGGAGGAGGACTCATGGGACACTTTGGACGCGACAAGACGTTTGCTACCCTCTCTAAGAACTATTTTTGGCCCAAGATGCTTCGTGACGTCTCACGCCTCACCAACCGATGTTCTACATGCCGCAAAGCTAAGTCCAAAGCTCAATCTCATGGTCTTTACATGCCTCTTCCTATTCCATACCATCCATGGGAAGACATAAGCATGGATTTCATACTTGGCTTGCCTAGAACTCCAAATGGCAAAGATTCCGTGCTTGTCGTGGTAGATAGATTCTCTAAAATGGCTCATTTCATTCCTTGTAACAAGATCGACGATGCTTCACATGTTGCAAATCTCTTTTGTAGGGAGATAATTTGTCTACACGGCGTGCCCAAAACGATCGTGTCGGACCGGGACGTCAAGTTCTTGAGCTACTTTTGGAAAACCCTATGTGCCAAACTCGGAATCAAGCTACTCTTCTCTTCGGCGTACCATCCACAAACCGACGGCCAAACGGAGGTGACGAATCGAACGCTTTCGACGCTTCTTCGCGTGTTGATCAAGAAGAACATCAAGGAATGGGAGCAATGCTTGCCCATCGCCGAGTACGCCTACAACCGCGCAAGACATTCGACTACCGGCAAGTCCCCCTTCGAGGTCGTCTACGGCTTCAACCCGTTGTCCCCATTGGACATCCTACCTCTACCTCTACAAGAGCGCATCAACATGGACGCAAGTGCACGAGCAAGCTATCTCAAGAAGGTGCACGAAGATACAAGGGCAATGATCGAGCGACAAGTCCATCGTCTCACCACCAAGCGCAACATCAACAAGGCACCAATGGTGTTCCAACCGGGAGATCTTGTTTGGCTTCATCTTCGCAAGGACTGTTTCCCACACGAGTGCAAGTCCAAACTACTACCTCGCGCCGGCGGACCCTTCAAGGTGCTAGCACACTACAACAACAACGCCTACAAGATCGACATCCCACGAGACAAGTACTCCGTGAGCGATACTTTCAACATCAAGGACCTATCTCCTTTCCACGGTGATGAAGATTTCGATCCGAGGTCGGATCTTTCCCAAGGGAGGGGAGATGATGCGGAGCATCCAAAGGTCATCCCCATGGACCCTTCATCGCCTCACCAAGTGCCCAAAGGACCAATGACTCGAGCCCGTGCAAGAGCTCTCGAGACTGAGGTGACTTCGCTCCTCTCTAGACATCTTTCCGATTCACATGAGACATGGCTTCTACCCTCACCAGGAACTCTGTGCATACTTAGGTACTTGGATGAAGGCCACGGGACAACTCTGCACAGCGGTCAAGACGGCGAGATCGACAAGTGATCGGAACAAGAAGAAGGAAGGCTGAAGATGCTACAGGCACCGGACGTCCGGCCTAGACCGGACGACCGATGACTTCCAGGCACCGGACTCGGCGTCCACCGGACGACCGGCGACTCCCAAACGACCGGACGATCGGAAGCCACCGGACGTCCGTGACATCGACCACAGAAGCTAAATAGCGGAAATCCGAGGATTACCGGACGTCCGGTCCCTCCGGAACCACCAGACGTCCGGTAACCAGCAGACGTCCGCCCCGACGGCGACATCTCATGTAATATATACTCGTTGACTTCCATCCTTTCGAGGTAGCTTTTGGATAGCTCATCATAGACCTTTGTGGTTCCTGTCCTACGAGACCGCGGCCTCTTCGGAGAAGATCCACGTCGGATTCAAGGCCTCCACATCGGAGAAGATCCCAAGGGACACCCAAGACCTCCTCCGGGAGAAGACTATCTTTTGTATCACCGTTGTTGACTATGGATCATGTATCTTGATGTGTATCGTGGATCTAGCACTTGTGTGACCGTATTTGTGTTGATTTGAGTGTTTCCCCTCGTGTTTTCCTCCGTTTCCTCCTTGTGTTCTCCGTGTTCATCATGGGATAACCTCCTTTCGTGAAAGTTCTGCTGACTAGGGTTCCACCCTACATCACCAGTGCTGGGCGGCTAAGGATCCCGTTGTAAGGCAACGGGATCTTGGCAACATCGAACACGATCCTTTCTGTCCTGTAGTTCAGATCACTTCCAAAAGTCACGGGCAGCGTGACCTTCCCCTTTGGTTGACTTCTCCCCGGGTTGACCCCCTGAAACGTGCCCGTCTCTTCGAGGTCTCCGCCAGGAATCTGCAACTTCTCGATCACGGTAGGCGAGATTAAGTTCAGACCGGCCCCGCCATCGACTAGCATCTTTGTCACCTTGAGGTTGTGTATTGTCGGTGAAACCAACAATGGCAAGCACCCGACCGCAGTAGTGCGATCAGGGTGATCCTTAGTGTCAAAAATGATAGGCGTGTTGGACCATTTCAGCGGCTTTTGGGCACCAGACGACGGCTCCGCCGCTGTAATCTCACACGCCCACTGTTTAAGCTAGCGGTGAGAAGAATGCAGCGAGGCGCCGCCATCGACGCACATGGCCTCCATGGCTTTCTGAAACTCTTGGTCGTCGGACTTGTCGTCTTCTTCGTGATCGTCGTCTTATGGCTTTCTGTCACGGCCCCGGGCGGGCCTCTCCTACTATTTATCCTTGCCGCGACGGCCTGCTTGGCCGTCACGCTTCTTGCCGGATCCCTCAGCACCGTCCTGGCCCTTCTCCTTGTCCCGCCTCTCATATTCAGCCCTCTGCTTCTCAGCAAGGAGCTCAACCTGTCGGCAGTTCTGGAGATCATGGCCTTTGGTGCGATGGATCTTGCAGTATTGCTTGTCGGAGTTTCCTGGCTTCTCGACAGCCGCCAAGGCCCGGCAGGCGACACACCCGGCAATTTCCTTGCTGGGGTCATCCGCCTTGGTTTTCTTGGCGGAGCCGCCGTCATCAGATCCCTCGACGGCAAGCATGGCTTTACCCTTGCGCTTCCTATTGCGGCGCCGGCCTTTCTTCGCCGGTGCGGCAGTATCCTCATCTGAAGAGTCGGTTTCCACGCCGGCATCTTCGCCGGGGTACTTCCTTCCCTCTTCAGCCCGGGCACATCTGTCAGCAAGAACATAGAGTTTCGCCACATCTTTCACCTTTTTCATTGCCAGTTCTTCACGCATCTTGCGGTTACGCACGTTCTAATGGAACGCGCTGATGATGGCGGCAGGGTGAACATCAGGGATATTGTATTGTACCCGGCTGAACCTCTGTATATATTTGCGCAGACTCTCGCCTCTCGTCTGGGGGATGACATGCAGGTCGCTCGCTTGGCCATGGGCTTGGTGACCTCCAGTAAAGGCGCCAACAAACTCATGGCACAAATCCGACCAGGAGGAAATAGAGTCTATCGGCAAATGCATCAACCATGACATGTCGTTGGGTTTAAGAGCCAATGGAAAGTAATTCGCAAGCACCTTATCGTCGCGGGCTCCGGCAGCTTGCATCGCGATGGTGTAGATGCTGAGGAACTCCCACGGTTGGGTCTTGCCATTGTACTTCTCGCCAACGTCAGACTTGAAGGTGCGGTGAGTGGGCCACTGGAACTGCCGCAGCTCATGGGTAAAATCCGGACAGCCTACCTCGTAAGGTAGACCTCCAGGGCTCTCCAGTGCTGGGCGGTTCACAACAGGCCCTGCTCGCCTGTCTGACTGGTGGCGCGTTCCGCGCCGGCGCTCGATGGTGGTTCAAGCGTCTTCATGAGCTCGCTCCTAAAGCACTTGACGCTGGTCGCCGTGGGTCCGTGGGTCGAACGACGCTATGGAGATGTCATCACCCGCGACGTCTCGACAAGTCGACACATGCGGTACCGGGCGAGACGAAGGCGAATGCACCGTGGCCACGGTGCCGCCGGTCCTCCCGCCACTGGTGCGTGGGACCCCATTGGAGCGTCGACCCGAGGGCTTCACTGGACTTGGTTCATCCTTCTTGGCGACTGCGGCAAGGCTTCGGATGGTGGATCTCCATTCGTCGAGTTTCTCCATAACGGGAGGAAAGTCGAGGAGCAACTGCGCGCGCGCCAGGGCTTCTGCTGGGGTTAGCGGTAGCAAAACCTGCACGGACTGCGAAGCGCTTCGACTCCTGACCATGTCAGGAGGAGCTCTATCATGATCCCACGGTCGCATGTCGTTTTCACCAGCGCTTCAGCGGGTGGGCAGGTCTTCTATGTCTCGGGAGTGATTCTCGGGGCTCTTCCCGTGGCGACGTCCGGGATCTTCGGCGTGATGATGCCGTTCATCGCGCCCTGCTTGGGAGGAGCGCGCTGTTGGCGCCGGCGTGGGAGTCCTGGAGGCCCTTGCGTCGCCTTCGGGTGATGCGGCAACGATCTTGGAAGGCCCCGCGCCACCCGCGGAGGGCCTGGCTCCATCTTTGGATTTGGCGGTGTGTGGCACGTTACCAGGCGCACAAACATCGCCACCTCCCAAACTCCGGCTGCTTGGACGGCGTTGGTGTTCGCGAGCAGCGCCCCGGGTCCTTCCCGCGACCGGTCCGCTGCTCGCCCATGTCGAGACGGGCTGTCCGGCTTCCGACTGGCCAACCGCCACCGTCGTCTTCTTCTTGGGTGCCATGATGATGAAGAAGCGCCGAACTCACTGTTAAAGCCGATTCTTACAACTGCTTTCCCCAACTTGGGGCGCCAAAGATGTCGGTGGGAACGACACCTATAGGATCACAAGAATCCCTACTACGGTTAGCGGGGCGCCGGGTTGAGAGAAGAGCGGATCAAATAGATAGCACACAGTTCGTTTATCCAGGTTCGGGCCGCAAGGATGCGTAAATCCCTACTCCTGCTTTGGTGGATTGTATATATGTGTTCTTCAGCTAGCTATGGGGCGTGAGGAGCTCCAAAAAGCCGAATCCTCCTCCTGGTCGCCTCGGGCGTCCTTTTATAGAAAAAGGGGTTTCCACAGTGGCACACATGAGGTGGAAAGGGTACAGTGATGCAAGGCTATCCCTCGCATTACATAACAAGGCACACTTAATGTGTCTTGCTTAGGTGTCCTTGCTTTATCGGGGACGGGGGAGAGATATGTCTTGTCCGTCGCCGCTCCTTCTTGTGTAGACACGCGCACTGGCCAGCGATGCCTGAGATGCCATGTAGGTAGGCAGGCAGCTGAGGTGGCGCAATGGTGGGTCTTCTTCGAAGATCTGCATGTCGCCATGCACGTGCCTGCCCAGCTGGTTGGGTCGGCAGCTGCATAAGGCGGTGGAAGTTTAGTCGGCGTGGACCTGATGGTGGCCCTGCAGATGTCCTTGGCAAGGGCCTTGCCAGGGCCCGGGAAAGGGTCTTGCCGCGGCGCCTGCTGTCATCCCCGGCAAGGCGCCTGTCGGAGGTCTTGTGATCTTTTTCGGCTAGGATCCCGCCAAGGGTCGTCGCCTTCTTAGTGCGTATCTAATCTTGAATGTCTTCACAAAGATCTGCATGCCACTACGGGGATGTCTCCCGAATCCTTGCCCTATGGGGGCAGCGGACTCAAGGGTGATTTGCTCCGTAGGCGTGGGGCGAGTTGCCGCGGCAAGGGTCTTGCCGGGGCTACTAAAACTGGCTCCCGGCAAGGATCTTGCCGGGGGAACCCGCTTCGTCCCTTTGCTCTTTGTGGTCTTGTCCTTGGTGTCGTTCTAGTTCTCTTGAGCTTCGGTCTTACCCTGGCTTACCTCCCTTGCCTTGCTTGGTGCGGCGGTGCCAGTGGCTCAGACTGCCCGTGCACAGTCATAGGGGTACAAAAAAGTGTACCCCCCTTTTTGTACACCGACAGTGTTCGAAGATCGAGGAGCTGTTGATATGAAAAGAATAAGGAGAGGCAATAGCTCAAGCTTGGGGATTCCCCAGGCGCCCCAAGTAAATATTCATGGACACTAAAGCGTCTAAGCTTGTGGATGCCCCGGAAGGCATCCCATCATTCGGTATGTTTTCAGATTCGTTTTGTTCACATAATATGTGTAAACTCTTGGAGCATCATGTGCTTTTTATTTTTCGTTTTAACAAATGCACCATGATGGTATGAGATAGTCCTTGGTTGATTTATAGAATACTCTTTGCACTTCATTTATATCTTTTGAGTATGGCTTTATAGAATGCTTCATGTGCTTCACTTATATCATTTGAAGTTTGGATTGCCTGTTTCTCCTCACATAGAAAACCGCCATTTGTAGAATGCTCTTTTGCTTCACTTATATTTCTTAGAGGGTGGCCATAACTTTTGTAGAAAGAATTAAAACTCTCTTGCTTCACTTATGTCTATTTAGAGAGTTAACATGAATTGGTCATTCACATGGTTAGTCATAAAATCCTACATAAACTTGTAGATCGCTGAATATGATATGGTTGATTCCTTGCAATAGTTTTGCAATACAGAAATGCTAATATGTGGGAGGTACTAGTGAATGATTGCGGTTTAGTAAAAATATTGGTGTTAAGGTTTGTGATTCCCGAGGCATGCCCGTATGGTCTCCTAACTATGTAACCAAATTGGCGCGCATTGTATTTTGATTGTTTATCTTTGCGTGAAGGTTGGGGGCACGCGATGGTTAACTCCTACCAACCTCCCCCCTAGTAGCATGCGTCGTAGTATTTTGCTTCGAGGGCTAATAGGATTTTCGCAATAAGTATGTGAGTTCTTTATGACTAATGTTGAGTCCATGGATTATACGCACTCTCACCCTTCCACCTTGCTAGCCACTCTAGCACTGCGCAACTTTTGCCGGTGCATCACACCACCTTATACTCTTCCTCAAAACAGCCACCATACCTACCTATTATGGCATTTCCATAGCCATTCCGAGATATATTGCCATGTAACTCCACCGTTCCATTTATTATGACACGCACCATCATTGTCATATTGCTTTTGCATGATCGTAAGACAGCTGGCATGATGTTTTCATGGCTTGTCCGTTTATTGATGATATTGCTATGCTAGATCATTGCACATCCCGGTACACCGCTGGAGGCATTCATATAGAGTTATATCTTTGTTCTAGTATCAAGTTGTAAGTAAATAAAAGTCTGATGATCATCATTATTAGAGCATTGTCCCGGAAAAAAGGAAAGGCCAAAAAAAGGAAAGGCCAAATAAAAAAAGGAGAAACGCCAAATAAAAAAAAGGAAGGCCCAAAAAAAAGAAAAAAAGAGAAAAAAAAGGGGACATTGCTACTATCTTTTTCCACACTTGTGCTTCAAGGTAGCACCATGATCTTTATGATACAGAGTCTCTTATATTGTCACTTTGATATACTAGTGGGGATTTTTCATTATAGAACTTGGCTTGTATATTCCAACGATGGGCTTCCTCAAAATGCCCTAGGTCTTCATGAGGAAGCAAGTTGATGCACACCCAATAGTTTTCTTTTGATCTTTCATACACTTATAGCTCTCGTTACATGGCAATCCCTACTCACTCACATTGATATCAATTGATGGACATCTCCATAGTCCATTGATTTGCCTAGTCGATGTGAGACTTTCTCCCTACTTTTGTCTACCACCACCTTCTATTCCACCCATAGTGCTATGTCCATGGCTCACGCTCATGTATTGCGTGAAGAGTTGAAAAGGTTCGAAAAAGTAAAGTATGAAAACAATTTCTTGGCTGACACCGGGATAGGCATGAGGGGTACATTGTGTTAAGAAAAGGGAGCATAAAAGACTATGATTTTGTAGGGTTAACGTTCTTTAGCATTGATATTTTGAAAGACTTGATTGTTTGTTGGGATGCATGAGTATTAAATTCTTTTATGTCAAATGATAGACTATTGCTTTGAATCACTCATGTCTTACTATTCATGCAATGATTAGATTACATGATCAAGATTATGCTAGGTAGCATTCCACATAAAAAATTATCTTTTTTATCATTTACCTACTCGATGACGAGCAGGAATTAAGCTTGGGGATGCTGATACGTCTCCGTCATATCTATAATTTTTTATTGTTCCATGCCAATATTATACAACTTTCATATACTTTTGGCAACTTTTTATACTATTTTGGGGACTAACATATTGATCCAGTGCCTAGTGTTAGTTCCTGTTTGTTGCATGTTTTTTGTTTTGCAGAATATCCATATCAAAAAGAGTCCAAACAGGATAAAAACGGCCGAAGATTTTTTTGGGAATATTTATGAATTCTGGGAAGAAGAACCAACGCGAGACGATGCCCGAGGGGGGCACGCCCTAGGGGGCCAGCCGCGCCCTGGGCCCTCGCGGCCACCCTGTAAGGCGGTTGGTGCCCTACTTTCACCGCAAGAAAGCTAATATCCGGATACAAATTGTGTCAACAATTCAGCCCAATCGGAGTTACGAATCTCCGGGAATATAAGAAACGGTTAAAGGCCAGAATCTGAGAGAACAGAAATAGAGAGAGACAGAGAGATAGATCCAATCTCGGAGGGGCTCTCGCCCCTCCGCCGCCATGGAGGGCATGTACCAGAGGGGAAACCCTTCTCCCATGTAGGGAGAAGGTCAAGGAAGAAGAAGAAGGAGGGGGCTTCTCTCCCCCTCTCTCCCGGTGGCGCCGAAGTGCCACCAGGGCCATCATCATGCGACGACGATCTACACCAACACCTCCATCATCTGCACGAACATCTTCATCACCTCCCCCATCTATCTACAGCAGTCCACTCTCCCGCAACCCTCTGTACCCTCTACTTGAACATGGTGCTTTATGCTTCATATTATTATCCAATGATGTGTTGTCATCCTATGATGTCTAAGTAGATTTTCGTTGTCCTATCGGTAATTGGTGAATTGCTATGATTGGTTTAATTTGCTTGTGGTTATGTTGCTATCTGTCGGTGTACAAAAGGGGGGGGGGTACACTTTTTGTACCCCTGTGATTGTGCATAGGGAGTCTGAGCCACGGGCACCGCCGCACCAAGCAAGGCAAGGGAGGTAAGCAAGGGTAAGACCGAAGCTCAAGAGAACTTGAACGACACCAAGGACAAGACCACAAAGAGAAAAGGGACGAAGCGGGTTCCCCCGGCAAGATCCTTGCCGGGAGCCAGTTTTAGTAGCCCCGGCAACACCCTTGCCGCGGCAACTCGCCCCACGCCTACGGAGCAAATCACCCTTGAGTCCGCTGCCCCAATAGGGCAAGGATTCGGGAGACATCCCCGTAGTGGCATGCAGATCTTTGTGAAGACATTCAAGATCAGATACGCACTAAGAAGACAACGACCCTTGGCGGGATCCCAGCCAAGGAAGACCACAAGACCTCCGGCAAGCACCTTGCCGGGGATCGCAGCAGGTGCCGCGGCAAGACCCTTGCCGGGGCCCCGGCAAGGCCCTTGCCAAGGACATCCGTAGGGCCACCATCAAACCCACGCCGACTAAACTTCCACCGCCTTATGCAGCTGCCGACCCAACCAGCTAGGCAGGCACCTGCGTGGCGGCATGCAGATCTTCGTGAAGACCCACTATTGCGCCACCCAGCTGCCTGCCTACCTACATGGCATCTCAGGCATCGCTGGCCAGGGCGCGTGTCGACACAAGAAGGAGCGGCGACGGACGAGATAAATCTCTCCCCCGTCCCCGATAAAGAAAGGACACCAAAGCAAGACGCATTAAATGCGCCTTGTCATGTAATGCGAGGGATAACCTCGCATCACCGTACCCTTTCCACCTCCTGTGTGCCACTGTGGCATCCCCTTTTTTTATAAAAGGAGGCCCGAGGCGACCAGGAGGGGGATTCGGCTTTTTGGAGCTCCTCACGCCCCATAGCTAGCTGAAGAACACAGATATACAATCCACCAAAGAAGGAGTAGGGTTTTACGCATCCTCGCGGCCCGAACCTGGATAAACGACCGTGTGCTATCTGTTTGATCCGCTCTTCTCTCAACCCCGCGCCCCGCTAACTGTAGTAGGGATTCTTGTGATCCCATAGGCGTCGTTCCCACTGACATCTTTGGCGCGCCAGGTAGGGGGCGCAGTTGTGGGAATCGGCTCTAGCAGTTAGCCCAGCACTCCTTCGTCTTCGTGGCTCTTTGAGAACGAAGGAGGCCGGAAGATCAGCACTCGAGCGACTAAAAACAGGAGCTAAGTTACATTGAACCCTGGATATTTCCATTCTATTATATAAAGTTATTATCCTCGGATCTGTCATTCTTTGTACAAAAAGAAACCTGTACGCAAATGGGGCCCTCCCCGATCGGCAATGCCTTTGTTCTGTTTCGAGTCTGCTCAACGGTTCAAATGGTTGCGTTGGAAACGGTAGGGTAACCTTCCGCAATTGGCAAGGCTCTTGACTCTGACTCGAGTCAAACTCGACAGTTCGAGCGGCTGCGTTAAGGGTGGTAAGGTGGCTCACCCGGTAGCATGTTCACCCGGCAGGCCAATGGGGACCCGTCCCCAAAATGTCGCCCTGGGTTT
>LR738713.1:261312196-261395650 GCA_902687465.1 Secale cereale | reverse complement strand
GAGAACGAAGGAGGCCGGAAGATCAGCACTCGAGCGACTAAAAACAGGAGCTAAGTTACATTGAACCCTGGATATTTCCATTCTATTATATAAAGTTATTATCCTCGGATCTGTCATTCTTTGTACAAAAAGAAACCTGTACGCAAATGGGGCCCTCCCCGATCGGCAATGCCTTTGTTCTGTTTCGAGTCCGCTCAACGGTTCAAATGGTTGCGTTGGAAACGGTAGGGTAACCTTCCGCAATTGGCAAGGCTCTTGACTCTGACTCGAGTCAAACTCGACAGTTCGAGCGGCTGCGTTAAGGGTGGTAAGGTGGCTCACCCGGTAGCATGTTCACCCGGCAGGCCAATGGGGACCCGTCCCCAAAATGTCGCCCTGGGTTTCCGTGCCGGCAAGCCTACCCAGCTAGCGTAGGGTGGACGTACAAAGAGGCAACAAACAGGGAAATAGCATGCATAATCCCAAAAATACTTCAAAGTTATGTTACATCACATCATTGCTGCGGTTCTAACTAAAGATAAAACTTGTCTTGGTCGGGAATCCGCAGCAGCGAAGAAGAACGGGATGCCTAATCCCGGCGCTGGCCTTCCACCCTCTTGATTTCGTTGATACAGCTGATGACGGGCTTGATGCGCTCCTTGAGCACCATGAGGTCAGTACCATCCGGCAAGCTATCCATCGCGGCTTCGAAGTCAAGGTCGAGATTCCAATACGCCATCTTGGTGAGGACCTTGGTCACGACCCTCCGGCAAAGTCGCTGGGCCTCCCCGGCCAACCTGGCCGCTCTGTTGAAGTGAAGATAGCCAAGGCTCCAAGGACGCCCTCAAAGAACTGGGTCAGCTTGGTGTTGATGGTCCCGCTGCGCTCAGGGGCATACCTCACGTTTGGCATCCCCATGATGGCCAACTGCGAGGTGACCCTGCCGGCGACGTCCTCCAGGCGGCTGATCCATCTGTTCTCGCCCGCCATATATTGCTGGTGGGAGGCGGCCTCGTTCGCCCGCAGCTGCTTCTCCTCCTCCAGGCTCCTGGTTAAGGTCTCCTCCCGAGCCGTGCTCTCCGACAACATCTTCTCGAGATTCTCCAGCTTCAGCTTGAGATCTCTGATGGATTTTTGCGCTTCGGAGAGCTCCCCAGCCCTGCTGATGACCGCTCCTTGCGCCTCTACCAAGGCGCAGTTGAGCATGCTCTTCTCGTTGGACAGCTTGAGGGCATGTTCCTTCAGCTCGTCCCACTCTACCTCCAACTCCTTCACCTTGCCGGCATGGACCAGAGCCTGGGCATCGAGTGCCCCTTTGTGCCTCTGCTCCAGCTCGCGAGTCCGCCGCACGACAAGGGCCTCGAGCTCCTCATCCTTGCCGCGGAGCGGTGCAGCAAGCTTCGCCTCACGCGCGGAGAGGTCTTCTTCCTGGGAATCCAATGTGGCTTGATGCTGGTTCCAGAAGGCCTCGGCCACGGCAGCCAAGTTCGCTGCCTTTTCCTGGGCCTTCTCGATGTCAGCCATCTTCATGGTGAGCTCTACATTGCGCTTGGCCAATTCCCCCTGAAAGGCCCTCTGCTCCTTGCGAGTCTGGTGAAACCAAGTCTGCGTCTCAGCAACGCGCGCCTTGAAGTCCACCTTCGCCTTGTCCACCGTTGCCATCCTGGACTTCACCTTGTCCAGACGGGCACGATAGAGCACTTGGAGCTTTCGGAAATTTGCCCCCATAGCACGAAAAAGCTGCTCTTCTGGAGAATCATCGCTGCCAACGCCCGGTTCATTGACCACCTCGAGCCCGGTGGCGGCGAGCACCTCGCCGTCGAAGACTTCCCCTTCGGCGGGCGCTCGGGAACTTGACGCCCCTCGAAGATGGATGAAAAGATCATCACCCACCTTCAGATATCTGTCGGGGCCCGGGGTTGTGGAGGAAGGAGGATGATCATCAACCACCTCTTCCTCGGCTGTGGCCTTGCCGGCCTCCTCGGCAGGCCCACCGCTGGCACCCTCGGCAGAAGCCTCGCGCGGTCGCCTTGGCAGCCCCCGCAGCGATGTCCTCGGTAGCATCCTTGGCGGCCTCACCAGCGGTATCCTCGGCAGCATCCTTGGCGGCCTCATCGGCGGCGGCCTCGTCAGCATCTTTGGTGGCCTCCTCGACAGCAATCCTGTCGGCCTCCGCCGCGGCCTCCTCACCAATATTCCCAACAACAGTATCCACGTCCTCCATATCTGTTGAAGGAGAGCCTGGGCAGTAATGGGAGCAATGAAGCCAAGAAAAAGAATAAGGGAAAAACAGACACGGAGGACAGGCGACTCACCAGTGCCAGGCTGTGAAGCAGAGGTCCCCTCCCCGCCAGTATTTGGCGCCGTGGCAGAGTCACCAGTGCCCAATTTCCCCTCTTCCTCCATGGGTGTAGCCTCCATGCTTGATGCCTTTGCCGGGGACGCCCCTCGCGGCGGCGTAGTCGATGGGGGTGGTGCGTTGGGGGTAGCCCTCTGCGGCTCCTCCTGCTGCCGCTCCCTTCCTACAAACTTGACAAGGTCAACACCATAGCATCGAACACCTACCACATGTCGAATAAGAGGAGGGTGACGAACTTACGCTGGGGGTTGTGCCGGGGGCTGCTGTCCGGACTGCTCAACACCGCCAGTGGCGTCTTTGAAGCCCCGGCCGAGGGCTGACTGCTCGCCGAGCCCTTCGCCCTCTTCACCCTCTGCGCCAACGTCTCTGCATCCCTGCAAAAGCAAAAACGGATCAAGATGAGTGACTTAATTCAGGGGAATGGACATGGCAGTAAGGAACGTAGTACTTACTCGTCATCCATCTCCACCTCTTCCACCAATTTCCTTTTCCTCTTCGGGCTGAGAGGCCCAAGATCAAAAGGGAGCTCTGCGTCAACATCCGAGTCGACATCTGCCGGAGGAGGCGAAGAAGGCGGGGTTTGTGTGCACCCAGATGCGGAAGGGGCTGTTGTCTTCTCCTTCTCAGCGGCCTTCGTCAGCCTCTTCGCTGCCGTGGCCCTCGTGTGAGGTTCGGACCCCTCCAGGGTCAATTGAGGCCGCGTAGCCCTGCCGGGCCGGACCGGCTCACCGGAACCAGCCCGCCGCAAGACTCGCCCTCTTCCCCTGGCTGGCGTCGAGCCCGCCGCCATGTCCTCCTCCGACGACGACTAGTCGGCCACATCTTCGACAAGCGGAGCTCCAGTGTCGGCGCTGCTAACCTCCCCGGCGGCCGCCGCCCACCGGGTGAGCTCCTCCTCCTCCGCAGCCGTTCCGGCCTTGTCCTCCACACCCCCGGCATTGCCGGCCTCCATGGCAAGCTGCGTCTCCCTCGCCCTAGTGGCGATGTAGTCCAGCTCTGCCTGGGTGGTGTCCATGACAAGCCACCGCTCAACGTCAGCATTGATATATACCTCAATCAGGGTGTCAAAGAATTGCTGCACATCCACGTCTGCTGGCTCCTTCCAGCTCGGGACAGGGCCGTGCGCGTTACAGTCCGGCATCATAGCGATGATCTCGGACCGACGTGAATTATTGCACAACGGGACCACCCCCGCTAGCAACTTGAAAAACGACCCCTTGAGGGCCTTGCCGGCCTTTGCGGCAGTCCTCGCGGCCTTGCCGGTCCGTTCGACCTCGCCATCACGACCCACATCAAGCTGAAAAAGCCGCTGGCAGAAATGGGCATGTGCCATCACCGTAAAATTGTGGTCGAGGCCAGGACGGAGTCGCATAATGTCAGCCGGATCCGTAAAGAGCCAGGCTGGCTTCCCCTTGTTGTGCAATGGGGTGATCCGACGACGAATAAAGTCCGCCCCAATCATCTCAAGGGTGAGTCCAGCCTGGGTGAGCCGGAGAATCCTAGTAGTGGTGACAGTGAGCCTCCCATCGGCGACATCGACATCGCTCCAATCACTGCCACGGACCGGCGGCACTCGGCGGACCTTGCAGAATTTTGGCGGGTCTTCGTCTTCAATCCAGCACCACTGGCTACGCCATTCATCCCACCTCTCCTTCACGGCACCGTTTGGGTACGCCCCCTTGGATCTTGGGATCCAGGTGACGCGTCCAGAGACTGCACCTCCCGACTGGATCCGAGGGGAGAAATAATGGCGGAAAAGCGTCATGTTGGGCTGCACCCCAACGAAGCCTTTGCAAAGATGCGCAAAGAAAGCCATGCACGCCACAGCATTCGGAGTAAAATCCAAGAGGTGAAAGCCGAAGGTATGCATAATGTCGCAAAAGAAATCAGAAAAAGGGGGACATAACCCACAAGAAAGATAATCGACGAAAAAGGGATACCGATTTGGGGCAGGATCAGCGCAAGCGGCAGGAATGACGCACGTCGCCGGATGTCCCGAATTCTCTCCCCCCGTCTTCACTCCTCATAGAGGCTTGAAGGAGGCCCGGAGCTCGCAGACATCAACCGTCGAGGGGAAGAAGAAGGCGGATTTCGTCCGGTCCCCCAATAGCGCATTCTCCGGCGGCTCCATAGTCCCAGCGCCCTTGGCAGCCCCCATGCCCTTGCCGGATTTGGTCACCATGGTGGCTAAGAAAGTTAGAGGACTGAGGGAGGGGGATGGCGAAGCAACGACGGCAGGCGACGGCGGAAGCTTAGGAAGGAAGGAAGAGAGGAAACGGCGGCTCTGAGATTGGAGAAGTCACGAGGAAAGAGGAGAAAGTGAGCAGCATGCCCACGGTTATTCCTTCTTATGGGGGAAAACGCGGGCCGCCTCCTTTCACATTAACTGTGATGTGACGCATGCCTGCGGGACCCAACCCCACGCATGCCGCCCGCGTCACGTACACCCCTCCACACCACGCAACGCGCGCGGATCGTGGGAGGCGCAGCACGCGAAAAGTCTTACCACGGTAAAAACCGTCCCGCCTGCCCGCGCACTGTTCTGGGCCTAGCCCAACAACGCGTCGCACTTATGTGTGGCCCGGGCCCGGGGGCTCCTGTCGGTGTGCAAAAAGGGGGGGTACACTTTTTGTACCCCTATGACTGTGCACGGGCAGTCTGAGCCATGGGCACCGCCGCACCAAGCAAGGCAAGGGAGGTAAGCTAGGGTAAGACCGAAGCTCAAGAGAACTAGAACAACACCAAGGACAAGACCACAAAAATCAAAGGGACGAAGCGGGTTCCCCCGGCAAGATCCTTGCCGGGAGCCAGTTTTAGTAGCCCCGGGAAGACCCTTGCCGTGGCAACTCGCCCCACGCCTACGGAGCAAATCACCCTTGAGTCCGCTGCCCCCATAGGGCAAGGATTCGGGAGACATCCCCGTAGTGGCATGCAGATCTTTGTGAAGACATTCAAGATCAGATACGCACTAAGAAGACGACGACCCTTGGCGGGATCCTAGCCAAGGAAGACCACAAGACCTCCGGCAAGCACCTTGCCGGGGATGGCAGCAGGCGCCGCGGCAAGACCCTTGCCGGGGCCCCGGCAAGGCCCTTGCCAAGGACATCCGCACGACCACCATCAGGCCCACGCCGACTAAACTTCCACCGCCTTATGCAACTGCTGAACCAACCAGCTGGCCACGCACCTGCATGGCGGCATGCAGATCTTCGTGAAGACCCACCATTGCGCCACCTCAGCTGCCTGCCTACCTACATGGCATCTCAGGCATCGCTGGCCAGGGCGCGTGTTGACACAAGAAGGAGCGGGGCCGGACGAGACAGATCTCTCCCCCATCCCCGATAAAGCAAGGACACGTAAGCAAGACGCATTAAACGCGCCTTGTCATGTAATGCGAGGGATAAACTCGCATCACTGTACCCTTTCCACCTCCTGTGTGCCACTGTGGCAACCCTTTTTTTTATAAAAGGAGGCCCGAGGCGACCAGGAGGGGGATTCGGCTTTTTGGAGCTCCTCACGCCCCATAGCTAGCTGAAGACCACAGATATACAATCCACCAAAGCAGGAGTAGGGTTTTACGCATCCTCGTGGCCCGAACCTGGATAAACGAACCGTGTGCTATCTGTTTGATCCGCTCTTCTCTAGGGATTCTTGTGCTATCTGTTTGGCCCGCCCCGCTAACCGTAGTAGGGATTCTTGTGATCCCATAGATGCCGTTCCCACATAAAACTTGCTATCGGTGCCCATCATATGAGCGCGCGCGTGGATCACACCATTGGGTTAGTAGTATGTTGATAGGACTAAGTATTGGAGGGCAAGAGTGACAGAAGCTTCAACCTAGCATAGAAATTGATGCATACGGGATTCAAGGGGGACCAATATATCTTAATGCTATGGTTGGGTTTTACCTTAATGAACGTTAGTAGTTGCGGATGCTTGCTAATAGTTCCAATCATAAGTGCATATAATTCCAAATCAGGGATGACATGCTAGCAGTGGCCTCTCCCACATAAAACTTGCTATCGGTCTAGTAACGTAGTCGATTGCTTAGGGACAATTTCACAACTCCTACCACCACTTTTCCACACTTGCTATACTAACTTTATTGCTTCTTTACCTAAAACAGCCCCTAGTTTTTATTTACGTGCTCTTTATATTCTTTCAAACCTATCATGTTACACCTACAAAGTACTTCTAGTTTCATACTTGTTCTAGGTAAAGCGAACGTCAAGTGTGCGAAGAGTTGTATCGATGGTCGATAGAACTTGAGGGAATATTTGTTCTACCTTTAGCTCCTCATTGGGTTCGCCAATCTTACTTATTGAAAGAGGCTACAATGGATACCCTTTACTTGTGGGTTATCACTTAGCATTATGATCATTTAGTTTTACTGCTATTGCTTTCTTCATGACTTATACATGTTCCTCTGACTATGAGATTATGCATCTCCCAAATACCGGAGGAATACCTTGTGTGCTATCAAACGTCACAACGTAACTGGGTGATTATAAAGATGCTCTATAGGTGTTTCCAAAAGTGTTTTGTGTTGTTGGCATAGATCAAGACTAGGATTTGTCACTCCGAGTGTCGGAGAGGTATCTCTGGGCCCTCTCGGTAATACACATCATAATAAGCCTTGCAAGAAAATGACTAATGAGTTAGTCATGAGATGATGTATTTCAGAACGAGTAAAGAGACTTGCCGGTAACGAGATTGAACTAGGTATGATGACACCGATGATTGAATATTGGGCAAGTAACATACCGTTGACAAAGAGAACAACATATGTTGTTATGCGGTTTGACCGACAAAGATCTTCGTAGAATATTAAGGAGCCAATATGAGCATCCAGGTTCCGCTATTGTTTATTGGCCGGAGATATGTCTCGGTCATGTATACATAGTTCTCGAACCCGTAGGGTCCGCACGCTTAACGTTCGATGACGATCTGTATTATGAGTTATGTATTTTTGATGAACGAAGTTTGTTCAGAGTCCCGGATGAGATCACGAACATGACGGGGAGTCTCGAAATGGTCAAGACATAAATAATGATATATTGGATGATATTATTCGGACACCGGATGAGTTCCGATGGTCACCGGATAAATATCGGAGTGCCGGAAGGGTTATCGGAACCACCGGGGAAGTAATGGGCCTTATTGGGCCTTAGGGGAGAGAGAGCAAGGCAGCCAAGGGCTGGCCGCGCGCCCCCATGGGCCTAGTCTGAATTGGACTAGTGGGAGGGGCGGTGTTCGCTCCTTCCTGCTCTTCTCCCTCCCTTCCTTCTTCTCCTAGTTGGACTAGGAAACTGGGGGTTCCTACTCCTAGTAGGAGCAGGATTGCCCCCTTGGGCGCGCCCTATAGGGGCCGGCCGGCCTCCCCCCTTGCTCCTTTATATACGAGGGCAGGGGTCACCCTAGAACACACAAGTTAACAGTTGTTTTAGCCGTGTGTGGTGCCCGCTTCCATAGATTCCACCTTAGGTCATATTGCCATAGTGCTTAGGCAAAGCCCTGCACGGATCACATCATCAACACCGTCGTCACGCTGCCGTGCTGATGGAACTCTCCCTCGTCCTCAACTGGATCAAGAGCTTGAGCGACGTCATCATGCTGAACGTGTGCTGAACACGGAGGTGCCGTACGTTCGGTACTTGGATCGGTTGGATCATGAAGACGTTCGACTACATCAACCGCGTTACTAAACACTTCCACTTTCGGTCTACGAGGGTATGTGGACATACTCTCCCCGCTCATTGCTATGCTTCTCCCAGATAGATCTTGCGTGATCGTACGATTTTTTTGAAATACTATGTTCCTCAACACTATGCATATGGTGCAAAGAAGGAAGACAAACATGCTTCACAAGAAATATGTCAAAATCTCCAAATATACGTGAGAAAGCTATGGGGGCAATCTCATTCGCAAGACAAAAAGCATTGTTGCACTCAATACATGGTAAATCATCTAGCACGAGAGAGGCAACATATGGAGACATATGACAACATGGACTAGCAATCATGTGCAAAGCATGGTAATATGTGCCATCAACCGCATGAAATGAACAAGTATGAGTCATCGGTGATGCAACAATCAAGGCAATCATATCAAATATGTCATGCAAACTAGTGGCACGAAGATGCAACACACTAGAGGAAATCATGGCAATCATGTCATGTGGGCAAACAATAGGCATAGGCAATGCACATGACATATCACAATCAAGACAATTAATGGGGAAATCATTAATATCATCATAGGCATGGGACACAAAGAAAACATGGCAATAACAAGCAATATCTCCACCAAGCTTGCAAATACACATACAAGTACTAGAATCAAGGATCATGTGTAATGCAAAGCATGGGTCGCAAATGCATGGGAAAGGCATCGTGATGAACATATCATGTAAAGTGATCATGGCAATATGGGCATAAAGTGAGAAGTGGTAAATAACCCACAACCATGTGAGGGCCATGTAGAAAAGATGCGTGAAGTTTTTGCGCGGAGGAAATGGATGGTGAGACATCTCACAGAATCCCAAGTCACCATTGCTCCCTAGAGATATTTTTGTCAACTCGTGCTCATGCGAGGTTGACAAGTATGCATGGGTACCTACACAAAATATACACAAACCAAAGAAAGTGTGTGCATGGTAAATGTACACATCATCCATCATGATGTGTATGTGCATGTGTGAGTTAGCACAAGACAAGAAATGCTGAAAGAAATTTGATGCATGGTATAAGAACATGTCATTCATTATGAAATAATAGTTATTGTGTTCAACATGATTGGGATGAAAATTATAGCAAGTGTGTGGCACAACAATAGCATTTTTATTCATGGGGAGCATATTGTGCACACAAGTATGGAGATCATGCAATGAATGTGATGGATCAAAATCTCCTAAAATATATGAGGAAACTATGGGGGTCTCCTCATGAGCAATAGTGGAAGCATAATACGGAGAAGTGGAACAACATCCAAAACAATGCATAACCGAAGCTATGTGGTCATGGCATGGTATATGAGATAGATGATGGAAAGGAAGCATATCAATATCATTACAAGAAAAACAAATTCCAATAACCATGGGTTTGTCATCTACGCCATATGAACAAATTGGATTGATTTTAATGGCACATGCATAGTTACTACGATGAGATTGCAAATAGGACACATTGTTGATCTCATGCATAGCATATGACAAGTCAAGTGGATTATCAAACATGATGTGACCTAAAGAATTATCACAAGAGATCCTATGCAACATGGCATCACAACTAATAGAATCCACATGACAATCATCATACTCATCATAAATGGGTAATGCATCACATGAGGTAGTCAAACTAGCATGAATGTCATGGAAATAGCACGGCGGATGTCCGGTTTACGGACTTAGTGGTGAGGCGCGCATCTATGTAGTAGCTTGAGAGGGGTTGAACGGAATCGAGAGACGCGATGCAAGACACGGATTTAGACATCTTCGGGCCCCGGGAAACATCATCCGGTAATAACCCTACGTGCTGTTTGAGGCTAGGTCTCATTATGATCCTCGTGGTGTCGCCGGTAAACCGGCTCTTTGTGTCTAACCCTAAAACTTGTCTGCTCCTCTCCTCTAAAACTTGTCTCTTGTCTAACTTGTGAAAACTTGTCCTCTTTGGGGAGCCCTGCCCCTCCTTATATATGTTGAAGGGGCGGGTTTACATGACTACTCCTAGTAGGACTAGGATTAATCTATTACAAGGAGTCCTAGTCTTGCTTCCTTTATGGAGAATATTCCTTGCGCTTTATTATTAAACCGGCCCACTATTAATATGAACGGGCCTTCTGGGCCTTGGGCCTTGTCATCATGATCCGCCTGCCGGGTTACCAGTGAGTGGTATTATTTAGGCAGGTTGCTAGTGAATCATCAAGTGTAAAACGTCTCTTAAGTAAACCACCAAGTCCGGCCGGGTTATAATTCCGGCCGGTTCATACCGCGGGGGTATATCCCCGACATTAGCCCCCAAGTTTAGCTTGGATGTGTCCATGGTAAACTTTATGCTCCAAAATAACACAATAGCGAATCTGATAGGTTGTGCTCCGGGTTAAGAATTTCTTGTAATCCGTCATCTGATCATCCTTAAGTCCTTGTCTTTCCTTCTTGTAGAAAATCCGGGTCAATAGACCAACTTCATAATCAACTTGCTTGCATAAGAATATTGTAAATAAAGAATCCATTTGAATCGGCCTTCCAATGTTCTGACTTGACAAAAATATTGGTCTTTGAAATGTTCAACTGATATCCAGCCGGCTTGAAGATGTAGAACTTGCCGGTTTATGATTGCCAAAATTGTCGGGTTATAAAAACTGATAATTCCGGGTCATCACTGCTTATAGATGTCGGGTTATGATTGTTGCCAACACCGGGTTATGATTAATCTTCCGGACTTATCCAAAACTGAGAATTTGAAGATGTTCCTCCTTTATATGCATATTACCTATAGCCCCCAAGTGCCGGGTCATTATGTAATAATGAGGAGGGACTTTGTATATACTTCATTGAACATAGCCTTGTATAATCTTGAAGAAATCCGGATCATTCATCCCAATCACTATGAAACTGATTATTCCATATTATGTAGCCCCCAAGTGCCGGGTCATTATGCAATAATGAGCAGGGACTTTGTAGATATAATTATTGAAATGAACATTATATAATGTAACTTCCATCGTGGGGTTTTAATCCACATTCGCAAGGTTAAGAGCTTTGTGCTTTACCAACTGAGCAGTGAACCCTTCAATATAATGGATTAATACTTGCGTACCTTGAATTGTTGACAGGAGCGATTAGTAGCCCCCAAGTTCCGGTTTAGCTACATTTAGAAGGTGAACCGGTACTTCCAGATGAAGCAAATGATCTTTCCATTATCCCCCAAGTGTCAAGTAGACAACTTGCTTGTGTGCTTGAGACTTTTGTCTTTGAATTGTTGCTGTTTACTGCTTCAACTGCCCATTAGCCCCCAAGTGTCAAGTAGACAACTTGTTTGTGTGCTTGAGACTTGTGTATTTGATGTAAACTTAATTTGAATAATGTAGCCCCCAAGTGCCGGGTTGTAAGCCTGCAGCAACTCGGGACTATTTCTTTGTAGAATAAATCACTTCCATTGACGAAATAATATCCATTGCGCTTAAAGCGACTCAATCATAATATTGATAACCATAATAGGAATCCAGCCATGTTTGGCTATTGAAGAATATAATCCGGTTTGAAGACCGGTTCCAATGATGTTTGATCACAATCGGGCCGGGTTAATAAACACCGGTCATTATTTTTTCTCATACTGGCGACTTATAGTCAAAACCAGGCCGGTTTAATAAACACCGGTCATTATCTGTTTCTGCATAAAACAATCTAAAAAATGTCCTGGCGGTTTACCACCGGACGGATTATATTGCTCACAAAATATATCAAACAAGTATCTGTTTATACCAGAAATAACTTCATACCTGTGATTAAGTATGCTTGATATTCTTAATCCGATGAACTTTGCAGTTTTCCGAGGGAGCTTTTGAGGGACCCAATAATAATTCCGGGTTTGATAAAAGAACACCGGTTTATATCACGCTGAAACCTTGTCCAGAAATTTGTAACTCATACTTGGCTTGCTTGCCTGATAGATGATCCGGGTTATAATGAACACTGGTTTATTTATGCTGGTATTCATGACCCAGACTTTTCACTGAAATTATATATGCTCAATATTCTTAATCCGGTAGGACTTTTAAAAACCCTTGATGAAGATCTTCAAGGATCCAATTAGAAACCCGGGTTTTGATGGTAGACTCCGGTTTATCTTGTTCTGAAAAACTTTGTTCAGAAATTTGTGGCTTGTTGCCTGATAAATGATCCGGGTTTTAATGAACGCCGGTTTACTTATGCTGGTATTCATGATCCAGACTTTCCATTTCATAGATATGTGGTCAACTTGTGTAGCTGTTCCACTCGGTTTAAAAGGTTATAGAACACAAAAACACCAGAAAACATGCAATTTTTGCAAATAAGACCATGTAGTCGAGGCTTTTTCAAAGAGCTGCCAGGCTCAAAGCAAGGTTCAGCCAATCAATGGATGCGGGTACCATCCATGGGGCCTAGCCAATCACTGAACGTGGAATTATCCAACTTTTCAGAGGGCCGAAAGAACCGTATAAAAATTATTCCGATCACTGGGACGCGGATTGGCCGACACTCCCAGGGGGCCTAGCCAATCACTGAACGTGGAATTATCCAACTTTTCAGAGGGCCGAAAGAACCGTATAAAAATTATTCCGATCACTGGGACGTGGATTGGCCGACACTCCCAGGGGGCCTCCAGGGTTCCTCCTGAACCGGTGGGTCAATCTAAACCAATCACTGAACGTGGTACTATCCAACTTTTCAGAGGGTCGAAAGAAAAATTATTCCGATCACTGGGACGCGGATTGGCCGACACTCCCAGAGGGCCTCCAGGGTTCCTCCTGAACCGGTGGGTCAATCTAAACCAATCACTGAACGTGGACTTGTCCAACTTTTCAGAGGGTTGAAAGAACTATGAAACTAATCCGATCACTGGGAGCGGATGATACCAACTCCCAGAGGGCCTCCAGTGTTCCGTCTGAACCTATGGGTTTTTTATGGAGTCTTCTCTTCTTGAACCGGATATAATCTCATGTTCTTGAGAGTTCTATTGCTTCTTTGTGCATATGCCCTGCACAACCAGATAGACTGATCAAAGCATCTTATTTTCTTAATGAAAAATGATATATAATAAGAGAAATAATATTGTAGATGGATATCACCTGAGTAAATTTGAACCGGTATGTTGAATAGACCGGATCAAAAAGTTGGATAGTAAAACGACCGCAGTATCAGAGGCGGCTCAAACAATTAAACCGGTTGTGGGGTTGTAAACCGACGGGAATGATCAAGTTGTCCTGATTCGCTTGAAGAACAGATAGGCCGGCCGGCGCAGTCGCGAGAGACGGCCGTGTCGTTGTAAACTGGTGCTGTCGCACGAGACGGCCTCGGCGTTGTAAACCGGTGCGGTCGCGAAAAATGGCGGCGGCGTTGTGAACCGGCGTGGGAATCCATGGAATTACGACGACCACTTGTGTCAAATGATGTTTGGCGCGCCTCCACCTCCGTGTATGATACCAGTTTATAATGAATAATTTTCCTGCGCACAAAATACAGCAGGGCGAGGTATTTTTGCTCGGATGAATTAATATGTATTAAAAATAAGTAGGATAGATATCACCTGATTTGCCTGGAGAACAGATGAGCCGGCCGCGTATTGATGTAAATGTTGCAACGGGGGTAATGATTCGCACGTGTATCCGCCGGGCGGCTTATGAGGATGGGTGCGGCACCGGCGTGTTAATGTAGACCGGACCGCGGCGGCGGTGACGTGTGCACGTCTATTGACGAAGGAGTCGTTCGCAGCGTTGGAGTCAAGCGCGCGCGGGTGTGGACAGACGAGCCGGTCGCGGCTGTGGTAGTCGGTGCAGGCACGAGAGTTGGCCATGATTTTTAAACCGGCGCGAACCTTATATTTATGATATCACCTTTGTAGTGGTCTTTATCCTGTATAAAATATACTGAAAGACAGAGTAATTGTTTCCTAAAAATTAATATGTACTGATAAAATACATAGGAAAAATAACACCTGGCATTTTTGTCGGATGAACATGGATGCTAGCACTGGATAATGTTGGAGGAATTTCGGTGCAGCCTGATCGGAGTTGCGGACAGTACTGCGCCAAAAGAAAATTTAATCCACATAAAGCAACGGCAGACTGAAACTTCATGTGACTAGTCCACTTGCAGAAGCTTTCCAGTGAGATTGATTCTTCCGTCATGATTAACCGCGGCAGAGGAAAACAAGGCATCCATTGAGTTTTTTAAGTGGGTCTTGCCCCCTGAACAGCGCCTTGAACCTTGAACGTCTTTGTCAACTTGGCTTTTATGTAAACAATACTCAACTGTACCACTCCGTGACTAATTTTGCCTCGTTCAGTTAGTACCAAATTACTACTCCATGATTGATGTCTACAGCCTCAAGATCTGATTCTTGAAACATTGACGCCTTGTAACACCGCACAGACATCGATAAGTCGGAGCAGTACGGAGCAGGTGACCCTCAAGGCAGAGGCAGCGCCAGTGGAGGCAGCGGCGGGAAACGCTCGTCGGCACTCGTCGGAAACTGCGGCTTGAGGCTGAAACGGTGACCCGGCGTGGTAGCGATACATGTCAGAGGCAGGCTCGAAGTCGAGGTCGATTCAGAGTAAGCCCATAGAGTCGAGGGTGACTCGGATAGGGCCGACGCCCTGGCGAGTCGGCGATGTGCAGGCACAAACTTGGCGACGGGGTGGCTCGGCGTGGTCCGGCTATGGAGGCGTTGCGGTTTGAGGAAGCCCAGCACCTGGAGACCTGGCGCCGAGATGGGTGCGTATTACAGTGAGATGGCGCAGCAGCTACTCAGCGCAGCTACGGCTTAAGAGGCGGCCGGTCGGCTCGACGAGCTAGAGGCAGATGAGACGGCGCCAGCGAGTTGGACGCGTGAACCGGCGACGACGGAGGTCAGCGGGTTGAGATGGGATGCAGCGGCGTCTTGGTACGCCGGCGGCCCTGCGGCAACAAGGCATAGCGATCCGACAGCGGTCTTCCTTGGGGAGGCCAGTGGTGAGGCGAATATAACGACGGAGGCGGGGCCGCGGGTGGCCCTCGGCTGGGAGGCAAGGCCATCTTGGCTCGGAGGCGGAGGCGAGCGACGGTAGCGGCTCGTCGGCCACACAGGGCCGGTCACGTGGTAAACCATGGCAGCGGCGGGACCATCCGGGAACAGCCCGGAGGCACTCACAAATCATGACCGAGTCCTCTTCCAAGTCGTGGGGTTTGACCAATCCATCTTCGGGTCGTAGATGGTTTTGATCAGATGTAGCAGCTGGCTTTAGTAAACTTTCCGTCGGCCTCGGCGACACGCGATTGTAACAACAAAAAATTATCTTCTATCCAGTTTCGTCAGATCATGTCTTCGTGTTGTATCGGCGACGCACAGAAAAATACCAAACCCTGAACTGTCTTGAACTTAATGCCCATACTACTAGCTTCAAGGTCAATAACAATTCTGATTACAAACTTTAGATTTGTCGGCTCTGTCAAAACTGTCTTACGCAAATTTTTCCTCATCCAGCCAATCGCGAACTTCTTGATCCCTGGAAGATCCCTTCAAGAACTCAACACCACCATGCGCAAGCCCCACGGTGGGCGCCAACTGTCGTGGAAATAGCACGGCAGATGTCCGGTTTACAGACTTAGTGGTGAGGCGCGCATCTATGTAGTAGCTTGAGAGGGGTTGAACGGAATCGAGAGACGCGATGCAAGACACGGATTTAGACAGCTTCGGGCCCCGGGAAACATCATCCGGTAATAACCCTACGTGCTGTTTGAGGCTAGGTCTCATTATGATCCTCGTGGTGTCGCCGGTAAACCGGCTCTTTGTGTCTAACCCTAAAACTTGTCTGCTCCTCTCCTCTAAAACTTGTCTCTTGTCTAACTTGTGAAAACTTGTCCTCTTTGGGGAGCCCTGCCCCTCCTTATATATGTTGAAGGGGCGGGTTTACATGACTAGTCCTAGTAGGACTAGGATTAATCTATTACAAGGAGTCCTAGTCTTGCTTCCTTTATGGAGAATATTCCTTGCGCTTTATTATTAAACCGGCCCACTATTAATATGAACCGGCCTTCTGGGCCTTGGGCCTTGTCATCATGATCCGCCTGCCGGGTTACCATTGAGTGGTATTATTTAGGCAGGTTGCTAGTGAATCATCAAGTGTAAAACGTCTCTCAAGTAAACCACCAAGTCCGGCCAGGTTATAATTCCGGCCGGTTCATACCGCGGGGGTGGATCAACATCATGCAGGCAATCAATGTCAAGAATGTCCACTAGTGGGACAAAAGCATCACATTCACCTATGTTACCTTTCTCATTCCAATCATGTGGTGTAGGTGAGGTGGCAAAGACAAAGTCAAGGTCATCATCTTCATCTTGATGGAACCATGTGGGTGTGAATCATAGTCCACCATGGCCATCATCTTGTCCAAAGGAAGGACGAAGTCGTCGAGTATCGGGGCGTCATCGTATATTGGACCTAGCACCAAATGAGAAGACACAATAGAGGTAGAGGTCAAGTTGTTAGAGGTGAAAATGTCCTCACAAGACCAATCAACTACCTCACTCTCTCTATGTGGTGATGGTTCACACACTCCCTCAAGGTAGGTGCACTAGAAGTCACATATGGTGGAGTCACTCATTTCACTCAAGTGGTGGTGGTAGTGGCTCTCCTCACATGAGAAATGGGGCAACTCATCATATATGGGGCTAGTGGTGATCTCACTCTAACTCTCAATATGGTGGCATAAGTCTCTCAACTCATCACCATACGCCTCCTTGGTCGAAGGGAAAATCCCATGCTCAACTGTCTCGTAGTCTTCATCGTGGATGAAGGCCGAAGATGGCACATCATCACTCTCGTCCATGAACGAAGGGAAAATCCCATGCTCAACTGTCTCGTAGTCTTCATCGTGGATGAAGGCCGAAGATGGCACATCATCACTCTCGTCCATGAACGAAGGGAAAATCCCATGCTCGATCATCTCGATGGTACTAGCCTCATGCTTGCCGTCTTGGAGTGTGGTCGTCGCGAAGGATGGTTGGGGTCGAGTATACATCACCTTCATGAGTTCTCGTTGCGCCTTGAGAGCACCAATGTACATGTCGTCGAGGGACTCGTAGTTGTTGGTGAAGATAGTCTTGGCGATGTCGTTATTCAATACCATCGAGAAGTATAACTTCATCCAAATGGGGTTGTCCACGCCGGCTCATCGCAAGGCTTTCTTCAAGTTCTTGAAGTACTCGTCAAGGTACTTGGATCCTTGCATGGTGTTCTCCAAGTGGCGTTGTAGATGTTCCGTGTAGGTGGAAGGCACAAATTCTCGCCTCATTGCTTTCTCCATCTTGGGCCACGTCATGGTGAAGCTTGTCGAAGGTCTATGAAGCCACCATGTCGATGCATAGTCGTGGAAGGTACTTGTGGCACAATTCACTTGATCTTCGGAGGGGACTTGGTGTCGCTTGGTGTAGTCATCCATCTTGCGCTCCCACTCGAGGTACTCTTCGGGGTCATGAGTCCCAAAGAATGGAATCTCGTAGGCGGTGTCGAAGTCGTAGTAGCTCATGGAAGTCGCGGACTTGAGCTCGTGGAGTAGGCAAAGATGCCATACATCCAAAGGCGAAGATGTCAACGTTGTTGAAGAAGCCGTCTTCTCGAGGATGATGTCGCGCCTCTGTGTGGTCCGTGCGCACGGGGTTGCAGGAGGCCATGTGCACGGGGGTCGAAGGCCCGTGTGCACGGGGTTGGCAGAGAAGATAACACGCGTCCGAAAGTCTGCTCTTCCGTTCTTGTGGTATGCCCTTGCTGAACTTGAGCACCTTGGTCTTGTCGGTGTCGATGCCGGTGTGTACTTGCCGAAGATGGTAGCTCGAAAGCATGTGCACTGGAGCGTCTTCTTGAAGATGAGGAAGACCGCTTGTGGTTGTCGATGAGGACCTTGAGCTCCTTCATGTGCGTGTCCATCTTGGCGTCGAAGAGGTTCTTCATGGCATCAAACTCATCGTCGGGGTTGTAGACCGGAGATATGAACTGCTTTGCCTATCCATCACAAGACTCAAGCAAAGGTGAGTAGGAAATGAGATAAGCAATACCAAGCTACCTTTTCCCAAAGTTGAGGATGTATCTCGTTTCACTCAATATAAAATGAAAGAATAGTGGAATTGGTACCGGACTTTTTCACTCACTCCTAAAAAGTAAAGCTTATCGAGTGGCTTGGTTAGGACAAGTGGCACAAATTTCATGCAAATTGAAGTCCAAGATTTGTAAATGTTGAAATCAAGCCAAAGGACTCAAAATGCAAAGCAAGTGATCACAAATATAGATGAGGGCAATAAAGAAACACACACGGTGGGATAATGGGGCTTGTGCAACTATAGGGATGAGCAATACAAAATTGCCTAACGAAGACTAAGCTCGTGTTGCACAAACACTAGAGAGACACTAGCTTGATTGCACACTTGAGCACAATTCACCACTTGGCACCACCTATATGCATGCAAGCAAAATGTTTCCTATTCCATGTATCTTCATGCACACGTATCTCTTTTCATGCTCAACTCTTTGCTTATAAGCTTATGCTCTTTCCTTCTTGCTTAAAAGCTTTTTTTGTTCTCTTCATTTCCACTTTCTTATTGAGCCTCAACCAAATAAATTGAACAAGTATCACAAGATATGCACGGGAGCAAGCAATTGCACTATATGATATATCCAATGATGTAACAATATGATATCGTATCACTATGGTGCACAAGTTTTCGCGAAGCCCAGAAATACTCAGATAGCTAGTCTCAATAGGTATGAAGGTATTCGCAAAGATGGTGGGGCTATCAAAATGAAATGGCAAGGAAGGAGAAGTATATGACAAAATGGATACCTTCGTCACACTTAACCTTTCACGAAGTCGGGGGTAACCGGCCTTGCTTTCGGTTGGAGATGGTCTCAAAGGATGGATGGTCGATGTCGATGGCGAAGCTCGTGAAGGATGTAGTCGATGGAAGAAACAAGTCACGGGTGGTTGATGAAGATGTAACCGTCCCTAAGTAGCCAAAACACCTTAGGAGACTCAAATCACAACTCAAACAACGACAAATGCAATAAGAACCAAAATGGGTTAGTTTTGCTGAATGCTATGGTGGTATGCGGAATATATGGTGGATGGCTGTAGTGACCACGATCCGAATGGACCGAAGTCTCTGTGTTCTGTGTCATCCCTGGATCGGTATGCTGACACACCCGTACTCGAGGATTTATAACAGAGGTAAATCACATGTATTAAGTAACGTAAATACTATTACCTCAATCGATCATAGCGGAAGCAACAAAGGTTGTGGATTCCCATCAACACCAACGGCAAAGTTGGGTGTAGAAATCGTAACCCTAACATATCACTTACTCGTCGTAAGATAATCCTGCAACATGAGACGTTGCAGCCACAGAGGGTTAGTACATTCAATGTACTGGGAAATTCACACTATAATGAGAATGATGAACAAAATCTACAACTACATGCATATTTGGCTGGTGGAGGCTGTAAGGTTAAAGTTTTTGCGTAAAGCCAATTTTTCCCTACAACAAAGGAATGCATTTTATTTAACTACTTTGTTAAATTCAAATCATGAACAATTGAGAATGGTACCCCCATCTCAATCCCAAATTAAAGTCATCATTAACCCAACAAATTAAATTACAGAGTGATGAGATCAACAAATAATCCACTTCTAGATACTCAAAGATGTCCATAACCGGGGACACGGCTACTCATGAATAGTTTGTACACTCTGCACAGGTTTGTGCACTTTTCCCCACAAGACCCGATCTCCTCCGTTTGATTTCTCGCACTGCATGATGTTTGAGAAACCGATGACCGAGACACAGTCTTTCAGAAGCACTAGCACCTACGACCGGGTGAACCGTACCAACCTACATCCACTACATCTGCTAGTCCACCACTGTAGATGTTCGCACAACTTACTCATACTATGCTAGAGCCCATAATAGCATTGTGGTTGCACACGGAAGTTTCTAGTATGAAAATATTATATGATCCCTTTGAGCCTGGGTGGCATTCCAATAGGGTGATCACACGGTTCCTTCGGGATCCCCTAGGGCAAACAATGGTTTCTCTAGGTGCCCGACAACCACTGGGTACTCCAGGGTACCACAACCAATCCACCCAAATGTGTATTAAATTACCACCTTAAAGTTGAACCATTAATTAACAACTCACATCTGTCATGGATTTCACTCAAACCCAAACCACGTCTACGAGCATAGCATAGCAACCAAAGAAAACGTAGAAGTAACTCCCAAGGGTTTGAAAATAATGCAGGTAATAGGTTCTACGTCGATCTACTTCCCAGTCCCACAAGTTAAGAGATCCTACTGATGCAATGTGTTTGAGGATATAACTAATGCAAAGAAAACTATGTATTGGAAAAATATGATCAAAGTGTGAACTTGCCTGCAATGTTGATGAAGATGATTCTCACTCAAAACTCTTGATATCTCTACTCGTCACACTCCGGTCAATCTATCGTAAGCAAGCAATAGTAACCAGACATAAGCAATCACTCAGCAAATCAGAAAGAACGAATAAACACTTCGGAAAACTTCGAAAACAAAACGAATGACTCTTGAAACATAAAACAATTTCTAACAGTACCAAAATTATGTGAATTTGGCCTTATCAGAAAGTTTAGGTCAAGAGCTTCGATTTGCAAAAAGAATCAACTGAAACGGAGTTACGAAACTCAAGTTATGATCAAAACAAGTTTGAATCTAAAACTAATTGAATTCAAAACTTTAAAACTTTCAAAAACCTGTTTAAGTTGTATTACTGGAAAGAGGGGATCGTAGCGAAGACGTGAGCGTTGGTTTCGTTGAATTTGAACTAACGAGTAAAAAGTTATGGCCGAAAGAAGATTAGGGCTAAACTGTAAATAAGTATTTACAGAGAGGTCCCTTGCCGAAAACTAAACAGAAAAGAAAAACTTTAACGAACGAACGTTCGTTTTCTAGTCCTAAAGGGTGAACGTTCACTAGATAAAAAGATCTAAAAAACAAAACCAAACTTTTAACAGAAAACCAGCGGTTTTTCTTATACCTAGCGGTTTTGGGGAGAAAACCGGCGGATCGGGCCGGACCGGTGCGGTTCGGGCGAACCGGGGCGGATCGGGCGCGGCGGCTGGCTCCGGCAGCTCCGGCGAGGTTGGCGGCGGCGGCGCTCGGCGTGGTACGGGGCGGCGAGGGCAGCAAGGTGCGGCGCGGCAGTGCGGGGCTAGCGCGGAAGGCGAGCAGCGGCGGCGGCGATGCTCGGGCGGCGGCGGCGAGATGCGGCGGCGGCGGCGCACTGGCGAGGCGAGGGGAGAGTGGGGCGGCGGCGGCGCACTGTATAGGCGGAGGGAAGGGGGCATGGCGTGGGGAGGGGGTAAGGGAGAGAGGCGGCGGCGAAGAGTCCGCTCGGGACACGGCGTCCATGGCGGCGGCGGTTGCTGTGCGGGAGGAGGAAGGGGTCGGGGCGAGCGGGCTGGGCCTGGCAAAGGTGGGCCGGCCCAGGTTCGGCGAAGGATTTTTTTAAACAGACACTAAAACAAAATAAATACTAATAATATATAATATACGTATAGGCATATATATATTAAAATTTGTAGGAAAATAAGCCCTACAATATGAACATTTTCCTACTGTCAAATAAAATGCCCACAAATTCCAAATAATCGAAAGGTGCTACTGATGCAAATAGAACCCAATAAAAATCATTCTAAAAATACCAAAAGAATTCAAATTTATTTCTCTCCAATTTTGTGCTGTAGGGAATCATGTTACCATATTTTCCATGTATTTTATTTTTGGAGAAAAATAATTTGAATAAAACCCAAATAACTCAATATTTGAAATTGAGTTACAGAAACTTCCAGAAAGACTTCCAACTCATATTTCCTATAATTTGAAGAAGTCATTTTATCTTCTCTCGGGAAAATCATTGAGTTGCTTAAAGTTTCTGAATTCGAAATATCTCGAGAATGAAATTCAAAATCCTTTCAAAGCCCTTTATCATTTAAAATAAATGGAAGAAGTCATATTATCTTCACTCTAGGGTTTTGTGTTGAAAAGAATTTGAATTCCCTCAGAGATCAAAAAGCAAGGTGAAAGTTTGGGAAAGTCATTTCATTCCCTCTCATTTAACTTTCAAAAGTTTCAAATTTCACTCAATTTCACTCAGCACATCAAACAGCAGTCAAATCTATCTATTTATTATAACATTCCAAAATTTAGAATTTTGGGATGTTACAAACCTATCACACTTAAAATGAATCTCGTCCTCGAGATTCGGAGAGGCTAGCAAGAAATAGGTTGGGGTTTGGGGGTCTTCTAACAAATCCACTGATTGGTGTGGCCTAGTGTGCTACCACACTTAGAAACATGGATACGGTTCCATCAAAACTCAGGTACTCCATCCTTTGGGTTGATGGCGTCGGTCTTCTCAAATCTTCAGGGTAACTCCTTCTCTAGGGCTCTTTCGGAAGTGGCATAACCTTTGCCCTCAATTCTTGTATCCTTTCTTCTTGATACGGTCCTTTTGAGACTGTCTCTTCTTAGCTGACAGGTCTAGCGCCAATACTAAACAACTATCGATATCTCATGGTGGTCATCAATCAAATTAACGGGTCCCTGCAGAAAACGGGTCTGGCTTCATCCTCACCGTATATCCTACGGTTGGCAACAGCATGCCGTGTACAGGGGGAAATTTCTACACCATTCTAAGGTTTAAACAAGGTTTTGACATCGTCGTCTCTCTACTATAGGTAAGTCACTCAGATTTACCATCCCGTATAACAGAGGCGAATAATAAGAGTAAGTCGGTATGGTGATCAATCCATCCCGCACCCAAATCATTACCTTGTATATGGTTTAGTGAATCTCGCATTCTAACACTCGGTCATCCTCATAAGCATTGCAGAATTTCATCCTTTCAATGAACTAAGTTCGGATAAATCCATTGATTCTGCAAGCCAAACAACCATCTATCGTTTCTTCACAACCCTCGGGTTTTGCGTATACTCCTATAAGATCGTCTGTTGACACAGTCGTAACTTCTACCAGGGGTTTTTCCTTCAGCAAGAGTGTGCTTGCATTCTTGACAGGTCCTGGGCCTGTGGGTTATGGCTCATCTCATACTTGTCACTAGTAACACTTGGTCTCATCATTGGGTTGCAACTGGTCATACTTCCAACATCCAACTTCCTTGGTTCTCTTAAATCCATCCAATTTGTTTGGTATCCCTTTTTTCTGGGTACCAAACTGAGCGCAATTAATCACACTCATCCTTGGGTAGTCCTTTTTCCAAATCGGACATATCTAACCACTAGCTAGTGTATTCGGGTAACGGTGTTGGATTCTACCACACTTTAAAATGAATAACACTAGTTTCTTCAAAATCTTATTCCATGCATCATGTCTTCACCCTTCACTTATGTAGTAACTACTCATAGAATCCAAATTAATACCAGGCTGCTAACTTCACCGATTCTCAACTTACTACGATCTACTGCACTTCCACTTTCTTGCTTCAACTCCAATACTTAGCACAAAACTCCTTCTTCTTGGTACAATCTCTAGCAAGGTGTCCTGCTTCACTACAGCAGAAACATATTAGTTCTGACAAGTCTCGTGGTTCCCTTATAATTACGTAGCCTCCTTTAGGTCCTCGTCTTGTGGGTCCACTTCAGAACTTGTATATCCTTAACTCATCCTTGGAGTCACTATTGCTCCACACTTCCAGCATTTCACCCTCTTAAAATCCAATTGTACCTCTTTTCTTCTCATCCTTGGGGTAAACTTCATATCAAACATAACTCCAACTATTTGTGCAAACTCTACTCCTTGGGGCAACACTTTCCTTTCTATTGGTCCAGGGTTCACTCAATAAGGTTCAACTAAACAAAATGCACGGGTTCGTCCATAATCCATATTCTCCTCATATCAAATCTTTTATTACTTCTTGAACCAGTATTCAACACTCCAGTTACAAAGGTGCTTCACTACAACTGTTGACATCCACATAGTGGGGTATGGTCAAACATTCCTCTCATCTTTATTCCTTTGTACTAACTAAGGATGCTTCAGTCCCACCGGAATTGTGCAACATGATTCTTAAAATCATCAATTTTTTGCTTCATACTACTGGCTGTGGGCTTCATCTCCACCATCTCTGCATGCATCATACTCAGGCATCCCTGTGTATAACGAAGTCTTGCTTTGAGTATTTCTCCAATTTGACGTATGGCCTCCATAGCAGCTTCACGAACAGAATCGAAGAATGTTGTTCGTGGTACTCGGGAGATGAAAAAGTATTGACCCGTAGTCTTTGGGCAAACTCCTTTCACACAATGGAGGTGTACCTCCACGTACCAAAGTTCAACTCCATTCTCCATGAAGGGATATCCCTTGTAAACTGCATCTCCTTCCAGGTGAATATGCTTCATCATGTCCTTCAGGATCTTGGGATAATCCTGATCACTAGTCAGGGTCATGATGGTTTCCGGGCCTTTGAGAAAAGACTCGAAAAGGGTTGTCATCTGTAGGCATAAGACAGAAGGGGTTTTCAGGACAACATACGGACATCCTTGGATAAAACGGGGTCATTTATCCGAGAAGGGTTTGGGGTCAACTGGTCCATGGTTCTAGGTTTTAGTCTAGGTGGGATAGCAAGAGAGGCACTCATCATCATCCAACAACTCATAACATCTCCTTCTTAGATTCCAAAGAGATATCAACTTCTATTGCTTCACGAACGATTACAATGTTTCTTTCCATAACTCAACTCAACATAATAATAAAGTGTATTTCATATTTAGCTACATGCTTCATTCTAATATCAAGAGGTCAACTACTCTGATCAATATTTCCTCCGGTCTGAACCTTCTCTTGGAAAATGCTCTACTTCCTTGTAGTGTAAACTAATGTCATAAGACAGATCTAGGGGCTTCATGGTGACTATCCTGGTTCACTGGATTCTCCGCTTCCTGGTTGGGCAGTTGATAGCATAATGACCTAAATACATGCACCGATAACATGTGACGTGACTCAGGTCCTTTTCCGCAAAAATTGAGTTCTTCTGGGGACACATGCTCTTTCTCTTCCTCGACTTCTTCGTTCCTATCAATTCTTCTATCTTCCGTGGATCAAACTCCACTTCTTCTGTCGGGAAGTCTCCCAGATACTCATGGCTTTCCTTCGTGCAATGTTGTGAAAGATGTCCTTTTTCCCCACATGAATAGCAAGCACGAGAGTAATATATGTCTAGTCCTTCTCCATCAGGGTCATCAATATCTTCCTCCATCGCGGATTCCTTTAAGGTTTCCTCGAGGACTTCTTTCATTGCTTCTTTCTTCTGCTGGACAGCTCGTTGCACCATGGGGTAAATGTGACACTGGGCAGGGTAGTGGGTAGTCCCTTCACACAAGAAACAAGTAATTTGCCTAGTTGGGCATTTTTCAGCTAGGTGACTTCCTTCACAATTAGGGCATTCATCCTTGTGTTCCTTTTGGGTGTGTCCTATTTCTCCACAAATCCTGCAGGCACAACGTTTCTTCTTCGGGTTGTCAGCACGCTTGCGGATGAGACGGGATCCTAACAGGGTCTTCTTGAATTCTTCCCAATTTTCTGCTCTATTACATCCTAGTATGCCTTGATGCATCTCCCACCATGTTGCAGCACTGTTTGTAAAATACTGGAGAGCGTATAGAACATCATACTTCCTTGCTACCAAATTTTTCCTGAAGTGATCCTCCATGTTTTGTATCCATAGCTCTACCTCCGGCTGGGTCATCGGTCCAGAGAATACAAGGCTATCTTCATTCATCCTCTATTGGGTCCAAGGGTTTTGGGATGAGATTCGGAAGATGGAGAGAGATACACTCAATACAAACAATAGTTTTGAAAAGACGGGTTTTAGTTTGTGGCCGTCAGAAAACATCAAACAATTGACGGCTCACTATCATCGCATCTAACGTAAGTACAAAACAGGGGGTTGGTCTTCTAAAGGTTATCATCTCTTCAAAGTTGTCAACTCTTCAAACCTTCGGAGTATCCATTGTTGTAGCTTCAACACTTCCAAGGCATGGTGAAATCATCTTTACTCCGAAGTGGTCCAAATGGTAAAGGGTATTGTCTAACTATTTAAGGTCAAAGGGAAGATTGACAAAACTCAGAAAAGAAGAGGGATAAGAATCCTTTTGAAAAAGATAGTTTTAGAGAAATCCTTTCGTATGGTCTTGCCAGTTTCTAGGGTCACGTCCTACAATCAACATGTGCTCTGGTACCATCTTGTAGCGACCACAATCCGAATGGACCGAAGTCTCTGTGTTCTGTGTCATCCCTGGATCGGTATGCTGACACACACAGTACTCGAGGATTTATAACAGAGGCAAATCACATGTATTAAGTAACGTAAATACTATTACCTCAATCGATCATAGCGGAAGCAACAAAGGTTGTGGATTCCCATCAACACCAACGGCAAAGTTGAGTGTAGAAATCGTAACCCTAACGTATCACTTACTCGTCGTAAGATAATCCTGCAACATGAGACGTTGCAGCCACAGAGGGTCAGTACATTGAATGTACTGGCAAATTCACACTATAATGAGAATGATGAACAAAACCTACAACTACATGCATATTTGGCTGGTGGAGGCTGTAAGGTTAAAGTTTTTGCGTAAAGCCAATTTTTCCCTACAACAAAGGAATGGATTTTATTTAACTACTTTGCTAAATTCAACATGAACAGTTGAGAATAGTACCCCCATCTCAATCCCAAATTAAAGTCATCATTAACCCAACAAATTAAATTATAGAGTGATGAGATCAACAAATAATCCACTTCTAGATATTCAAAGATGTCCATAACCGGGGACACGGCTACTCATGAATAGTTTGTACACTCTGCAGAGGTTTGTGCACTTTTCCCCACAAGACCCGATCTCCTCCGTTTGATTTGTCGCACTGCATGATGCTTGAGAAACGGATGACCGAGACACAGTCTTTCAGAAGCACTAGCACCTATGACCGGGTGAACCGTACCAACCTACATCCGCTAGTCCACCACTGTAGATGTTCGCACAACTTACTCATACTATGCTAGAACCCATAATAGCACTGTGGCTGCACACGGAAGTTTCTAGTATGAAAATATTATATGACCCCTTTGAGCCTGGGTGGAATTCTAATAGGGTGATCACACGGTTCCTCCGGGATCCCCTAGGGCAAACACTGGTTTCTCCAGGTGCCCGACAACCACTGGGTACTCCAGGGTGCCACAACCGATCAACCCAGATGTGTAATAAATTACCACCTTAAAGTTGAACCATTAATAAACAACTCACATCTATCATGGATTTCACTCAAACCCAAACCACGTCTACGAGCATAGCATAGCAACCTAAGCAAACGTAGAAGTAACTCCCAAGGGTTTGAAAATAATGCAGGTAAAAGATCCTACTAATGCAATGTGTTTGAGGATATAACTAATGCAAAGAAAACAGGGTATTGGAGAAATATGATCCAAGTGTGAACTTGCCTACAATGTTGATGAAGATGATTCGCACTAAAAACTCTTGATATCTCTACTCGTCACACTCCGGTCAATCTATCGTAAGCAAGCAATAGTAACCACACATAAGCAATCACTCAGCAAATCAGAAAGAACGAATAAACACTTTGGAAAACTTCGAAAACAAAACGAATGACTCTTGAAACATAAAACAATTTCTAAAAGTACCAAAATTATGTGAATTTGGCCTTATCAGAAATTTTAGGTCCAGAGCTTCGATTTGCAAAAAGAATCAACTGAAACGGAGTTACGAAACTCAAGTTATGATCAAAACAAGTTTGAATCTAAAACTAGTTGAATTCAAATTTTTAAAACTTTCAAAAACGTGTTTAAGTTGTATTACTGGAAAGAGGGGATCGTACGAAGACGTGGGCGCTGGTTTCGTTGAATTTGGACTAACGAGTAAAAAGTTATGGCCGAAAGAAGATTAGGGCTAAACTGTAAATAAGTATTTACAGAGAGGTCCTTGGCCGAAAACTAAACAGAAAAGAAAAACTTTAATGAACGAACGTTCGTTTTCTAGTCCTAAAGGGTGAACGTTCACTAGAAAAAAATATCTAAAAAAACAGAACCAAACTTTTAACAGAAAACCAGCGGGTTTTCTTATACCTAGCGGTTTTGGGGAGAAAACCGGCGGATCGGGCCGAACCGGTGTGGTTCGGGCGAACCGGGGCGGATCGGGCGCGGCGGCTGGCTCCGGCAGCTCCGGCGAGGCTGGTGGCGGCGACGCTCGGCGTGGTGCGGGGCGGCGAGGGCAGCAAGGTGCGGCGCGGCAGTGCGGGGCTGGCGCGGAAGGCGAGCAGCGGCGGCGGCGATGCTCGGGCGGCGGTGGCGAGATGCTGCGGCGGCGGCGCACTGGCGAGGCGAGGGGAGAGAGGGGCGGCGGCGGCGCACTATATAGGCGGAGGGAAGGGGGCATGACGTGGGGAGGGGGTAAGGGAGAGAGGCGGCGGCGAAGAGTCCGCTCGGGACACGGCGTCCATGGCGGCGGCGGTTTCCATGTGGGAGGAGGAAGGGGTCAGGGCGAGCGGGCTGGGCCTGGCAAAGCTGGGCTGGCCCAGGTTCGGCGAATGATTTTTTTTAAAACAGACACTAAAACAAAATAAATACAAATACTATATAATATACGTATAGGCATATTATATATCAAAATTTGCAGGAAAATAAGCCCTACAACATGAACATTTTCCTACTGTCAAATAAAATGCCCACAAATTCCAAATAATCGAAAGGTGCTACTGATGCAAATAGAACCCAATAAAAATCATTCTAAAAATACCAAAAGAATTCAAATTTATTTCTCTCCAATTTTGTGCTGTAGGGAATCATGTTACCCTATTTTCCATGTATTTTATTTTTGGAGAAAAATAATTTGAATAAAAACCCAAATAACTCAATATTTGAAATTGAGTTGCAGAAACTTCCAGAAAGACTTCCAACTCATATTTCCTATAATTTGAAGAAGTCATTTTATCTTCTCTCGGGAAAATCATTGAGTTGCTTAAAGTTTCTGAATTCGAAATATCTCGAGAATGAAATTCAAAATCCTTTCAAAGCCCTTTATCATTTAAAATAAATGGAAGAAGTCATATTATCTTCACTCTAGGGTTTTGTGTTGAAAAGAATTTGAATTCCCTCGGAGATCAAAAAGCAAGGTGAAAGTTTGGGAAAGTCATTTCATTCCCTCTCATTTAACTTTCTAAAGTTTCAAATTTCACTCAATTTTACTCAGCACATCAAACAACAGTCAAATCTATCTATTTATTATAACATTCCAAAATTTAGAATTTTAGGATGTTACAATGGCCTATGCAAATGGTGTGAAAATGCGCAAAATTTTATGGAGTCAAATGGTGGTAAAACAAGATGAGCAGCTCGGGCACATCGCTAGCTTTTCAACGAGCCAAAGAACACCCAAATCGGAGTTCAGAGGTGGGAGTTATGGGCAAAAACGTAAAGTGCGCGCGGCTGTTTGTGGGTGGGTCGTGCGCATGGGGTCTAGGGCCGTGGGCATGGGGTCCCATGTGCACGGTACAAGGGCCATCGACACGGAGTCACCTGGGACGATGCAAGGGTCCGTGCGCACGGGGTTGGGAGCACGTGGGCACGGGGTAGGTGGAAAATTCGTGATTTTCTGGTCAAATTCGATGGGGGGAAGAAAAATTGGGGCATGCAGACGCAAGAGGGGGTAGATCTACTTGCTAAACATCAGATCCACGGATCAAAATCAACAAAAACTCACAAAAACTTCAAATCACAAAAAAAATTGGTATGACTCTTTTTGTGGGGAATATTTGAAATTGGGCAAGAACAAACTATAACATCCCAAATTTTCAATTTGGAATGTTATACATAGGTCATCATATGCATATCATATTTTGTTGCATTTTTGTTGCGATCCTTGAAATTCTAGGCAACTCAAGGACCCACAGAGAGAGTTGGGGATTTCACCGTTTTCATATTTGAATTTTCTTCAAATACCAAAACAAGGATCATTTGGTTTAATTATTTTTCTCTTCCAAAATATTCCCTGCTAAAATATATGAGAAGAGATAATATGACTTCTCCAAAATAAATGGAATATTGGAAAAAAAATTAAAATCAAAGAAATAGTTTTATTTGGTTTTTCTGCAATTTTATTTGAATTAGAAAAATGTGCATATTTTAAAAGTTGCATTTTAGGGCCAAGAAAATGTTCATCATGTTCTAAATATTTTATTAAGATGGTGAAATTTTGTTTTGGCATTTTTAGATTATTATTTATTTTTCTAGGATTTTTTCGGATAAATCAGTTTTTTAGGAAAAATTAATCCGCCGGGCCGAACTGGACCGAAGCCCAGCTGGCCCAGCCGCCGCCGCCTCCCCGACCCCGAGCGGAGTCCACCGGCCGCACGCCGCCAGCCGTGGCCGACTACACCACCCGGCCGCCTTGTCCCCTCCCCCACGCCACCACCCACCCCTCCCCTCTTAAATAGCCGCCGCCGCCCCCTGCCCCACGTCGCCTCCCGCCGCCCCGCAGCCAAAGCCGCCGCCGCCGCGCCGCACCGCCGCCCCGCGCCGTTGCTCCGCCGCCCCGCGCCCCCGCCTGCACCGCCGCCTCGCCGGAGCCGCTGCCTTGTCGAAGCCACCACCGTTCCGATCCATTTGGAGCCGCCGTTTTTTTTGGTTTTAGGTAAAAATCCCGGTTTTCTAAAAAAAACCTAGACCGGTTTGTTTTTTTGTTAGATCGGTTCGGTTTTTCCGGTTTAGCTATTTAGCGGACGTTCGTCCGTTCGTTCATTTTAACAAATGCTTTTCGTCAGTTAGCCGCAGACAGCGAACGTTCGTTCGTTAGCCTATTCGTCTCGTTTTCTTTCTCAGGGTTTTTCCGCGATTATTTTCGATCGCGATTTCTGCCCCGATCTTTGTTTTAGTTTATCTTTTCGCTCGTTAGTCGGAATCAGGTGAAACAAGCGCCTAGATCTTCATCTCGAAGCCCTCTTTCTGTTTAACTAACTTGAACATGATTTTGGTACTTTAAAATTTGACTTTAGTCCACTTTAGTAAATGGATCTTGTTTCTTTCGTGGTTTGAGTTTCGTTGCTCCGTTTGATTTGATTCTTTTTGCAAACCGGAGTTCTTCAGTTGAACTTTCTGGTTAGATCTTCTTATTTGAGTTTTACCCATGCATCTTTGCTTGATTGCTTATGTATGCTATTGTTTGTTGTGATAGAATTCCCAGAGTGCGAAGCGTGCTACTACAAGTCCCTAGGTTTTGCGAATCGTTAGCAAGGCAAGTAACACATTGATCATACCCTTCTATTACCCAGTTTTTATGCATTAGTTTCAACCCTCACATATTGCATGAGTGGGATCTCTTAACATGTGGGTCTGGGAAGTAGATGTTTAGGTAGAACCTATTACCTGTTTTATTACCAAACCCTTGGGAGTTACTTCTACGTTATGCTTATTGCCATGCTATGCTCATAGACGTGGTTTGGGTTTGAGAGTATCCATGACAGATGTGAGATTGTTAATTAATGGTTCAACTTAAGGTGGCAACTTTAATACACATATGGGTGGATTGGTTGGAATGCCACCCAGGCTCAAAGGGATCATACAATTATTCATGCTAGAAACTTCCGTGTGCAGCCACAATGCCATTATGGGCTCTGGCATAGTTGAGTATGTTGTGTGAGCTCTTCCAGTGGTGGACTAGCAGATGGGGGAAAGTAGGTGTATGGGTCCACCCAGGGTAAAGAGTAACTGCTTCTGAAAGACTGTGTCTTGGTCATCCGTTTCTCAAACACCATGCATTGCGATAAATTAAACGGAGGCGATCGAGTCTTCCGGGGAAAAGTGCACAAACCTCTGCAGAGTGTACAAACTAATCATGATTAGTCGTGTCCCCGGTTATGGACATCTTGAGTATCTGGTACTTGAATTATTGATTCGACTTGATCACTCCAAATTAATTTGATGGGTCGATAATGATTACTTTAATTGGGAGTTCGAGGAACCTTCTCAATGATTTTTCAACTACCATGTTAGTTAAAATAAAATCTATTCCTTTGTTGTAGGGAAAAATTGGCTTTATGCAAAAACATTATAACCCTAGAGCCTCCACCAAGCCAATTATGCATGTAGTGATAGCATTTATCTGTTCCTTCCTCTACTGTGTTATTTTGCCAGCATATTCCATGTGCTGGCCCATTTCGGGCTGCAACATATCATGTTGCAGACTTTTCAGAGGAAGAGTAAGGTGCGCTACGTCGTCTGTCATGCACTTAGCTATGCCGTTGGAGTTGGTGGACTCACTTTATCTTCCAAGCCTTCCACTATTATCGTGTTAGATGGCCTTATGCCATATCTTTTGTAATAAGTTCTCTTTTGAGACATTTGATGTAATAAGTGTGTGATTGCTACTTTGTTATAAATCCTTCGAGTACTGTGTGTGTCAGCATTACCGATCCAGGGATGACACTGAAGCACATAGACTTGATCCATTCGGGTTGGGTCGCTACAAGATGGTACCAAAGCACACGTTGAATGTAGGACACGCCCACTAAGATGAGCCATAGATCACTCTTCTCTACTCAATTCTGTCTCCTCTCCATTTTCTACTCTTTAGGTTGGCGGACTCAAGGAACAAGTTTACCCAACCGGATGAAGACACACCTTTTGGACGACACTTGAAGGAAGTCACTAGGTACTTGAACATCGGAATACCAAGCTTCACCGGGACCTACACCGCCACTTTACCAGAAGAGGAGCGATGGAGTATTCAAGTTCAAATTCCCCGGAGGACGTTCATGCCAGTCACGGAGTCCACAGAGTTTTCCTTTGATGCACCAACCTGTAGTCTAGGCTAGAGCATGGCAGCCCACATTGCTATGGGACAAATTGGAGAAGTCTACAAATAGGAGCTGAAGGATACTATCTACCAGATATGTGGGCGCCGAGATGAACAATGTGAGATGATCAGTACCAGGAAGGAAAATTCCATTGCATCTTTCATCCAGGAGTTAAACCAGAACATTCGTCGACAGGAGAACCAGATGTGCGCATGCATGAGAGATTTGAAGAAGGCATTAACCAGGAACACGGAGCTAGAAGAGGAACTCAAGTTTTCATGTGACAGATATGAGGAGGAAATCATAATACTTGTGGAGAAGAATGACGACCTGAAAAGGATGCTGGGAGTATTTATGGGAGACCCTGCGCCAGGAGGAGAAGAAGACGAACCCACAGAGATTCGTTCTGAAGACTACATCATTATTGACGACACCGACTCCGACCCTGATGGTAGTGATGATGATTATGAAGACGAAGCTAGAGCGGATATCATGGAGCCTTCCACCGATCAAAATTTCTAGATGACCACCATATGAATAGTATTTTTTCCCATATAGTAGAAGTTCGAGCACTTTTGTAATGATAGTTCTAGACCGATTGTATGCCCCTGCTTCAATTGTTTTGGTGCGATATGATTGTGTTTGTCTCATGTGCATATGGGTAGTGATTTTTCCCCTAGACCTCATTCTATTCTAATCTCTTGCCTCTAAACCCATCAGATACCTCCGAGACGTGAGCCCGGATTTGAGTTTCCCCCTGAGCCCACCCAGTTGATCCAGCAGCAGAACACTTTGATGCAACTTCTTGTCCAGAACCAGAACAACAATAACAACAACAACAACCCTCTGCCACCACCACAAGTTGAAAACCTAGCCTGTTTTCTGAGGTTGCAGCCGCCGGTGTTTTCCAGTAGCATCGAGCCAATAGTTGCTGATGACTGGCTACGCAAGATTGGAAGGGAGTTGACCACCGCAGGTTGCACAGATGTTGAGAAGGTGCATTTTGCCGCACATTAATTGGATGGACCAGCAGCCTCATGGTGGGAGAATTACACAGCCACATTCCCTATAGCCAATGTCACTTGGGATCAGTTTCAGCAAGCTTTTTGCACCGCCCATGTCTCAACTGGGGCTATGAGCATGAAGAAGCGTGAGTTTCGCAACTTGCACTAAGGAAATTGTACTGTGGCTCGGTATGTAGATGAGTTCAGTACACTATCTCGCTATGCCCCTGATGATGTGGCCACCGATGCCGCGAAGCAGGAGAAGTTTATGGAAGAGCTGAATGATGAGATGAGCATACAGTTGATGGTGTCAACATTCAACAACTACGAGGAGTTGGTAGATAAGGCTCTTATGATTGAAGGGAAGCAGCAGCAGATTGAGAGCCGTAAGAGGAAGTATGGACAGGGAAAGAACAATTCTGGAGCCCAACAGAAGCCCCGTTTCACCCCAAACTCGGGAGGATATACCCATAACCATGGATGCCACACCCATAATGGAGGGAGTTCTCATAACCACAATGGCCCCAAGAATTGGAATGGGAGTGGAGCAAGCAGTAAACAGAACCGCTTCAATCCAGCCACACCCGCCAAGAAGGATCTAGGTCACATTACCTGTTTCAAGTGCGGGAAGACTGGAAACTACGCCACTGAGTGCCCTGAAGAGAAGAATGGGAATGGCAATGGAAGCTCTGGGAAGAAGCCCAACCCTTTTAACAGGGGACAAGTGAACCATGTGAACGTGGAGGAGGTTGAAGAGCAGCCTGATGCAGTTGTCGGTAAGTTTTTGGTTGAGTCATTTACCGCAATAGTTCTTTTTGATACTAGTGCATCGCATTCATACATTTCAAGGGGATTCGTGGATAGATATAAGTTGCCCACTAAAGTACTTATGACACGTATGTTAGTAAGCTCACCAGGAGCAGGGTATATGGCAAGTCAAGGATGTTTTCAGATACCATTGACCATTGGAAGCCATGTTTTCCCCTCAGACCTGATAATTCTGGAATCACAAGGATTGGATGTGATAATAGGCATGGATTGGCTATCGATGTAAGGAGGAAACATTGATTGTGCCAGTAAGTCGATTCTACTTACCACCCCAGAAGGAAAAAGGATCAAGTATGTACATGCGCCTAGGAGAAACCAAGTAAATTCTCTCTCGGAAGTTGTTCAGGAGGAAGTGCCTGTAATGAAGGATTACCCGGATGTATTTCCAGAGGAGCTACCAGGCATGCCGCCAGATCGGGACATTGAGTTTTTGATAGAAATATTGCCAGGCACCGGGCCAATATCGAAGAGACCATACCGGATGCCCGCGAATGATCTGGAGGAGATCAAGAAGCAGATTAAGGACTTATTGGGGAAAGGATTCATTCGATGAAGTTCATCACCCTGGGGAGCCTCAGTGCTCTTGGTCGAGAAGAAGGATGGATTTTTAAGAATGGTCGTTGATTATCGAGCGCTGAATGAAGTGACGATTAAGAATAAGTACCCACTGCCGATGATCAATGATTTGTTTGACCAACTTCAAGGAGCTAAAGTATTCTCCAAAATCGATCAGCGATCAGCGTACCACCAGCTGAAGATCCGAGAAAAGGATATACCTAAGACAACCTTCACCACAAGGTATGGGCCATATGAGTATACGGTTATGTCATTTGGATTGACTAACGCCCCTGCCTATTTTATGAGTATGATGAACAAGGTGTTCATGGAATTCTTGGATAAGTTCGTTGTGGTATTCATTGATGATATCTTGGTGTACTCGAAGAACGAAGAGGAACGCAAGGAACATTTGCGGTTGGTTCTTGAGAGCTCAAAGAACATCAGTTATATGCCAAGTTCAGCAAATGTGAGTTTTGGTTGAAGGAAGTTGGATTCCTAGGACATGTTATATCAGGAGAAGGTATAGCAGTGGATCCTACCAAGGTTCAGTCATTCACTGAGTGGTTGGCACCCACCTCAGTTGGTGAGATCCATAGTTTTCTTGGACTCGCGGGATACTATCGGGGATTCATTGAGAATTTCTCCAAGATTACGAAGCCTATGACGGCATTGTTGAAAAAGGACACTAAGTTCTATTGGACTGAAGAGTGCGAAGAAAGTTTTCAGGAGTTGAAGAAACGTTTGACGACAACCCCAGTACCGATCTTGCCAGATATACGCAAGGATTTCCAAGTGTATTGTGACGCCTCTCGCTTAGGACTTGGAGGAGTACTTATGCAAGACGGAAGAGTTGTTTCTTATGCCTCTCGTCAACTTCGACCGCACGAGTTGAGTTATGCCACACATGATTTGGAGTTAGCAGCCCAGAGACACTTTCTTATTGGAAACCATTGTGATGTGTACACGGATCACAAGAGCTTGAAGTACATTTTCACTCAGAAGGAGCTGAACCTCAGGCAGAGGAGATGGTTGGAGCTCATAAAGGATTATGATATGAAGCTGCACTATCTTCCAGGCAAGGACAATGTCGTAGCAGACGTTTTGAGCCGGAAGAGTTATATCAATACCCTAGCAAATGGAGGATTGCCAAAGGAGATAGCAGAAGATCTCAGGGAGCTTAGTTTGGAGATAGTTCCTAGAGGTTTTGTTGCAGCATTAGAGGTTCAGTCAACATTATTGGGAAAGATACGAGAAGCTCAGAAGGATGCCAAAGAAATTGCCGAAATAAAGGAGAAGATGAGTGAAGGAAAAGCCAAGGGTTTTCGTGAGGATGAACACGACACCTTGTGGTTTGAGGGCCGTATCTATGTGCCCAACAACGCCGAGATCAGGAAGTTGATACTACAGGAAGCACATGACTCGCCATACTCGATACACCCCGGAAACACTAAGATGTATTTGGACTTGAAGGAACATTTCTGGTGGACAGGAATGAAGAAGGACATTGCCGAGTATGTAGCCGTATGTGATGTATGTCAGAGAGTGAAGGCAGAATATCAGAAGCTAGTAGGATTACCGCAGTCTATGCCAATACCCGAATGGAAGTGGGACAAGCTTGGCATGGACTTTATCACCGGATTACCCAGGACCCGATCGGGACATGACTCTATCTGGGTAGTAGTGGATCGCTTTACCAAAGCAGCCCACTTTATCCCTGTGAAAACCACCTATACCAGTGCAAAGTTGGCCAAGATATACATGACCAAGATCGTATGTCTGCACGGAGTTCCGAGGACCATCGTATCAGATAGAGGAACACAGTTTACTTCAAAGTTTTGGCATCAGTTGCACCAGACTTTGGGTACCAGGCTAGATTTTAGTACAGTCTTTCACCCGCAGACTGATGGACAGACCGAGAGAGTCAATCAGATTCTGGAGGACATGTTGAGAGCTTGTGCGTTAGATTATGGATCTAGTTGGCATGAAAACTTGCCCTACATGGAATTCTTGTACAACAACAACTACCAGGCCAGTTTGAAGTTGGCACCGTTCGAAGCATTGTATGGAAGAAGATGCCGAACACCGTTGATGTGGGATGAAGTTGGAGACCGTCAGTTATTTGGACCGGATTTGATTAAAGAGTCAGAAGAGAAGGTTAAGCTAATTTGAGATAGATTGAAGGTAGCTCAGTCCAGACAGAAGAGTTATGCAGACTCAAAACGCAAGAAGGTAGTCTATGAAATCGGAGACAGAGCATATTTGAGAGTGTCACCTCTGCGAGGCGTTAAGCGTTCCGGAGTTAAGGGAAAGTTAGCCCCAAGATTTGTAGGACCTTACCAGGTTTTGGAACACATGGGAGAGGTTGCCTACAAGTTGGAGTTACCCTAAGGACTATCAGGAGTACATGATGTGTTTCACGTTTCCCAGCCGAAGAAGTGCCATGCTGAGATGGCCGATATCCCTCTGAGAGATACAGTGCTCCTGGAAGCAATTCAGTTGGATAGTGATCTAACCTACGAGGAGAAACCAATCAGGATTCTCGAGTTTGCTAGTCGAGTCACACGCAACAAGGTTATCAAGTTTTGCAAAGTAGAGTGAAGCCACCATACCGAGGATGGAGCCACCTCGGAACGAGAGGATGATCTACGCGAAGACCACCCACACCTATTTTCTAGCCAACCCGAATCTCGAGGGCGAGATTCATCTTAAGGGGGGTAGGTTTGTAACATCCCAAATTTTCAATTTGGAATGTTATACATAGGTCATCAGATGCATATCATATTTTGTTGCATTTTTGTTGCGATCCTCGAAATTCTAAGCAACTGAAGGACCCACAGAGAGAGTTGGGGATTTCACCGTTTTCATATTTGAATTTTCTTCAAATATCGAAACAAGGATCATTTGGTTTAATTATTTTTCTCCTAGAAAATATTCCCTGCTAAAATATATGAGCAGACATAATATGACTTCTCCAAAATAAATGGAATACTGGAATAAAAATATTAAAATCAAAGAAATAGTTTTATTTGGTTTTTTTGCAATTTTATTAGAATTAGAAAAATGTGCATATTTTAAAAGTTGCATTTTAGGGCCAAGAAAATGTTCATCATGTTCTAAATATTTTATTTAGACGCTGATTTGTTTTTGCATTTTTAGATTTGTATTTATTTTTCTAGGATTTTTTTCGGTGAAATCATTTTTTTTTAACTTCCGCCGGGCTGAACTGGGCCAAAGCCTAGCTGGCCCAGCCGCCGCCGCCTCCCCGACCCCGAGAGGAGTCCGCCGGCCGCACGCCGCCAGCCGTGGTCGACTCCGCCACCCCGCCGCCTTGCCCCCTCCCCCACGCCACCACCCACCCCATCCCCTCTTAAATAGCCGCCCCCTGCCCCACATCGCCTCCCGCCGCCCCGCAGCCGCCACCGACTTCTGCCGCCGCCCTATCGCGCCGCACTGCCGCCCCACGCCACCGCCTGCCCCGTCGCCTCACCGGAGCCGCCGCCTCGCTGGAGCCGCCGTCGTTCCGATCCGTTCAGAGCCGCCATTTTTTTGTTTTAGGTAAAAAGCCCGGTTTTCTAAAAAAACCTAGATCGGTTTTTTTGTTAAATAGGTTCGGTTTTCCCGGTTTAGCTATTCAGCGGGCGTTCGATCGTTCTTTCGTTTTAACGAACACTTTTCGTCAGTTAGCCGTAGACAATGAACGTTCATTCGTTAGCTTGTTCGTCTCGTTTTCTTTTTCAGGGTTTTTCCGCGATTATTTTCGATCGCGATTTCTGCCATGATCTTTGTTTTAGTTTATCTTTTCGCTCGTTAGTCGGAATCAGGTGAAACAAGCGCCTAGATCTTTGTCTTGAAGCCCTCTTTCTGTTTAACCAACTTGAACAAGATTTTGGTACCTTCAAATTTGATTTTAGTCCAATTTAGTAAACGGATCTTGTTTCTTTCGTGGTTTGTGTTTCGTTGCTCCGTTTGATTTGATTCTTTTTGCAAACCGGAGTTCTTCAGTTGAACTTTCTGGTTAGATCTTCTTATTTGAGTTGTACCCATGCATCTTTGCTTGATTGCTTATGTATGCTATTGTTTGTTGCAATAGAATTCCCGGAGTGCGAAGCATGCTACTACGAGTCCCTAGGTTTTGTGAATCGTCAGCAAGGTAAGTAACAAATTGATCATACCCTTTTATTACCTAGTTTTTATGCATTAGTTTCAACCCTCACATATTGCATGAGTAGGATCTCTTAACATGTGGGTCTAGGAAGTAGATGTTGAGGTAGAACCTATTACCTATTTTATTACCAAACCCTTGGGAGTTACTTCTACGTTATGCTTAATGCCATGCTATGCTCGTAGACGTGGTTTGGGTTTGAGAGTATCCATGACAAATATGAGATTGTTAATTAATGGTTCAACTTAAGGTGGCAACTTTAATACACATCTTGGTGGATTGGTTGGAATGCCACCCAGGCTCAAAGGGATCACAAGATTATTCATGCTAGAAACTTCCATGTGCAGCAACAATGCCATTATGGGCTTTGGCATAGTTGAGTATGTTGTGTGAGCTCTTTCAGTGGTGGACTAGCAGATGTAGGGGAAAGTAGGTGTACGGGTCTACCCAGGGTAAAGAGTAAATGCTTCTAGAAGACTGTGTCTCGGTCATCCGTTTCTCAAACACCATGCAGTGCGAGAAATTAAACGGAGGCGATCGAGTCTTGTGGGGAAAGTGCACAAACCCCTGCAGAGTGTACAAACTAATCATGATTAGTCGTGTCCCCGGTTATGGACATCTTGAGTATCTGGTACTTGAATTATTGATTTGATCTCATCACTCTAAATTAATTTGATGGGTTGATAATGATTACTTTAATTGGGATTGAGTTCGAGGAACCTTCTCAATGATGTTTCAACTACCATGTTAGTTAAAATAAAATGTATTCCTTTGTTGTAGGGAAAAATTGGCTTTATGCAAAAACATTATAACCTTAGAGCCTCCACCAAGCCAATTATACAAGTAGTGATAGCATTTATCTATTCCTTTCTCTATTGTGTTATTTTGCCAGCATATTCCATGTGCTGACCCGTTTCGGGCTGCAACATATCATGTTGTAGACTTTTCAGAGGAAGAGTAAGGCGCGCTAGGTCGTTTTTCATGCACTCAGCTATGCCGTTGGAGTTGATGGACTCACTTTATCTTCCAAGCCTTCCGCTGTTATCGTGTTAGATGGCCTTATGCCATATCTTTTGTAATAAGTTTTCTTTTGAGACATTCGATGCAATATGTGTGTGATTGCTACTCTGTTATAAATCCTTTGAGTACTATGTGTGTCAGCATTCCCGATCCAGGGATGACACTGAAGCACATAGACTTGATCCATTCGGGTCGGGTCGCTACACAAACAAAATTAGGCTACAAAACAAGGAGGGGGCTCCAATTTCGTGAGAAACCAAGGCTCTAGATACCAAGATGATGTAGGGTGCAACCCTATGGGAAGATCTTTCACGAATTGGAGGGGAAACCCTCAAGAACAAGAAGAACAGAAGGGGAAAACAAGAGGAACACTCAAGAACAAGTCCAATCACACATCCACTAGACTCACAAACACATAGATCCACAAGGTACAGGAACAACAAAGGGAAAGATACATGGTAGAGTTCATCTCAAATCCAAAGGACATGAGGTCTTGGTGATCCACTTGGGGAATCCTTCCCCCTTAGGAGGTCTTGAGAACCTAGGGATCCTTCTCCATTGGAGTGTCCTCTCTCTCTCAATAAGAGTAATCCCACAAGGGGAGATACATGAGCTTGGATGTAATGTCTAGATCATCCTTAGCTAAGTCTAAAATGGAGGAGGGAGAGGAGTATATATAGGCACAAGGCATGAAGGGGTAAGGAGGGACAAAATTGGGATACAAGGGCAAAGCCCAACAGCCACACGCAGGCGGCCCTGTGCGCACGGGGTAAGTGGAGCCCGTGTGCACGGGGTCTCCAGAAACCCGACACAGCAGCCCATGCGCACGGGGTCTGAGGTCCGTGCGCATGGGGTCTTCAGGACCGCCAGCCTGGGAGGCCCGTGGGCATGGGGTCAGAGTGGCCCGTGCGCACGGGGTCGCCTGGGAGATGTTGCCTTCTTCTTGGCGCTTCCTTCTCCGCTTCCAGGCTTCCCTCTTGGATGGTGTAGATGCTCTCTTCTTCTTGGACTCCTCCTTGATGAATGTGTAGCTCCACTCACATCTATGTATGCACACAAGAGAGGGTTGAAGTAGTATACCATCCTCGAAGAGACTAAGAAGACACGCATTAAGGATGGAGTTCACCTTAGTATGCTTGAAGTAGAGGTTGGGCGTGTCTCTTAGCAATGGAACTCTCGAAATGGTGATATCCATAGGATGCTCCGCATAAGAACGCTTGATGGACGACTACCTCATGCTACATCTAGTTCCCTACGAAGATCAAGTGAAGTGCTGATGAGGACATCACTAACAAGGTAACACCCACAGCTCCAACTGACACATGTACAGGACCAATTACTAGAGCTCGCGCACGCCAATTAAATTACCAGGTACTTTCGTTTCTTGGTAATGAATCTAATGTTCATGAGAATATGATGCTGCCTAAATTGGATACATTTGTCTTGCTTACAAATGAAGGGCCTAGCTTGGACAAGAAGGATGAACATTAAAGCAAGATCAAGCATGGAGATGATGGCATGCGCATGGGGAACAAGAATGGAGTTACAAGTGATGATTTCATGACTTTCAAGCCACCATAATGAGTGTGTGAAGCCTTGGACGAAATATACAAGATGCCACTTCATAAATTTCGTCCAGAGGCTATTATAGGTGCTGTGTCACCTTATTATTGGGCCAGGCCCATGTAATTTCGAAATACTTGAGTATAGGCTGTTTTTAGAGTCCGTATGTGTGGGGAAACAAGAGTTAGGGTTGGTTTCGGACCCGTCCACCAAGGGCCACGAAATTCCCCCCTCTTTCCCCCATATATACAGCCCTTAGAGCGTCGTTTAGACTTTGGGTTTTGTTTAGATTAAAGTTCGCCATAGCTGCAACTTTGCGTACTTCGTTTGTGTTCAATGACCAGACAAAGACGTCACAGAACCCCACTTGATCAGTAAAGGTTTCCTCTTGAATTCGCAATATCCAGATTGCAATCTCAGTTTCTTGCTTGTTCTTTGTTTGCCTGCAGGAAACAGACCTTCGTGGTCAGGTTGATCGTGCTCCGGCGTGGTCAATAACCTCTCGGAGTTGGTTTAGCGATTGCTAAGGCAAGACGTACACGCACGTTCGTAGTCGGATCGTCCAAGTCGACTTCCTCCAAAACGATAGCCACCATCTCATCGAAAGACGGGACACCTTTGCCTCTATCAAGTGGTATCAGATTTCCAGGTTGCTCGGTGAGATTTTACAATTTTTCGTAGATTAGATCGAGTCTGTTCTTCATACCTACAGTCCACGAAAAAGCCAAAAAAAATTAGGGTTAGTTCATCATATCCGAACCAGTCTGAGCCATTGCATAATCTTTTCCGTGTTTGCTTAGTTGAATTTGTGGTTGCATCGTCGTGTCAAGTTGCTGGTCTTAGCGCCTAGGCTTTTAGAGTTTCGAGTTCTGGTCATAAGTTGTCACGCCGCCGCCGCAACATCTTCATCACTACTGCCATATACCACCACCGATCCGTATCCATATACCACCACCAATCTGTATCCATATACCACCACCAATTCGTATCCATATACCACCACCGCTGCCATATTCTACCACCACATATCCACCACCAATCTGAGTTCTTTTCGTTTTAGATTGGCTTTCGAGATCCATCTAGTTTCGGTTTCGTGTTAAAAAAAAGACCCCCGGGCAGTTTTTAGGCCAATATTTCGACAGGTGAAAATATTTTTTCTCTATCCTATTTTTGGGCTTTTCGGAGTCTTTTGAGACACGTGCCACCATACTATTTTTTTACCGCACTTTTTCGTTGTCGTTGCCCTGATTCCGGGAAAAAATCATCAAAAAAATTCCGTGCCTATCATCTTAGTTTGACTTGGGAAGTGTTTTGAGACACTCGCCATTATAGTGATTTTCGGCAAAAAAAAAGAGGCGAAAAAAATCAGAGTGTGCTTCCCCTTGATTACGTACAGCGCTGTGTTTTTGTTAGTGTTCTAGGCTCGCGTCTCTAGTACGGTCTAGCCTAGGACCAGCACAGTACCGTCGTTGAGCGTTTATTCACCTTTGCATCTCTGAATTGATTATTGCTGACCCTATTTCCTACCATCTTATAAGCCTTCCCAGCTCCACATACATCTACGTCGTGCGTTTGACTCTCCCTGGTAATCGCTTTATCCAACCTTTGAGAGTTTTGACTACCACGGTTGCCGATCACCACGTGCTGCTGGGTAAGAACTGGTAAGAATTTGAGTTTTGCTTGACGGATTTACGACGCCCCTCCACCACCATTTTCTAGTAGTCTGTAGGATCATATTTTTGTGTGTTTCTATTACTGCTAACCATGCCAGGATCACAAGTCGACGAGACTGACTGGGAGAACATGACAAACAAGGAGTTGCATGATAAATTTCAGCAAATGATGGGTCAACAGGTAGCAGATGTCATGACCAGTTTTGACAACGCACTAGCGAGGATGGATGGCATTGAGAAGTCAATTGACACCAAGTTGGATGCCAAATTCGCTGAAGTGCTTGCGCATCTACCTCCACCTGCTGCACCGTTGCAACAACAACAACAACCACCTTCACGTCACGAAATCGCCCTCCGCAAAGCGAGTCGTGTCCCTCTTCTGCCTGGCCAACCTGTTGGTGCTGCTGTTGATACTTCTGTGGCTCCTGCTACTGCTGAGGAGGAGGACGATTGCGCGGAGGATTACGAGGAAGAGGTTGATCAAAATCAGAACCACGTGCAACAACCAGCACCCCAACAACCAGGCCGTCCACATGCATATAATCGCAATGGTAGGGCTGCACCATACCCTCAGGTACGCGATCATGACCATCTCCCCAAACTAAAATTGAATATTCCACCATTTGAGGGTAGGTATGTTCCTGATATATATCTTACTTGGGAGTTAGAAACCGAACAACATTTTACATGTTTAAAATATCCCGAGGAGAGACGTGTTGCTGCTGCTCTTTGTGCTTTCACTAGTTTTGCTTGTGTGTGGTGGTTTGAATATTGTAGATTACATCCGGATAATATTCCAACTACTTGGGCTACTTTGAAAAATGCTATGCGTACTCGTTGGGTTCCACCATATTATCAACGTGAATTACTTCAAAAATTGCAGCGCTTAAGACAAGGAAAAAATTATGTAGAAGAATATTATCAGCAATTACAAACTGGCCTGATTAGATGTGGTATTGTTGAGGAGAATGAAGCTATGCTTGCACGTTTTATGGGTGGATTAAATAAAGAGATTCAGACCATTCTAGATTATAAGGATTATAATAATATCACTCGTTTATTCCATCTTGCTTGTAAAGCTAAACGTGAAGTGCAGGATCGACAGGCATTGGCGCAGACTAACTTTTCTGCAGGCCGACCTTCATCATGGACACCGCGTGCATCCTCTACTTCCACACATTCTACTGCACTGACACCTCCATCAGCTGTTACCTCTAGCCATGATACAAGGAAGCAGGCACAACCACCATTATCTGCCAAGAGCACACCTATTGGGCCTGCACAGAGTTCTTCTTCTTCCATGGCATCAACAGGGCACACCAGTGATATTATTTGTCGTCGTTGTAAGAGAAGAGGACATTTTGCAAGAGAATGCAAATCTCAGCGTGTGATGATTGCTACTGAGGATGGTGGATATGAATCCGCTAGTGACTATGATGAGGAGACTTTGGCTCTTATTACACGTGAAGAACACGATGGAAACGATTCTGATCATGAGACGCAATACATGGCTCCTGAAGATGCTGACAGGTATGAATGTTTAGTTGCTCAACGTGTTTTGAGTGTGCAGGTTACACAAGCTGAGCAAAATCAGAGGCATAATTTGCTCCATACAAAGGGAGTTGTGAAGGAACGTTCTGTTCGCGTGATCATAGATGGAGGGAGTTGCAACAACTTGGCTAGCATGGAGATGGTGGAGAAGCTATCTCTCACCACAAGACCACATGCACATCCTTACTACATCCAATGGTTCAACAATAGCGGCAAGGTTAAGGTAACACATACTGTTCGTGTGCATTTTAGTATCTCTACATATGCTGATTATGTTGATTGTGATGTGGTACCTATGCAAGCATGTTCCTTATTACTTGGTAGATCATGGCAATTTGATGAAAATTATGTACACCATGGTAGAAACAATCAGTATACTCTTGTTCATAAGGATAAAAATATTACTTTGCTTCCTATGTGATACAGGGTGGAACCCTAATCAGCGGATCTTTCACGTTTGGAGGTTGGCACACGATGAACACGGGGAATCACAAGGGAAAGATGGGGGAAACACAAGAGGAAAACACTCAATCAACACGAAAGCAATCACACAAATGCTAGATTCGCGATACAAGGTTGAGATCCATGATCCAAGGTCAACAACGGTGATACAGATAGTCTTCTCCCGGAGGAGGTCTTGGAATCCCGTGGGATCTTCCCGTTAGGGGTCTTGAATCCAGAGGTGGATCTTCTCCGTAGAGGCGCACCGGTCTCGTGGGAGAAATCCACACAAGTGTCAAATGAGCTAAACCACAGCTAACCCTAAACGGAGTGAGGAGAGGAGTATATATAGTCTACGGGGCGAATGGGTACATGGGCCTCGGCCCAGGGGATGCGCGCAGGCATTTCAGGGGCCGGACGTCCGGGCGGCGGGCCGGATGTCCGGGGCTTCACGGGTCGCCGGATGTCCGGGGCGGGGGCCCGGATGTCCGGGCTGGAGTGGACGCGCCTCGGGTGCTCTCTGGACAGAGGCGCCGGATTTCCGGGCGCGGGGCCGGATGTCCGGGCCGTGCCTGGCCGGATGTCCGGGCCCTGTAGCCTTGGCTGCTGTTGGCCTTCTGTGGGTGAATGCCCAGGGGCCGGATGTCCGGGCCAGGGGGCCGGATGTCCGGGTCCTGGAGCTCTCTTCTGCTCTTCTCGATGCATTGGCTCGTCCATGAACTTGAGGACTCGTCCATCTTCACGCCCCTCTCCGATGTGGTCTTCTTCACACCTGAGCACACACAACACGTCCGTCTGAGGTAGCGACCATGTCTCGCAAGATTTGTATGGAAGTAGGGCTAGGAGTGACGTCACCTCGGTCTCGGGAGCTCTAGTCCTTGGTCCTTTGGGCACTTGTTGAGGTGAAGGAGGGTCCATGGGGATGGCCCTAGGATACACCGCATCATCTCCCCTCCCTTGGGAAAGATCCGACCTCGGATCGAAATCTTCATCACCATGGAGCACCTTGAATGGTCCGTCGTCACGAGGTAGAGGCTTGGACTTGTGCTCTATCGCGAAGTGGTCCTTGTGAAGATGTAGCCAACTGAGATCTTCCGGGTGAAACGCCATTGTTGCCTTGTTGACGTTGATCTTGTTGGTGAGGCGATGTACTTGTCGCTCGATTGTTGCCCGTATTTGTTCGTGCACCTTCTTGAGTATTTCACTACAAAAGAAAGTGGCAACATGTGAAGCATCGTCGATCTTGTTATCGGGAATGAAATGAGCCATGTTAGAGAATGTATCGACCATGACAAGCACGGAATCGTTTCCATTTTTAGTCCTAGACAAGCCAAGTATGAAATGCATGTTTATGTCTTCCCAAGGATGAAATGTAGTAGAAAGAGGCATGTAAAGACCATGAGATTGAGCTTTGGACTTAGCTTTGCGGCATGTCAGACATCGGTTGGTGAGGTTTGAGACGTCACGTAGCATCTTGGGCCAAAAATAGTTCTTAGAGAGGGTAGCAAACATCTTGTCGCGTCCAAAGTGTCCCATGAGTCCTCCTCCATGCGATTCCTGCAAAAGGAGCAAACAAAGCGAAGACTCGGGGATGCAAAGTTCGTTAGCTCTCATAAGATATCCACCCTTGGTGTAATGATGATCCCAAGAAGTTTGAGTCAAGCATTTAGCATAGGCATTTGCAAAGAAAGGATCATGCTCATATAAATCTTTTAGCTGCTCGAAGCCAATCACATGCAACTTAAATTGTGTAAGAGGTAAGCACTTGCGTAACAAGCATGCATTTGCGTGAAAACTTCCATGTTTCGTAGGCAATAGAATAACCGGAGCGGCGCAAGTGCTAAAGTTGTCACGTACATGACTTTTGTCGATGAGTTTTGGTACTTGCCGTTGTATCTCGTGGTTGACACGGTAGAGAACCTTGTTGGGAAATGGTACACCGGGTACGAGTTCGGTGCGGTGTTCTATCCCGTGAAGTAGAAGCGGTGGTACCTCATCGGTAAAGGCGTTCGAGAATTCCTGCAATAAAGGTGACAACACAAAAGGTAGAGATTGTGAAGTGTTAGTAGATTTGTCTTCTCCTATGCATAAGAGCACAAGGTGAACGACGTTCGATTGGTTCTCACACACTTCTCTCATCTCACTTTTGGTGGCAAATAGCACTAGTTTCTTCGTGTAGCTCATCGTGGAGTCGCTCATATTTGGCTTGTGGCTCTCGCTCTCTTTTAGGTGGCTCGCTCTCTCACCATTCTCTCCACGATGTGTTGTAGGTAGAAGCTTGTCGGCGGCAACTTGACTTGGAGTCATAGGTCGTAGCACGAATTCCTTGCCCTTCATCTTGAAGTGATAGTGATTCGTCCGTCCATTGTGTGTGACTCCACGATCATATTGCCATGGTCGTCCAAGAAGAAGGTGGCACACGGACATGGGTATCACATCACACTCGAGAGTGTCCTCGTAGGCGCCGATCTTGAAAGAGACTTGCACGGTGTGCTCGACTCGAAGAATTCCGGCGTCGTTGAGCCATTGTACCTTGTAAGGGTGCGGATGTTTCGTCTTGACCAAATGAAGCTTGTCGCATAGCTCATCACTTGCCAAGTTGTGGCAACTTCCTCCATCGATGATAACCTTGACGGAGCGTCCATTGATGGCGGCCTTCGTATGGAAAATATGGCATCGTTGGTCGTCATCTTGTTGATGTTGTAGTGTCAAGACTTTGGAGACAACTAGGTTCGGGCTTGAGTCATTGTCGCAAAACACTTGACGATCTTCTTCTTCATTGATACGCCGGTGGATGGCCAAGTGCTTGATGGCGTCCACTTCGTCGTCGCTCATCGAGTCATATGTGCCGTCGTCGTGGAAGATCATTGTTCTCTTGTTGGTGCACTCGAAGGACTTGTGTCCACGGCCGCCACATGTGAAACATTTGATGGAACTTGTCTTTGGGTTCTCTTCATTTGGAGTTGTAGATGATGTAGCTCTTGGCTTGAAGTTGTTGGTAGAAGGTGGATGACTCGATGTAGTCTCATTCTTGTATCTTGGCTTGTCGCCTAAGTTTGTAGATGGCTTGGTAGAGGTAGGAGGGATATCCGAAGTCGTTGAAGCTTGGTTGTAGGAGCCGAAGTTCTTGGAGTTGAACTTGGAGTACTTGTAGTCCTCTTGAACTTGTCGCTCCGCTTTGGTTGCTTGGTGTACTAGCTCGAGGAGATTGTTGTATGGTTGGAAGTCCGCAATCTTCTTAATGGAGTAGTTGAGTCCATTCAAGAATCTCGCCATTGTTTGCTCTTCATCTTCCATGATGTTTGCTCTTATCATAGCATTCTCCATCTCCTTGTAGTACTCTTCAACGGACTTGGTTCCTTGCTTGAGGAGTTGGAGCTTCTTGAACAAGTCGCGGTTGTAGTGTGTAGGCACAAAACGTGCTCTCATCACTTCCTTCATTTGAGTCCAAGTGGTGATAGGAGGTTCGCCTTTGGCTTCTCTTCTCTCCATGATTTGTTCCCACCAAATGAGAACATAGTCTTGGAACTCAAGTGATGCCATAGCGATCTTCTTCTCTTCATCGAAGTTGTGAAGGCGAAAGATCTTGTCAACTTTCAATGCCCATGAGAGGTAGTCTTCGGGATCAATGCTTCCGGAAAACTTTGGCATGGTGAACTTGAGCTTGCCATAGCGATGCTCGTCGTTGTTTCCTTGTCTATTGGGAGGATGATCTCGGTTTTGGCGGTTTGCCATATCTTGTTGCTCTTGTTGAGGAAGATGTTCTCGTTGGGGTTGTTGCTCTTGCCGCGCGTGAGGAGGAGCTTCTTCTTGCCTTCTTGCTAGATGGCGCCTTTCTTGCATCTCATCTCGAAGAAAATCCTCTTCTTGACGAGTGTGTCGATTGCGGGCGGCCACATTGCGGTGTGCATCTTGTAAAGCACGTTGCGCCTCCATAGCTTGAGCTTCACGACATTGTTGTGCGTGGCGGTTAGCCTCGGCATCTTGTTCTTCTTGATATTGACGAGCTCGCTCTTGTTGTTGTTGGCGTATTCGTTGCCGTTCTTGTGCTTGCTCAAGTGTAGCTTGGTTTTGGCGACGTCGGCCTTCTTGCTCGTCGAATGGTTCTTGAGAACTCTTGTCATGTAGAGGTTGCCGATGTTCATGTCGAGCTTGACGTGCGGCGTGACGAAGAGTGTTTGATGTAGGTGTACTTGAGTCTTGCGTTGAGTCGGTATGTCGACTTGATCGGCTTCGTCGATGAGATGATGTTGAGGAAGAACGTCGGTTGATGATCAATGTCCGTAGCTCATTGTATTGAGTAGACATGTTGGTGTTGATGAGGTCGATTTGCTCCTTGGTGCTTTGTTGGAATTGTCGCGCGTCATCGGCAACTTGACCAATGTACTCTCGCATAGCTTCACTCTCTTGATGTAGAGCTCGTTGGACACCGAATAGATGTAGTTTGGTGACGTAGTTGTTCGCTTCTTGAGGGTCATCGAAGATCGGGTTGGTAGATGAACTTGGCCTATCCATCATCACAAGCAAGTAAGTGAGTGGAGAAAGGAGAAGACAATATCAATGTACCTTAACCGAGGTTGAAAATGGATCAATGATCACTCAACAATGTAACCCGGAAATAGCACTATTGGTATCACTTCGTGTCGATTCTCACACCTACAAGTAAAGCTTTGAGAGGAGCTTGGTTAGGATGTGGCACAAATTCAATGCAATCGTCAAAATGACTCAAAGATGTTGAAAATGGTTCACAAATTTGCTCATGCAACAAGTAGATCACTAGCAAAGAGTAGCACACGGAACACACGCACGGATAGATAAATGTAGCTGTGCAACCAAGGATGAGCGAAAAATGTGGAAAACCACGGAAAATGCTCGTGTTGCACAACGCTAGAGAGACGCTAACCGATTGCTTAATAGGCGGATACGCACTTGTGCACGACCTATATGGGCAAAACGTAACGACTATCTATCACAAGTATGTTATGAGTGTATGATGTGCCGATGCTTGAGCACAAGATGATGTTGCTATGTATGATCTCTTTGGATGCAAGGCGTATGATGCTATTGTTTCTTTGCTTGGATTGGCTCTTTTGCTTAAAAGCTTTTGAGCTCTTTCTTTGGGCACATATGTATGCTTCTCGTATCAAGGTAGCGATTGTGTATGCGGAGCACTCTTGTGGCACACGGGGATATGCAAGATACCAAGATGATGTGATGTTACTCACAATGATGTGGTATGCAATATCTATGACTATCACTAATGTGCACAAGTGTCGTGGCCCGGCAATACTCAAATGGCTAGTCTCAATGGGAAAGCTACGCAAAGATGGTTCATAGGGTGACAATGCAATTGCAAGATAGAATGATCGAAGTGTCGTCGATGTTACCGTCCTTGCCGAAGTTGAGCGGTGGTGTCGTCGAAGTCTTGCCGTCCCAAGGTAGCCTAAACATCCAAGGAAACGGTGAAACCACAACTCAAGAATCCACGGCAAATGGAGACAAATTTTCTAAACTCGAAGCGGGTAAGCGATGGTGGATGCGGAAAAGGTTGTGGTATGCGGAAGAAATGGTGGAGCACCGAACGAAAATGGCGGAGAGGTGAGGAAATGGCTGCGGGAGGCCGGATGTCCGGGCCAGGGGCCGGATGTCCGGGGCGGGCCGGATGTCCGGGGCACGAGCCGGATGTCCGGGGTGCCCGAGCCAGGAAAAACTCCTTGCAACCGGTGGTGTTTGGGGAAAATTCGGCGGATTTTGCGGATGAAAATTGGGGAAAAGTGGTGGAAAAGCTAGATCCACACGTGGCACAGCAAATCCATGGAACAAATTCAACAAAATCTTGCCAAATCAACAGATCACAGAAAATTTTTGGGGCTCTTTTTGTGGGGAATTTTTTCGAAATTAGGAAGAACACGACAAAAACAGGCTAGAAAACGACGTGTGGGGCTCCAAAATCGTGAGAAACCTTTGCTCTAGATACCATATGATACAGGGTGGAACCCTAATCAGCGGATCTTTCACGTTTGGAGGTTGGCACACGATGAACACGGGGAATCACAAGGGAAAGATGGGGGAAACACAAGAGGAAAACACTCAATCAACACGAAAGCAATCACACAAATGCTAGATTCGCGATACAAGGTTGAGATCCATGATCCAAGGTCAACAACGGTGATACAGATAGTCTTCTCCCGGAGGAGGTCTTGGAATCCCGTGGGATCTTCCCGTTAGGGGTCTTGAATCCAGAGGTGGATCTTCTCCGTAGAGGCGCACCGGTCTCGTGGGAGAAATCCACACAAGTGTCAAATGAGCTAAACCACAGCTAACCCTAAACGGAGTGAGGAGAGGAGTATATATAGTCTACGGGGCGAATGGGTACATGGGCCTCGGCCCAGGGGATGCGCGCAGGCATTTCAGGGGCCGGACGTCCGGGCGGCGGGCCGGATGTCCGGGGCTTCACGGGTCGCCGGATGTCCGGGGCGGGGGCCCGGATGTCCGGGCTGGAGTGGACGCGCCTCGGGTGCTCTCTGGACAGAGGCGCCGGATTTCCGGGCGCGGGGCCGGATGTCCGGGCCGTGCCTGGCCGGATGTCCGGGCCCTGTAGCCTTGGCTGCTGTTGGCCTTCTGTGGGTGAATGCCCAGGGGCCGGATGTCCGGGCCAGGGGGCCGGATGTCCGGGTCCTGGAGCTCTCTTCTGCTCTTCTCGATGCATTGGCTCGTCCATGAACTTGAGGACTCGTCCATCTTCACGCCCCTCTCCGATGTGGTCTTCTTCACACCTGAGCACACACAACACGTCCGTCTGAGGTAGCGACCATGTCTCGCAAGATTTGTATGGAAGTAGGGCTAGGAGTGACGTCACCTCGGTCTCGGGAGCTCTAGTCCTTGGTCCTTTGGGCACTTGTTGAGGTGAAGGAGGGTCCATGGGGATGGCCCTAGGATACACCGCATCATCTCCCCTCCCTTGGGAAAGATCCGACCTCGGATCGAAATCTTCATCACCATGGAGCACCTTGAATGGTCCGTCGTCACGAGGTAGAGGCTTGGACTTGTGCTCTATCGCGAAGTGGTCCTTGTGAAGATGTAGCCAACTGAGATCTTCCGGGTGAAACGCCATTGTTGCCTTGTTGACGTTGATCTTGTTGGTGAGGCGATGTACTTGTCGCTCGATTGTTGCCCGTATTTGTTCGTGCACCTTCTTGAGTATTTCACTACAAAAGAAAGTGGCAACATGTGAAGCATCGTCGATCTTGTTATCGGGAATGAAATGAGCCATGTTAGAGAATGTATCGACCATGACAAGCACGGAATCGTTTCCATTTTTAGTCCTAGACAAGCCAAGTATGAAATGCATGTTTATGTCTTCCCATGGATGAAATGTAGTAGGAAGAGGCATGTAAAGACCATGAGATTGAGCTTTGGACTTAGCTTTGCGGCATGTCGGACATCGGTTGGTGAGGTTTGAGACGTCACGTAGCATCTTGGGCCAAAAATAGTTCTCAGAGAGGGTAGCAAACATCTTGTCGCGTCCAAAGTGTCCCATGAGTCCTCCTCCATGCGATTCCTGCAAAAGGAGCAAACAAAGCGAAGACTCGGGGATGCAAAGTTTGTTAGCTCTCATAAGATATCCATCCTTGGTGTAATGATGTTCCCAAGAAGTGTGAGTCAAGCATTTAGCATAGGCATTTGCAAAGAAAGGATCATGCTCATATAAATCTTTTAGCTGCTCTAAGCCAATCACATGCAACTTAAATTGTGTAACAAGTAAGCACTTGCGTAACAAGCATGCATTTGCATGAAAACTTCCATGTTTCGTAGGCAATAGAATAACCGGAGCGGCACAAGTGCTAAAGTTGTCACGTACATGACTTTTGTCGATGAGTTTTGGTACTTGCCGTTGTATCTCGTGGTTGACACGGTAGAGAACCTTGTTGGGAAACGGTGCACCGGGTACGAGTTCGGTGCGGTGTTCTATCCTGTGGAGTAGAACCGGTGGTACCTCATCGGTAAAGGCGTCCGAGAATTCCTGCAATAAAGGTGACAACACAAAAGGTAGAGATTGTGAAGTGTTAGTAGATTTGTCTTCCCCTATGCATAAGAGCACAAGGTGAACGACGTTCGATGGGTTCTCACACACTTCTCTCATCTCACTCTTGGTGGCAAATAGCACTAGTTTCTTCGTGTAGCTCATCGTGGAGTCGCTCATATTTGGCTTGTGGCTCTCGCTCTCTTTTAGGTGGCTCGCTCTCTCACCATTCTCTCCACGATGTGTTGTAGGTAAAAGCTTGTCGGCGGCAACTTGACTTGGAGTCATTGGTCGAAGCACGAATTCCTTGCCCTTCATCTTGAAGTGATAGTGATTCGTCCGTCCATTGTGTGTGACTCCACGATCATATTGCCATGGTCGTCCAAGAATAAGGTGGCACACGGACATTGGTATCACATCACACTCAAGAGTGTCCTCGTAGGCGCCAATCGTGAAAGAGACTTGCACGGTGTGCTCGACTCGAAGAATTCCGGCGTCGTTGAGCCACTGGACCTTGTAGGGGTGAGGATGCTTCGTCTTGACCAAATGGAGCTTGTCGCATAGGTCTTCGCTTGCCAAGTTGTGGCAACTTCCTCCATCGATGATAACCTTGACGGAGCGTCCATTGATGGCGGCCTTCGTATGGAAAATATGGCATCGTTGGTCGTCATCTTGTTGATGTTGTAGTGTCAAGACTTTGGAGACAACTAGTGATGTAGGGTGGAACCCTAATCAGCGGATCTTTCACGTTTGGAGGTTGGCACACGATGAACACGGGGAAAACACGGAGAAAGATGGGGAAAACACACGAGAGAACACTCAAATCAACACGGAAGCAATCACACAAGTGCTAGATTCGCGATACAAGGTCGAGATACATGATCCAAAGTCAACAACGGTGATACAGATAGTCTTCTCCCGGAGGAGGTCTTGGAATCCCGTGGGATCTTCCCGTTAGGGGTCTTGAATCCAGAGGTGGATCTTCTCCGTAGAGGCGCACCGGTCTCGTGGGAGAAATCCACACAAGTGTCAAATGAGCTAAAACCACAGCTAACCCTAAACGGAAAGAGGAGAGGAGTATATATAGTCTACGGGGCGAATGGGTACATGGGCCTCGGCCCAGGGGATGCGCGCAGGCAATTCAGGGGCCGGACGTCCGGGCGGCGGGCCGGATGTCCGGGACTTCAGGACGCCGGATGTCCGGGGCGGGGGCCCGGATGTCCGGGCTGGAGTGGACGCGCCTCGGGTGCTCTCTGGACAGAGGCGCCGGATTTCCGGGCGCGGGGCCGGATGTCCGGGCCGTGCCTGGCCGGATGTCCGGGCCCTGGCCGGATGTCCGGGCCCTGTAGCCTTGGCTGCTGTTGGCCTTCTGTGGGTGAATGCCCAGGGGCCGGATGTCCGGGCCAGGGGGCCGGATGTCCGGGTCCTGGAGCTCTCTTCTGCTCTTCTCGATGCATTGGCTCGTCCATGAACTTGAGGACTCGTCCATCTTCACGCCCCTCTCCGATGTGGTCTTCTTCACACCTGAGCACACACAACACGTCCGTCTGAGGTAGCGACCATGTCTCGCAAGATTTGTATGGAAGTAGGGCTAGGAGTGACGTCACCTCGGTCTCGGGAGCTCTAGTCCTTGGTCCTTTGGGCACTTGTTGAGGTGAAGGAGGGTCCATGGGGATGGCCCTAGGATACACCGTATCACTATGACTCCTGATTCCATTTCGAAAGATGATATTAATAGAGCTAATAAAGCAAAACAGGAGAAAAATAAGAGTGACAATCAGATTGTGGCAAAAGAATTTGCGCAACAAATGAAGGCTAATAATAAACCATCTACGGTTGCTTCTGAAATTAAATTGAAAAGTGCATGTTTACTTGCCACCAAATCTGATATTGATGAGCTAGATTTTAGCAAATCTGTTTGCTATGCTTTTGTGTGCAAAGAGGCATTATTTTCATTCGAGGACGTGCCTTCCACTTTGCCTCCTGCTGTCACTAACATTTTGCAGGAGTTTGCCGACGTCTTTCCACAAGACGTGCCACCGGGATTACCACCTATTCGAAGGATTGAGCATCAGATTGACTTAATTTCCGGTGCATCGCTACCCAACCGCGCACCATACCATACCAATCTAGAAGAGACGAAGGAGATTATGCGTCAAGTACAGGAGCTACTCGACAAAGGTTATATATGCGAATCCCTTAGTCCTTGTGATGTTCCTATTATTCTAGTGCCGAAAAAGGATGGTACATCGCGTATGTGTGTTGATTGTAGAGGCATTAATAACATTACTATTCGTTATCGTCATCCTATTCCTAGGCTAGATGATATGCTTGATGAATTGAGTGGCTCTACAATATTCTCCAAAGTTGATTTGCGTAGTGGATACCATCAAATTCGTATGAAATTGGGAGATGAATGGAAAACAACATTTAAAACTAAGTTTGGATTATATGAGTGGTTAGTCATGCCTTTTGGGTTAACTAATGCACCTAGTACTTTCATGAGATTAATGAATGAAGTTTTACGTGCTTTCATTGGATGATTTGTGGTAGTTTACTTTGATGATATATTGATTTTTAGCAGATCTTTGGAGAAACATTTGGAACATTTACGTGTTGTTTTTATTACTCTACGTGATGCACGTTTGTTTGGTAACCTTGGAAAGTGCAACTTTTGCACCGACCGAGTATCTTTTCTTGGCTATGTTGTTACTCCACAGGGACTTGAGGTTGATAAAGCCAAGATTGAAGCGATTGAGAGTTGGCCGCAGCCCAAAACGGTCACACACGTGAGGAGTTCCCTTGGCGTCGCTGGATTCTATCGGCGTTTTGTGAGAGATTTCAGCACCATTGCTGCACCTCTCAATGAGCTAACAAAGAAGGATGTGCCTTTTATTTGGGGTACTGCACAGGAAGAAGCATTCATGGTATTGAAAGATAAGTTGACACATGCTCCTTTACTCCAACTTCCTGATTTTAATAAGACTTTTGAGCTTGAATGTGATGCTAGTGGAATTGGGTTAGGAGGTGTGTTATTACAAGATGGTAAACATGTTGCATACTTTTCTGAAAAATTGAGTGGGCCTAGTCTGAATTATTCTACTTATGATAAGGAATTATATGCTCTTGTTCGGACTTTGGAGACATGGCAACACTATTTATGGCCCAAAGAATTTGTTATACATTCTGATCATGAATCTTTGAAGCACATTAAAAGTCAAGCAAAACTGAACCGTAGACATGCTAAATGGGTTGAATTCATAGAGACTTTCCCTTATGTTATTAAACACAAGAAGGGAAAAGAAAATGTTATTGTTGATGCATTGGCTCGTCGTTATACAATGCTTTCACAACTTGACTTTAAAAAAATTGGTTTGGAGACCATCAAAGATCAATATGTGCATGATGCTGAATTTAAAGATGTATTGCAGAATTGTAAAGAAGGGAGAACATGGAACAAGTTCGTCGTTAATGATGGATTTGTGTTTCGTGCTAACAAGCTATACATTCCAGCTAGCTCTGTTCGTCTTTTGTTGTTGCAGGAGGCGCATGGAGGAGGATTAATGGGACACTTTGGCGTGAAGAAGACGGAGGACGTACTTGCTACACATTTCTTTTGGCCAAAGATACGACGGGATGTTGAGCGTTTTGTTGGTCGCTGCACTACATGTCAAAAAGCTAAGTCACGACTCAATCCTCATGGTTTATATATGCCTTTGCCTGTTCCTAGTGTTCCTTGGGAAGATATATCTATGGACTTCGTTTTGGGTTTACCTCGAACAAAGAAGGGGAGGGATAGCATAGTTGTTGTCATGGATAGGTTCTCGAAGATGGCACACTTTATACCATGTCATAAAAGCGAGGATGCTGCTAATGTTGCTGATTTGTTCTTTCGTGAAATTATTCGCTTGCATGGTGTGCCAAATACTATTGTTTCAGATCGTGATACTAAATTTCTTAGCCACTTTTGGAGATGTTTATGTGCTAAGTTGGGGACTAAACTGCTTTTTAGTACTACTTGTCACCCCCAAACTGATGGTCAAACTAAAGTAGTCAACATAACTTTGTCTACTATGCTTAGGGCTGTTTTGAAGAAAAATAAGAAAATGTGGGAAGAATGCTTGCCTCATATTGAATTTTCTTATAATCGTTCGTTGCATTCTACTACTAAGATGTGCCCTTTTGAAATTGTCTATGGTTTCCTACCTCGTGCAACTATTCATTTGTTGCCTCTTCCATCTTCGGACAAGGTTAATTTTGATGCTAAACAACGTGCTGAATTGATCTTAAAAATGCATGAGTTAACTAAGGAAAATATTGAGCGCATGAATGCAAAATATAAACTTGTTGGAGATAAGGGTAGAAAACGTGTTGTCTTTGCACCTGGAGATCTTGTTTGGTTACATTTGCGTAAGGATAGGTTTCCTAATTTGCGCAAGTCAAAGCTAATGCCACGTGTTGATGGTCCTTTCAAGGTGTTAGAGAAAATAAATGATAATGCATATAAACTTGAGTTGCCTGCAGATTTTGGGGTTAGTCCCACATTTAACATTGCAGATTTGAAGCCTTACTTGGGTGAGGAAGATGAGCTTCTGTCGAGGACGACTTCAATTCAAGAAGGGGAGAATGATGAGGACATCACTAACAAGGTTACACCCACAGCTCCAACTGACACATATACAGGACCAATTACTAGAGCTCGCGCACGCCAATTAAATTACCAGGTACTTTTGTTTCTTGGTAATGAATCTAATGTTCATGAGAATATGATGCTGCCTAAATTGGATACATTTGTCTTGCTTACAAATGAAGGGCCTAGCTTGGCCAAGAAGGATGAACATTGGAGCAAGATCAAGCATGGAGATGATGGCATGCGCATGGGGAACAAGAATAGAGTTATAAGTGATGATTTCAGGACTTTGAAGCCACCATAATGAGTGCGTGAAGCCTTGGACGAAATATACAATATGTCACTTCATAAATTTTGTCCAGAGGCTATTATAGGTGCCGCGTCACCTTATTATTGGGCCAAGCCCATGTAATTTCGAAATACTTGAGTATAGGCTGTTTTTAGAGTCCGTATGTGTGGGGAAACAAGAGTTAGGATTGGTTTCGGACCCCTCCACCAAGGGCCACGAAATTCCCCCCTCTTTCCCCCATATATACAGCCCTTAGGGCGTCGTTTAGACTTTGGGTTTTGTTTAGATTAAAGTTCGCCATAGCTGGAACTTCGCGTACTTTGTTTGTGTTCAACGACCAGACAAAGACGTCACAGAACCCCACTTGATCAATAAAGCTTTCTTCTTGAATTCGCAATATCCAGATTGCAATCTCAGTTTCTTGCTTGTTCTTTGTTTGCCTGCAGGAAACAGACCTTCGTGGTCAGGTTGATCGTGCTCCGGCATGGTCAGTAACCTCTTGGAGTTGGTTTAGCGATTGCTAAGGCGCGACGTCCACGCACGTTCATAGTCGGATCGTCCAAGTCGACTTCCTCCAAAACGATAGCCACCATCTCATCGAAAGACGGGACACCTTTGCCTCTATCAAGTGCACCACAAGAAACTACCACGACTTCGCATCGACATGGTGGTTTCACACACCTTCGGAGGACTATGACATGAGTTGGCCCAAGACGAAGAAAGCTATGCGGTGAGATTTCGTGCCTCCCACCTACACGAAAAAACTTCTATGCCAATAGGAGAACACCAAACAAGGATCCAAGTCCATCGACAAGTACTTCAAGGAGATGAAGAAAGCCTTGCGATGAGCCGGTGTGGACGACCCCATTTTGACAAAGTTCTACTTCATGATGGGATTGAACAACGACATCAAACACTATCTTCCTCGAGATATACAAGTCCCTCAATGACAACTACATTGGTGCTCTCAAGGTGGAACAAGAACTCATGAAGGCCAAGGCTTCTCCACCACAAGCACACTTCTCGAAGACCAAACTCCAAGACGGCGACATGAGGCTAGTACAACCACGATGTCCAATCCCAACGAGCTCCAAGACAACGCTCCCAATTTTGACTCTACCGCCATCCCTCTTTGTGGCATTGATGATGCCAAGTCTACTTCGACTCCTTTTCAAGACGTTGGGGCGATGACTACAACTACGGAGCCATTCGAGGACCAAGCTTTGGAGGAGAACGACATGGTGACAAGCAAGGATGATGCTTCCATCTTTGGAGGCAAGAGTGATGATGTGCTATCTTCGGCCTTCATCCACGACAACGGTGACGACATGGTTGAGCATGGGATTTTCCCTTCGACCACGACGATGTATGATGACTTGAGTGACTTTTGCCACTATATTGAGAGTGAGAGTGACTTCACCACTAGCCCCATATAGGATGAGCTGCCCAAATTCCCATGTGAGGAGAGACACAACCTCCACCAAGTTTGAGTGAGATGAGTGACTCCACCATATGTGAGTTTGAGTGCACCTACCTTGAGGGAGTGAGTGAGCCACCACATAGAGTGAGTGAGATAGTTGATAGGTCATGTGAGGCCACTTTCAACACTAACGACTTGACCTCTACCTCTATTGTGTCTTCTCGTTTGGTGCTAGGTCCCATATATGATGACGCGCCGATCGACGACTTCGTCCTTCCTTTGGACAAGACGATGGCCAAGGTGGACTATGATGCACCCCCACATGGTTCCATCAAGATGTAGATGATGACCACCATTTGGTCTTTGCCACCTCACCTACACCACATGAGCGGAATGATAAAGGTAAAATAGGTGAAGGTGATGCTCTAGTCCCACTAGTGGACATTGTTCACATTGCTTGCTTGCATGTTGTTGATCCATCTATTACCATGATTCATGCTAGTTCAACTTCCCCATGTGATGATTTATTTCCCATTTATGATGAGTATGATGATTGCCATGTGGAGTCTATTAGTTGTGATGCCATGTTACATAGGATTTCTTGTGACAATTCTCTAGGTCACATCATGTTTCACAACCCGCTTGACTTGTCATATATATGCTATGCATGAGATCACTCGTATGTCATATTTGCAATCTCATCATAGTAACTATGCATATGCCATTAAGATAAACCCAATTTGCACTTAGGGCATAGATTACAAGCCCATGGTTATTGGCATTTGTTTTTCTTGTGATTATATTGACATGCTTCCTTTGCTTCATTGATACGTCTCCAACGTATCTATAATTTTTTATTATTCCATGCTATTATATATTCTGTTTTGGATGTTTAATGGGCTTTATTTTACACTTTTATATTATTTTTGGGACTAAGCTACTAACCCAAGGCCCAGTGCGAATTGCTGTTTTTTGCCTATTTCAAGATTTCGCAGAAAAGGAATATCAAACGGAGTCCAAACGGAATGAAACCTTCGGGAGAGTTATTTTTGGAATCGTATCTTCATAGAAGACTTGGAGTACACGCAAGGGAACGAAGGAGGCAGCCACGAGGGTCCAGGGCGCCCCCACCCTCGTGGGCCCCCTCTGGCTCCCCCGATGCCCTCTTTCCTCCTATATATATCCATATACCCTGGAAACATCGGGGCAACAGAAAAAAAATCCTAATTCCACCGCCGCAACCTTCTGTTCCCGTGAGATCCCATCTTGGGGCCTATTCCGGAGCTCCGCCGGAGGGAGGGATCTTCCATGGAGTGCTTCTACATCAACACCATAGCCTCACCAATGAGTTGTGAGTAGTTTACCACAGACCTTCGGGTTCATAGTTATTAGCTAGATGGCTTCTTCTCTCTTTTTGGATCTCAATACAAAGTTCTCCTCAATCTTTGAGGAGATCTATTCGATGTAATCTTTTTGCGGTGTGTTTGTAGAGATCCGATGAATTGTGGGTTTATGATCAAGATTATCTATGAACAATATTTGATTCTTTTCTGAAATCTTTTATGCATGATTATAATATCCTTGCAAGTCTCTTCAAATTATTGGTTTGGTTTGGCCTACTAGATCTATAGTTCTTGCAATGGGAGAAGTGCTTGGCTTTGGGTTCAATCTTGCGGTGTCCTTTCCAAGTGACAACAGGGGCAGCAAGGCACGTATTGTATTATTGCCATCGAGGATAAAAAGATGGGGTTTATATCATATTGCTTGAGTTTATTCCTCTACATCATGTCATCTTGCTTAAATCATTACTCTGTTCTTATGAACTTAATACCCTAGATGCATGTTGGATAGCGGTCGATGTGTGGAGTAATAGTAGTAGATGTAGAATCGTTTCGGTCTACTTGTCACGGACGTGATGCCTATATATAATGATCATGCCTAGATATGCTCATAACTATGCGCTTTTATATCAATTGCTCGACAGTAATTTGTTCACCGTAGAATTCTGCTATCATGAGAGAAGCCACTAGTGAAACCTATGGCCCCCGGGTCTATTCTCAACTTATTAAGCTCCCATCTACTTTACTTTGCTTTATTTACTTTCTATTCTTATATCAAAAAATACCAAAAATATTATACTATCCTATCTATCAGATCTCACTTTCGTAAGTGACCGTAAAGGGATTGACAACCCCTTATCGCGTTGGCGGCGAAGTTCTTATTTGTTTGTGTAGGTGTGAGGGACTCGCGTGTGGTCTCCTACTAGATTGATACCTTGGTTCTCAAAAACTGAGGGAAATACTTACGCTACTACGTTGCATCACCCTTTCCTCTTCGAGGGAATACAGCGCAAGCTTGAGAAGTAGCCAGAAGAATTTCTGGCGCCGTTGCCGGGGAGGCTTACGCAAAAGTCATATACCAAGTACCTATGACAAACCCTTATCCTTCGCATTACATTTTTTGCCTCTCGTTTTCCTCTCCCCCACTTCACCTTTGTCGTTTTATTCGCCCTTCTTTTTCCATGTGTTTACCGTTCGCTTGCTTCTTGTTTGCTTGTGTGTTGGATTGCTTGCTTGTCACTATGGCCCAGAACAATAGCAAATTGTGTGACTTTTCCAATACCGACAATTATGATTTTATTAGCACTCCGATTGCTCCTATTAGCGATGCTGAATCTTGTGAGATCAATGCTGCTCTGTTGAATCTTGTCATGAAAGATCAATTTTCTGGCCTTCCTAGTGAAGATGCCGCTACCCATCTAAACAACTTTGTTGATTTGTGTGATATGCAAAAGAAGAGGGATACGGATAATGATATTGTTAAATTGAAGCTATTTCCGTTTTCACTTAGAGATCGTGATAAGACTTGGTTTTCCTCTTTGCCTAGAAATAGTATTGATTCATGGAATAAGTGCCAAGATGCTTTTATCTCTAAGTATTTTCCTCCTGCTAAGATTATCTCTCTTAGAAACGATATTATGAATTTTAAGCAACTAGATCATGAGCATGTTGCATATGCTTGGGAGATAATGAAATTAATGATACATAATTGTCCTACACATGGTTTGAACTTATGGATGATTATACAAAACTTTTATGTTGGCTTGAATTTTGCTTCAAATATTTCAGATTCGGCCGCGGGAGGCACTTTCATGGAAACTACCTTAGTTGAAGCTACCAAACTCCTAGATAATATTATGGTTAACTACTCTCAATGGCGCACCGAGAGATCTACTAGTAAAAAAGTGCATGCTATTGAAGAGATTACTGTTTTGAGTGGAAAGATGGATGAACTTATGAAATTATTTGCTACTAAGAGTGCTTCTTCTGATCCTAATGATATGCCTTTATCCACGTTGATTGAAAATAATAATGAATCACTGGATGTGAATTTTGTTGGTAGGAATAATTTTGGTAATAATGCTTATAGAGGAAACTTTAATCCAAGGCCTTTTCTGAAGGAAATATGCCCTAGAGGCAATAATAAAGTTGTTATTTGTATTTCCTTATATCATGATAAATGTCTTTTATTCATGCCAGAATTGTATTAACCGGAAACTTAGTACATGTGTGAATACATAGACAAAACAGAGTGTCCCTAGTATGCCTCTACTAGACTAGCTCATTGATAAAAGATGGTTATGTTTCCTAGCCATAGACATGAGTTGTCATTTGATCAACAAGATCACATCATTAGGAGAATGATGTGATGGACAATACCCATCCGTTAGCTTAGCACTATGATCGTTTAGTTTTACTGCTATTGCTTTCTTCATGACTTATACATGTTCCTATGACTATGAGATTATGCAACTCCCGAATACCGGAGGAACGCCTTGTGTGCTATCAAACGTCACAACGTAACTGGGTGATTATAAAGATGCTCTACAGGTGTCTCCGAAGGTTTTCATGGTGTTGGCAGATCAAGAATAGGATTTGTCACTCCGAGTGTCGGAGAGGTATCTCTGGGCCCTCTCGGTAATACACATCATAATAAGCCTTGCAAACAAATGACTAATGACTTAGTCATGAGATGATGTATTACCGAACGAGTAAAGAGACTTTCCAGTAATGAGATTGAACTAGGTATTGAGATACTGACGATCGAATCTCGGGCAAGTAACATACCGATGACAAAGGGAACAACGTATGTTGTTATGCGGTTTGACCGATAAAGATCTTCGTAGAATATGTAGGAGCCAATATGAGCATCCAGGTTCCGCTATTGGTTATTGACCGGAGATGAGTCTCGGTCATGTCTACATAGTTCTCGAACCCATAGGGTCCGCACGCTTAACGTTCAATGACGATCAATATTATGAATTTATGAGTTTTGATGTACCGAAGGTAGTTCGGAATCCCAGATGAGATCACGGACATGACAAGGAGTCTCGAAATGTCCGAGACGTACAGATCGATATATTGGAAGGCTATATTCGGACATCGGAAAGGTTCCGAGTGGTTCGGGCATTTTTCTGGAGTACTGGGAGGTTACCGGAACCCCCCGGGAGAATTGATGGGCCTTATGGGCCATAAGAAGGAAGCACACCAGCCCACAAGGGGCTGGTGCGCCCCCCTTGGGCAGATGGCCGAATTGGAATAGGTTTGGGGGGGCGCCCCCCTTTCCTTCTCTCCTACTCCTACTTCCCTTCCTCTCCTACTCCTACTAGGGAAGGGGGGAATCCTACTCCCGGTGGGAGTAGAACTCCTCCTAGGCAAGCCATAGAGGGCCGGCCTCTCCCCCTCCTCCACTCCTTTATATATGGGGGTGGGGGGCACCCCATAGATACAAGTTGATGATTGATATTTTAGCCGTGTGTGGTGCCCACTCCACAAAAACACACCTCGATCATACCATTGCAGTGCTTAGGCGAAGCCCTGCGCCGGTAGCTTCATCATCACTGTCACCACGCCGTCATGCTGACAAAACTCTCCCGTGACACTCAACTGGATCAAGAGCTCGTGAGACGTCATCGAGCTGAACGTGTCCTGAACGCGGAGGTGTCGTACGTTCGGTGCTTGGTTCGGTTGGATCGCGAAGTTGTTCGACTACATCAACCGCGTCACTAGACGCTTCCGCTTTCGGTCTACAAGGGTACGTAGACACACTCTCCCCGCTCGTTGCTATGCTTCTCATAGATAGATCTTGCGTGATCATAGGAATTTTTGTTGAAATACTACGTTCCCCAACAGTGGCATCATGAGCCAGGTCTATGCGTCGATGATATGCACGAGTAGAACACAATGAGTTGTGGGCAATAATAGTCATACTGTTTACCAGCATGTCATCCTTTGATTCGGCGGTATTATGAGATGAAGCGGCCCGAACCGACATTACGTGTACACTTACGTGAGACTGGTTTCACCGTTACGAGCACTCGTTGCTTAAAGGTGACCGGTGGGTGTCTGTCTCTCTCACTTTAGTTGAATCGAGTATGGCTATGCCCAATCCTTGTGAAGGTTACAACAACACATACTTGACGAAAAATCATTGTGGCTTTTGTATGCGTAAGTAAGAACGGTTCTTGCTAAGCCCGTAGCAGCCACGTAAAACTTGCAACAACAAAGTAGAGGACGTCTAACTTGTTTTTACAGGGCATGTTGTGATGTGATATGGTCAAGATGTGATGAGTTATACGTTATTGTATGAGATGATCATTTTTTGTAAAGTTATCGGCAACTGACAGGAGCCATATGGTTGCCGCTTTATTGTATGAAATACAATTGCCATGTAATTGCTTTACTTTATCACTAAGCGGTAGCGATAGTCGTGGAAGCAATATGATGCTGAGCATCCTAAGGACATCACCATGTCAAGAGTCCGTTTGGCAAGTGACACGTGCGACCTTTACTTCTCATACATAAAGGTGAATCATCTCCTTTACACATGTTCACTTGACCCCTTCGAGGATGGTATACTACTTGACGCTCCACTCATGTGCATGCATAGGTATCGTCGGAGCTTCACGGATGACAAGGAGGAGTGCAAGTGCCAAGGAACAACTACGCCATCAGCGAGGGAAGCATGGAAGCGAAGACGAAAGAAGACGAAGCGGCTGAAGTTACAGCTGCCAAACATCCGGCGCCAGCCCGGACATCCGGCGCCTCAGCAGCCGCCGGACATCCGGCCTTCAGCCCGAAAATCCGGCGCCAGCAACAGAACCGCACCCGAGGCTTGGCCCCGCTAGCCCGGACATCCGGCCAACCGCCCCGGACATCCGGCGTCTCATGAGAGCCCGGACATCCGGCCCCCAGTCGGACATCCGGCGCCTGCCTGCGCGCATGGACAGGGCCCGAGGCTGATGTATCCCCCCATCTACTTACCCCTTCGTGTACTAGACTATATATACTCCTCCACCTCCATCATTTTAGGGTTAGCAAATGTGATAGCTCATTTTAGACTGGAGCTTTGCTCATCTTAGTGGTTCTACTCCTAGGAGAGACTGTGGCCCCTCTACGGAGAAGATCCACGACGGATTCAAGACCCCTAAATGGGAAGATCCTTCGTGGATTCAAGACCTCCTCACGGAGATGAACTTTACCTTGTATCTTTCCCTTTGTTGTTCATGTACCTTGTGATCTTGTGTGTTTGATTGTCTAGTGGATGTGTGATTGGACTTGTTCTTGAGCGTTTTCCCTTGTGATTTCTCCTTGTTCGTCCCCGTGTTCATCGCGTTCCTCGCGGGATCCCTTCTTTTCGTGAAATATCGGCCTAGAATCGGGTTGACCCCGCATCATATGGTATCATGAGCCGTGGTTTCTCACGAATTTGTAGCCTCCCCATAGTTTTGTAGCTTGATTTTGTTGTGTTCTTCCCCAAATTCAAAAATTCCCTACAAAAAAATAGCCCCAATTTTTTTTTGTGATCTGTTGGTTTGATAAGGTTTTGTTGATTTTGATCCGTGGATTTGCTTGGTTTCAAGTGGATCTAGCATTTCCCCAAGTTTCCCCATCTTTCCTCCATGAAATCTCCCCAATTTTGCCCTCGGAATCATCTAATTCCGCCCCCAATTTGAAAAGTTCCGTCCCGATTCAGATCTGGGATCTTCGGGCCGGACATCCGGGCCACTGGCCGGACATCCGGGCCATCGGGACGGACATCTGTCCCCTGGAGGGCAAAATCCCGCGCGGTTCTGGACATCAGACCCCAGAAATCCGGGCTCCATCCCGGATGTCCGGCCCCTGTACTTTCAGACTTTTTCGTTTCACCGTTTTGTCCATAACTAATTCATCCGAACTCCAATTTCGACGTTCTTGAGCTCGTTTTGAAGCTCTTGACATCCCCCATAACACAAAAATACTACCATCATCATTTGACTCCATCAAAGTTTTTCAAATTTGGCATGTTTGCTTAGGGCCTTCACCATATCATCCGCATAACCACCATCGATTTCTGCAACCTAACCCATTTTGATCCCCATAGCATTTGTGGTTGCTTGAGTAGTGATTTGAGTCTCCTAAGGAGTTTAGGCTACTTAGGGACCATTGCTTCTTCATCAACCACCACCACTACTTCCGCATAGCACTTCCACCATCATAACCCCATTTTGACCGGGTTTCCACCAACAATTCCGCAACCACCACCGCTTGTCCGCTACCACCATTTGACATTTGTCCTTGAGATTTTGAGTTGTGGTTTTTCCGTTTCCTAAGGTGTTTCGGCTAATTAGGAACGGGTCTACATCAAGAACACCGCCTCTCATCATCGACTCGGACGGTAACCTCGACGACATCATTGTATATTCCCCTTGCAATTGCATTGTTAACCCCTAGCCCATTTTGCGTCACTTGCCTATCGAGACTAGCCTTTGAGTATTGCCGGCAACGTTACTTGTGCACATTAGTGATCATCGATCCGCCCTTCCATTGTATACATACCATATCATCTTGGTATCATCATATCATCCCTTGTGTCACAAGATTGTTCCCGCATATACACAATTGCTATCTTGGTTTGTGCATTTCGCATCGTGGCCATACAAAAAAAGAGAGAAAGAATAAGTTTTTAAGCAAAAAGAGAAAGACAAAGAAGCTTGTAAGCAAGAGCCATAGCATCGCATCATATCATATCATACTTGATCATCTTGGATCATGTTGGGCTAAAGCACCGGAACATCATACACATAGCATAATTGGGATAGAAAGTCCATACATTTTGCATCTTATAGGTTGTGCACAAGTGTCGTATCCGCCTATTGAGAAATCGTGCTAGCGTCTCTCTTGAGTTGCGCAACACGAGCGTTTTCCGTGGACTCCACATTTTGTGATCATTCCTTGGTTGCACGACCCCATCTATCTATCTGTGTGTGTGTGTTTTCGTGTGCCTCCCATATTGCTATTGGTCTACTTGTTTCATTTGCGAATTTGTGAATCTCTTTCAACATTATTGACTCTTGCTAACATTTTGCATCAAATTTTTGTGCCACTTATCCTAACCAAGCCACTCGATAAGCTTTACTTGATAGGTGTGAGTGAACAAGTCCGGTACCAACTCCACTATTCTTTCATTTCACATTGAGTGAAACGGGATACATCCTCAACATTCGGAAAAGGTAACTTGGTATTGTTTATCTCATTTCCTACTCACCTTTGCTCGAGTCTTATGAAGGATAGGCAAAGCATTTCATCTCCGGTCAACACCAACAACGACAAGTTCGATGCCATGACGAACAACTTGTGTGCCAACATGGATGCTCAAATGAAGGAGCTCAAAGCCCTCCTCAAAAACTGCAAGAGGTCTCCCTCATCTTCGAGAAGACGCTCTAGTGCACATCCTTCCAAGTTGCCATCTTCGGCGAGATCACATCGGCATCGACAACATCAACGACAAGAACATGAAGGTCAAGAGCTCAACTCCAACAACCGCTCAACGACTTCACCATGTACCTTGGCATCTTCGCCAGGCGACTTCAAGGCATCTTCTCCTTTGGACATACGGCATCTTCGCCAACAAGCACCTCAAGATTATGCTCAAGAGAAGCTTTCCAAGCTCAAGTCCGCGACTTCCACGAGCTACAACGACCTCGACAACGACTACGAGATTCCTTTCTATGGGAATCAAGACCCCGAGGAGTATCTCGAGTGGGAGCGCAAGATGGACGACTACCTCATGCTACTTCAAGTTCCTCCCCAAGATCAAGTGAAGTGCGCCACAAGGAACTTCCTCGACTACGCGTCGACATGGTGGTTTAACACACCTTCGGAGGACTATGACACGAGTTGGCCCAAGACGAAGAGAGCTTTGCGGCGAGAGTTCATGCCTCCCACCTACATGGAACAACTTCTACACCAGCTGGAGAACACCATCCAAGGATCCAAGTCCATCGACGAGTACTTCAAGGACATGAAGATTGACTTCCGACGAGCCGGTGTGGACGACTCCATTTCGATGAAGCTCGACTTCATGATGGGATTGCACAACGACATCTACAAGACTATCTTCCTCGAGAACTACAAGTCCCTCGACGACAACTACATTGGTGCTCTCAAGGCGGAACAAGAACTCATGAAGGCCAAGGCTTCTCCACCGCAAGCACACTTCTCGAAGACCAAGCTCCAAGACGGCGAGCATGAGGGTAGTACCACCATGATGTCCAAGCCCGACGAGCTCCAAGACGATGTTACCGAGTTCGACTTCATCGCCATCCCTCTTTGTGGCATGGATGATGCCGAGTCTACTTTGACTCTTTTTCAAGACGGTGCGGCGATGACTACGACTATGGAGCCATTCGAGGACCAAGTTTTGGAGGCGAGCGACAAGGTGGCGAGCGAGGATGATGCTTCCATCTTTGGAGGCGAGAGTGATGATGTGCCATCTTTGGCCTTCATCCACGGCGACGGTGACGAGATGGTTGAGTATGGGATTTTCCCTTCGACCATGGCGACGTAGGATGACTTGAGTGACTTGTTCCACCATATTGAGAGTGAGAGCGAGTTCACCACTAGCCCCATATATGACGAGTTTCCCCAATTCCCATGTGAGGAGAGCCACAACCCTCACCACTTGAGTGAGATGAGTGACTCCACCATATGCGACATTGAGTGCACCTACCTTGAGGGAGTGAGTGAGCCACCACATGGAGAGAGTGAGATAGTTGATAGGTCATGTGAGGCCACTTTCAACGCTAACGACTTGACCTCTACCTCTATTGTGTCTTTTCATTTGGTGCTAGGTCCCACATTTGATGACGCGCCGATCCTCGATGACTTCGTCCTTCCTTTGGACAAGATGATGGCCATGGTGGAATATGATGCACCTCCCACATGATTCCATCAAGATGAACATGATGACCACCATTTGGTCTTCCCACCTGACCTACACTACATGAGTGGAATGAAAAAGGTAACAAAGGTGAAGGTGATGCCCTCGTCCCACTAGTGGACTATGTCGACATTGATTGCTTGCATGATGTTGATCCACCTAGTGACATGCTTCATTCTAGTATGATTTCCCCATGCGATGATTTAGCCATTTATGATGAGTTTGATGATTGCCATGTGGAGTCTATTAGTTGTGATGCCATGTTGCATAGGATTTCATGTGATAATTCTCTCGGTCACATCATGTTTGACAATCCGCTTGACTTGTCATATGCTATGAATGAGATCAACCATATGTCATATTTGCAATCTCTTCGTAGTAACTATGCATATGCCATTAAAATAAATCCAATTTGCACTTATGGCATAGATGATAAGCCCATGGTTATTGGCATTTGTTTTTCTTGTGATGATATTGACATGCTTCCTTTGCATCCTATCCATCATATACCATGCCAGGATGACCTAGCTTCGGATATGCATTGTTTTGGATGTTGTTCCACTTCTCCACATTATGCTTCCGATATTGCTCATGAGGAGACCCCCATAGTTTCCTCATACATTTTAGGAGATTTTGATTCATCCCATCCATTGCATGATCCCCATACTTGTGTGCACAATATGCTCCCCATGAATGCTAATGCTATTGTTGTGCCGCATACTTGCTCTAATTTGTGTCCCCGTTGTGCTATACATGACAACTATTCTTTCATGATGGATGACATATTTCTCTATCGTGCCTCAAATTTATTTGAGCGATGCTTATCTTGTGCTAACTCTAACGTGCACATACACATCATGAGGGATGATGTGTACATTTACCACGCGCACAATTTCTTCGGTTTGTGTCTCTTTTGTGTAGGTACCCATACTTATTCGTCAACCTCGCAAGAGCACGAGTTGACGAAACGAGCTCTAGAGAGCAACGACGACATGGGACTCCTTGGATTATCCTTCCAACCGCTCCCTTCGCGCAAAGACTTCGCGCATCTCTTCTACATGGCCCTCACATGGTTATGGGTTATTGTCCATTATATCTTTTATGCCCCTCTTGCCATGTTCACTTTGCATGATATTCTCATTTATATGCCTTTGCCTTGCATTTGTGACCCATGCTTCGCATTACACATGATGATTGATTCTCATACTTGTATGTATATTTGCAAGATTGGTGGAGATATGATGCGGAGCATCCTATGGACATCACCATGTCAAGAGTCTACTTGGCAAGTGACACGTGTGACCTCTACTTCTCATACAAAAAGGTGAATCATCTCCTTTACACGTGTCCACTTGACCCCTTCGAGGATGGTATACTACTTGACACTCCACTCGTGTGCATGCATAGGTATTGTCGGAGCTTCACGGACGACGAGGAGGAGTGCAAGCGCCAAGGATCACCTACACCATCCGCGAGGGAAGCGTGGAAGAGAAGACGGAAGAAACGGAGCTGCTCGAAAAGCTACAGGCTCCGGACGTCCGGCCTCTACCGGACGACCGACGACTCCCAGGCGACCGGACGACCGGAGGCCACCGGACGTCCGTGACATCGGCAACAGAATCGAAATCCAGGAAATTACCGGAAGTCCAGGAACTACTGGACGTCCGGTCCCTCCCGAGCCACCGGACGTCCGGTGTCCCAGCGGACGTCCGACCCCATGCTGTCTGCGCACAGTTATCGGGCCAGAGGCCCATGTATCCCTCTCCCACTTACCCCTTCGTGGCCCTAGACTATATAAACTCCTCCACCTCCACCATTCTAGGGTTAGCAATGGTTTAGCTCATATGAGAGATAGAGCTTTGCTCATCCATCCCGGATCTACTCCACGAGAGAGACCGCGGCCCCTCTACGGAGAAGATCCACCTTGGATTCAAGACCTCTAACGGGAAGATCCTTCGCGGATTCAAGACCTCCTCTTGGAGATGAACTCTACCTTGTATCTTTCCCTTTGTTGTTCATGTACTCGTGATCTTGTGTGTTTGATTGTCTAGTGGATGTGTGATTGGACTTGTTCTTGAGTGTTTCCCTCGTGATTCCCCTTTGTGTTCTTCGTGTTCATCGTGGGATCCCCTCCATTTCGTGAAAGATCGGCCATCTAGGGTTCCACCCTACATACTTATGGTATCATGAGCCATGGTTTCTCATGAATTTGGAGCCCCCTCCACCGTTTTCTAGCTTGTTTTTGTTGTGTTCTTCCCCAATTTTGAAAATTCCCCACCAAAAATAGCCCCAATTTTTTTTGTGATCTGTTGGTTTGATGACGTTTTGTTGATTTTGATCCATGGATTTGCTTGGTTTCAAGTGGATCTAGCATTTCCCCAAGTTTCCCCATCTTTCCTCCATAAAATCCGTCAAATTTTGACCCCAAAATCATCAAATTCCGCCCAAAATCGCGTCCCGGAACTCAAATCTCGCGTTGACCCCGACCCACCGGACGACCGGCGTTTTACCGGACGTCCGGACCCTCACGAAGCACCGGACGTCCGGAACTCACCGGACGACCGGAACCACATATACAGCAGAAAATACCGGATTTCCGGTCTTTTCCGGACGTCCGGTACACCCAGATTTTGACTTCGGCTGATTTTTGTTTTGGTCATAACTAATTCATACGAACTCCGATTTGGACGTTCTTGAGCTCGTTTTGAAGCTCTTGACATTCCCCATACCAGAAAAATACTACCATGATCATTTGAATCCATCAAATTTTGTCAAATTTGTCAAGTTTGTATAGGCCCTCCACCATATCATCCGCATAGCCACCATAGCTTTCCGCAACCTAACCATTTTGTCCACCATAGCATTTGTGGTTGCTTGAGTAGTAATTTGAGCCTCCTAAGGTGTTTAGGCTACTTAGGGACAATTGCTTCTTCATCAACCACCACCACCACTTCCGCATAGCCTAGTCCACCATACATAGCCAACCCAACTTAACCAAATTTTGTTCGAGCTTGTTTGAGTTGTGGCTTGTGTCTCCTAAGGTGTTTCGGCTACTTAGGGACCATGACTTCAACTCCGACATTGTGTATAGCATATCATTACACTTCCCCAACCACCACGGCATTTCCGCTACCACAATTTGACATTTATCCTTGAGATTTTGAGTTGTGGTTTTTCCGTTTCCTAAGGTGTTTCGGCTAATTAGGAACGGGTCTACATCAAGAGCACCACCTCTCATCATCGACACGGACGGTAACTTCGATGACATCATTGTATATTCCCTTGCGATTGCATTGTTAACCCCTAGCCCATTTTGCGTGACTTGCCTATCGAGACTAGCCTTTGAGTATTGCCGGCAACGTTACTTGTGCACATTAGTGATCATCAATCCACTCTTCCATTGCATATATACCATATCATATTGGTATCATCTTATCATCCCTTGTGTCACAAGATTTGATAGAGGCGAGGGGCCCAATCTTTCGATGAGATGATAACTATCGATTTGGTGAAGACGACTTTGACGATCCGACTACAAATGTGCTCGACGTTGCGCCTTAGCAATCGCTAAACCAATCTCCAGGGGTTACTAACAATGCCAGAAGCACAATCAGCCTGACCACGAAGGTCTATTCCTGCATGCCATCGAAGAACAAGCAAGAATATGATAAAGCAATCTGAATATTGCAAATATAGATGAAGTATTGACAAAGATGGGGATCCGTAAGCGGTCTTGGTCTGGTCGTTGGACACAAACGAAATACACGAAGTTGCAATGGCTAACTTTTGACTAAACAAATCCCACAGAAAAAGCTACTAGATGGATCTACTTATATAGGAGCAAGGGGTGGCGGCCAAGGAGGTGGAAGGACGTCCCAAGGCAGCCTAAAACTAAACCTAGGTCGTACAAGGCTCATGGGCCCAAGTGGAGGTGATGTAACACCTTTGGACTTGTAGTTTGACTCGGATTCTGCTGCAGCGTCAGATTGTTTCGTCGGTATCTCAACGCTCCGGACGAATTTGAAGGTAAATCCAATTGGGTTGGAAAGTGTATGAAATCTAGTTTCCAACAAAAAAAGAATCACCCAATTCGGAGTCCGTATGAAGGAGTTCTTGCCGTTTTGAGTCAGGTATGTCTGTGCAGTCCGAATCTGGATGCAGAACGTGAGAGACTTGGACTCTATCTTCTCTTGGCCCAAAAGTGACGTGAGAGAACTTTTTAAACAGCACCTAAACTTCTCTTTTTCCCTTATCTTCATATGTGGATTGTACAAATGTCCCATACACCTGGAATTAGACATGGCACAAAAGTCTGTGAAGTTTTTTTGTTCTGGATGACATAAATAAATTGTTGCATAGTTTGCATTAGAAATCACCTCACAAATATACATGTATGCAATATTTTTGGTCGTATCCAAGGTAGTCATGTCCTCATAATCCTCCCTTTTTTGAAAATAAAGCCGTCCTCGGCGTTGCTTAATCTGAAATGTGGGTAAGAAAATAGACAAGGTGTACATGTTGTATATGTATATGTCATCCATTTTTACTTCCCTTAATTTTCGCACATATGACACATGTATAGATGAGTAACTTTCGTAGTTCATAAAATATAATGCCAAAATATTATCACAAGAAGTAGAAGGCATGAAAATATTGCAACTCAATTTGCACATATAAGTGAAGCTCTTAATCGTTACAAAAGATTGGCAATGCTCATCATTAAACCATCCCAACCTTGATGAACCATCACCAAGATTAGAGGTCATATCAAAATGATTAAACATTGGCACAACTATTTTCACACGTATTTGATCCAAATCTGATTTATTCCCTGATTCAAATGGTTCTTTCGCATCAATAGTTAATTCAATTGGTTCACTCACAATTGTTTGATCGCATGGCAAAGTCAAATCACGAACATATTCCTCTAAAATAGTTGGTGTGATCAAAGTAGTAGATAGCTCATCGCATGGTTCATTTAAATTGACAAGGCATTCACCATACTCATGTGGAGGTGGAAGATCGATACCTTTGTCATTACCTCTTATGATCAACTCAGATGATGTAGGCACTGTCGGAGGTGATGTGTCACATGGTGGAGGTGATGTAGTCCTCACAACAACGGATGTGTCTGTCATAGTACGCCTGGTAGTGGAAGGAACAACCGTATCATTTCTTGGAATGTGCACCTGGCGCTTATTCTCCTTACGGACAATACATCGTTTTATTTCCTGTTTAGCACTACAAGCAAGACGAAACAAATGGTCCATAGGATAACACTCTTCATGAATTAGTAACTCCTGAATATCACGATTTAATCCTGCCCAAAATCTATCCATAGAATCGTCTTCACTTTCTTGTAAAGAGGAATGCAACAAGGTAGTTTGTAAATCATCATAATATTTCGTTACGGTGTCACTACCTTGTTTTAAATGTTGCAACTTTGTAAGCATGTCACGAGTATAATAAGCAGGGACGAATGTATGTCGCATGGCAACTTTCAAATCAATCCAAGTAGTAGGTATATAATTAGGGTGTAACCGACAATATTCACTCCACCAAACTAAAGCATAACCAGTGAAAGAACCAACCGCAACCTTAATTTTTTTACGTTCATCAAAACTATGGGAAGCAAATATATTATTGATGTTGAACTCCCATTCAATATATAAATCAGGTTTAAAACGACCATGAAATGGTGGCATGGAAATAAGAACCTGTTTGTGCGCATTCTGATGTCTTTGTACCTCTTGTGATGGTGGTTGTATTTTCTGAGGTGATGACACGTCTCCCACGATCGATGAAGCCCAACTGACTCTTGTACCTGCCATGATTAGTAGAAACAAGAAACAAAATCCAAAAATAATGTTCCTATGAACTACTAGGATGTGGTGGTAAAGCGCTCACAGTAAAGCAAATATCAATATCTTACAAGTTCTTACCATGCAGCAGGTGGTGATAGGCAACCAGCGGTGTCAAATAACTCCAAAGATTGAGTAAAGCGATTGCCAGGTGAACGTACGTAAACACGGTGCAAAAATATGTGGAGCTGGGTTGGCTTTATATATGGTTGCAAAAGATTAGCAATAATCAATTCAGAGATGCAATGTTGAATAAACGCTCAACGACGATACTGTGCAGGTCCTAGGCTAGACCGGACTAGAGACGCGAGCCTAGAACACTAATGATGTCACGGTGTAGCACAACTAGCATTAATAAAGGATACGAATTAGCTCTGTACAGCAAGATATAAGTGAAGATCACAACGGCAGTAAAGATAATGATGAAAACAACTGCCAAGCAGAATATACAACAACACTCTCTCCAACTTTCTTTTCCTTCTTTTTCTTTTTTTCTTTTTTTCTAACACTTTTTTTTCTTTTTCTTTCTCTCCTCTTTTTTTTTACTTTTTTTTTCTCTGTCTTTTTTTTTCTTTCTCCCTCTTTCCAAGACAAACTAGATAAGATGCAGATTGGATCAAGCAAAGATGCAAACGACTTCAACTATGATTGTGACAATGAACGATGGGTTGCACGAGATGGAAATTGATGGATGAGGTGGTGGACAGCGGAAGGGATAACGATCCAGCGGCGACGTGATTAATGTGAACAGAACTCGAAACTCTAACGAACTAGACACTAAGACCAGCAACTCGACACGATGATGCAACCGATAATTCAATAATGCAAACAATGAAAAGAAAATTGCAAAGGCTCAGACTGGCTTGGACAAAGGATGAATAGATCTAACTTTTTTTGTGGCTTTTCCTTGGACAATAGGTAAGAAAATAAATCTAATCTAGGAATAACTGGAAATTCTCACCGAGCAACCTGAAAACTGATACCACTTAATAGAGGCGAGGGGCCCGATCTTTCGATGAGATGATAACTATCGATTTGGTGGAGACGACTTTGACGATCCAACTACAAACGTGCACGACGTTGCGCCTTAGCAATCGCTAAACCAATCTCCAGGGGTTACTAACAATGCCAGAAGCACAATCAGCCTGACCACGAAGGTCTATTCCTGCATGCAATCGAAGAACAAGCAAGAATATGATAAAGCAATCTGAATATTGCAAATATAGATGAAGTATTGACAAAGATGGGGATCCGTAAGCGGTCTTGGTCTGGTCGTTGGACACAAACGAAATACACGAAGTTGCAATGGCTAACTTTTGACTAAACAAATCCCCCAGAAAAAGCTACTAGATGGATCTACTTATATAGGAGCAAGGGGTGGCGGCCAAGGAGGTGGAAGGACGTCCCAAGGCAGCCTAAAACTAACCCTAGGTCGTACAAGGCTCATGGGCCCAAGTGGAGGTGATGTAACACCTTTGGACTTGTAGTTTGACTCGGATTCTGCTGCAACGTCAGATTGTTTCATCGGTATCTCAACGCTCCGGACGAATTTGAAGGTGAATCCAATTGGGTTGGAAAGCGTGTGAAATCTAGTTTCCAACAAAAAAAGAATCACCCAATTCGGAGTCCGTATGAAGGAGTTCTTGCCGTTTTGAGTCAGGTATGTCTGTGCAGTCCGAATCTTGATGCAGAACGTGAGAGACTTGGACTCTATCTTCTCTTGGCCCAAAAGTGACGTGAGAGAACTTTTTAAACAGCACCTAAACTTCTCTTTTTCCCTTATCTTCATATGTGGATTGTACAAATGTCCCATACACCTGGAATTAGACATGGCACAAAAGTCTGTGAAGTATTTTTGTTCTGGATGACATAAATAAATTGTTGCATAGTTTGCATTAGAAATCACCTCACAAATATACATGTATGCAATATTTTTGGTCGTATCCAAGGTAGTCATGTCCTCCTCAAGATTGTTCCCGCATATACACAATTGCTATTTTGGTTTGTGCATCGTGGCCATATACAAAAAAAAAGAATAAGCTTTTAAGCAAAAGAGCCACAAAGAAGCTTGTAAGCAAGAGCCATAGCATCATACCAAATTGCATATAAGATTGTCATACTCGATCATTTTGGATCATACCACCGGAATACCATACATATAGCATACTTGGGATAGAAGTCGTTGCATTTTGCTTAGTAGGTTGTGCACAAGTTCATATCCGCCTATTGTGCAATCGCGCTAGCGTCTCTCTAGAGTTGTGCAACACGAGCGTTTTCCGTGGACTCCACATTTTGTGCTCATTCCTTGGTTGCACGACCCCATCTATCTATCCATGTGTGTGTTTCCGTGTGCCACATATTGCTATTGGTCTACTTGTTACATTTGCAAATTTGTGAATCTCTTTCAACATTATTGACTCTTTCTAACATTTTGCATCAAATTTTTGTGCCACTATCCTCACCGAGCTACTCGATAAGCTTTACTTGGTAGGTGTGAGTGAACAAGTCCGGTACCAATTCCACTATTCTTTCATTTCACATTGAGTGAAACGACATACATCCTCAACGTTGGGAAAAGGTAACTTGGTATTGTTTATCTCATCTCCTACTCACCTTTGCTCGAGTCTTCTCATGAATAGGCAAAGCATTTCATCTACTTCGGTCTACAACAACAACGACAAGTTCGATGCCATGACGAACGACTTGTGCGCCAACATGAATGCTCAAATGGAGGAGCTCAAAGCCCTCATCAAGAACCGCAAGAGGTCTCCCTCATCTTCGAGAAGACGCTCTAGTGCACATCCTTCCGAGCTACCATCTTCGGCGAGATCACATCGGCATCGACAACATCAACGACAAGAACGTGAAGGTCATGAGCTCAACACCAACAATTGATCAACGACTTCACCTTGTACCTTGGCATCTTCGCCAAGCGACTTCAAGGCATCTTCGCCTTTGGACATACGGCATCTTCGCCCACAAGCACCTCAAGCTTATGCTCAAGAGAAGCTCCCCAAGCTCAAGTCCGCGACTTCCACGAGCTACAACGACCTCGACAACGACCACGAGATTCCTTTCTATGGGACTCAAGACCCCGAGGAGTATCTCGAGTGGGAGCGCAAGATGGATGACTACCTCAAGCTACACCAAGTTCCCTATGAAGATCAAGTGAAGTGCGCCACAAGAAACTTCCATGACAACGCGTCAACATGGTGGCTTCACACACCTCCGACGAGCATCAACGTGAACTGGCCCAAGACGAAGAGAGCTTTGCGACGAGAGTTCGTGCCTTCCACCTACACGGAACAACTTCTATGCCAATTGGAGAACACCATTCAAGGATCCAAGTCCATCGACAAGTACTTCAAGGAGATGAAGATGGCCTTGCGACGAGCCGGCGTGGACGACCCCATTTCGATGAAGCTCCACTTCATGATGGGATTGCACAACGACATCTACAAGACTATCTTCTTCGAGAACTACAAGTCCCTCGACGACAACTACATTGGTGCTCTCAAGGCGGAACAAGAACTCAAGAAGGCCAAGGCTTCTCCACCGCAAGCACACTTCTCAAAGACCAAGCTCCAAGACGGCGAGCATGAGCCTAGTACCACCATGATGTCCAAGCCCAACGAGCTCCAAGACGACGCTCCAAAATTCGACTTCACCGCCATCCCTCTTTGTGGCATTGATGATGCCGAGTCCAATTTGACTCTTTTTCAAGACGGTGCGGCGACGAGTACGACTACGGAGCCATTCGAGGACCAAGCTTTGGAGGCGAACGACATGGTGACGAGCAAGGATGATGCTTCCATCTTTGGAGGCGAGAGTGATGATGTGCCATCTTCGGCCTTCATCCACGGCGACGGTGTCGAGATGGTTGAGCATGGGATTTTCCCTTCGACCACGGCGACGTATGATGACTTGAGTGACTTGTGCCACCATATTGAGAGGGAGAGCGAGTTCACCACTAGCCCCATATATGATGAGCTGCCCCGACTCCCATGTGAGGAGAGCCACAACCCCCACCACTTGAGTGAGATGAGTGACTCCATCATATGTGAGTTTGAGTGCACCTACCTTGAGGGAGTGAGTGAGCCACCACATAGAGAGAGTGAGATAGTTGATAGGTCATGTGAGGCCACTTTCAACACTAACGACTTGACCTCTACCTCTATTGTGTCTTCTCATTTGGTGCTAGGTCCCACATATGATGACGCGCCGATCCTCGATGACTTCGTCCTACCATTGGACAAGACGATGGCCATGGTGGAATATTATGCACCCCCCCACATGGTTCCATCAAGATGAAGATGATGACCACCTTTTGGTCTTTTCCACCTCACCTACACCACATGAGTGGAATGAGAAAGGTAACAAAGGTGAAGGTGATGCTCTCATCCCACTAGTGGACTATGTTAACTTTGATTGATTGCATGATGTTGATCCACCTATTGCCATGCTTCGTGCAAGTATGATTTCCCCATGCCATTATTTACCCATTTATGATGAGTTTGATGATTGCCATGTGGAGTCTATTAGTTGTGATGCCATGTTGCATAGGATTTCTTGTGATAATTCTCTCGGCCACATCATGTTTGACAATCCGCTTGACTTGTCATATGCTATGCATGAGATCAACAATATGTCATATTTGCAATCTCATCGTAGTAACTATGCATATGCCATTAAGATAAACCCAATTTGCACATATGGCATAGATGACAAGCCCATGGTTATTGGCATTTCTTTTTCTTGTGATGATATTGACATGCTTCCTTTGCATCATATCCATCATATGCCATGCCATGATTACCTAGCTTCCGGCATGCATTGTTTCGGATGTTGTTACACTTCTCCAAATTATGCTTCCGATATTGCTTATGAGGAGACCCCCATAGTTTCCTCATACATTTTAGAAGATTTTGACCCATCCCATCCATTGCATGATCCCCATGCTTGTGTGCACAATATGCTCCCCATGAATGAACATGCTATAGATGTGCCATACAATTGTATGCTCAATTTGCATCCACATTATGCTATACACAATAACTATTCATTCATGATGGACGACATGTTCTTATACCATGCATCAAATTTCTTTGAGAGATGCTTATCTTGTGCTAACTCTAACGTGCACATACACATCATGATGGATGATGTGTACATTTACCACGCACACAATTTCTTCAGTTTATGTCTCTTTTGTGTAGGTCCCCATACTTACTCGTCAACCTCGCGAGAGCATGAGTTGACGAAAAGAGCTCTAGAGAGCAACGATGACTTAGGATTCCGTGGATTATCTTTCCCACCGCTCCCTTCGCGCAAAGACTTCGCGCATTCCTTCTACATGGCACTCACATGGTTATGGGTTATTGTCCATTATATCTCTTATGCCCCTTTTGCCATGTTCACATTGCATGATATGTCAATCCCTTTGTCTTTGCCATGCATTTGTGACCCATGCTTTGCATTACACATGATGATTGATTCTCATACTTGTATGTGTATTTGCAAGCTTGGTGGAGATATCACTTGTTATTGCCATGCTTTGCACATGATTGATATTGCTTGTTGTCATATGTCTCCACATGTTGCATCTCTCATGCTACCATGTATTGAGCGCAACCATGATTTTAGTCTTGCCAATGAGATTGCCCCCATAGCATTCTCGCATTTATTTGGAGATGTCGACATAATTCTTGTGAAGCTTGCTTGTCTTACCTTCTTGCACCATATGCCTAGTGCCATGAATATAGCTATTGTTGCATCATATTATTCATGCACTTTTGCTCCTAGTGGTTATGTGCAAGAGAAGAGAACCATCATGATGGATGATGTGTTTATCTACCATGCGCATACATTCTTTGTTTTGTTATGTGCATGTGTAGGATACTTGGAATATGTGTCGACTTCCACTTCACGTGAGTTGACCATTCGAGCTCTTGAAAGCGAACCACTTTCTACCACGACGCTTCTACATCGCACTTGCTTGTGCTTCGGCATTGTGAAGAATGCACATACTTTCAAGGTGATATCCTTCTCTTTCGAGAACCCAAAAACCATGAGCATGAATATTGTGGATCACACTACTTGTGTTGCTTGCACCATGAGACTTATTTGTCATCTTGGACCCCTTGATCGCGCACATGTTAGTGATATTGCTTTCTTTCACGATAGCCACATTGCCATGCCTCATGTTATATCTGCCTTGTGTGTTGCATCCGACTTGTGGATTACTTGCTCCTATCATGTGCTTGGTTGCAACAATATCATCTCTTCACATATGCCATGTCCCATTGCTTGTCACATGATTGACTTGTTTGCCTCACACATGATGAACAATTGCTATTTCTATTGTGTTGAGTGCCACTCGATTTTCACTACACCCTATGCGCATTATGCTTGGATTGTCTTGCACTTGACCCTTGTGTTTAGACACTTCATTTTCTTTGGTGTCGTGAATGATTCTTATGCCTACCATAGACCTTTCCTTGAGCGCTTTATGCATGCTTGCTATGACCATGAGGTAGATGCTTATTCTCGTGTCACACATATGTGCATCTCTACCTCACATTTACATGCTTGTTTCAATGATGTTCTTGATTGTGCTCAACTTATATGCGTATTTGCCATGCAACACTTCTTTGTCACACCTTATGCTATGCTTGATGACAACACTTGTTTGGTGAACCACCTCTTGAATGCTTGGTTTTGCACTAACGCTAACCACATTTGTTTTTCCAAGTGTTTGTTGTCCTTGCTCCTTTTGAAGGAATCACTAGATGGTGAGACATTGGAGAGCACCCATTTCAAGCTTCAAGATGATGAGCACTTCGTGATCTTCCACATATACACGACGACGCCACCTCTTTCCCATGGTGATTTGGTTTTCGATCCGAGGTCGGATCTTTCCCAAGGGGAGGGGATGATGCAGTGCATCCTATGGACATCACCATGTCAAGAGTCTACTTGGCAAGTGACACGTGTGACCTCTACTTCTCATACAAAAAGGTGAATCATCTCCTTTACACGTGTCCACTTGACCCCTTCGAGGATGGTATACTACTTGACACTCCACTCGTGTGCATGCATAGGTATTGTCGGAGCTTCACGGACGACGAGGAGGAGTGCAAGCGCCAAGGATCACCTACACCATCCGCGAGGGAAGCATGGAAGAGAAGA